>CM076572.1:572950574-573579715 GCA_034641835.2 Pinus albicaulis
TTGGAAAACAAATCATCTAGATTACCTTATCATTAGTCCTATTCCATGGATATAATTATAAAACTAAGATTGAAATTGTAGTGCTTATCTTAAGTAAAAGTAGAAAATGAAAACAACTAATGTACTTCTGGTTACTTCAACATTCAATTATGAGGTATGACCTTCTTGAGATGATGTTAAGTTACTGTCTGTACTTTAACTTCTAATGTCCTAGAATAGTAAGAAAATGATGCAAAGAAAACATATAATGTATATTTAGTTACTCCAACACTCAATTATGAAGTGTGATCTTCTTGAGATAGTGTTAAGTAACCAATTATACATAATGATCTATAAAACCAAGTAAAGTATGCAAAAGGTAACTCAATTATTGCACTCATTAAACATTAAACCATTCATTCTGGAAACATGATTAAATCAGTCGCTTTTAGAATGATTTTTAGGAATATCAGTGATGCAATTAAGTGAGGATCTGAAAGAAAAATGTGGAAGCATGTAAAACTCACTATAAACAACTAATGTATATTTGAATTTTCTGCAACATTAAATGTGAAGTATTACTCTCTTGAGATGCTATGTGAGAAGTCAATTATGCCTTAGTTTCTAAGTTCCTAGAAAGAAAATAACAATGTGTAGAGTAAATTCAATCACTTTATGAATTAAATATTCAATCATTTGGTTTAGGATCATCATATTGAAATGGATTTTGAAAACATCCATTGACACATTTAATTGACAATTCTGTTCTAAGAAAATGAATGAAAAAATAGTAAGGAAACTAGGTAACTGTGTATTCCTATTACTTCAATATTAATTTGATTTCAAAACAGAGTTATATATATTCACAAAATATCTTAGAAGAAAAAGGCTGCACAATTGTGATATAATGTTATGCTATTAATCGAAAACTGGAATGAAATATTAACCTAATTAGAAAACAGATTTTCTAAAAACAGAGAAATGGAAATTGAACTAAAAATAACAAATCAAAAACCTCCTCCAGTGCAGGGGCCCTCTAAAACTGATTCGGCTGAACTGCTAGCTAGTTAAGGATTCACTTAAACACTCATTGGCAACACGAACTTTGTATTATGATAAATTGAAGTCTGAATACAGAGTATCGACAAAAAGATTAAACTTAACACTTAATTTCTGAATTGTCTTCTCGGTCTTTTACTACTGATATATAAAGGAAAATAACATAACTATTTGCGAGATAAACTTGCTACAGGTGACTAATTCAAATTAAACTTGCAATAGGAATGTTAGGCTCTTGATTTTCTACGATAGAGAAAATCATGAGTCCTGCTGCTTTCAGATATTGTACTTTGACCACACCTTTGACCATGATCTTAGGCCTGCTTTTCTGTCGATATGGACCGAGTGAATAGGATAGAATCCATGTGGAGATGATTCTAGAAATTCCCATGTGGCCCAATTCTTCATTTGACACCTGGAACCTTCCAGACCATCATAGTAGCTATGGAATCCACGGTTAGCTACAGAATAGGCTGCGTTCTGTAGCTAAATTGAAAAAATCTATCCAAATAACAAGAACATGAAAATATAATATGGAAATCATTTTAATGTATCCTTAAAACAAAACCTAGCATTTATCATATGATTGAGGTCTGTGATCTTATGAGAAAGTGAGGGAAAGAGATGAGAAAAGCTTTCAAAGAGAGGGTAATTATGAGGTTCAACACACACATGCAACCAAACACCCATTTGGAGCACCCATGATACTTTCACAGTCAAGGAAGACAAGAATTCCTATCTTTTAGGGATTGCATTCATCAGGGATTGTGCAAGCAAGGCATGCTGTAATATCCCAAAAGGGAGAATGCAGTAATACTCAAACACAATATGAAAAATGCAGCAATGTAAAAAATAAATCTAAATACATATAAGAATACATAGAAATCTCTGAGCCATTTTATTATATGGGAGGTGAATAGCAAGTATAATAGTTCTCAAAATATGAGATGCTCAAGCCAAAGAGATGTCCTAGAATGACATTGAAATGATCCCACAAGAGGGACTGCGTAACTGCTGAACTGCTGGAAGGTAAACTGCACTATCCCTGCTGCAACTGTTGGGACTGCAACTTCCAGAAAGATATAAAGTCAGATCTAGGCAGTATGGGAGCTCCGATGATGTTGAAACTGAAGATCCAAGCTCTATGATGGATACCCAAGATAACCTAGAAATAATTTCTTAGATATGTCAATCTAATAAAATCACCCTCTTAGGGATTGCACAATGTAGCTACTGGGTATGCAGATCTGCTGCATGAACTGATGATATGATGGCTGCAATGATGTACAATCAGCTCTATGCAAGAAGGGTTGATCCCTTCACTAGATCCTTGGGCTAAAAACTCAAGATCTAGCTCCTCCAATCTCCTCCACTGAAAATAGGTGCTGGATGAACACCGACTTCAGAAAAATACTTTGTAAGAGAGGGAGGCTCAATAGACTAATGTTAGATATCTCAATATAACTCCAGACTGATGGAAAAAATGGATACAATGTGAGGTGATGATCCCTCACAGGATTCCTAGCTGAAATGCTGAAAACTTCCTTCCTGCAATAGATCTACAAGACTGGATTGCACAATCCTTGAGGGGAATTCTTCATGACATGGAGGTAAAAGACAATGGCCTGAATGCTGGATATAGATTTGATGCTCCTGGAAGACTGAATATGAAGAAAAAATTGAAGGATGGATCCTCCATCGGTTTCCTAGCTGGAATGCTAGAAACAACCTCCTGAAGATGGCACCAATGCCTGATGAGGAACACAGATCAATAGAAAACCTTCCCAGAGTAGGCACACAAGTCCCCCATGCGTAAGGGTGGGATTTCCGCTCAGAAACACCCTGTGCTAAAAATCACTGCAGATTTATCTAAACAACTCAAGCATGCATAGAAATGTCCTAAGACAAATCCAAATCTAAAAAGATCAAAGAATAATCCAAGTATCCAAATCTCCTTCCATTGTGCCTTCACCTGCATTATATAGATCATGAACCTTATAGAGCCTAGGCCCACTCCATAACTATGTTTTACATGCGGACATAAGTCTCCATGGTTGACTGTGCTATTTCTCCATGTCCTCCATCATGTTCACATGTGATGATCAACCTCTCCAACATGTGTTCATTAGATGCATCCTTTCTCCACTAACTTATCATAATTGCTTTATGATATTACTTTGAATGCATTATGATTTTAGTTGACCTCTTCAAGATCCTCATGATTTTACATTTAAGATCCATGATCTTATTTGACTGTTTCATCCTCCATGATCTATCTCACAAATGAGACATGGTCTCCATTAATAGAGTTGCTCCACTACTCCATGATTTTAGATCTAGATCTAGAATATCCACATACACACATAGAAATTGGATTTTATTCATATTTGAGGATTATGGGTCCCTCCACCCTTTTATTTACTTAATTAATTAGGTTATTAAGAACTCTAATATTCCAAATAAACATGTGAAAATTTTGGAATATTACAGTCCTCCCCAAAAAAATGTTGCTTTTCCTCAAGCAACTGCAAAAGTAGATGTTAAAGCAGTCTGCCCCCCTCCAAATGGCATCCACACAAGGAAGGTCTCCCCATTTTCTACAATGAATTATGTATGCCCAAAACCAAAGTTGCCTCTCTAAAATGTCTAGAGTAACCTCTAACTGTGTAGCTAGATGTCCCTCATCAATCATGAAGCTCCAATTGACAACCATAAGTTGTCCAACATCCTCCACAATACATGAGATACATAAATATTGATGGTTCCTCCCACAAAAGGAAAGCTCCAACTCACAAAGTATATCTCCATCCCACGCTACATGAAGTAAATATAGGATTTTCATGCCTCCATCCTTAGCCATGTTGGCCTTGTTGGATCTAAGCATCATCCCAACACTGTTCAAAAGAAGAGATAGAGACATATGGGTAGAAAAAGGTGTCAAACCATATTCTCCCAAAAGTAACCAACGAAAAAATGCTCCCTGCTACCACACCACACCATCAAAATACGAAGTATGGTGTCCATACTCTCCAAGTAAGAGCCATAAGAGGAATGCCTCTTGCTTCCATCCTCCAACATTATCAGGCAAGGTAGGGGAGTATGTAGTGTTAGCCCTCTGTAATTTGTAAGATTGGCAAGAACAAGTAGCAGAGGACAACATCAAACTGCTATGGAGTCTAGGACCTAGCCTTCATGAGCTCAGAGAGGGCTCTCTCTGTATATTTATAATTTAGGATTTGACTTTGGTGATTTATAATGCCGATTTTAGGCTAGTTATAATGATTGTTTTATTTTTTTGGCTTGGTTGGTTGGACAGATAGAATATGGGAAGTTAATCCATTGGGCTATGGAGTCAATAAAAGGGCTGAGTTGTACATCAAATTTTCAAGGTCATTCACAGGGAAAGCTAACTACATAAAATGGATCTTACTGGCAGTGTGGATATGATATGACAGGAGGTAGTGAAAGCTAAAGAGCATTTAAGAATTATTTAACTATACTTTCAAAGAAAAAAAATTTAAGATATTATTATGTAAATCTAGAGATAAGTTAAGAATTCTTTAACTAAACTTCATAAGGGAAACTTTAAAGGTATCAATTTAGGTAAGGCTAAAGAGAAGTGAAGAATTATTTAACTATAATTCAAAGGAAAAACCTTTAAGACAACAATTTTAGTAGAGCTAAAGAGAAATTAAGAATTATTTAACTAAACTTCATAAGGGAAAAATTTAAAGATATCAGTTTTGGCAAGACTAAAGAGAAATGAAGAAACTATACTTCAAAGGAAAACCTTTAAGACAACAATTTCAGTAGAGCTAAAGAGAAATTAAGAATTCTTTAACTAAACTTCACAAGGGAAATATTTAAAGATATTAGTTTTGGTAAGGCTAAAGAGCAGTGAAAAATTCTTTAACTATACTTCAAAGGAAAACCTTAAAGACAACAATTTTAGTAGAGCTAAAGGGATTTTGAGATTTCTTTAACTAAACTTCATAAGGGAAAACTTTAAATATATCAGTTTTGGTAAGGCTAAAGAGCGGTGAAGAATTTCTTAACTATACGTCAAAGGAAAATCTTAAAGACAACAATTTCAGTAGAGATAAATAGCAATTGAGAATTCTTTAGTTATAATTCAGAGGAAAACATTAAGATAACAAAAATAGACAGATTTAAGGTGCTTTCTCAGCATATCTTAATCTAAAACTTATGTTCTGTAATCAGAGAAATTGAAGTACAGTATGGAAAAACAAAGAAACATTAATACAAAAGAAATAACATCACCATTAACATAGCTCAAGGATCCTATGAACGTGGTTTTATTATTTATGCCCAACTTAAAGCTATTACAATGCTCCAATACAATAATCTTGCAACGTAGAGTCTAAAAAAAGTCCAACCTTTGATAATAAACATTCAAGTAGTATTTAACTGCAACTGAGGTGGTTGCCCTAATCTGGGTTGACAATCCACATTAACTACAAAGTAAATGGAATTTTGACAATTGCTGCCACGTAGGGCCCGAACTAAAATATCATCTAGGAGATTGCCTACAGTGTTAACTTATACAATAACTTCTGATCTGATATTAAAATATCTCTAGCAAACCGCCTACAAAATTAACTTCTATAATAACTTCTGAGCTAATATTTGAAATATCTCTCGCTATAACATTAATTGTGGCAACTTTCAGTAAATCAACAAGTGGGCTGGAGGTGGCTGTCATGGTTGTAAGGAGGCAGCATTGAGTATCCTTGACATCTGGATTTTCTTTGAATCTCCATTGTATAGGTCGTAAGAGAGGATGCACTGTTGGCATGCTGCAAAATTTATCTTTTACTTAATAATTTCACAAAACTTATCCCACTGATCTTCACTCAGGATCTCCATATTTACCATTTTTCTGAAGATTTCATCCACCTCAGTGAATCTGTAAAAAGTTGGCTTTTGAATAAATAACTGTTTTATTTGATGCTGAATCATCAAATCAAACTGTAGAGCTTCAAGAAAATCTCTACCTGAAATGTGACCCTTGATATTTGCAAAATTTTATTTGTCTATCGCAATTGTATATAGATTTTTGCAAAAATCTTCCAACTTGTCCATTTTATCATCTAATCCAACCATACTTGGCAGTCCTTTCTGATTTAAAACATTAAATTTATTATGAAGCCTCTGAACAATAACATTCAAGGCTTCACATTTGGTCTGCAACTAGTTGATCAAATTCCTTTTCTGCAATACCTTCTTGATATCCAAAATGGTTGTAGTCCTGTCTGAGATATTGATCTCTTCCAACACCTCCCCATTCTTTGAATTAAGAACTTTGATCATATTAGTAGCTTCGCTCGGCTTCTCTTGGAGTCAATCCTTCTCTTCTTGTATTAATGTTCTGCACTTGTGGATGAGTTCCTGCTATTTAAAGATGATCTGGATTGATGGCCATTATATGAGTAATGGACTCGTTTATGTTCTCCCAAATATTCTCCTTAGCTTCTCCTAGCGTTGATGCCATCATAGTTTCACCCTCTAATTCTTTAATTCTGAGTTCCAATCGACGAGTCTTCTGCATTTCCCCTAGATACAAAGTATCATTCTTAATATTTTGTGACTCCATAAGTTGAAACTTATGATTCAAATTCTAATATGCTTTCTTTTGTGTGGCCAAATCTTGAGCAAGTTGTGCTGTATCAGTTATGTCCAAGGATGCTGAGGTTTCTGCACCTACAGAAGATGCCCGAGTTGTTAGAACGAGATTAGTATTTACCTAGAGTGCTGATTTTTCTTTCAATAGTTCTTTAATCTATTCTTCCATCTTTATGATTTGTAGATTTTGATCAATAATCAACTTGAGAATCTCTTCCTTGTTAGATTCATTTTGAGCTATTTCTTTTGTCTATGGGTCTTCATTCGAGGGTAGCTTAAGTTTATTTCTCAGATCAGCAATGTATGCATTTTTCTTCTTGATTATTTCTTCAACTCCTTTGTAGTTATGAAGATCATATCCTACTTTCACTACCAGTTCTTCCACGGTCTTTATCATGTTGTCTTTAGCCAAACATGACAACTTCTCAATTTTCAGTTGGGACTGCATATTTGACAGTTCTACTTTTGACTTTGAGAGAGACACAACTGTTGTAGTCATGGTTGAAAATAACATCTCTCCTGATTTCCTGTGCATATCCATCTGGTCAATAGGATGTATGTGTCTTGCATAAAATGAGAAGACAATCTTCTCGTAGTTAGTTTGTGTTTTTAGAAATGACACTGTTGCTTGCAGAAAGGCCATCTGTATCCTAATTTTCTCACTGTCAAAGGAAGTGAGGAGTCTATGTTGAGATGTAGATGTCTTATTCCAAAATTGGCTGTATACATCTGATTTCAGTGCTTCATTATTTTGCTTGATTTCTAGGAATTTGGAGAAAATATTTTGTTCTTCTAAAGAGATGGCCTTTGAATGCTGGATAATCTCTAGTGGCTCTCTTACAGGTGATGCTGATGGAGGAGTCTAATGAATACTGGTAGATGCGGAGACTTTAGTATCCCCCAAATCTATGATCCCTAGCTGTCTCTCTTCCGAAAGCAAGGAAGGAGTGAATTTTGGTTTCTTATGCTTTGAGATGAATTCTTCCACAAGTCCCTTGGAATGGGGTGTCTCTTATCTGACCCTTTTCTTCTGTTTACTTTCAAGTACTAGTGTTTTTGAATTCGAAGTAGAGATGTCTTTCTCATTTGCTTCTTCTAAGGTACCTTCTACCGATTCATTCTGATTCATGTACTTATCTATTTCTGCTCTTGAGGTATGGGTGTAAGGGGTTGTCT
The DNA here is from genome assembly GCA_034641835.2 of Pinus albicaulis. Taxonomy (NCBI): domain Eukaryota; kingdom Viridiplantae; phylum Streptophyta; class Pinopsida; order Pinales; family Pinaceae; genus Pinus; species Pinus albicaulis. Next base: position 572,958,432 of record CM076572.1, read on the forward strand.
TGAGTTCAAACCTTAGAGAAGAAATAATGCCATGGGGGTCATATGACCAAGTAAAACTTGATAAAAAACCCATCAGTGTTCTTTTGCATAGTTTTTACATTAAAAACTCCTTTTCCTCCTCCATTGTGTTTTACCACAGAAATGGGCCAGCACACGGATTTGAAATTCTTTGAGATATGCCTCCGAGGACACATCACATCCGAGCCCCACCGCATCACACATCACACTTAGGAAAATTTAACCTTTACCTTAGCCCTTTAAACTTTTAAAATTGCGATCTGCGAAGTGCGATCAAGCCCCACCGGGCCGCACATCGCATGTCAAAAATTTTAACATTTACCTTTGCACTTGTTTTATAAAATCTACGATTTGCGATTTTCACTCGGATTGAATCGAAAGTTAAATATTTTAACTTGCGGGCACTTACCATTAAGTCCTAAATGTTGCGAAGTGCGCCATACCATGCGCTAAATGTTGGCAAGTGCGAAAAGGTAGAAGGTAAGAAAATTATGAGATTCAAAGAGTTATAGGCGGACTTTGGTAATGTATAAAGGTTTTAGGCGGGTCCTACCCTATCGCATTGGCCAATTTTTAAGTCTTCAAAAAATATTTGCAAAGAGAAGCTGGAAACTTGCGGGTTGCGGGATGTAGGAAAAGCTTAGACTTTTTTGGATTTCCAATCACAAGTGGGTTTTATGAAGCGGAAAGTCTGAAAACGGTAATGTATGTGGGTTTTGAGGGGAAAAAAGGATTTTCAGAGCATGGGAATGTCAGAAATAGGTAAAATGAAAGGTAAGAAGAGGGATAATGATAAATAATGAAGGTAGTGAGGTTTAACTCATCATCACACTTAATCAGCCATGTTTTTCTCTTTAATTGAATTTAAATGGTAGATAGATTCTTTTGACCCTTCTAATAACCAAGATCTCCTTTTCTTTTCTAAAAATAAATTATAGTCATGGAATATTATTTTCAGCATGAAAAATATGAGGAATAGGCATTCACCTTGTGATACTATAAAAAATACAGGATTCTAACAATGGCTCCATCTGGGGATGGCAGCTCCTTTAGGAGGTGTCAAGAACTTTGCCGACTAATAGCCTGATCCATTAGGCTGATCCTCGCCCTGTAATCCTGATCTATTGCAACTTTTGTGACTGCAACCTTCAAACTGAAATCAATGCTCACTGCAAACTAAGGGCTAACATTTGATCTTGAGCTTGAAAAAAAAAACCTGCAACTGAAAACTCGAAACATGCTCAAGCATTAGGAGATATTTTGCATACCTACCTACCCAACCTATGATTCAATTTTTTTTTTTTTTGGTGCATTTAGACTTGCAGACCCTGACATCATTTTTTCTTTTGAATCTCTATCTTACCACCTATCCCTTATTTCTCCTATTAGTTCAGATTAGGATTTTGAACCAATGCCAGTTTCTACCTACCTACTGATAAGCCAAGATTAAATGGTTTGGAAAATCTTCATTTTCTAACATATCAACAAAAATTCAAAATTTGTACAATCATGTTTAGACTGTATGATTGAACAAGGCTTTCTTAATAGTAGTGGCATTTTTTATTTGCAACACTTTCAGAAATATTTTTCTTAGGGAAAAACCCTCTTTTCTTCTTCTTTGTCTCTTTTCTATCTCTCTTGTTATTTTTTATTTCCTTATCAGACTAGGCTTATGGCCTTCACTTCGATCCCCAACCTTGTCTAGATTCTTGTTGAAATTTGTAAGGCTATGATATCTACAGTGGAAAAAATTTAAACTGAGACCTTAACTGAAATAATGCTTTAGCATCCTGTCATTGAGAGGACCTCCAGACAGCTCCGTTTCGTCTATCTCTTGCAAGAAAAACACATTATTACCCCTTGAAGAATGAATGATGTATGTAAATTTCCATAGGTTATCAAACTTTCCATGTTTTCCTTTGTCCTCTCTCCTAGAATCCCATTTTAGTAGTTTGTCTCCAATGTTGAAATCAATAGCTTTGGTCCTTTTTTCAAATATTTTCTTGATATTCTCTTGCACCACCTGAGTTCTATTAAACACTCCTTCTTTGGACTGCTGCAACTGGATGGTCTGGCTTACTCTTCTTTATACATCATTTTCTTCAGATTGCACCCCTTGAATGAGCTTCATGATAGGCACCCCTAAGGTAGTTGGGAATACTGCATCCATTCCATAGACTAACTGGTAGGGTGACATGTCAATTGATTTCTTAGTTGTCAGTCTGTCGGCCCATAGTGCATGCACCAATTTATTATGCCATGTCTTCTTATTTTCTTCCAACAACTTCTTAATGATGTTAACAAAACTCTTATTAGAGGATTCAACTAGTCCATTGCCTTGAGGGTAATAGGCTGTGGAATGCCCCAAAGTGATGTGATATTTGTGGCAAAAATCCACCGTTTTCTTGGATTTAAAGGCAACAACGTTATCAATAATGATTTTCCTAGGACAACCAAATCTAGACATAATGTTGGTTTCAAGGAATTTGATAGTGTGCATCGATGTGTTAAGGATCCATTTGTATCTTTGGGAAGAGGATGAAGGGTTAATTTCTCGAATGAAATCTAAACCCCACTGTTGAAAAGGAGCTTCAACACAGATTGGATGTAAATGCAAAGGTAGCAGCTTTATTTTTCCCTAAAAAATTTGGCACTTATGACAAGAAATCACCATCTTGTGAATGTCTAGGAATAGAGTGGGCCAATAGAAACCAACTCTAAGGATATTATTAACAGTGGTTTTCCAATAGAGATGGCCTCCACAATCCCCTTCATGAAACTCATGCATAATCCTATCTGCACTTTCCTTAAGTAAACATTTAAGCAATACACCACTAGATTTTTTCCAGTATAAGACATTTTCTAGGATATAGAAATTTACAGCTTTTAATTTCAAGAATCTGGCCTTTGTTTTGGAAAAACCAGGAGGAGTATTTAAATTAAAGAGCACATATAATATATCTGCGTACCAGGGAGAATTTAGGAACACTTCCTCAATAGGTGGAGTCTCCAGCTCCTCTTGTTCATCTAGTGAGTGAATCATGTTAATGTCCAATGCTTGAAAATTTGTCTCAGCCATTAATTTGGCTAGTCCCTGTCCTTTGATCAACTTGGTGGGTCTGATCTCTAAATCATACTTCATAATAACCGCAATCCATTTGCATCTTTTTCCATTGGGATCCTGAGTTAGGATGTCCTTAACAATTATATGAGAAACAAATGCAATGATGTGTGAATGTAGAATGTAGACTCTGAAATCCTTTAGTGCTTTGATCAAGGTAAAAGCCTGCTTTTCCATAATATTGTATTTTAGAGTTGCATCTCTTAAGGATTGGCTGAAGAATGCTATGGGATTCTCTCTTCCTTCGGTATTTTTCTGCATCAATACTGCAACAATGGTATGCACTGATGCAAAGGTAAAAATGAAGAAATCCTTGGTGAAGTTAGCGCTGATCAGAACTGGTGCTTGTGTGAGTGCCTCCTTCACTAGGTCAAAAGACTGCTTTGCTTCCTTGGTCCATTTGAATCCTGACTCTCTTTTGAGCATATTAGTGATACTCCTTAGCAATTCTGTAAGGTTTCGTATGAAACTTCCTAAGAAATTTATCTTGCCAATGAAAGATTGCAGTTATTTGATGTTTCTAGGATGGCGAATTTGGAGGATACCCTCAATCTGGCTGGGGTCAATATTTATTCCCTTATCAGATATGACGTGGCCTAGAAGATTTCCTTCTTCCAGACCAAAAAATGATTTTTTAGGGTTCAGAGACAAACCAAACCTTCTGCACTTTTCTAAGACTCTCCTTAGATGGGCCAAATGTTCTTCATCATTTTTTGAATATACAATAATATCATCTAGGTAGATCACAATGAAGTAGCTGATCGCTTCTGAGAAAGCAACATCCATGGCGCTCTAGAACGTGGCCCCAACATTCATTAGCCCAAAGGAAATTTTTACATACATAAAGGTTCCCCAAGGAGTCATAAAATATGTTTTGGGTTGGTCATCTGGATGCACCAATACTTGATTGTACCCTGAAAAGCCATCTAACAGGGAGATCCTCTTGGAGCCCATTACCTTTTGCAATATGTGATCCATCCTTGGTAGAGGGTAGTTGTCCTTTAGTGATGCTTTTTTCAGATTTTTGAAGTCGATGCAGAGTCTGATTTCCCCTGTCTTCTTTCTTGTAGGCACTAGAATGGAAACCCATTCGGAGTATCTGATCGAGACTATTATCTTAGCATCATACATTTTCTTGATCTATTTCTCAACCAAAGGCATTTGGACAGGGTTTATCCCGTGCAACTTCTGTTTGAAAGGCTTCTGGTTCTCTTTGACCAGAATTTTGTTCTGGATGATATCAGTGTCATAAGAATTTAGGTCCTTATAGCTCCATGCGAACACATCGATGAAATCCTTGAAAAAATCAATATATTTCTACTTTGAGGGTGCAGGAAGCATTCTCAACAATTTTATCATCTTGGGTTCCTACTCACTGCCTAGATTGCACTCCTCAATGTTTTATTCTATGGACTCCATCTTTGCTTTCCTAGCCACATCATTGAAATCAAATAGTTCCTCTAGAGGAGCCAATCCCCTAGGCAAGGTGTTGTGTTTGAATTGCAGCACCTCAAATTCCTCTTTTTCTGGATCATCATGCATCTCTATCTTCTGTAGGTCTTCCTTTGCTGAAAAATTAATATCTGAATCATGAGGGGACTCCTCCCTGCATGTTTTTTCTTTAGTGGGACAATCCTTTTCATAGTCTAGGTCTGAATTTGGAAACTCAAAATCCCCCTTAGATTGGAGGAAATTTTCAATCTATTGGTCATATTCAAAGACTTTCCAATGTCTCATGTTATCAAGGACTGCAGGTCAGTGTTTAACCGACACAATATATTGTTTATTAGGATGAGGTATTTGACACGTGTTGGATGAAAATTCCAACCCATTGGAAAGGATATTTTGGTTCCTAGGGCTGGATTCAAGGTCGTATTCTTCGAATGTTTTTAGGAGGTCAAGGGAAACATTCTTGTAGGCTCTCAATCTGGGATGTTTAGATGAATATTCTCCCTTAATTTTTTTGATGACTAGTTCAGAATCCCCATGGACAGAGATTTTTTTGGCCCCTAATTTCTTTAGTAATTGTAGAACTAAAAGGAGTGCCTCATATTATGCTATGTTGTTTGTACAATGAAATTTTAGTATGTAATAATGACCCTCTGCGTGGTTATTCTCTGTGTTGCATACCAAACACCTGCTCCCGAGCCAACTTTTCCGTAGGATCCATCAAAGCTCATGTTCCAAAGAAGTTCAGGTTCAGACTTGTGTTGCTCCATCTCTATTTGGTCTGGCTGTCCCTTTTCCTAGTCTTCTCCTTTTTCACCTAATTTTTAATTAGATGCTACTTGTTTAGTAACGTTTTCATCATTGTAAAGAATTAATGAATCAAGATATGAGTGGAAAGAGTAAAGGGGGGGAGTTATCATTCTTTTCTTGACAGCTCACCGTGTACTTGATGTGAGTTTCCATATACAACCTTTGTTGTAGACCAAACACTGGTATGGTAGCGTAGGTTATATCCATTTGGAGGGTGCCTTGAAGCTTGGATTCCCATGACCAGGATAATAGCATGCCATATTTATGGGGAATGTCGGCCACTACTATGTCCATCACTAGACTTTTAGCTGGTATTTGTGCTAAAGTAACACACAGATCTTTGATAAGGCCTAGACATTTAACTCTGCTAGAGTCGAAAGAATAAAGGTCTTTATGTGGCCTAGTTATCTCAAGGCCAAGCCTCTCCATAAATATATTTGGCATGAGATTATGAGATGCACCTGAATCTAACATGGCATTATGAAGGATTTTATCATGAACATTCAAGTTGACATAAAATGAGGGAACACCTCCTTCCTAGAATTTACCCTCTACTTCTGGCCCAAAAAAAAGTTCAGGTTTGTCATCATTCAGATTTAGAGTGTCAGTATTGTCTCCCATGTTTAGTGCTTTCAAGACTTGGGACCTATATACCTCTTGGATTACCAATTCAGTGAGAGGGATGGAGATTTTAATTTTGGCAATTTCATTCTCGATGCTGAATGGCGTCCGCGTTTTTGGTAAACTAAAATCTATTTTCTCAGGTATTGTTTTGGCAACAACTTCAGCTAGTTGATTTTTTTTAGGGATATCAGCTAGGAAGATTTTGCTAGGGCTGATAGGTGGTTTTATATTAGGGATATATGGATCAATTTCCTCAGGGTTTTTAGCAATTTTCTTTGAACTTTCTACAGTTTTCCCGGGATCAGTTTTGAGGGTTTTTTTATCAAAGTTTCTGGGATTCTGTTTCTTTGGGGTATCAAAGTTTTTCTTGCTTCTGAAGTTATATTGTTTATGCACCTCCATGATAGAATTCTCGAATCCTTGTTTATGATCCTCTGACTCTTCCCATTCTAGTTCATTTTGAGCTGGGGAAAATAGACCTCCCTCTTCTTCGGTGAGGAAAACAATATCCTCATCATCTACCCCTAATAAATTTACTTGGCTCTCTTTAGGCTCTTCCACCATCCCCTCATATTCATCCGCATAATTCTCTTGGAAAGGAGGCCTAATCTGCTGGTCAGGTCCCCTTGGATCTCTTTGTATTTTTTGAGGGTGATTTCTCCTAAAGTTTTGGTTTTAGTTTCTATTTTTAGGAGCTGGCTGATTTTCTCTGGGGGAAGCTCTCTCATTCAGGTTGATCCTCTCCATCATCCTCTCCATGGTTCTGACAAGGTTATCAATTTTGGCATTAGATGAGGAGGCTACTGGCTCTTCCCTAATTGTGACCCTTTTCTCACTTTACATTCTAGCCCTTTTGGCAATTATATTTTCTTCTGTGCTTACTGCACCCATCTGCATGTCTTCTACTATGGGCGTATATCTCTCTCTCAAATGATAAGCCATATATGGGTTGAATCCATCAGGGAATTTCAATAGGGCCAAACCTTGTGGGGGTTTCATGTGAGGAGGGAGGGCATTGTATACACTGTTGAACCTAGTATAGTAATCTTGGACACTTTCTCCAACATTTCTCTTGATGTTCTCATATTATGACAAAATTTGGAGAGGGTTTTTCTTAACTTCCCATTTTTTTATAAATAGTTGGTGAAGGGCAGGGAGGTCCTGGATACTATTGGGAGTCAAGCCTTTAAAATTTTTTCGTGCTTCTACCCCTAAGCTTTGAGAAAACATTCTTAATTTAACCGTTTCGTCATCTATCTCTTGTTGGTAAAAATAATCATTCATTTTATCCATATGTTTTTGAACAGTTGAATGGCTAATTTTGTCAAATAGGGGGATCTTGGATTGATAATCTTGGGGTAAAGGCACAAAAGGAAATGGTAGTAATAGTGGAGCATACCAGGCTGCCATGATTGGATGTAGGGGTACCCAAGTAGCGTTAATAAGAGGAGGGTTAACAAAGGGAGGTGGAGGTTTGAAAGGAGGAAGGTGGACAATGGGAGTATGAGTGGGGGTTTGGGGACTTTGGTGAGAAAAGTTCAGGGGGATTTGGGAGTCAGTTTAGTTGGAGGTAGAGGCTTCCCCGATATGGCTCAGTTGTAAGACTGATGGGTTAAAAACTATCTGTGTTATCTAACTCTGAGATTTAGTCCTAAACAAGCTTTGCTCAAAGTGTAAGCCAAAATGTATATCTTGCAGGGTAGCAAGGTTTTTAGGGAGGGATTTTGATTTGTGAAGAGGCTTGCTAATAGTCGGACTTTCAAATCTGGGAGTTTCTTTAGGATATTTTATGGATTGCCAACTATTTCAAGGGGATTTGGGTCAGGATAAGATCTGGTAAAGACTCTCCTGGAAGCCATAATTTAGACACAAGACACAAATAAGTCAAATGTTTTATGAATAAAACCAATCTGTGACAGAAATATTTAAAAGATATAGTATTTCGACCAGGTTTATTGAGTTTTGATAATATTAAGTTTTCTCAATAGTCCCCAGCGAAGTCGCCATTATGTTAGCCCTCTGTAATTTGTAAGATTGGCAAGAACAAGTAGCAGAGGACAACATCAAACTACTTTGGAGTCTAGGACCTAGCTTTCCTGAGCTGAGAGAGGGATCTCTCTGTATCTTTATAATTTAGGATTTGACTTTGCTGATTTTGAGCTAGTTATAGAGATTGTTTTGTTAGTTTGGTTTGGTTGGTTGGACATATAGAATATGGGAAGTTTAATCCATTGGGCTATGGAGTCAATAAAAGGGTTGAGTTTTACATAAAATTTTCAAGGTCAGTAACTGGGCAAGATAACTATATAAAATGGATCTTACTGGCAGTGTGAATATGAGATGACAGGAGGTAGTGAAAGCTAAAGGGCATTTAAGAATTATTTAACTATACTTTCAAAGAAAACACATTTAAGATATTAATTTTTTAAAGCTAGAGAGAAGTTAAGAATTATTTAACTAAAATTCACAAGGGAAACTTTAAAGATATCAGTTTAGGTAAGGCTAAAGAGCAGTGAAGGATTATTTAACTATACTTCAAAGGAAAAACCTTTAAGAAAACAATTTTATTAGAGCTAAAGAGAAATTAAGAATTATTTAACCAAAATTCACAAGGGAAAACTTTAAAGATATCAGTTTTGGTAATGCTAAAGAGCAATGACGAATTCTTTAAGTATACTTCAAAGGAAAACCTTTAAGACAACAATTTTAGTAGAGCTAAAGAGAAATTAAGAATTCTTTAACTAAAATTCACAAGGGAAAACTTTAAAGATATCAGTTTTGGTAAGGCTAAATATCAGTGAAGAATTCTTTTACTATACTTCAAAGGAAAACCTTAAAGACAACAATTTCAGTAGAGCTAAAGGGAAATTAATAATTATTTAACTAAACTTCATAAGGGAAAACTTTAAAGATATCAGTTTTGGAAAGGCTAAATAGCAGTGAAGAATTCTTTAACTATACTTCAAAGGAAAACCTTAAAGACAACAATTTCAGTAGAGCTAAAGAGTAGTTAAGAATTATTTAGTTATACTTCAGAGGAAAAAATTAAGATAACAAAAGCATACATATTTAAGGTGTTTTCTCAGCATATCTTAATCTAAAAATTATGTTCTGTAATAAGAGAATTGAAGTACAATATGGAAAAACAAAGAAAAATTAATGCCAAAGAAAGAACATCACCATTAACATAGCTCAAGGATCCTGTGAACATGCTTTTATTATTGATGCCCAGCTCAAAGCTGTTACAGTGCTCCAATACAATAATCTTGCAACGTAGATTCTAAAAAAAGTCCAAGCTTTGATAATGAGCATTCCAACAATATTTAACTGCAACTGAGGTGGTTTCCCTAATTTGGGTCGACAATCCACATTAACTACAAAGTAAATGGAATTTTGACAATTTCTTCCACGTAGGGCCCGAACTAAAATATCATTTGGCAGATTGCCTACAATATTAACTTCTACAATAAATTCTCTGATGATATTAAAATATATCTAGCAAACTGCCTACAAAATTAACTTCTATAATAACTTCTGAGCTAATATTTGAAATATCTCTTACTATAACATTAATTGCGGCAACTTTCAGTAAATCAACAAGTAGGCTAGAGGTGGTCGTCATGGTTGCAAGGAGGCAACGTTGAGTAGTATTGACATCTGGATTTTCTTTGGATCTCCACTGCATAGGTCATAAGGGAGGAAGCACCATTGGCATGCTGCAAAATTTATCTTTTACTTAATAATTTCACAAAACTTATCCCACTGATCTTCACTCGGGATCTCTATATTTACCATTTTTTTGAAGATTTCATACACTTCAGTGAATCTGTCAAAAGTTGGCTTTTGAATAAATAACTATTTGATTTGATACTAAATGTAGAGCTTCAAGAAAAGTTTTGTGTGTAATGTGACCCTTGATATTTGCAAACTTTGATTTGTCTATAGAAATTGTATATAGCTTTTTGCAATAATCTTCCAAATTGATCAATTTATCATATAATCCAACCAGACATGGAAACCCTTTCTGATTTAAAACATTAAATTTATTATGAAACCTCTGAACAATAACATTCAAGGCTTCACACTTGGTCTGAAACTGGTTGATCAAATTCCTTTTCTGCAATACCTTCTTGATCTCCAAAATGGTTGCAGTCCTATCTGAGATATTGATCTCTTCCAACACCTCCCCGTTCTTTGAATTAATAACTTTGGTCATATGAGTCACTTCGCTCAACTTCTCTTGGAGTTGATCCTTCTCTTCTTGTGTCTTTGTTTTGCACTTGTGGATGAGTTCCTTCTATTCAAAGATGATCTGAATTGATGACCATTATCTCAGTAATGGACTCATTGATGTTCTCCCAAATATTCTCCTTAGGTTCTCCTAACATTGATGCCATCAGAGTTATACTCTCCAATTCTTTAATTCTGAGTTCCAGCCAATGAGTTTTCTACATTTCCCCTAGATACAAAGTATCATTCTTAATATTTTGTGACTCCATAAGTTGAAACTTCTAATTCATCTTCTCATATGCTTGCTTTTGTGTGGCCAAATATTGAGCCAGTTGTGCTAGATCAGTGATTTCCAAGGCTTTTGAGGTTTCTGCACCTGCAGAATATGCCTGAGTTGTTAGAAAGAGATCAGTATTTACCTGGAGTGCTAATTTTTCTTTTAGTAGTTCTTCAATATGTTCTTCCATGTTTCTTATTTGTAGATTTTGATCAATAATCGACTTGAGAATCTCTTCCTTGTCAGATTCATTTTGAGCCATTTCTTTTGTCTATGAGTCTTCAATCAAGGCTATCTTAAGTTGCTTTCCCAGAGCAACAATGTCTGCATTTTTCTTCTTGATCATTCCTTCAAATTCTTTGCAGTTATGAGGATCATATCCTACTTTCACTACCATTTCTTCCAAGGTCTTTATCCTGTTGTCTTTAGCCAAACATGATAACTTCTCAATTTTCAGTTGGGACTGCATATTTGACAGTGCTACTTTTGAATTTGAGAGAGACATAGTTGTTTTAGTCATGGTTGAAAATAAAATCTCTCCTGATTGCTTGTGCATATCCATCTGGTCAATAGGATGTATGTGTCTTGCATCAAATGAGAAGACAATCTTCTTGTAGCTAGCCCGTATTTTTGGAAATTGCACTATTGCTTGTAGAAAGGCCATTTGCATCCTGCTTTTCTCACTGTCAAAGGCATTGAGGAGTCTATGTTGAGATGTAGATGTCTGCTTCCAAAATTTACCGTAGACATCTGATTTTAGTGCTTCATTATTTTGATTGATTTCTAGGAATTTGGAGAAAATATTCTATTCTTCTGAAGAACTAGCCTCTGAATCCTAGATGATATCTAGTGGCTCTCTTGTAGTTGATGCTGATGGAGGAGTTTGAGGAATACTGGCAGTTGTAGAGACTTCATTATCCCCAAAATCTATGATCTCTGGCTATCTCTCTTCCGAAAGCAAGGAAGGAGTGAAATTTGGTTTCTTATGTTGTGAGATGAATTCTTCCACAAGTCCCTTGGAATGGGGTGTCTATTCTCTGACACTTTTCTGCTATTTACTTTTAGGTACTGGTGTTTGCACATTCAAAGTAGAGATGGATTTCTCATCTGCTTCTTGTAAGGTACCTTCTAACCATTCATTCTGATTCATGTACTTCTCTATTTCTGCTCTTAAGGTATGGGTGTAAGGGGTTGTCTTGAGTTAACCCTCAGAGCAGAAATAATGCCATGGGGGTCATAAGACCAAGTAAAACCTGATAAAAAACCCATCGGTGTGCTTTTTCAAAGGTTTTACGTTAAAAATTCCTTTTGTTGAAAATGCAACAAGATGATGGAGCTTAGTGAAATGAAGTCGCCTTCACTAAGTGGGCCCGCAGGCTATTTTTGGCGCAAAGTCTATTTTTAGACTATGTCTATTTTTTAGACATAAGGATCATGGTCTATGAGTTGCAGGATGCTATTTATGGATGATTGGTCGAGTTGGTAAAAATAGATGGACCTCTATTTTTAGACATTGGGCGGTTTCTATTTTTAGACTGCTGGGCTAAAAATAGAACAATCAAATATTATTAACCCTTAATAATATTTAGACTATAAACATTATCTTATCCTCTTGGAGCACTTCAGTTTGATGCTTGGATGTGGCACATGCAGCCGACAGAAGGAAATATGCTTTTCCTAAGGGTTAGTTGAGCTATTGCATGGTTGATTTGTGCTTGCTAGGGAATGTGAAGTAGTTTGGTGGAGTTGATAGATACGGGTGGAGTTGTGTTCGGTTTAACTTAGTTGAACCGAGTTTGTATTTGCCCAATCGAAAAATACACTCGTGATGTGAGTGGTGTGAATTAATTATTAATTACTCCCACAAATTCATTAACTTATAAATCAACCAATAACACACGCTAACGCAATGCATAGACATATCGGGAGCACTTTGGTGTTAGAGTGTGAGGAAAGGGTGAGTCTTCCTTACCACGTTGTGACTCATGTTCCGTGTATGATTTTGCACACATTGATTGAGATTGCCAATGAGGATTGCGTGAGTTGAGCTAGTGGGATTTCGAATTTGGATCTCATCATTGGTTCATTCGACAGTGTATAGTGCGCACTTGTGGAGGAGATTTGAACCTGTGACTTGTTCATCTTCCATGCTAGTTTGTGTGTAGCATGTGAGATAGTGCTGAGAGCTGTGAGAGCTTTGTGCTATGTATTGTTACATGTTCTATATCATTATAATATACAGATAGTTGGGGGTTTTCAGCTGTATGCTTTCCCCATTACATACTGTGTTATATATGTGCTTGATTATGTTTTAATGTGCGCATGCGACTGCTTCTATTTCCGCATATTGATGATCAATTGTAGAAGAGGTTATGTATTATGCATGAAGCTTAAATAGTGTGTAATCAGGATAATCTCGGTGAATAATTCAGAAAATTATTCAAATTTCTACATGGTATCGGAGCGAGAATTGATCATCGGATCTATTACAGTGACTACAATTTATTTCGGTAGACAGAGTCTGTAAGCGGGCCAGGTAGCCTCTGGATCCATCCTTTCCCTGAAAGGTGATATATCTAGTAAACGCCCCTACAGTCGCTCTCTGTGCTAGATATACTTTGTTCTCACAGATCCAGAAGCGGTTGAGTTTGAGTTGGTGGAATTTGAATTTTGCAGCAGTTTGTTTTCTTGGTGTCGGAGTTGAAATGTCTTTCAACAGATTGCGACTAGAATATGCCCTTGAGGTCAGTTCGAATTATGTTGCATGGAAGGATAGAATGGAGGCGGTATTAGATGATAACGGGCTGAAGCATTTCATAGATTTTGAGGTCCCAAAGCCTACTGATGCTGCTCAAGTTGAGGCTTGGCAAAAGAAGATGGTGAAATGTCGAAGGATTCTATTGGAGGGCGTGAAGGATCACATTGTATCCAACCTGCATGGAAAAACCTCTCCATACTTGATGTGGAAAGCATTGATAGATTTATTCCAAAGCAAGAGCGACCAGAGGAAGTTGGCGCTCAAGGATAAACTCAGAAACATTAAGATGGAGAAAGGCGACAACATACCGAAGTACCTCACGAAGTTCACCCAGTGCAGGGATGAGCTGGGAAGTGTGGGGGTGACTGTCGATGAAGAGGAATTGGTGGACCTGGCTCTCCTTGGTCTTCTGAAGAGTTGGCATTCCTATAAGGACTCTGTCAATGGTCGGGAGAAACTGCCAGGATGGGAGCGAATTTGGTCGGATCTCATGCAAGAGGAGATAAGGCGGAGCACCAGGGACGAATATTCATCAAAGGCATCTGATGAAGAAAATTGCGCTTTCGCTGCCAAAGAAAAGAAGGGGAAGAGCAAGAAAGCTTCTCATTCCGTTGCGAAAGTCAAGAAGCAAGACATGTCCAAGGTGAAGTGCTTTCATTGTCACCAACATGGACATTATGCCACAAATTGTCCGCAGAAGAAGAAAAATAAGCATGCTGCTAGATCTGCAGTGGGAGAGGCCTTAGCCTCACAGTTTGAGCTGGATTTTTTGCTGATCGAATGCTTGGTATCAAGTGTGATGGGATCAGTATGGTTCTTGGACAGTGGTGCGTCTTTTCACATGACTGGAGATTGAGATTTGTTTTCAGATCTGGATGAGAAAGATATTGGAGTGCACATCGAGATGGGCGATGATGGTAGATACAGTGCGACCGGTATCGGTACCATTTCCTTTGAGAGGGAGTCTGGTAAACCCTTCGTATTGAAGGAAGTGTTGCATGTTCCAAGATTGATGAAGAATCTGACTGTAGATAAAGAAGAGGCAGAAGACAAAGAAATGGCCAAGGAAAGGATTTCAGCAGAGGTAAGACAACTGAGAAACTCGGAGATAAGGGTTCGAGTCAACCTTATCAATTGCAAGTACATTGGCTACATCAATGCATGTAAGTATGAGTAGGAGGTACAGATGATGGCTGAATGTGGCACCGGAGATTTGGGCCACTGAACAGCTGGAGCTTGAGGATAATGTACATTTCTGATTTGCTTCTGAGCAATTTTGCGTAGTCAGGACAAGGTAAGGTGTACCTTGAGAAAATTTGTGAAAGCCACCTTTCACGAGAAGGATAGTCATACCACGACGATCCTTGAGAGAATTCACACAGACGTGTGTGGACCTTTCTCAGTAGCTTCAACAGCAAAGCACAAGTACTATGTGATCTTTGTTGATGATTTTTCTCGGAAGTGCTGGATCTTCTTCATGCAGAAGAAGAGCGAGACATACTCAAAGTTCTGTGAGTTCAAGGCGCTGGTTGAGAAGGAATCAGAGAAGCATGTGAAGGCTCTTAGGAGCGACAATGGTGGTGAATTCATTCTTACTCAATTCAAGGACTTTTGCAAGGTATGAATTGCAGAGAAATTATAGTACCCCATAACCTACGCTAGGGACGTGTCAAGGAGATGAAGAATGACGATTTGGTGCCTGACGGCGAGAACCCATTATCTGGGGTTTCATCTTATCTACTTGTGGGCGTATAAGTGTTTTGTAACACCGTTATCTATGTATCAAATGTCTCACAAGATACTTGGCATGAGTACACCGGAGGAGGTGTTTTCTAGTAAGAGGCCTGATATTTCCCATTTGAGGATTTTTGGTTCACCTGTCTACATGCATGTGACAAAGGATGCCAGGAAGAAGCTAGAGCCGACCGCAGAGGTTGGGATATTTTTGGGGTACACTGATACACCCCACAACTATCGTGTGTATTTTCCAGACAGTCGCAAGACTGTTGTGCGACGTGATATCAAATTTAAGGAGGAGAAAGCCATGAAGTGTTTGCTTGAGAGGGAGCCACACTTGCATGCAGATGAGGAGCTATTAGTTCCTAAGGATGAGCTTCCGGATGTGGATCAGCCACAAGAGGAAGTTTATGGAGTGGAAGAAACCACTCATGCAGCGCCAACCATCAGAGGGCTCAAGTGCACTGCAGAAGCTGAGCGACTGGCTCAAGATGCAAAGAAGGTTGTAGGAGCACATACAGCACAGCGCAGAAAGCGACAGTCACCGGACCGGTACACTGGATACATGGCTCTTGTGAGCAAATGTGTCGTGACAGAGCCATCCTCTTTCGAGGAAGTTGTGGAGGACCCCGCATGGGTAGATGCCATGGTGGAAGAGTATGATTCGATTTTCAGAAACAGTGCATGGGAGATTGTCCCAAGACTGGAGGCAACTTCCTGATGGGTTCGAGATGGATCTACAAAGTGAAGTAAAGTGATGATCTTAGTGGAGAAGTACAAGGTCATTTTTGCCGAGGTTTTCACGTATAGAGGGATTGACTATGAGGAGACTTTTGCACCAGTCACGAGGTACCCTTCGATTAGATCTATCTATGCACTCTCAACGTAGATGGGGTGGCACATTCATCAAATGGATGTGAAAACTGTGTTTCTCAATGGAGTTATTGAGGAAGAAGTGTACATATAGCAGCCAAAAGGTTTCGAGATCTTTGATAATGAGTCGCATGTGTGTCGACTCAAGAGAGCACTGTATCAGCTGAAGCAAGCACTTCCTGAATTCCTTTGCTGCAGGCCATTAAATGGATAGACAGTTATTTCACCGGACTCGGATTCTCCAAGAGTGAGGCGGATCCGAACCTATACCAGATTGTGGTGGAGGGTAAGTTGCTGATCATTGTACTTTATGTAGATGATTTGATTTTGACAAGTGATGAGCTGTTGATAATTTCATGCAAGGAGGATCTTGCAAGAGAGTTTGAGATGAAGGACTTGGGCCTCCTTCATTTCGATTGGAAATCAAGTGTCACAGTTGGTGGACTATTTGCTCTCTGCAAGTATGCTCAGAGACTGCGGAGAAGTTTGGAGTGCATGGCTGCAAGCCCGTTGATACTCCTCTTCCTGGTGGTTGGAGGAAGGAGGATGCTACTTCAGTGGAGGTAGTGGATGCCACTGTTTATCGACAGTTGGTGGGGTTGCTTATGTATCTGGTCAATACACGACCCGATATATGCTATGCTGTTAACCAACTTTCACAAGCTATGGTTAAGCCAACCAAGCTCTTCTGGAAGGCAGGCAAGCATGTATTGCGTTATATTAGAGGCACATCGGGATATACATCGGGATATGGCTCAGGGTACAGACAGGAGGATGAGGTGAAGCTATGTGGCTTCACGCATGCGCATTGGGCAGGGCCCAACCACAGAAAGAGCACATCCGGAGGGATCTTCGCATCGGGTCACGCTTTTAGGATAGAAAGAAGTGCAGATATGTGGCACTCGCCTGTGCTGCAGGTCGAGTATATGGCAGCAAGCTTGGCTGCATGCGAGGCCATATGGATGAGGAAGATCCTGGTCGGGTTGTTCGGGTCACACTTGGAGCCTACTGTGATTTATTGTGATAACTAGAGTTGCATTAAAATCTCGGCTAATCCAGTATTTCATGATAGATCCAAACACATCGACATCAGGTACCATCATATCAGAGATTGTGTGCAGCGGAGAATCATGTTACTTTCATATATTCCCACGGAGGATCAGGATGCCGACATCTTGACGAAGGCGCTCACCAGGAGAAAATTCGAATACCACAGAGGTAGGATAGGGTTTGCAGATAATCCATATCTTTTTGAGAGGGAGTGTTGAAAATGCAACAAGATGATGGAGCTTAGTGAAATGAAGTCGCCTTCACTAAGTGGGCCCGCAGGCTATTTTTGGCGCAAAGTCTATTTTTAGATTATGTCTATTTTTAGACATATGGATCATGGTCTATGAGTTGCAAGATGCTATTTATGGATGATTGGTCGAGTTGGTAAAAATAGATGGACCTCTATTTTTAGACATTGGGCGGTTTCTATTTTTAGACTGCCGGGCTAAAAATAGAACAGTCGAATATTATTAACCCTTAATAATATTTAGACTATAAACATTATATTATCCTCTTGGAGCACTTCAGTTTGATGCTTGGATGTGGCACATGCAGTTGACAGAAGGAAATATGCTTTTCCTAAGGGTTAGTTGAGCTATTTAATGGTTGACTTCAGTTAGAACTCATGTGGCAGAGTTTGGTGGACTTGATGAGACAGTTGGTGGAGTTGTGTTCGGTTTAACTTAGTTGAACTAGTTGTATTTAGTCTAACTGAAAAATACACTAGTGATGAGTGGTGTGAATTAATTATTAATTAATTCACAAATTATTAACTCATAAATCAACTAAAGAACACATCAGTTAACTGCAATGCATGGACAGTTCAGTGGAGACCAGTGTTAGAGGTGAGTGAAAGGGTGAGTTTACTATCAGTTGTGACTATGGCTGTGCATGATATTTTGCACACACATTGATTGAGATTGCCAATGAGGATTTCTCAGTTGAATCTAGTGGGATTCAAACTTGGATCTCATCATTATTCATCTTGGATTGCGCAGTAGAGGCAGGCAGACTTGTGGAGGAGATTTGAACTTGTGACTTGTTCTATATCTGAGCTAGTTTGTGTGTAGCATGAGAGATAGTGCTGAGAGATGTGAGGAGATTTGTGCTATGTATTGTTACATGTTCTCTATCATTATAATATACAGATAGTTGGGGGTTTTCAGCTGTATGATTTCCCCATTACATACTGTGTTATATGTGTGATTGATTATGTTTTAATGTGCGCATGCGACTGCTTCTATTTCCGCATATTGATGATCAATTTTAGAAGAGGTTATGTATTATGCATGAAGCTTAAATAGTGTGTAATTAGGATAATCTTGGTGAATAATTCAGCAAATTATTCAAATTTCTACATGGTATCGGAGTGATAATTGATCATCGAATCTATTACAGTGACTACAATTTATTTCGGTAGACAGTGTTTGTAAGCGGGCCAGGTAGCATATGGATCCATCCTTTCCCTGAAAGGTGATATATCCAGTAAACACCCCTACAGTCGATCTCTGTGCTAGAAATAATTTGTTCTCACAGATCCAGAAGCGGTTGAGTTTGAGCTGGTGGAATTCGATTTTTGCAGCAGTTTGTTTTCTTGGTGTCGGAGTTGAAATGTATTTCAATGGATTGCGACTGGAATATGCCCTTGAGGGCAGTTCAAATTATGTTGCATGGAAGGATATAATGGAGGCGGTATTAGATGATAACGGGCTAAAGGAGTTCATAGATGTTGAGGTCCCAAATCCTACTGATGCTGCTCAAGTTGAGGCTTGGAAAAAGAAGATGGCGAAATGTCGAAGGATTCTGTTGGAGGGCGTGAAGGATCACATTGTATCCAGCCTGCATGGAAAAAAATCTCCATACTTGATGTGGAAAGCGTTGACAGATTTATTCCAAAGCAAAAGTGACCAGAGGAAGTTGGCGCTCAAGGATAAACTCATAAACATTAAGATGGAGAAAGGCGACAGCATACCAAAGTACCTCACGAAGTTCACCCAGTGCAGGGATGAGATGGGAAGTGTGGGGGTGACTATCGATGAAGAGGACTTGGTGGACCTGGCTCTCCTTGGTCTTCCGAAGAGTTGGCATTCCTATCAGGACTCTATCAATGGTCGGGAGAAACTGCTGGGATGGGAGTGACTTTGGTCGGATCTCATGCAAGAGGAGATAAGGCGGAGCACCAGGGACGGATCTTCATCAAAGGAATCTGATGAAGAAAATTGCACTTTGGCTGATCAAGGGCTGCAAAATTATTTCCTTCAAGTGGAAAAATGTAGAGCAATCCTCCAAGGACCTCTCTTCCATCAATGAAGAACAAGCTAGCCCAAGGCACTTCACCCATGATGAATAGGACATGATCATCATAGAATGTCCCAATGACATGTTTGCTGTTGGTCATACCATGTGCATCAAGGTACAAACAATTTCTCATATGGTTACAACGCAATCTCACCCACTGCATTTGCAGCAAATAACATGGCAAGCATTGTACAGAAAATATCACCACCACTACTGAATAGTAAATAGATGAGTGAACCAGCAATACAAGATCAAATACATGCCCATATGCATACAATGGATTAATATCATCATCAAAATCATGGCCCACCTCAAAAGGAGGCAAATGGGTGGTTGTGCTGGCCATGTCTCCCCTCACGTTCCCATTAGAACATGCAATACATAAACTTTGGGAATCATCTCCCCTCAATGACACATTCAACCCTTGTTTCCTACTCAAAATCATGCCTCCCATCAACATACCAGAAACATCAACAAGGGAGATCATGATCAGTAACAAAATATGGGGACCACTGGTGGTTTCATGTGGTGCTTGGAGGTACCAACAGTCTCCCAAGTGGATGCAACGCAGTTTTAAAAACTGCTGTCTCAGAAATGTACAAGGATAAATGTTCTGAAATACAATGCTAATAATATGAATTATTTGAGCATGTGTGGAGTGGAAAAACATTTTCCCAAGGCCATGTGTAAGATGGCTATCCCCATCATATGATTCAGCCCAACTTTTCTCATGGAGCAACATGAAAAATTTACCCCTTTGAGGAGCCATGCACTGCAACATAATGATAAGAGTATGCTAATCAACAAATGAAAATACAAGGTTCTTACCAAAATCTGGAAGTAAGATGATAGCTGGATCCATGTGTGTGCCCCTACTCCCAAGTAACAGCGCTGTGAGCTCATGCAAAAGGGCTCTTGCCCCTGCCAGCTTTTGTCCCTTGACATTCTCCCTGTCAAGGACTCCTCTGGTGAAGCTGTTGTAGGTATGAAGCACCTTCCAAGATATAAATTCCTCCTGATTAGTCCAAGCCAAAGAGTAGTCCCTTTGCACTATGAGAGTGCCCTCCTCTACTTCGGAAACACCATATATCATATGAGAGAAAATCTGACTATGCTCTCTCCAAGATAGCTCAAGAAACCCAGGTGATTGCTGCCTCCTCATGCTCACATCATGTAACCCATGTGATGAATGTATTATGACTGATATATATACCATATCAGAACCATGTATCTCTACTCCCTACTGCTCAATGATGTAAACATCCTGCCACCTCTTCTCCATTCCCATCCTCCTGAAAAGAGGATACACCAAGTGATGGCTAAAATCCTTCAAGAGGAGCCAATGCAACCAAGCCTCCTGCTGCCCGGTATCACATAATTGCAAGTGGATAATCAACCTCTTTCTCTTCATCCACACCCACTCAAATTCTTGTGGATGTCTTCTCCCCTTCTCTCCATTGGTTTCCCTCTCATGAGGATCACCCTTCTCCCAAGCCATATCTTCCCCTTTGCATTTCATGGAAGGTTGAAACGCAACTCCTTGGATACCTATTAGAGAAGATTTCTCACCCATGATTATGTTGGACCCAAATGTTATGGAGGTAATATCTCCTCTCCACCCATGTTTAACAGTGCTGCTAATTCCTCCAATGGTGTAGCAGCTGTTTCAATCTCCAGTTCAGGATTTATCTCATTGTTTTCCATGGGAATGTCATGGTGTGTTTCATTCTCCAACAGTTCACATTCCAAAATCAATGGCTGAATTTAACTCATCAAAGAAGCATGAGGATGGTGGTTTAATTCCCCCTTGCACAGTGCAGTGCAATCAAGATGCTCTAAAATAGAAAAGTGTGTTGATTCTTGGACCTTCATAGATGAATTCCCACATTCTTTTAAATGTTCTTTTGAAATAAAAAGTGGGACTTTAATCATACCTTGATGGATCTTGGGATATTCTTGTGTGGCTGCAATGGCTTTTCCTTTCGATGTCATGGCTGCTTCCTCTATAGATATAGAAGGATGATCCTCCAAATTTGTCGTAGCATTGGTGCAATCCTCCTCCCATGGTGGTGTGAGCCTTTCCTCTTTTTTTCTCTCCCCATCAAAGGTTCTGATTAACCTTTGAGAAAATTCTAAGAAAGAACTCACCCTTGAATGGAACAAGGGTTTGAACCACCAAACAGAGGCTTCATCCTCCATGTGCAGTGCTGCAATCTCCACTGCTTCTTTCTCTACCACTGGATGTAGCAGAAAAAATGCCTTCATCTTCCTCACCCAAGCTCTTGCTGAAGTATCCCCATAAAATGTAGACAATAGGAACCTATTGCCTCTGATTTCCTTTCTACTACAGGGCCTTATCTCCTCCTTCTACTGAATAAAATGTGGGAATTTTGTAATTCCCCTGAATTCCATAGAGTGAGATTTATATTCACCCAGGTATTTACCTAAGATCTGAAGATCCAAGTATCCTCCATGCCTATCTTCCTTGCCTTCATGAGAATAGGAAGTGCATGGACCTTCCTCTTATTCTCTTTGCTTCTCCTCCTTGGAAAGGCTCTTCTTTGTTCCAAAAATAGATGAGATAAAGCTCATATTCTTCATCATCTCCTCCTGATATCAAACTCACAGGCTGTGCCAAGTTCGATGCTTTGATACCACTGTAATGTTCCTTTTTCGAGAATTTCTGCAATATGGTCCAAAAGGACGTTGTATAAGGAAGGTAATGAAAAAACAAGGTGAAAGGGGACTTGGATCCATTTTTTAACACATTATACACTATGTTTCCATAATCTGAGCTCAAAGAAATTCCTCAAGGTAGGTTAAACAGATCTCCTACCCCTTTGGTATCTCAGAAAAGTGCTCAAAGAGAGAGCTACAACAATATACAAATGCACCAATGGAAACAACAGCGATACATTAACACATAAAATATTGGAGAATAAAAATAGCCATAATCTCATATCATAGAAGCATAATATATACAAATCCATGAGGAAACAGTCACTCAATCAAGGCACTACAAGCCTCAAGAGAGATGTACATGAAAATATGAAGGACACTGCTACATGAATAAAGCCCTAGCCTATGACTACGCAGTTCTATATGGAAAAATTTATGAAACACATGTAAATACATATATATTCAAATATACGGTTCATACAATCATTGGGAGAGAATATCTAAACTCCCAATCACTACCTCAAGTCAATCCTAGAAGGATTGGCTATAATACACAAAACCTGCAAAATGTCGGAGTTGCTAGGTAGTAGCAGCAGCTCAAGAACTGGAAATACATGGAGAATAAGGAAGATGCTACAACCAATGAAAATATATTCTCCAATGGATCTCTAGAGTGAAAGTCTGATCCTTTCACCTAAGATCTCACCCTCCAAACAATCTGCTAATCCCTCACAGCAAATGTTCTCCAAGAATAATGTTGTCTGAGAAAGGGACTACGCTGCTCATGATGGTAAGTAGTTGGCCTGGTGCCAAATATGGTAGAATCTGCTCATAAACCTCCATTACTGATCTCCCAAGGGAATGGAAGCTCCCTCCTCTAGAAAAATAGCCAAGGATGGTGTTGTAGAAAACCTCCCCATCAACACCCAGCAACACTGTACAATCTCTAGCTGAAATTGCGATGATGAAAGGGATGATGCTTGCCCTCAATGCCTGAATATGAGAATGAAGAGAAATCCTCCAAGAGCTACTCAAGAAGGAGGGGAAATCCTAAACAGAAGTTTCTCGGCAATTCTTGCTAAACAACAAGAGATTGCAGCAAGTCTAAAAGACCAAAGATGAATAGTACTCAACATGAAACAAAATGGTTGCCTTGCCCTCATTTTAAACAATGTGACCTCCCCACCCATGGGTCCCACTTATGATAGCTTCCTCCTCAAGAAACCTTCCCTCCTCTTTCTTTGCGCTGTCCCACAAGATGCCTTCCACCTCCTAGCACTACGCAGTTTGACTTGGTAAAACTTTGCCTAGTCTTCCTGCAAAAGTCTCTTTTCACACATGGAGGTGTGAAATCCAGCTCTATAAGTGATCCTCTTTCATACTAAGAGGATTTTTATTCCCTATTCATGAAATGAATGGGTCTCCTACCCATTTTATTTATCTCCTATGTGAAAATGGAAAAAATTAATGTTCCATAAAATTGGGAACATTACAGGGAGCTCCAATGATGCTGAAACTGTAGATTTGGGCTCTATGATGGATACCCATGATAACACAGAAAGGATTTCTTAGATCTGTCAATATAAGAAAATCACCCTCTTAGGGCTTGCATAATGTAGCTGCTGGGTATGCATATTTGCTGCATGAATTGATGATATGATGTCTGCAATGATGTACAATCAGATCTATGCAAGAAGGTCTAATCCCTTCACTAGATCCTTAGGCTAAAAGCTCAAGATCTAGCTCCTCCAATCTCCTCCACTGAAAATAGCTACTGGATGAACAACAACTTCAGAAAACTGTGCTGTAAGATAGGGAGGCTCAATAAAATACCACTAGATATGTCAATACAACTGCGGACTAATGGAAACAATGGATACAATGTGAGGTGATGATCCCTTAAAGGATTCCCAGCTGAAATGCTAAAAACTTCCTTCCTCCAAAATATCTACAAGACTGCACTGGGAAATCCTTGAGGGGACTGCTTTTGCATGGAGGTAAAAAATAATGGCCTGAATGCCAGATATAGATCTGATGCTCCTAGAAGACTGAATGTGAAGAAAAAAGTGAAGGATGGATGCTCCACCAGTTTTCTAGCTGGAATGCTAGAAACAACCTCCTGAAGATGGCACCAATTCCTGACGAGGAATGCAACTCAATAGAAAACCTTCCCAGAGTAGGAACATAAGTCCCCTGTGGGTAAGGGTGGGATTTCTGCTCAGAAACACCCTATGCTAAGCAACACTGCATACTTAGCTAAACAACTCAAGCATGCATAGAAATGTCCTAAGACAAATTCAGATCTTAACAGATCAAAGAATAATCCAAGTATCCAAATCTCCTTCTATTGTGCCTTCACCTTCATTATATAGATCATGAGCCTTCCATAGCCTAGGCCCACTCCATAACTGCGATGTACATGTGGACATAAGTCTCCATGGTTGACTGCATTGTTTCTCCATGTCCTCCATCATGTTCATATGTGATGATCAACCTCTCCATCATGTGTTCATTAGATGCATCCTTTATCCACTAACTTATCATAATTGCTTTATGATCTTACTTTGAATGAATTGATTTTAGTTTACCTCTTCAAGTTCCTCATGATTTTACATTTAAGATCCATGATCTTATTTGACTGTTTCATCCTCCATGATCTATCTCACAAATGAGACATGATCTCCATTAATAGATCTGCTCCACTACTCTATGATTTTAGGTCTAGATCTAGAATGTCCACATACACACATCAAAAGTGGATTTTATTCATATTTGAGGATTATGGTCCCTCCACCCTTTTGTTTACTTAATTAATTAAGTTATTAAGAACTCTAATTTTCCAAATAAACATGTGAAAATTTTGGAATATTACAGAGGATGTCTAGAGGCTGAGAGTTGGCTATGTGTTGGTCAATTTTGTTCATGAAAGTGTGAGAAAATTAGTTGAGTACTGGAGGACTCTTGTGAGAAGAGTTTTGGATGTAACGATTTCATGATCCATGCTGAATATACAATAGAATATAGTGGGTTTTTTAGCTGTAAGCTTTCCTTGGGAAATTATTTGTGTTGTGTGTGATTTTATTATTCTTCATGTTCATGTGATTAGAGACTGTGTTTTTAATTCCACAAAATATTTGTAGAAGCGATTCTAATCCAACCTACTAAACCCACACTCAAGTTAAATCCACAAAATTCAAATTTTAGAAGAAAACCCTAACCCTCCCACAAGAAGGCTCCTTGTTTGTTTGAAGAAACTTGATTTCGATGTTTATTGAGTGGTTATCACTCAAGATATTTAATAAATTTGCAACCTCAAAAGCCCATAATTTTGTTAAAATTGTCCTCGAATTTCCTAAAAGTATTATAATTTGATATTCAAGCAAGAAAAATTCCAAAGCCATCTTAATAATTTTGCATAGTTTTTTGTCTGCGACATTGGGAAATCCCTTTCAGCCACTTGGCACTTGGAAACTGGCTAATGGATCCCAGTCGCAATTTTGACCTCAACACCTCTTCCTTTGTTCATTAAGCTTCCTAACTTTCCCCTCCGCAAGAAATACACCCTCAATAGCCATCCCACCAAATCCAAGTACCTCTGATGTGCAAATGGTCGAAAAGGCCAAAGAACCAAAATTATATGCCATGGAAGCTAATGACCCCCTCCTCACCACCTATGACATGAGGAAGGAAACACATATCATACAAAGTACTTTTGAATCAATTGGTTATTTCAACAACCTATATACATTAAATCTAGTGCAAATAATAGTTCCATAAGTTTACAACTTCCCAGAGATGGTAGGGTGGTGCGCCAACAAGTACCTACTAGATTAGAGAGTTATCACATCAAGGAGACAAGCCAATTATAAATATCACACTAGAAGTCATTTCATCCACGTTATCATTTCCATAAATCTGCAGAAGCTGGATATGGAAATATTTGCAGACCAATGGAGGGGCCTCTCACCAGAGGTCCAACAACAAATGATTCATGAAAGTGTCAAAGAAGGAGTGGTTTCCCATTTTTTCCTCCTCCCTTACCCTATTACAAATTTTGATTCCATGTCCCAAATGACATTCTCAATGATTGTCGAATTCCTTGGTAGATTACTGATATCCTAATAAATGAGTTGGTTCTAGGATTCCTAGCCGCTTTGTGTCATCCAACACTAAGGCATGTACCAAGTATGATTTCCCTCAGTTTCTCTCTGATGATATCCACATCCAATCAGTAGATTATGAAGAAGAAAAATCTTTTTGTTATCGGGCATACCCACTATATCTCTTCATCCATCATAATTAACCCTACCTTGGAGACCTAAAGCTTAACATGGTTAATGAAAAAAATGCCATATTTCCTTTCTTTCAGTGGCTTCCCCTAGTCAGAAGACCTGATAATAAAACATGTTTATTTGATTATGCTTCATCCTTTATGCCCATTATGTACACTTTTTTGCATGGAGAACCCTTTCCCAGAGTCCTAAAGTTCATCAAAGACACATTAAAATTTACTCATGATACTAGGGTAGGTTATCGATATCTCTTTGAGATTTACAATGTCACAAGAATATATGGATTTGAAAGGAGGCCATATCAACTACCAACCTTCTTAACTCAATGCATCTTCCCATGAGAATACATAAGGCATAGATTTTGTAGTGACAATGCACATTTTTCTTCCCATAAGGTAGTGGTGACCTTCCATGTTGCTCATGAAGTGAGCCAATTTATGGTGAGAAGAAGGATTGTCTTGAGTATGGTAGACAATTTTCTCAAAAGCCTTGATTTCCCATAGGTAGGATCATGGAAATATGATCCACATATTATTATATATATATTATAAAAGAAAGGACAAAAATAGAGAAGAACACAAGAATGATCCTAATCCCATGATATAAATTTTTGCTAACAAATCCACATTAGCAGAAATTAAATCCATCTTACTTCTATTAGAATAAAGCACCTCCCACCTCTCAGGAAGGAAAATGAGTGCTTAGGAACCCATGGACATAGATCAAGGGGATGAACATAACCCTAAAATGTTTAAGGAGAAACAAGCAGGGGAAGAGGTTCAAGATGATGAGGATAATGAAGAAGAGTACATAGAGTCCCAAGTTATGGTACTTTTGTATAATAGACAACTATTAGACCCAACTAAGCCAACCTTCACTTTGCAACACATTAATTCTTCCATGTCAGCACCTGAAGCAAAAAAATTAGGTGATATCTCAAAACCTAAACAAGTGTTCATTGTAACACAAGCATCTAAGGATAGAAAAATAGACATAAGGGTAGTTGAGAATAAACCACTCCCTAGGTTTCAAGTGAAGAGTTCCTTGGACCATCAGAAAATAATTTCTAGAATGGAAGTTTTGTAAAATGATGCTCAAACTGTCAGATCTATGACAAAATATAATGTTCACTAGATGTCCTTGATGGTTGATCAAGTCCCATCAACGGACCTCATGGAGATGGATATGTAAGTAACCTTTATGATGCATAGGAATATGTACGAAACAATTGCTACTACCGGGAAACTGCAAAGAAATGTACAACAAGACAAGTATCCAATTGAAGACTTACTAGACGATGTTGTGTAAATCTAGGAATATCAAAATAAATAATTAGGAAGACAATACCATGCACCTGGACGTACACTCTCGATACTTTAAGAAATATAATACCACATTCAAGGATAAGGATAAAGATATAGATTCAATGAAAAATAATTTGAAGATCCTAGATGCACACCCTGTGCAGATCGATGAACTAGCAGCAACAAAAAATGAAAACCATGAGTTGAAGGAGAAGATGCATGACATGAGAAAAAAGAAAAATGAGTATAAGGATTAGATTGTTTTACTGGAGAAAAAATCCAGGGGATGAAATAGAAAAAAGGAAAGGCATCTTAGTCTCACTAAGCACTTGACACCCTAGCTGGACAGGTGGAATCAATGGTAATGTCAAAACATGCTAAGAGTTTACAAGCTCTGCTCTCCAGTCGAGAGACATGATTAAAGGAAAATGAAAGTGAATTGGAATGAACAAAAATGGAATTATATCTGAAGTAGGAGGAGTATCAACAAATTGAAGCAGAGTTGGAGGTACAAAGGAGCAAACACCCATTCAAATCCTCATTTAACTACTAAAACACTAGTTTGGGACAAAATAGTTAAAATGGTGGATAAAAATTGGGAGAATATGGAGTTGTTGCAGGAAACGATATATGTTGTAAAAAGGGAACACATGGAGATGAACATAATAAATAACATATGGGAGATTTTTTTCTAAAAAACATAAAGAAATAGTAAAATTTCTTCAATAATATGTCCAAGGAGGACATTGCAAAATAAAAAATTGATATATCTAGGCTAGTTTCATGAGCTAACAAAATGAGGAGGAAGAAAAGTTGGTAACATTAGTAGATTAGAAGGCAAAGATGCTCTTAAAATAGGAGTGGGGTTTTAAAGACAAATGTTGGATTCTACACAAGACCATCTCTCTTCGATGGAAATGGAAACATATATCCCAAGGAGTCCTAATGAAGAGTTTGATAGAAATGAGGAATGACCCGATAGTTTTCGGGGAAGAAGACCACCCTCTTCAAGGAAAGGATATTGTGAATCTGTATTCAAGCTATTTTGAAATCTTGTTTATTTTGAAAACTATTTTCAAATAACAAGGGCCAATTGATTATGATGTAGTCACAACTTACATGGACCCACTTTAGATGCAAAAATGTGCGACATTATATTTGGGAAAGAATGGAAGGGGCTGATGGACCTCTAAAAAATTTCTACTAAAAGGCCCCCTACTCAGTCCCAAGTTGGAGAAGCTATGCCATAGGCATCAACGATGGAGGAAGATTCCAGTTCTGGAGTGACACAATAATAACAAGCATGACCTTAACCACCAATGCTAACATAGCCAAGGCAAACCCCAATGACGCCTTAGCTAGACCATATGCACCCTTCAACCAATACATAAGGAAGGCATAGTAGAAGACTACATCCAAGGCAGAGGGTGTTGAATAATCTAACTAGTGTCAGTATTCATAATTTTACTAGAGTCATGATGTAATATAATTCTCTAAAGAAAGAAAATAAATTTTATTGTAAATAAAGTTGACTTATTAAAGCATGGGTTTCATGCTTGGGTCAATGGTCAATAGGTAAAAAAACCCACTGAGTCGATAGGTCAAGAACCCATTGAGTGCTCTAGGATTAATTTGTTGAGTCAAAGAATTTTTTTTATGTAAGAGACCCTTATTAGGGCTTAAGAAAGAAAATTATTTTATTGTCCTATTCCTCCTCCATCAAGTCGGCCTCTTCAACAAGTCTAGTCAGCCTCCAACATATCTAGTTGGCCTCAACACTTGACTAGTCAACATTATGAAGGCAATACAACCACTATATATAAGGAGAATTCAACTTATTCAAGACATCATTCTACTATTTGATTTTATTGAAAGAAAAGTAATGAGGCATGAAATAATGAATTTGATCATTAGAAGAGGAATTGCAGAAGTAAAGGGACCAAGATTTGCAGGAACAAAGAAGGCCAAAGAGTTGAAGAAGTAAGAAGGCCAAGAGTTGCAAGAATAAAGGAGGATGAGAGTTGCAGAAGCATAGAGTGCCAAGAATTGCAGAATTAAAGGAGACAAAGGTTTGCAAGAAGAAAATAAGGATACCGAAACTTTATATGGCATGATATAATCTGATTTGTCTTCAAGGGAGATTGACTTGATGGATGGAGGAAAATATGTGTTAGGGTAAAAATAGGACTCAGTCTGTCTCAACTTGATTTGATTCTAATAAAGGAAGAGTTTGACTGGGTTTTCCCCTTCCTAGGGGTTTTTCGCTGGCTGTGTGCCTACACCTTGTGTTTTGTGTTGTAATCTTCCTTGTTTGGCATTTTTTTGGATGATAAGAATCTAATAAATTGAAAATAAGAATTAATAATCATCACAAAAAGTGTCAAAGGAAGAGAAATCAAATTAATGATAAACCTAACTAAGATTCAATATATTTCTCAACATGGTATCAGCTTGGTTCATTTACTTAAGGGAAGAAAGGAGATCACAAGGGATACAATTATTGGAAAATATTTTTTTTCATCTAGGATCGAGCGCCTAGAAAGAAAGAAATCAAAAATCTGAGCTCCTCAATTAGAGTGACTAGGTTGTAAAAAGAAGAAGAAGAAAGAAGCATTTTTTTTGGAAGGTCGATAGGCTAAGGAAACAACCCTCACAAAACTGATTTTTGAAGAAAGGATTAAGGATATAGCTCCCATAGTCTGAAATTACTCTAGAAAGAAGGATCTAAATTTTGTGACATTGTCAAACTTCTATGTGAAACTATATTTACATACTTCATCTAACTCTGGTGATCACACTCCAGTGATTTTCCAAGTATGTGTGATTACCTTCTCTAGTGTACAAGGGCATACAACTACAATTATCTGAAATTCTATTGGTTGAAAGGAATTGTACGCCTCGTTGAACAATTGTTGATCTGAATGGAAAATGGCATCCACCCATGGTATTCATCCACCCATGTTATCCATCCACCCAAGAAATTTACCCATGGTATTGTAAATGGCATCGACCCATGGTATTCATCCACCCATGGTATTTATCAACCCATGGAATTCACCCATGGTATTGTAAGTGGCATCCACCCATGGTATTTATTCATGGTATTGTAAGTGAGATCCATCCATGGTATTTACCCACCCATGGAATTTACCTGTGGTATTGTAACAAAAAAAAGGCTATAAGTAACAAGTCACATTTTTTAAAAGGATAGATTTTCCACCACAATGTAGCCCTTACAGTTATTATCTGTTTTAATAAAGTTTCTTTGTGGTTTTATTTACTATGTGTTCTCTCTTTTTCTCTCACATTCTAATTTTGCAGATCTTGTTAGATCCATTTCAATTTTTTAGATCTTGGGGGCCTCCACCTAAGATCCGAATCAATGGTATGAGATTTAGGTTATGAATCCATGGTAATAAGGGTTTGAATAATATTTCAGTTTCAATTTTTTTCATCCATATTGAGAAAACTCCATGCAAGTTTCACGACCTCCACGAAGCACTTTCTTGGAAAAAGCGAGAAGAATTCTTGTTTTTTTTTTCATTTTTTTGCAGGATTTTTTTGGGCGACGAGTTTTTAGACCAGATCTGAAAATATTGGTTCATAATTTTTAGAAAAAAAATAACATATCTGGATTCCTTGTCGAATCGAAGTCCGAATGAGGGAGATATAATTGATTCAAAATCAACAATGTTACAGATATTTTTTCTGATGAAAATTCGTGGACAGTGGATCTCCTGTCATTTTTTGAAGTTTTCAGTGTGAAATTTCAGAGAAATGGTTATATATCTGAGCTCTCCTTGAAAATTCACCCATTATAAAAAAAAAATCAGTCGAATCAGAGTTTGGATGAGGGAGTTATCGTTGATTTAAAATCAACTATTTTATCAGAAATTTTGTGACGATAAGACAATTCTAACGCGAATCTGAGAGTTTAGAGTCTCTAGGTAGCGATTTCAAACACATGGGAAGATGCATAATGATCATTATATTTCCAAAAATAGGTTATAATAAATGTTTTGAGTTATATTGACCGAGTTATGCACATTTTAAATCTGGAGCAACATTCGAAGCGGGTTCCCTTTGGAGACGTGCCCTCCCACCTCGCTTTAGTATGCACTTGATTCACATTCATTAGTTTCAGTATAGTAGCATTCGAATTGGGTTATTTGGAGATGTGCCCTCCCACCCGAGGCTACGTAGGCACCTACTACTTCGTCAACAATCAACATCACGGTAATGCGTCAACCACCAAAAATCCTTCTCATCGAAGTCCATTTGGTAGGCTACACATTGTTAGTATCACAGTTGGTCACAAGCATTATAGAGTATCTCTATCCTTAGATCTTCATTTGTCAGGGTCCTGGGTTATCCATAAACCCAAACTTTATCAAATTCCATTTGCTAGGTCACACACTGTTAGCATCACCGTTGGTCATAAGCATTACAGGGTATCTCTATCCTCAGATTTTTGATTTTTCATGGTTATGGGTCATCCAAAAATCCACACTTCATCGAAGTCCATTTTATAGGCCGCACACTATCAATATCATAGTTGGTCACAAGAATTACAGGGTATCTATATCCTCAGATCTTCGTTCATCATGGTTATGGGTTAACCACAAAAAGCCCTTCTCTTCAGTGACTCTTCATATTCAAAAAAGGCTTCTCAGGAGGGGACTTCACACAATGGGGACCATTGCTTCTTAAGGAGGGAGGAATTATCTGAATGGAAACTAGCATGCACCCATGGTATTCATCCACCCATGGAATTTACCCATGGTATTGTAAATGGCATCGACCCATGGTATTTATCAACCCATGTAATTTACCCATGGTATTGTAAGTGGCATCCACCCATGGTATTCATTCACCCATGGTATTTACCTAAGGTATTGTAAGTTAGATCCACCCATGGTATATACCCACCCATGGAATTTACCTGTGGTATTGTAACAAAAAAAGGCTATAAGTAACAAGTCACATTTTGTAAAAGGACAGATTGTCCACCATAATGTAGCTTGTTACTTATAGATTGTCATAGTTCTATAGCCACCACATCTCTTCTCAGAGATAAGCTACAAGCACCCTAGCTAGTTTATTTCTATTCTGTCTATAAACAAGTTTTAGTTCTTTGCTATTAATGAAATAAAGTGTTATTTACGTGACATATTTATATTTATGGTTATATGTGTAGTCTGTTGCGTTCTTACACAAATCCGGATCAATTTTTTTGAGCATAAGTCCTATTGAAGGAAGGCCGGGACTCATACCTGTGCATGAAAATAAACAAAAGTCCCAGATTCATTAAAAGGATCCTATAGGCTTGATTGAGAAACTGCAACCACTTTGGAAAAAGGGAGTTGAGACCTACTCTAGTTCTAGATCTAAGTATATTCAAAAGAAACCATCACATTCATCAATAAGCTAAAGGAACTGTGCATATAAATTTACTCTAAGCCAAATTGTTTGGAGGGTCTATCACCAATCAATCTTGCAGACAATTTCACAGACCTATTCAAGTCGAATACAAACCACAAAGATGTGGAAATTCTATACATACTTGTAATAGTATAAAAGATGAATTTGAAAGATCCATTGTTTTGAGCATATAATTCAAGCGTAGATGACAGAACAATGAGCCGACACTTGTCTTCGTTCTGCAAGAAAATGTAACAATCTCTATGGAACATTTATTCTCCAAAGGTATGTAAGTTTTTAGGTATGTTTAACTTGCTCATTTTCTAAATTTAATTGCTTGTATGTCTCTAGGTATGGGAAATCCTTGTTAAAGACTTATAATTTCTAGGAATAATACATATGATAGTCACTCTCTCATTCACTTATACCTTCTTAGAAAAATTATCTCAGAATTGTATAGGGTTTATAAACAATCCATGATATATGAAGATTCTTGGCAATAGTAAAATTAAAGATGTCTATATTTTGTAGCCCAAATTCCTAAAATATCTCTCTAATAAAATTCCAGATAATTGATTTGTATTTGTAAACTTGAAGGCTTTATGAAACATGCAAGTAAATTTTTATGTCCTTTAGGCAATTAATCCATTTTCAAAAGCACATAAATTAATGGTTTCAACTCAGTTTGAAATAATAAAACAAAGATAATAATTCCATACATAATAACACAAGACCAAAAAATGATGGAGTTCACCCCTCCTAGGCTACATCTCCTGGTCCAACTTCCAATGTTGGGCCTCTTTCAATAAGTGATAAAATATGTGACTACATGGATTTACAATGCTCAAAATGCAAAAACAATGTCTCTAATGGCTCCAAAACAGTAAAAAACCCCAAGTTGGGCTCTTTTTGGGCTCAATTTCATTAAAAACCAAAGAAGTTATGCTCCATAGAATTTTTGTTGCTAATTTCTCTACAAACTACACGCACCTACTAACTATTCTATGAATTTTCCTTTTTTGCAACCACCAAGCAAAATTTTTTCCTGACACTGACGAGATTCACGCTAAATTGGGTACAATTTGTTTCCTCGTTTAAATGCCCAATGACCCCTACGAGTGGGAAAATTTGGGCCGCGTGCCCATTTATCCGGGGTTATCCCCCAACTCTGCACCAATCCATTTAACTTGCGCTCATTACTGTGGTTGGGTTACATGCCATATAAACTGTGCCTGTGCTCGTGGTAAGTTATGTGGTATCGGGGCTTTCAACCAGGGTTAAGCCCGAGCCCTCGGCTACCCTTTTTCCTGTGGTCTCGTGGGTGGTGAGGTGACCAGGGACCAGGGCTAACCTTGACCCCATCCCTTGAGTACATTGCAACCAAAATTTAAATATAACTCCGCACCATAGTTTATTAAGTTCCACCCACAACGCTATCGTAGAGCATTGCACTGTCTTGCCACCGATCTCGTGTTCGATCCCCACGGAGGCCAGCCTGAGCCATAAATTTTTTTTATTAACCATTTGGAGGCCACGTGGCTACTCACCATTGGCCCACATGGCTCCAATTCATAGGGCCACTCAAACCACAATTCTACCAATAAAAAATAGACATTTTAAACCAATCCAGTGAGGCCACTTAGCAGCCTACCATTGACCTGAAAATCCCAGTCAACTTGCCCAGTCACCCTGCCTAGTCAGCATATGAACCACCCAATCAAAAATCATGCATCCAACTTACAATTTTTTTTAGTTGTTTAGGAAAACGATCAGAATGCAATGTCGGGAGAATATGATATATTTTTTGAGTGATTCAAGTTGTGTTGGATTCAGGGTGACGAGATCTTTGTTTTGGCATTGATTTCAAGGACTTTTGAACACTTTAAATTTTGAGCACTTTACTGATCCACTGGATCAATAATCATCACTCTATTGTACTTGCATATTTTGGTTGTACTTGTCTAGAAATATTGCAGATACATATTAAAATGGTGACTTGGTAAATCAAATCCTTAAAATCACAAATTGAAAAATAAGGAGATGGACTATGAATATGATATCATATTTCAGAGGGAGCCCTTTCATTAAGGAAAAACCTACTAGGTTTGTAAAATGAGTAACATAAGGTATGGATTAAGAATTTTATTCATATTACAAGGTGGGGTCTTGAAATTTGTTACTAACCTTTTTTTATGTATAGGATTTTGAATCATAAGTATTCTTGTTTGGGTGATTAATTTTCAGATTGAATCTACCCTTATCACACTATCTCTTGTTTTTTTCCCAATTTGGTGAAATCCTAACCCTTAGGGTTCACTATAAAACCCTAGCCTCTTGATGATGACGGTATGTCAAATTATAAAATCATAGTCATTTTATGGTTTGTTGATAAATTCTAGAGGATATGATGAAATCCTATACTTTTGAAGTTTAGGGTTTTGGTAATGATTATGGTAAAACCCTAGTCCTTTAGGGTTTTTTGGTAATATCTAAGTTATATAATGAAACCCTATATTTTTAGGGTTTGGTTAATAAGGGTTTATAAATAAAACCCTTTAAATAACTAAATTAAGATCGTAAGAATAAAACCCCATGTGTATATTCGTCCATATAATCAAAACCCTAGCCTGTTAAATTTTTTTGTATATCTAATTTCGATGTATCGAGGTTTGTATATTGGGTTTACTTAATAGATATTGATATGAGATGCTAGTGCATAATAGTTAAATCCTAGATATGTATATTTGAGTATGCTAACATGATTGTTGATTACTAAAATATAGGGTTTGTAACAAAACCCTAGTATAATCTGTTATGAATTCTAGGAAATAATATTGAATCCCTAGATGTATAGTGCTATGATTGGAATGATATCCTAAGTTGATTTAAGTCTAGATGATGGAGTTTAGGGTTTATAAAAAAAACCTAGCACTTTTTTAAATCTAGAATATAAAAGATGCGACCCTTACTAAATATAAACCTAACTAGGTTTAGGTATTTTATGTATAAAGTGTTGAAATTCAACAAGAAAATTTAAGCACCCATGCCTAGTGTGGGACCAGGAGGAGGTCCAAGAAGCACCTACACTAGGGTGGGACCACAGGGCTAAATTTGGTGCATATCTATTTTAGTTATCCCTTAATTAAGATGGAAAATAAAATGTAATCTAATCTCAAAATAACTTGTAATAGTTAACTGAGTGTGATA
The DNA here is from genome assembly GCA_034641835.2 of Pinus albicaulis. Taxonomy (NCBI): domain Eukaryota; kingdom Viridiplantae; phylum Streptophyta; class Pinopsida; order Pinales; family Pinaceae; genus Pinus; species Pinus albicaulis. The sequence continues at coordinate 572,994,580 of CM076572.1, forward strand.
AACTCAGTTAGCTCATGAATTTCGAGTTAGAGGTAGTTGGTGAGGCATGCATAGTAATTCTAGCTGTAATAGAGTTCGAAGTGCAGTGGTGCATTAGTTAATGCAATTTCTAATCAATTTAACTCAATTAAGTGAGTTAAACTTAGTTGTGCTAGTTGTAGTTGTTATATACACTAGTGAGAGATCAAGTGAATTAAATATTAATTAATTCACAATCAATGATCTCGCATGCAACTAAGGATTTACTATTATTAGCTGCATGCATGTTAGATCCAGTGGAGACCCAGTTGAGATCTAGGTGAAAGGGAAGTTGACTATTGGTTATAGGATTATTGGGTTGCACCCATGCAACCAAACATCCATTGGAGTGCCCATGATACTAGCACAGTTGAGGAAGGCTGAAATTCCTAAATAATAGGGATTTCATTCATTAGGAATTGAATGAGAAAGGAAAGTTGAAGACAGGCTGAGAATTGGCTAAGTGTTGGCTCAATTTTGTCTGGATCAGTGTGAGATAATAAGCATATTGTAGGAGACTCTTGTGAGAAGAGTGCATTGTAATTGTTTCATGTTTCCTTTTGGAATATACAATATATGATAGAGGGGTTTTGAGCATCGAGCTTTCTCTGGGAAATTATTTGTGTTTTGGTTTGATTTGATTATTCTTTGCTTCATGTGATTAGCGATTGTGTTTTTAATTCTCCAATTGATTTGTAGAAGTGATTCAATATTTAACTTTAGTACATTGTTAGATCGGATTGAATCCATGATATACATGATTGTTGTATAATTTCTACATGGTATTAGAGCACATGAAATCACAATAGTGAAGTAGGAGCTGAGTTTGTGACTGGATAGAATTCAAATTTGCAGAAAGACTTTCTTGGTGCTACAGATGATTCAGGATCAAAATTGCTTTCAATGGCTTGAGGTTGGAGTATGCACTTGAGGGTAGCTCAAAATATATTGTTTGGAAGGACAGGATGGAAGCAGTACTTGAAGACAATGGCTTGAAGGAATTCATTGACAATGATGTTCCTAAACCCACTGTGACATATGCTGCAAATCTTGATGCATGGAATATAATATTCCAAATATGGAATAGCACAACAAGCCTGCAGAAATAATGCACTTCTGGGAGATTGGTGCATAGAAATGAATTTACAGCCCTTGGATCCCTTAGATCAATGGATCTGGAGTCTAGATCCAAAAGGGGAGCAAAAACAAATCAAACTAAGTGTGGTAAACAAATCTCCCACCACCTAGTCTAGCTAAAAAACACCCTATAAGAGGGGCTGCAGCTATGCACAACAAACTGCTTCAAAAATAACGCAGTATTGGAAAGCATGAGAAGGAGGCCATAAAATATGATCAAATTATGAGTATACAGCAGCAAATCAGAATTACAATGAAGCTCTTTCATTATACAGTAGAATACAGGAGACAATAGAACAAGAAATCTTCAGAAAAGAAGACTGCAACACATATATAAACTGCAAAATGGCTTAACAACGTTATTTTTAGGAGCTACAATAGCTGAATATTACATTTCAGATCTAGGAAAAACTTGTGGAAAAAAAATTAGATCCATTTCAGATCCGTAATCTAGAAATTCTTATTTACAAGATCCCCTTGGGGTTTTGACCAAATCATGATTTACAAGGAGTAGATCTGAGTTTTAAGTTGTAGATCTGCAAAATGCTTTAGAAATTTATGAAGATGAATTTAGATTAAAATAGATCAGATCTAAACAGAACATGGATCAGCCAGCTAATCCATGGATCACCAAAGTGAAAGGCAAGGCCCAGCACCAGAGATCTCTCATAAAAAATGGGGTCAAAACACCCTGCAAAACCTCTACCTAAAATAACGCAGTTCCTCAATGAAAAATTCACTGTAGCTTGAATAAAATAGATGGCCTAATGCCAAGATACAAATCTGAAGCTCAAACAGTGGATGCACTCTTCCATGAGGTTAAAATACACACTCACTGAGAAGAGGCTCCAATACAAGCTAGATCTAAGCAGATCTATAATTCCACTTGCTGCAGCCTACAAAAGCAAGCAAACCCTCACTATATCTGCATTTTAGTTGGAATTAGAGCTTGGCCCAAAGCCTGATAGTGGATCAAATCAGAAAAAACTCCTCCAAGAATCCTCAAGGGAAGAGGTGAAATCCCTGCATAGGAACTCCAAGTGCTAAGCAACACAATTCTCCACTAAACAGCAGAGAATAGTATTTTTCTAAACAGACAAGATACTTAGAAATATAGACAATCAACAAGCTTTTCTTGCTGCCTTCCCCTTCCTTTTATAATATGAAAGCCTTTCCAAACCCTAAACCACCTTGATGAGTTAGCTCCTTTCACATGAGGGGCCTCCTTCTAGAATTGTGCTATCCCTTCATGAGGTACATTGAATCTAGACAACGCTGTAGATTTGGTCAAGGTTGACCCAGTCTCACACCTCAAACCCCTTTCACACCTGCAAGTGAATTATTTACATAGCCCTGATTTATCCTTGTTCATATGGGCATTGATTTATTCAGTCTTTTCAGGAGTTTTACATGTCCTCCTTTATTCATTTATTCATGCAATAGAAAGTAAAACAAAAATGCATATTCCTCTTAGCTTAGGTTAAGTAGGAATATTACAGTCCTCCCCTCCAAAATGTTGCTTGTCCTCAAGCAACTGATAGGGTGAGAGCTGTAGTAATTCCCCTCCTTCATTGATGGCATAATCAATGATCAAGTCCTCATCATAAGCTAAGTGCTCATCAAGCCAATACATCATGAATTGTTCCTCCAAGGTCAACATAATATGTGCATTGTCCATCCCACCAGAAGTGAAAAACTCAACATAAATAAACATGGCTGGAGTAATTCTCCATCTAAAACATGTATCCTGAGGTACAGGTAGAAGTTCCAAACCATGTGGTACATACAAACTGCCCATCCTCCCTCCATACAACCCCATAAACAATACAACTATATCATCCAAGTATGGAAGCAAGACTACATATATGCAAACAGAAATCTAAGCTTGAGGAGGTGAGTCAAAATCCCACATGTGATGCCAGTGCAGTGCATCACCTGCCTGCATTAGATCAAGGTGTGGTAAGTAGCATTCCCACCACACATTTTCTGCATGAGTCACCTTAACATGGCTGAAGATGTTAGATAAGTTTGGTGCCTTTGGAAAGCACCCATCATGAGAAGGAATCTCCCTTTCACAATAAGGGAGTGGCCAAGTTCCACATCTCTATTGGCCCACCAAAAATCATGAGATCCACATGATCTCTCACTCCCTTTAGGATTCATAGCCTGCAAAAACATGGCAAAAGAATGTGATAAATTAGAATGTAAAACTTGCTTGGCATGATCAAATCCTTTACCATCATAGTCCTTCATACACATGGAGTTGTGCATGAGCATTTCCCTCCTCTCAAGCAAATGAAGAACTAGTTGAAATGTGTTAGAAAATTATATATTATGGAGCAATGCAACACATAAAATATGCGGAAAATACAAGCACACAAAACACATAAAACCAGAGAGACACAGATATACGTGGTTCACCCAGTTTGGGCTACGTCCACCCCGAACAGCCAGTCCTTCCTTTCTATTATCCAGCAAAATGAAGAGACAAAAACTACAGTAGATCCACTGTAATATCCTCTGTTCTCTCTCACAGTCTCCCTATCTATTTCCCGCTCAGAGAATACACATATATTACACAGCCGCAATACAATACCCTCATACAAAGAGAGGGGTTTCCATCTAGGGCAAAAAACCCTAAAATAAACATAACTTATACCGTCAGATCCTCCGCCTAATGAACGGCCCAGATTGACTAGAAATTACTATACTTTTACAAGGAAATTTTACATCTGTTTTTAGCTTCGGGGCACTGCCCTCAAAACTCCTGCCGGGGGACCACTGGCCCCCGAACCCCTCAGCCGGGGGGTCAACCCCCCCTAGACCCCGCGGGGGGGGGGGAGGGAGGGGGACAAGTCCCCCCCGCACCCCCCCCCCGCTGCAAGGGTGCACAGTTTTCCTGGGGTATACATCCAACTAAAAGAAGGATCTCTGAATTAGGATGAAAATCAGGCTCCACACCCAACAAAATGACTCTTGCAAAGAGTCCATTGGCTGCCCCAATCCTCCATAGCTAATGCACTCTTGAAAGTGATGACGTAATTCCTGTCTCATGCCTTCCCAATAAAAGATCCTCATGATCAGGGTATAGATCTTCATTGAATGCATATGGCTGAGAAAAAATTCTTCATGTGCCCCTTGTAGTATCTTCTGCTTGAGCTTGGAAGCTCTAGACAAGAATACCCTACCATGATGATAGATGACTCCCCCTTGGACCAAGTAGCCCTCTTCTTGCTACATGTCATCTAGGATCATACCTGTGTGGAGATATTTGGAATACTCTACAAGCAGTTGAGATTTCCACTACAGACCCACACTGTTTAACAATGACAACATTGATGATACAACCATGGAAGTGCTTGTCATGTTGCTGATCTCCTCCTTGACATTTCTCATGCAAAATTTGTGTTGGAAGGCTAATCCTCCCATTCTTCTCTTCCCACAGCACAGATTCAGAAAAGAGAGAGGGTGATAGTGGTGCAGGAAGAAGATCCCCCTCATTCTTGAGTTGTCCCAAGCCCTCCAGCGCTGTAACTTGGTCTCTCATTACTCCAATTCCTCCTGGATCTAGATTTGGAGCAGTACTTTGTGAGGCCTCCCCCACAAGATTTGAATCTGGTGGCACCCTCGGTGGCTTGCCACTAGATAGGAATGTCCCTTGTAGCATTCTCATTAACATAAGAGAAGGGACTGTGAGATCCCTGCTTCCACTACGAAAATCCATATCTGTTGTTTGTGTGGAAGTACTAGGTGAGGGATAAGTGTGCATGCCTTGAATCATTCGGGGTTTCCCACTCTTCAAGTCCACCCACTTCATCTGCAAAGATTTCCAATCAGTGGTGACCTTCCCTAAAGTAATCAACCATTGGACACCCATAATGACATTGGTGTATGGTATGTCAACTACAAAAAAGTGATCCACCAGAGTGTAGGATCCCATAGTGATTGAGAATGAGGGGAAATATTACATGCATTGCATGGTCCTATCTCCTAGGACCAAAACAGATAATCCCTCAAAAGTATCAGTGGGGATTTCTCTCCTTTGCACAAGATGAGCATCAATAAAGTTGTGGGTTGCCCCACTGTCAATCAGCACATATACCCTCTAATTCATGATTGAAACTTGCACTCTTAGGGTCAAGTACTTAAGCACTCCTCTCAGAGATGCAAGAGTCCCACCTATTGGAGCAAAGGCTCCATCCCCATCTCCAGATGGTGTTGGTTCCTCCTCAACAATATCAGCGTTGTGACCCCTCCTTGGTTCATCATCTTCATCTTCCTCCTCAAAATCTGAGAAGACCTTTATGTAGTGTGATTTCCCAGCAGCACATCTATGTCCAGGTGCCCATGAATCTTGGCAAGTGAAACATGGTCTCTTCTTTCTCAGTTCTCTCCTAAGTTCAATATCAAGAGGCTTCTTGAATGAGCTCTTCTTGGAAGGAGCAACTTTTCCTTCCTTCCCTTTAGAAAGGTGAGGGGCCTTGCTCTGGAAAGTTGCCTTTGCTTTTGGCAAGGCATCTTGAAGGTCTCTTGCCCTCTCAATGGCATCATTCAAAGTGATGGGCTTGGTAGATTTAACCAACCCATGCAAAGGTTCCTCCAGGACATTGATGAACATGTACACCCTCCTTGCTGTAGACATATCAGGAACCATGACAAATAATCTCAGAAACTCAGAGATATAAGTTTCTGCATTCCCTGATTGCTTTAGATTTGCAAGGGTTATGAAGGGTGCTTTTGGATCCTTCCTGTCAAACCTCTCCACCAATATTCTAGTAAAATCAAAATAGGTAGTCACACTGGTATGTCCCAATTTAGACAACCCATGGAACCACCAATTGTGTGCTTCAGCTTCAAAGTGTAGCGCTGCAATCTTGATGGATTCAATCTTGTTAGAAATTTACCACAGGAATAATAATAAATTTTACTGAGAGAAATAAACATAAAGAGCTAGCAACAAATCATTAACATAAACACATATGTTTATTTACAAAAACCCCAAATCCGAGGAAAAACCCAACCAATGAAATTTCATTAACCATTGGCCAAAACCCTGGCCAATCTAGCCAAGTGAGCCTTCACCTCTCACCTCCAAGCCTACATTACAATGAAGTATTCCCAGCCTCTTATAGGCTCCATTACATGCAATACCATGGGCTAAAACCATGGGTGCACAATACCATGTGCCCCAAAACCACTACTATTTACCCTAGTCAACATTGACTCTACCCCGAGTCGTGTTTACCTAACAATTCCCCCCTTAAACTTGACTTGGGGATTATTGACTAAATCCAGCCAAACCTGCTAAATGAGACAACCCCGCTCACTATAGCTCTTCCCCCCTCAAATTTTTACCCAGGGTAATTGTTATCTTGACATCCCCCCTATCACCTAGGTCTAACCCAGACTTTACCAGTGATTACCCAGGGGTACGCATGCCATAGCAGGTCTTACAGTAGTATGCCCATTTACATGTAATTAACTCCATTATATATATATATATATATATATATATATATATATATATATATATATATATATATATATATATATTTGTTTCATTGTTGCTATTCTTTGTATGACCATTCTTTACATTCATTCATGATGTCCTCTCCAAAGAGGACATCATAGTTGTACATCAGTTTGCCGAATGACATCAATTTCCATATAAAAAGAATCCATCTACCAGATTACATGGGTCACCAGCCTCTGTAACTACCAGTCCTCTAGGAATTCTCTTCAGATACATGGTTCATCAATTAATTAATCCATCTGCACATATCCTCTCTCAGTTTAACAAGCTCTCTTTGATCTACCAAAACTCTTTATTACAAACTGCTTTGATGTTGCTCCATACTCTCCTGAGCATGCTTTCCAAAGCTGCTATATTTCTTGATTAGAATATCCTCTTTTCATTTAAAGTTACTCTATGCAACCTTACTCAAATTTACCATAGTCATTAATGTTGCCATTCACCAACACTTTCATAGGTATAAAGGTCATTCCTTCTTGGTTCTCACTTTCAAAGCAGGATAAGCACGATGCTAATCATCCTTCGCTCGCTCGATCAATGAAATAAAGACTATTCTCACGAAGAGTCCGCCATGAAAATTTGCGCACTCTGATCTCCACCTGCAGCAACGTCGACCCTTGCACTGTCCACGTTCTTTTTCGTGACTTTGATCTCCGCCTGTAGTAGCGTTATCCTCCACTGTGGATCCTCTTCATGATGGTGACCCTGATTTTCTTCCATTACAACCTACTGGCATAACCTCCACACTATTGATTTGTGCATTGTCGTAGCTCTGCTTTCCTCATGTAGCAACATTTTCCTCCTCACCGTTGCTTTGACTCTAGTGTCGGCCACTAATGTACTCTTCACGACTCTCTCTTGTCGCACCTCTCACATAGTTACGAGCCCATCACATTGCATCATTCGTGTTGCTCCCAGTGACCTCTTTTGAGAGTCTCCTCATTCGTTTCGCACCTGGAAATGACTTCCAACAGTGGACCACCATTTTCCCGTGCACTTCCAAAGCCTTGAAAAATCGACGATGTTGCGTTTATCCTGCGCAGGTTGTCATCACGTTTAATTTGGGCACTCCGTGACATCGGACAATCCTGCACCAGTCCAGAACACGACTTTCTTGTTTCAAGTGGCTTGGCCACTCAATAATGAGCAAGTCGATTGCTCCACCACAACCTTAATTTCTCACAATCCTCTTCTGTGATTCCTCGTCCATGGCTGCCAATCCCATTTTTCTCAACTTGATCGGAAATTATTTTTCCATTATGGTAATTGTCTTTCTGGTTTACACGGGCAGGACCATACCACATGGGAATGGCTCTCTGGTGCTGTGCAATACTGAAGCGGCTCTTCTTGATATTTTTCACACGACTCTGTCCATAAATTTTCTAATGATCAGATCTGACCAAATCCACCTTCTTCACACACATATCTTAACCAGATCTATATTGATCCATACCTTCATATGCATATCAAGAAAACATGATATTCCAACTAAAAAAATCCACACCTAATAAATAATCAAACCCAGATCAACCATCAAAACAAACTCGATCTCTTCCAAATGATTGTGTCCATCATATTCACACACCGATCTAACCAGATCTAGATGTAGATCTGACCCTTCACACATAGATCTACCCTTTTACGTATATCTGTCCAGGAGAAAATTTCACGCAATAGCAACAAACTATAGATATAGAAAAATCACTAAACCCTGCTCTGATACCATTTTTTAGAAATTTACCACAGGAATAATAATAAATTTTACTGAGAGAAATAAACATAAAGAGCCAGCAACAAATCATTAACATAAACACATATGTTTATCCGAGAAAACCCCAAATCCAGGGAAAAACCCAACCAATGAAATTTCATTAACCATTGGCCAAAACCCTGGCAAATTTGGCCAAGTGAGCCTTCACCGATCACCTCCAGGCCTACATTACAATGAAGTATTCCCAGCCTCTTATAGGCTCCATTACATGCAATACCATGGGCTAAAACCATGGGTGCACAATACCATGTGCCCCAAAACCACTACTATTTACCCTAGTCAACATTGAATCTACCCCGAGTCATGTTTACCTAACAAATCTCAGGGACTTTGTTCAACTAAAAGTAAATATCCAGCTTTTCTACCCATGCCTTGACAGAACTGGAGGATGACCCATCAAACTTGGGAAAAAATAATCTGCCCATAGAATGGTGCCTATCCTAATTATGAAAGAACCCACCATCTCTATACTGCTGCCTTGGTCTTCTTCTGTCCTTGAGGTGACAAAAATCTTGGAAACTTAAGTGGTCTTTGAATCTTTGATTCTGAGATTCATATTCCACAAACTAGTCTTCAAGGGAAGCTTTCTCTTGTGGTCCTTCATTCTCCACAGCCAAGAAGGTAGGCATAGTGGAGAATTGTGGAGCTTATGGGGCTTATGGTTGGTTCATTGGTTGACCAGCCCAGTGGTGAGACATGTCAAAGCTTTCCCCCAAATGAAATATCCCAGGAGATTCCCTCATTCTTTCCATCCTCATCTCTTTGATCTCTTTGGCAAGATCTTGCATGGCCACCAAAAAAGTTCTTGAAGGTATCTTGCCCTCTCAGTAAGAGTTTCACCTTATTCTAAATGCAACATGGCTATGGTGCTCCAAGGAAAGCACAATTTGTGCCAAGAAAGAAGCTCTGATACCACTGTAATATTCCAAATCTAGAATAGCACAACAAGCCTGCTGAAATAATGCACTTCTGGGAGATTTGTGCACAAAAATGAGTTTAAAACCCTTGGATCCCTTATATCAACAGATCTGGAGTCTAGATCCAAAATCGGAGCAAAAACAAATCAAACTAGGTCTGGTGAACAAATCTCCCACCACCTAGTCTAGCTAAAAAACACCCTACAAGAGGGGCTGCAGCTATGCACAACAAACTGCTTCAGAAATAACGCAGTCTTGGAAAGCATGAGTAGGAGGCCATAAAATATGATCAAATTATGAGTATACAACAGCAAATCAGAATTACAATGAAGCTCTTTCAATATACAGTAGAATATAGGAGACAATAGAGCAAGAAATCTTTAGAAAAGAAGACTGCAACACATATATAAACTAAAAAATGGCTTAACAACATTATTTTGAGGAGCTGCAACAGCTAAATATTACATCTTAGATCTAGGACAGATCTGTGGACAAAACATCAGATCCATTTCAGATCTGTAATCTAGAAAGTCTTATTTACAAGATCCCCTTGGGGTTTTGACCAAATCAGGCATTACAAGGAGTAGATCTGATTTTTAAGTTGCAGATCTGAAAAATGATTCAGCAATTTATGAAGATGACTTTACATTAAAATAGATCAGATCTAAACAGAACATGAATCAGAAAGCTAATCCATGGATCACCAAAGTGAAAGGCAAAGCCCAGCACCAGAGATCTCTCATAAAAAACGGGGTCAAAACACCCTGCAAAACCTCTACTGAAAATAACGCGGTTCCTCAATGAAAACTGCGCTGTAGCTTGAATAACATAGATGGCCCGATGCCAAGATACAAATCTGAAGCTCAAACAGTGGATGCACTCTTCCAGGAGGTTAAAAGACACACTCATTGAGAAGAGGCTCCAATACAAGCTGGATCTAAGCAGATCTAGGATTCCACTTGCTGCAGCCTACAAAAGCAAGAAAAACCTCACTGGATCTACGTTGCAGTTGGAAGTAGAGCTTGGCCCAAAGCCTGATAGTGGATCAAATCAGCAAAAACTCCTCCAAGAATCCTCAAGGGAAGAGGTGAAATCCCTGCATAGGAACTCCAAGTGCTAAGCAACACAATTCTCCACTAAATAGCAGAGAATAGTATTTGTCTAAACAGACAATATACTCAAAAATATAGACAATCAACAACCTTATCTTACTGCCTTCCGCTTCCTTTTATAATATGAAAGCCTTTGCAAACCCTAAACCACCTTGATGAGTTAGATCCTTTCACATGAGGGGCCTCCTTCTAGAACTGCGTTGTCCCTTCATGAGGTACATTGAATCTAGACAACACTGTAGATTTGGTCAAGGTTGACCCAGTCTCACAGCTCAAACCCCTTTCACACCTGCAAGTGACTTATTTACATAGCCCTGATTTATCCTTGTTCATATGGGCATTGATTTATTCAGTCTTTTCAGGATTTTTATATGTCCTCATTTATTCATTTATTCATGCAATAGAAAGTAAAACAAAAATGCATATTCCTCTTAGCTTAGGCTAAGTAGGAATATTACATGGATAAAGAAAGTGGCAAAGATGAGGATGATCCTATTGGGGGGAGTACGAGACCACATTGTCTCAAGCCTCCATGGGAAATCCACACCATAGGCAATGTAGAAGGCTTTGAGGGATCTATTTTAGAGCAGAAATAACCATAGGAAATTGGCGCTCAAAGATAAACTCAAGAAGATCAAGATGGAAAAGGGCGACTCCATGCCAAAATATTTAACAAAGTTTGTCCAATGTCAAGATAAACTTGGGAATTTTGGCATAATTGTCGCTGATCATGATTTGGTGAGCTTGGATCTCCTAGGACTGCCCAAGAGTTGGCACAGTTATCAAGACTTTGTCAATGGAAGGGAAAATCTGCTAGATTGGGAACGACTATGGTCGGATTCAGTGCAGGAGGAGTTCAGACGAAACACCAGAGATGAATCTTCATCTAAGAATGAAGATGAAGAATATTGTGCTTTGGCTGCCAAGGCGAAGAAGGGGAAGGGGGAAAATTCCATTCCAAATCCGAGTCCAAATATGGAAAGAAGCGAGAGATGTCCAGGGTGAAGTGTTTTCACTGCCACAGGCATGGGAATTATGCTACTAACTATCCACAAAATATGAATAACAAGAAGGCTCAAGGATCCGCAGTTGGTGAGGCTTTGTCCTCACAATTTGAGCTTGACTTCTCATTGATCGCATCCATGGTTCCAAGTGCATTAGGATCTGTGTGGTATTTGGATAGTGGCATTTCCTTTCACATGACAGGAGACAAGGAAATTTTCAGTATCTTGGAGGAGAAGGATCTCCAGATGAATTTTCAAATGGTTGATGACAGGCGGTACAATGCTACCAGGATCGGTACCGTTACCTTCCAGAGGCAATCAAGTAAACCATTTCAATTAAAATATGTAATGCATGTACCAGGTTTGAAGAAAAATTTAGTCACAGTTGAAATGTTGGAGGATAAAGGCTATAATTGATCAGGAGTTCATAAATTTTGCTCAAAATTCAAAGTTACAGGATTGGGTTGAAACTAGAATGGTTTCGTAGATCTCATCTTCCTGATTTCGGCACCGTGAATAGTTCGAAAAACAGATGTCGTATGAGGAAGATATCTCGTTCTGATCGAAATGCCAAACAACTAAATTTTCGACAGTTTGACTAGGTTTGACTGGGATTCACAGTTAGCAAGGTGGAGGTATAGTCAGCAAAAATAAATATTCCTTAGAATAATCCTTTCCACCAGGCCAATCTTGGCTTGACAAGTGTCAGGATTTTATTGGATGGTACGAGTTTGGAGGGCCAATGAGAAGCTGCCACGTGGCCAGCCCTGAGGTCGCCATGTGGCCCTGCAACTTTATGCCAAAATTTTTAGGGTCCGCAGGAATCGACCTCGAGACATCCCACCGGGCACGCACATGGTTTACCACTCGAGCTACATGTTGTGACTTAACCATATTTTTCGCGAGTTATATTTATTGTTTGTTGCAAATAGAGTTGGGGGTCGGAACCGCCATTGGTCCCAACCCGCCATTGGTTCCATATCATTGTCTCGCATGGCAATGCTAATAACAAACTCCAACCTCTGCGGTCAGTGTTAACCCTCCAGCTTCAACCACAATTCAAAATTCAAACCACAGTTAAATGTGTGGGTTACACCTATCCGACGGTTATGTAACCACAGTTTTGGGGGTGTGCATGTGGCCACCCCCAACCACAAACCTTTAATGCAAGCAGTTATTTCAGTGGACAGTTAGCGGGTGCACCAAAATTGGCAGCCTATGATATTTTAACTCCAGTTAAGTGGAGTTCTCCACTTTTAGTGGAGCTTTCATAGGTGAAATTGGGAAAAAGAGTAGGAGACTCAATTTTCGCCGATTCTGAGTGAATGAAGAGTCATTTTTGACTAATTGGAGCATTATGGAGCCATTAGTGCAGAGAAAAAAGCCATTGGAGCACTTTAACTACATGTAATAGAAAAATTGTGGGCATAATTAAATATGGACATGCCATTGGGAGCTGGACCAACAGATGTAGCCTAGGAGGGGTGAACTGCTTCATCATGCCTGCTGTGTAAATTTCATGTAGTGACTTATTTCTCTATTTTACACTGCTATTAAATGTTATTTAAGCTTTTTTTATGCTTCTAATTCACTAAAAATCATCTACAATCCATGGACAAACACCTCAATCCTTATGCAAACAAATGAACTGATTATGCACATGTTTTTAAATTGAAAAGACACTTAGCACAACAAAACTAATACAGTCATTTCAGATCAATGATGTTTTTTTTAGTGAAGGAAAATATTTCCTGTAACACAAAACAACAAGACAAGCCAAGAAGATATGGATTCAAGTTAAGAATCTCAATAAGTTGGATGTAGATGGATGCGTAACATTGATGGGCAAGGCGGACAAAGTGGTGAGTTGGGATGAGGGCGAATTTTGGCACAGGATATTGGGCCATCTTCACCATGGAGCCTTGAAAGTCATGCATCATATTTCTACTGGTCTTCCCAAGGGTACACTTGCGCAGTTAGACACATGCAAGGGATGTACTATGGGAAAATATATAAAGGCCACCTTTCATGAGAAAGAGAACCGAGCTTCGGGGATCCTTGAGAGAGTTCACACAAACGTGTGTGGACCATTCTCTGTTGCTTCGAAAACAAAAAATAAGTACTATGTGATATTTGTTGATGAATTTTATCGTAAGTGCTAGATCTTCTTCATGTAGAAGAAAGATAAGACATTCTCAAAGTTTCTTGAGTTTAAGGCACTGGTGGAGAATGAGTTGGAGAAACAAGTGAAGGCTCTTAGGAGTGATAATGGTGGAGAATAAATCTGTAACAAATTCAAGAAATTCTACAAAAAAGAAGGAATTGGAAGAGAACTGATAGCACCTCATAACTCACATCAGAATGGGGTCGTTGAAAGAAAGGACAAAATGATTGTGGGTGCAGCAAAAGCGATGTTGCATGATCAAGGCCTACCGATGCATCTGTGGGCAGAAGCATGCAACAATGCGGTATTTGTGCAAAACTGTTGTACTCATAGGATAATTGGCATGAGTACACCTGAGGAGGCTTTCACTGGTAAGAAAAATGATGTTTCACACTTTAATATTATTGGCTCATATGTTTATGTGCATGTGACCAAAGACGCCAGGAAGAAGCTGGAACCGACAGCTGAGATCAGGATTTTTGTGGGGTACACTGAAACACCCCACAACTCTCGAGTGTATTTTCCAAATAGCAGAATGATTGCTGTGTGGCATGATGTAAAATTAGATGAGGATAAAGCCATGGAGTTGTCCCTTGAGAGGGAGCTAGACTTGCATGCAAAGGAGGAACTGTTGGTTCCTATGAATGAGCCTTAAGATGTAGAGAAGCCACATGTGGAGGATCACAGAGTGGAGGAAAACACTCATGCAGAGCCATCCATCAGAAATGAAAGAAGGTGCACCACAGAAGCTGATATATTGAGACTTGATGCTGTAGAGAATGTAGGAGCCCCTACTTCACAACACAGACAGAGATAGTCTCCAGACAAATTTACTGGATACATGGCCTTATGAGAAAATGTACCGTGACTGAACTATATTCCTTTCAGGAGGCAATGCAACAACCAACTTGGGTTGATGCAATGGTGGAGGAGTATGACTCCATTGTAAAAAATAGTGCATGGGAGATTGTCCAAATACCGGTCGATAAATCAGTGATTGGATCTAGATGGATCTACAAGGTAAAGCAAGCTGCTGATGGGAGTGTGGAGAAATACAAGGCCATATTTGTGGCCCGGGGATTCTCACAGATCAAGGGGATCAATTTTGATGAGAATTTTGCACTTGTTGCAAGGTACTCTTCCATTAGATCCATCCTTGTATTCTTAGAGCAGATGGGCTAGCGCATTCATTAGATGGATGTGAAAACTACATTTCTCAATGGGATCATTGAGGAAGAAGTGTACATAGAGCAGCTTGAAGGTTTCGAGATCTTAAATAATGAGTCACATGTGTGTCGAATAAAGAGAGCACTATATGGGCTGAAGCAAGCACCTCATGCTTGGTACTATCAGATAGACATCTATTTCACTGGACGAGGCTTAACAAAAAGTGAAGCAGATGCAAACCTACACCAGATTGTGGTTGAGGGTAAGCTATTGATTATTTTCTTTATGTTGATGATCTAATTTTGACTGGTGAAGAGTAGCTGATACACCCATGCAAGGAGGATCTTGCAAGGGAGTACGAAATGAAGGACATGGGGCTCCTTTATTATTTCCTTGGTTTGGAAATATGGCAGTGGGATGGTGAAATTTTTATTTCTCAAGGAAAGTACGCCAAAGATATACTGTGTAAATTTCACATGGAGAGCTGCAAACCCATGGATACTCATATTATAGAAAATTGGAGGAAAGATGATGCTACTTCTGGAGAGGTAGTGGATGCTACTATCTACAAGCAGTTAGTTGGTTCACTGATGTATCTAGTGAACACCAGACCATACATTTGCTAGGAAGTTAACCAGCTGAGTCAATCTATGGTTAAGCCTACCAAGCTCTTTTGGAAGGCGGGGAAGCATGTCTTGAGATACCTGAGGGGAAAATCAGAGTATGGTCTATGCTACAAACAAATAGAGGGAGTGAAGATTCAAGGCTTTACGGATGCAGATTGGGCAGGTAGTCCATCAGACAGAAAGAGCACATCAGGAGGGATCTTCAACATATCATTGACAGCAGTTTCTTGGTACAATAGGAAGAAGTGCTCTGTGGCATTCAATTCAGTAGAAGTAGAGTAGATCGAAAGAAGTCAAGCTGCATGTGAGGCTATTTGGATGAGAAATATCTTGGTTGGTTTGTTTGGTTCTCAGATGGATATGACAGTGATACATTGTGATAATCAGAGTTTCATTAAACTATTGATTAATCCTATGTTTCATGATAGGTCCAAGCACATAGATATCCGGTACCATAATCTCAGAGATTGTGTGTAGAGAAGAATAATGTTACTTCAGTACATTCCCATGGAAGATCAGGATGCAGATATTATGACGAAGGCGCTCACTGGGAGAAAATTCGAATACCATAGAGGGAGGATCGGGGTGAAGGATAATCCATTTCTTGTTGAGAGGGAGTGTTGAAATTCAACAAGAAAATTTCAGCACCCACACCTAGTGTGGGACCTGGAGGTCCAAGAAACACCTACACTAGGGTGGGACCACAGGGCTAAATTTGGTGCATGTCTATTTTAGTTATCACTTAATTAAGATGGACAATAAAATGTAATCTAATCTCAAAATAGCTTGTAATAGTTAACTGAGTGTGATAAACTCAGTTAGCTCATGAATTTCAAGTTAGAGGTAGTTGGTGAGACATGCAGAGTAATTCTAGTTGTAAAAGAGTTAAAAGTGCAGTGGTGCATTAGTTAATGCAAGTTGTAATAAATTTAACTCAGTTAAGTGAGTTAAACTCAATTGTGCTAGTTGTAACTGTTAGATACACTTGTGCGAGATAAAGTGAATTAAAAATTAAATAATTCACAATTATTGATCTCACATGAAACTGAGAATTTACTATTATTTTCTGCATGCATGTCAGATCCAGTGGAGACCCATTTGAGATCTAGGTGAAAGGGAAGTTGACTATCAGTTGTAGGATTATTGGGTTGCACCCATGAAACCAAACAACCATTCAAGTGCCCATGATACTAGCGCAGTTGAGGAAGGATGAAATTCCTAAATAATAGGGATTGCATTCATCAGGAATTGCGTGAGAAAGGCAGGCTGAAGACAGGCTGAGAATTAGCTAAGTGTTGGCCCAATTTTGTCTGGATCAGTGTGAGACGAAAGGTAGATTGCAGGAGACTCTTGTGAGAAGAGTGCATTGTAATTGTTTCATGATTCCTTATGGAGTATCCATTATATGATAGAGGGGTTTTGAGCAACAAGATTTCCCCAAGAAATTATCTGTGTTGTGGTTTGATTTGATTCTTATTTGCTTCATGTGATTGGCAATTGTGTTTTTAATTCCGCAATTTATTTGTAGAAGAGATTTAATATTTAAATTTAGTACATTATTAGATCAGATTGAATCCATGATATACATGCTTGTTGTATACTTTCTACATAAATCTTGAATGTTTTGATTATTCTATTATAATGACATGATTTTGATGTAGTTGACTTCATGATTTTGTATACTTTTATTTGGTTTTACTTGCTATTAAAGTTTTTGCAGGTACATAATCTTCATGATGTTGAAGTTTTTCATAATTGAAGTTAATAATAAATATAAGCATGATGAAGGAAGCTATAAGAATAATGATGATCAAGATTACCTTGATACCATGAAAAAGAAATGAAGCCTTAAAGAGTTGAAGTCTCTCCAATGCTATAAAGGAAGGAAGTTGTTGAGTAGAGAGGGAGCTTGGATATAAGAAAATGTATATCTCCCTAGTTAAGAGGGAGGTGATATTATGATATTTATAAGTAAATACCGTGAAGAAACAATGAAGGAATGAAAAGGCAGGTTGTTCATGATTGATAAAAAAACTTGTTTACATTGAAAAGTACTGAGGCTGAGTTTGGTGCTACTGGAAAATTGAAGAAGTAATCTTCTTACGAGATGATGATGATGATTTAAGAAAAATCAGAATAACTAATGAATCATAAGGTTTTTTCCAAACATATATGTATAATATTGAAATTTTATAAATGAATGGGGTTTTTATTGTGCAGGACCTCTCCGTAAAAAAAATGAATGTTTGAAGCATGCTTGGATTGGTGGATATATATCTAATTAAGAGAGATAAAGCATCTTGTGGCAACAAGATGCTTGGGAAGACATTTGGCGAACCCATGTGTTGATGTCTAGTTCCCAAAGTAGTGAGGGTGACATTGGTCTTGGAGCTATGACCTTGGATATGCACCTAGATCCTTGGGTTGGTGTTAGAGCTTAAAATTGTGATGGTACATAGAGTGGATAAAGCTTGAGTACACTTTAGTCCCACCTGATTAGAGTACCCTAGTTAGGTATCTAATTTGTAGCATTGTGTGTGTTGTGACTCTTAATAGAACATATCATTTCGATATCTTCCATGTACCTTTGTAGATATGTAATTATGAATACCTCCCTAGTTAAGAGGGCGTGTTGAAAAATGTAACTAGTGTCGGTATTCATAATTGTACTTGAGTCGTGATGTAATGTAATTTTCAAAAGAAATAAAAATATATTTTATTATATAGAAAGTTGACTTATTGAAGTATGGGTTTCATGCTTGGGTTACTAGTCAATAGGTCAAAGCACCCATTGAGCGCTCTAGAATTCATTTGTTGATTCAAAGAAAAAGTTTTATGTAAGAAACCCTTATTAGGGCTCATGTGTCAAAGAAATAAAATTATTTTTTTTTCCTATTCCTCCTCCATTAAGTTAGCCTCTTCAACAATTCTAGTCAGCCTCCAACATATTTAGTCAGCCTCAACACTTGACTAGTTGGCCTTATGAATGCATTACAACCACTATATATAGAAGGATTTTTCAAATTATTGAAGACATCATTCTACTATTAAATTCTATTGAAAGAAGAGTAACGAGGCATGAATTTGATCATTAAAATATGAATTGCAGAAGTAAAGGGACAGAGAGTTGCAAGAACAAAGAAGGAAAGAGTTGCAGAAGTAAGAAGGCCGAGAGTTGCGGGAATAAATAAGGTTGAGATTTATAGAAGCATAGAGTGCCGAGAATTGCATAAGTGAAGAAGGAGACCAAGGTTTTCAGGAAGAAAATAAGGAGACCAAAACATTATACACTAGTACATATGGTCAATTTTCCGAAACTTTAGTTTCGACTGTTTTGACGTATTGTCGGAAAGTTCCCCAATTTTTCTTAATTTTTTTAAACCCGCCAACAAGCGTCGCTCTAGCGACGTTTAGGGAGTATCGTCGGAATAGCGATGTTTAGGGAGTACCTTCGGAATAACGAATTTTAGGGAGCATCATCAGAATAGCTACATTTATTAAGGCATCTTCGTAATAACTATGTTTAGGGCATCATCGAAATAACAAAGTTTAGGGCATCGTTGGAAGAGCCACATTTAGGGAACATTGTCGGAATAGTGAATTCTTCCCCCTATCAACAGCACATTAATCCATGAAACTCCAAATGAAATGGGAAATGGTTTATATATGAGTGCCTCTAATAATAAGCATGAAAAAAATTACTAGTTATGTGTCAGAATAACGACTGATTTGTCGTTTTCTCCCTCGTGCCTTCGACGTTCAGGTGGTTCATGTCAGGTACTTGGGTCATGTGATGGCACCGAAGGAAATGCATTCGGGTTGGGTCGGGTCATGTCGTGTGAGGTTGCCCAAGGAAAAGTTTTGTTTGGGCGGGTCGGGTCAGGTCGTGCCGTGTGAGGGTGTCTAAGGAAATGCGTCGTTCAAGTGGGTTGGGTTGGGTTGGGTCATGTGAGGGAGCCCAAGGAATGCGTCTAGGTCAAGCCGTGTTGGTTCTTGTGAGGGAACCCAAGGAAACTCATTCTAGCGGGCCGGGTTGGGTTTGGTCGGGTCGTGCCGTGTGAGGTAGCCCAAGGAAATGCATTCGTGTGGGTCGAGTCAGGTTGTGTGAGGGCACCTAAGGAAACACGTTCAGGTGGGTCAGGTCGGGTTGTGATGTGTGAGGGTGCCTAAGGAAACACGTTCGGGCGGGTTAGGTCGAGACATGTGAGGGCGCCTAGGGAAACACATTCAGGCGGGTCGGGTTGGGTCGGGTTGTGTGAGGGCACCCAGGGAAACACGTTTGGGTGGGTTGGGTCAGGTCAGGACGGGTCATGTGAGGGTGGTTGTATAAAAAATGCTAAGTTGTGACCACCGGTGTTCCTTGTGCATGTTTGTGCGATCCCTTTTCCGTTTTCTCCCTCATGTGCCCTTCGTTTGGGCGAGTCGGGTCATGTCGTGTAAGGGCACCACAGGAAACACGTTTGGGTCAGATTGTGTGAGGGAGGCCGTATAAAAAATGCTAAGTTGTGACTGCCCGTTTTCCTTGCGCAAGTTCATGTGACCCGTTTGTCGTATTCTCCCTCGTGCCTTTGACGTTCGAGTAGGTCGGGTTGGGTCGAGTCGTGTCGAGTCGTGTGAGGGCGCTCAAGGAAATGCGTTTGGGTGGGTTGGTTCGGGTCGGGTCGTGCCGCGTGAGGGTGCCCAAGGAAATGCATTTGAGCAGGTCGGTTTGGGTCGTACCAAGTGAGGGCACTCAAGGAAATGCATTCGGGCGGGTTAAGTTGGTTGGGTCGTGTCGTGTGAGGGTCCCCAGGAAAACACGTTCGGGTAGGTCGGGTCGAGTCGAGTTATGTGAAGGCGCCCAAGGAAATGCATTTGTGTGGGTCGAGCCAAGTTGTGTGAGGGAACCTAAGGAAACACGTTCAGGCAGGTCAGGTTGGGTCGTTGTGTGTGAGGGCGCCGAAGGAAACACATTCCAGCGAGTCAGGTTGGGTTGTGTGAGGGCGCCCAGGGAAATGGGTTCGGGCGGGTTAGGTCAGGTCATGTGAGGGCACCTAGGGAAATGAATTCGAGTAGGTTGGGTCAGGTTGGGTCGGGTCGGATCATGTGAGGGTGGATTTACCAAAAATGCTAGGTTGTGACCGCCCACATTCCTTGTGCCGGTTTGTGCGATCCATTTTCTGTTTGCTCCTTCGCGCGCCCTTTGTTTGGGTGGTTCAGGTTTTCTTGTGTGAGGGTGCCACAAGAAACATGTTCTGGTTAGATCGTGTGAGGGAGGCCGTATAAAAAATGCTAAGTTATGACATCTTGTGTGCCTTGTGCACGTTTGTGCGAACCGTTCACTATTTTCTCCCTCGTGCCTTCGACGTTCGGGCAGGTCGGGTCGGGTCAGCTCGTGTGATGGTGCCCAAGGAAACAAATTTGGGTTGGGTCAAGTCGGGCCATGCCCTATGAGGGTGCCCAAGGAAACACATTCGGGTGGGTCGGGTTGGGTCGGGTCATGTGAGGGCGCCCAAGGAATGCATCTGGGTCGGGTCGTGTCAGGTCATGTGAGGGCGCCCAAGGAAACACGTTTAGGTGGGTCGGGTCGGGTCATGTCGTGTGAGGATGCCCAAGGAAATGCGTTTAGGCCAGTCGGGTCGAGTCAGGTCGTGTTGTATCCAAGGGTTTTCTTTGCTTGGGGTTATCCTTAGTTGCTCCATAGGATATGCATTGGGTCATCATCATTTCTTGATAGGAATCTTGGGTTTCATATTTACAGATCTACCTATGCATCATTGTTGCTATTTTGTAGAGGTTTATATAACAAAATGGGTTTAGATTCTATTATAACCATCAATAATCTCGTATGAAATACAATGCAACAGGTCAAATCTGCATTTCACTATGCAGATGTCTGAATCACAGTGTAATTATCAGACAGTGGGTGCAGAGGGCAACATGCAAAGAAACATCATCAACAACATTCTATCGATACTTCTTCCCCCAAGGG
This sequence comes from Pinus albicaulis, assembly GCA_034641835.2. Classification (NCBI taxonomy): domain Eukaryota; kingdom Viridiplantae; phylum Streptophyta; class Pinopsida; order Pinales; family Pinaceae; genus Pinus; species Pinus albicaulis. The sequence continues at coordinate 573,016,000 of CM076572.1, forward strand.
TAGTAAAATAAGAAATGATATGTTTGATGGTTGGTTTCTGTAGCTTTCTCTTCCATAGTTATGTTACAAGTGTAGTGTAGAAGAAGCTACGGGGGAGTCAAGAACGCACCATAGGTGATTCTTTGTCAAATTCCTTACTCTGTGGTAAAGCGAAGGAAAATCATATGTAGATCATGCGCTCTTATGCAAGTCAGAGGTAAGCAGCTAAACCAATGGAGATGTCATAATAGAGTATGTGTGGCAAGCATCTTTCATGAAGCTAAACAAAATTTAAGCATTTTTTTTTGGTCTACCTTCTTGAAGCCTCAGAATAGAAACACTACCTAGCATCAACATAGTGACACTACGTTAAACCCATCGGAATAGTGACAAAACCTTAAAAACATCGGAAAAATGTCAGAATAGGGTCAAAACCTTAAAAACGTCGGAATAGTGGCACACCTTAAAAATGTCAAAAAAACATTAGAATTGCGACGTTACCTTAAAAACGTTGCTCTTGTGACACTACCTTAACAACTATGCTCTTGCGACACTACCCAAAAATGTAGGAATAGTGACATTACCTTAAAAATGTCGAAATAGCGACACTACCTTAAAAACGTCGGAAAACCGTCGGAATAGCAATGCTACCTTAAAAACATCGGAATTGCGATGGGACATGAAACGACGTTTTTCCCAACCTCAAAGTGTCACTCTTGGGATGCCTATGTGTTGCAAGAGCTCCGTTTTGGCCGTCAGAAATTGGGCCAAATGTGCTAGTGATATGGCATGATACAATCTAATTTGTCTTCAAGGGAGGTTGATAGGAAAATATGTGTCAGAGTCAAAATAGGCCTTGGTCTGTCTCAACTTGATATGATTCTATTAAAGGAATAGTTTGACTGGGTTTTCCCCTTCCCAGGGGTTTTTCCCTGGCTGTGTGCCTACATCATGTGTTCTGTGTTGTGATCTTCCTTGTTTGGCATTTATTTTGATGATAAGAATCTAATAAATTGAAAAGAAGAATTAATAATCATCCAAAAAAAGTGTCAAAGGAAGATAAATCGAATTAATGATAACCCTAACTAAGATTCCCTATATTTCTCAATAGATGGGACCCACCCTACAATTGGCACATTTCTAGAAATTGCTAGAAGAATTCAGTTACTGAAAAACTAGCAGTTTTGTAGAGATTCCTAGTCGTTATTTAATACCAATAGTAGTTTAGGGTTAGAAGGTTGAGTCTTGAGAGCCTATATATGAGACTCATTTTGATGTAGCAAAGGAGAAAAAATTCCAGTGTAGGGGAAACTATATCAATTTTTCTCTAGAATTGCAGGGGATTTTTTACGCTATTGTAAGGAGGAATTATGAAGTATGTCTTGGGTTGTTAGTGCTTCTTGTCATGTAATTTTGAAACCCATCTTGTAACTTGAATTTTTCTCAATATTAATACAATTAAATAATTTTTCCATGGTAGATCATGTTGTGAACCTGGTCTTTTTTATGAAATATGAATGTGATTGTGAATTAAAGAAAATTTTGAATATGTAATATTGTTTTCTTTAATTTTTGAGGAATTTATCAATATTATGAAGAGTATCTTTGTTATTTTGGTAAACTTTTGCATGGGTCGAAATGAAAATGTATAAATTGAAATCAATGTGTTTTCCTACAACTGAATTCTTATTTGCTAAGTTGTTCACTAGATATTAGTAGGCTAAAATGAATTCTCAATTTCTCATCTTAGTTTGATGAAATCTATTCTTAATATTTTTTTTTTACATTCAAACCCTCATTATCCTTATGTAAAACACAAGGCATTTGAATGCTATAACCTAAAAAAGTGTGGAAATTATACCCAACAAAAAACTTATGATTTGTTGACGATTCCCCCCTGAATTCTCAAAAGGAACTGAAATAATAAAACATAAATTGAAAATTTGATTTTGTTGATTAAATATATTCATTATATCTTCTATTTTCTTGTAAAAAACTTTATGTTAAATCTATAGTGCATGGATGTGCAGATTTGAAGATACACAGAAAATACCAATAAAATTCAGAGAAAACTTTACACTATTATTCCATAAAAACAAAATGTATCAAAACATAAACAAAACCTAATTTAATTTGATAAAAAAAATTATCTATATTTTTACTTTCCCTTGTTGAAATCCTACACCAAAACAATAGTGCATGAACACTTAAACTTGAATATATGTTGAATTACACTAAGTTGAATTGAAATGAACCTTGGTTTTTCACACATATTTTTCAGCATAGAATAAAATAAAAAGAAACAAATTAAAATAAGATGTATATGTTCCCAGGATCTCCATTATCGCATATCATAATGTCACTCTGGGGCCTCAACAAACCCTCAATCTTTGTTGATCCATTTTTAAGATCAGAAATATGTGTATACATAATATACATTAAATATCAACATGAAACACAACTATTAAAGTAATCACATATATATATATAATTCTCACTTATTTCTCATGTTACTTCACAACAATGAAAACAATTAATAAGCAACCCATGGTAAAACATTAAATGTTGCATGGGATTGTGTATATGTTATTGGATCTGAATTGATGACCCCATGTAGCATTTAATTCTCTAGGGTAGGTATTGACTATTGTAATTGTACTATTCTTGTGATCCATATTACATATATTTTTGACTATACATGACTTCAAATTCAATGATGTGTACATGACCCCATGTGGCATTTAATGCTCTAGGGTAGGTATTGACTATTGTAATTTCAATATTCTTGAGATCCATATTACATATACTTTTGACTATACATGACTTCATGTGGCATTTAATGCTCCATTATAGAGTGATTAATGATTGTTGTTAGTGCACTATTAAGTTGATCCTTATTACATTTACTTTTAACCTCATATATATTCCACTTAGGATTGTAACATTTACAATGATTTCATTCCATGTTAAAAAATGAATACATAAAATATGAGATGTGAAATACAATATTGTATTACCAATGGAGTCATTTGATATAATAATAAAAAACACCTTTTTATTTCATTCACAAGGTGGTTTGTAGTACCTCTCTCTCCTAACCATTGTAACTAATTTTAACTCATACCTAATAGAAATTTATTAAAGTCACATTCATTACGCTCAACTTTAATATTGATGTATGAATTCTCCACCTATATTTGTTGTTATTCCTTTTCCTTTGCTCAACTTAGACATTTTTTTATAGCCCATCTTTGATAACTGCATCACCCTTGATAATTTTGAAGTGTTCCCTAACTAATTCTTCATGTAAATTTATGCTATTATTCAAAGTGATATCCTAGTTTGGGGAAAAACCCTACACTGTAATTTCACCTTGTGCACCCCCATTTACATTATTCAATGACACCCCTCAATGCCCATATTGCAATTGGCTAGCTTCGAAAGGTGTTTCCCACCCCACAAGTTTGAGAAGAATTTTATAAACGTTTTTGTACCTACTAATCATGTTAAAGTTCCACGTTGTGATTCCCTTAGATACTTTATTATTTACCTTAGATACTTTATTATTTAGAAGGTTCCTTCAATGGATGTTGTAGTTCCTTGCACTAGTTGACTAGCTTTTACACTATCATAACCTTGATATATATCCTTATGAAACATACATTTTTCTTTGTGGACCTCACGTAGAGGGTCTGATTATTTTTACTATTATCATTAGTATATGTAATGATGCTTGTGATGTACCAAATTGATGTTATTATTGGTTGTGATGGTGATTGTGAAGTACCTATTTGATGATTATGTGTTATAATGAAAACGAATTCATTATATGTTGTCTTGTTTGCATATTTTGAGGAATATCTTCTTGATTTCAGTTAGTGATTATTTTGATGATTTATGATATAATAATATTCTAGCATGTGCAATTATATCAATGACTAACCTTATGAGAAAATGTTACAAATGGTTATTTTATTGTAACAAGATAACACATCAATGCACCTGCATGAGATGAGTCAATGACCTCCGGTTTGATAATTTACATACTATTGATAATATAATTTAAAGTTTTAACTAATATTTTTCTATGGTTACGAATGTCATGACAGTGGTTACGGGCACAAGTTAATTGTTTTACTGAACAAATCACACATGGGTGGTCGGGTTGTATAGGATAGATGGAATATCATGGGAGGGGTGGTACAATTTACATGATTCTTCCTACATTCACCCCTGATGTGACTTGGGATGGAAGGTATTGGGATGCCTTCGTCTTGAAGGTCACGATGCCATGAGGTTGGACCTCAGATTGGGTCGCTCATGAGGATTTACTAGGGGGTAAACATTAAGGTAGATTCCTTTATCCCCAACACCATTAGTAGCACAACATAGGGTTACATATAGTATGATATTGGTTCCATCTCAATGCCCAAGTTCTCCTCTTAGTGATGGATTCTTGAAGGGTAAATGGCATGGCAACCTTGGAACTTCAAAAGGAATTTCTCAAAGGGCATGAATAACTTGGCACTTTTGGCATCAAGAAAAAGTTGGAAGGTAAATAATGGTTCATGCTCATACACCGATAAGCACTAAAACACATAATGTAAGTAAAAGGGTTTTGAGGAAAATTTAATTAGAATTAAAACCTTCGGGAAAGGGAGAATATATATATATATATATATATTAAAGAGTTGAGTCGAATAAGTAACCCTGCCATCCCCATTCTTGGAAAACCTTAAATATATATTTATATGTATATATAAATAAATCCTAAGTGTCTAAATTGTATTAATAAAAAATGGAAAGGGGGACATAAAGATGAAATAGAAAAATTAATCCAATGACAAATTACTCTCATTAATAAAAATGGGTTGCACATGAAACTAGATAAGAATAATTTAAAATTTTGAGAAAATAAATTTCATGAGAGAATCTCCATGTGGCAAGAACATAATGTAGAAATCTCCAACTAAGATTTTAACTTGAGAAAAATTAACGAGCAGTTAGGGGGGAAATATGAGCCCTTCCTGTTGACTTAATTTAATAAATACAAAATATGGAGTATCAATTTGGATCAAGATACAACTAGGAGAAGAAATATCAAAACATGTGTGGTTGAGAGAAAATAGTATTTTTAATAAGAAATTAAGAAAATAATTCCTTGAGAGTGTTTGTCTCCGATTTTGGCTTATTTTTGCCTTACATATTTCATCATTTTTTCATATTTTCTCACCATTTTATTATCATATTCACCTCCTTTTTCCTCTTTATGCGCATCAAGGTAGTCAAACTATTTATTTTAATTATTTTAGTGTTTTTATCAAAATTGAGCATTAAAATTAAATTTTGGCAGAACTAGAAAAGTTCGTAATGGCTCATTTGAAGTAATGGTTGTAGGACACCTGGGCTCGAACCAAATGCATATATGGAAAATATGGGAAACAAGGATGGATGAACACCTATTGTTCACATCAAATAACCTATATTAGGGTCAGTCAACGTTGGTCAAACTAGACCAGCTTTTCAGAAATATCCCATGTTTTGAGCATGAAATATGGACAGATTGTGATTTTAAGGGATTTTTCCCAAATTTTAGAGATAGGAGTACTAATTTCAAATTTTAGGCCTTATCTAAGGTTATCATAAATGAATTTGAGTGTTTTTAGTCTATTATTTTCCAAAAACTTGTATAAATATGTGACATTTGAAGGAGGCAGACATCCATTTTAGCTATATGAATTTGAAGACTTTTGGAATTTAGTGAAAGGAGTTGGTTCAGAGTTTATTTTGATTCTATTAGGCTTGATGGATGATGTTTGATCTAGTTTCCAAATTCTTCTAAGCTGATGTTCACCTAAAGTACACAGCGGAAGCGTGGAGGGAACCCATTGTTGAGCTTGTGCACTAGTTTCTCATTATTTTGGTACTTTCATTTCAGTTTGTTGTACTTTCATTTCAGTTTGCTATACTTTCATTTCAGTTTATTGTAATTTCATTTCAGTTTTCTACTTTAATTTTAGTTTGGTGTAATTTCTTTTTAGTTTGCTATATTTTCATTTTAGTTTGTTGTACTTTCCTTCAGTTAATTCAATTTTTTGCTAAGTTCTTATTAATATGCTTGATAAAGGGATATTATGAATTGACCTTTCGTAAGAGATCTTGGTATTTATTTTCACCTGCAATAGGATATACCTATCAAATATTGCTTATGTTATTCATGTTTTGATTAAGTTATTATTGATATGCTTGATTGAGAGATATTATGAATTGACCCCTTGTAAGAGGGCTTGGTATTTCTTTCACTGTCAATAACTAGACTTGTCAAAAGTTGTTCATTTTATGTGTGATTGATTTGCTGCTATTTAATTCATTTGATAATCTGAAGGTATTAATCTTGTCATTGAAGGATTTTTGAATCCTTCTCGTGTAAGGGAGAATGAAGCTTGCTTGGAAATAATACTCAATATTTCAAACTAGCTAGGTGTTAAACTTGTAGAATCTGCCTCTAAACCATATATGTTGGAGTGCTTCTAAGATTACGAAAACCGGATTGATTAGAGAATTGATGATCTAGTTTGAATCCTTAAATTTGACCAAAATTTTGACGTCGTTGCCGGGGAAGAACATTTAGAGGGTAGAATTTTAGTTAATTCATTTTCATTTTTCATAAAAAAAACAAAACAAATTTTAATTTATCATTTAGTTATGTTTATTTCTGCCTAGGGAAAGAGATGAAAAGGTAGTTTTTCCAAAAAAAACCCCCCAACCACTCAACCATCCGTGGGAGTAGGACCATTAGGACTAACTACACCAGTTGCTGGAAAACCAACTTTAGAAGAATTGGAGAAAAAAAACGTTCAGAACAAAGGGTAACTCTTATTGAAAGGCAAACTCTATTATCTTATGAATTAAAAAGAAAAAAAATGGAAACATAAACATAAAAATCTTCCATAGGGAAACAAAGAGAGACAATAAAACCAACTCTTGAACAATTAGATCAACCAATCCTCGAACAAGTAGAGAATGTTGAAGAAACACAAACTCAACTTCTTATCGGGACATTTAAAACAACTGAGAAAGAAATGACAGAGGAAGTACAAGATCTAATATCCCAATATTAACTCCAGAACAATGGATACAATATGAGAGGCAACAAAGATAATGGAAAAGAAAAACAGAGGAAGAAATGAGAAGAGAAGCAGAAAGAAAAAGAGAATAAGATGCCAAAAGATAATATGACAATAAGAGACAACATGATGTAGAAACAGAAAGTGATCAAGAAGCTACTTGTGGATTCCCAATTCTAGATACTAGAGCAATTCTTGGAAAAGAGGTAAAAATGAAGAATATTCCACCTTCTGTTTTACCAAATTTCTATGGAATGTCTTCTAAATATCATGATTCATTCATGTTTAAATTTGATATCTTATGTCGTACTTATGGTTATATTGATGATACACATAAGATTCATCTTTTTCCTGCTACTCTTAAAGCAACAACATTAAAATGGTTTATGGGATTAGGAGAACACACTATTACTTCTTGGGAAGACATGAGGAATTTTTTTCTTAAGAAGTATCAAGCCTATTGTAGCCCTAGAGATTCAAAGGAAGATATTTTTAGGATGTATCAATAAGAATATGAGAGTTTGGAAGAATATTTAGAATTTTTTCTTTACAAATTACAAAAATCCAAACACCACTCTTTAAATCCTAATACCATTCGAACATTTTTTCTCAAAGGAATACAAGATGAATATCTTAATATTCTCAATGTAATGGAAAAATGAGACATCTCATATTTACCATTTGAGGAGATTGAAAAATTATTTCAAAAGTATTCAAGAGGAAGAGATAAAAGTGGGAAAACTGATGCAAATTCAAAAGTTACTAAATCTGCAATAGAAAGCATAAAAAGAGAAAAATTAGGGAATTTATTTGAGAATTTTAAAATTGATATCTTGAGCACATTAGGGACACAAGTCGATGTACTAAATGTTAAGAAAAATCAAGATGAACAATATCAGGTACTATCAATCTTTTTTCCTAAATGTAGAAAGAAGCATTCACTAAATGAATTTCCTTTAAATAGTATTCAGGTTTGCAAACAGTGTAGAAAATCATTCAACTGATAATTGTCCAAAGATCAAGGAATTTCATGTAAATTCAATGGAAGAGGGACAAGGGATCGACACTCTCTACTATTTGGCACCTAGAAGACCTTAGCTACTCAACATTTACCTCATCAATTTACTCAAAAATTTCCTCAGAATTATCAATATCTTGCTCAATCCTCATGGAATGCTCCTATGCCATGGTAGGCTTGGCATCCACAAAAAATCCAAAACCAACCTGCAAAAAATTGGCGAGGATATGCTTATGTAATCCAACCTCCTCAACAATTTTATCCTCAACAACCATATCAACAACAATACCATCCTTATCCTCAACAGTCATATCAACAACCATATCCTCAACAACCATTCCCATATCAACAATTACAACAACCTCCTCAATAAAACCCATTTCCACAACAACCATTACTTGCACTTACTCAACCTCAACATCTTCATATGCCATCTAACCAACCACCACCTAGAATAACTCAATTACCAGCTCAGCTAGTAGTAAATTTGAGTAACAAAGTGGAAAGACCAATTTACAATATTGGGGAAGGGACTTCATATTCCATCCTTCCCATTCAAAACATCTACTTAAGGTCTGGATTTTTTTACAAAAATAATCTCCTGTGATTATAGAAGAACAAGTTGAAGAGGAGATAAATCCTGAAAAACATGATGAAGAACATCAAATTGAGAAAAACAGAACAATAACAACTCAAACACCTCCTTTTCCGGAAACATTAGTAGAGAAAAAATCTATAGTTTCTCTTCTTGAATTTGATATTTTGGATGAACTGAAAAATTCCTATCTTAAAATTCCTTTATTGGGTGCTATCAAAGATATTCCTATCTATACAAAATAAATTAAGGAATTATGCATGAAGAAAAATGGTAAAAGAAAGAAGGATCCACCTACAATTCTTGTCATTGGGAACTTAGTTAGACTTATGTCAACAAATACAATGATTGATAAATATGTTGACCCTGGAATACCTATGGTAAATATTTAAATCCACAAATTCTTAGTCTCTAAAACTTTAATTGACTTAGGAGCTGCTATCAATGCTATGACAATAGAAACTATGAAGTGTTTGAACTTTCCCAATATTTGACCTACCAATACAATTTTGGAACTAGCCGATAGATCCAAAGTAGTGTCAGAAGGAGTACTTGAGGTCATCATTGTTTCTTTTGATTCATGGGAAAATCGTGTAGAATTACTAGTCCTAAAATCAAATTCAAACTTAGGAGGCCATCCCTTAATTCTTGGCAGACCATGGTTAGCCATAGTTGATGCCTTCATTGGGTGTAGATCAGGAAGTATGATAATATCACATGGAAATAAAAGGAAGCACATAACACTCTATCCTACTGCGTAATATCCTTCTTTATTATCATGGAATGATGAAAAAAAAGAAGAAACTCAATCTATCTTAAGCATAAATCAAGCCTTTGATTTTAGAAAAGAGGATAACGAGGACTTAATGTATCTTTTCATTTCAGAACCTGATATTTCTGAGTAGCTTAGAACTATCCAATATGAAGTTGTGAGTCAAATTTTAAATCAATGTTTTCTAGAAAATTTCACTATTAATTCATCGCAAATATCATTTGAAGCTATTTTTCATGTTAACTCAATTATAAATTCTGAAAGTAAAGTAATTCAAATCAGCACATGAAATAATCTTAATATTGGAAATAATTTAAGATCATCACAGGAGGAACAATTGATTGCATTGTTGAACAAATATTAAAAAGAATTTGTTTGGGATTACACTGATATGCAAGGAATTCATCTGGACACATGCATTCACCATATCTATACAGACGATAATGTTAAGCCCATAAGGCAATCTCAACATAGGATGAACCCAATGTTGAAAGAGATAGTGAAAGAAGAATTGAAAAACTATTACAGGTAGGAATTATATACCCTACCTTTGATAATTAATGGGTTTCACCTTTAGTAGTGGTTCCAAAGAAAAATGGAAAATGGAGAGTTTGTGTAGACTATAGAGAATTAAACAAAGCAACACTTAAAGACTATTTTCCAATATCATTCATAGATCAAGTCCTAGATTCACTAGTTGGGAAGAATTTTTTCTCCTTCTTAGATGGATTTAGTGGATTTAATCAAATTAAAATAGCATTAGAAGACCATGAAGACTAAATTCACATGACCTTAGGGAACATATGTTTACAACATACTACCCTTTGGCTTGTGTAATGCACCAGTCACATTTCAAAGAGCAGTTCTGGCTATTTTTGCTGATTTTATACATGAATGTGTAGAGGTTTACATGGATGATTTCATTGTATATGGAAATAATTTTGATGATTTCTTGGAAAATTTGGAAAAAGTTTTAAAAGGATGTATCAAAACAAATTTATCTCTCAACAATGAAAAGTGTTTCATGATGCTAACAGAAGGAATAGTCTTTGGTCACCACATTTCCTCTTCTAGAATAAAAGTAGACCAAACAAAAATTCAAATCATTGTGAATTTATCAGCGCCAACAAATAAAAAATAAGTGAGGAGATTTATTGGGTATGAAGGTTTATTGAAAATTTTAGTAAAATAACCTTGCATTTATTTATATTACTTCGAAAAGATGTAACATTTCATTGGGATGTTAATTGTGAGGTTGCATTTGAAAAGCTCAAGAAAAAAATATCTATAACACCTATCTTAAGAGGACCTAATTGGGATTTTCCATTTCACATTTCTACGAATGCATCAGATATTGAAATAGGGTCTTCTTTAGGGAAATATAAGATCTTATGACTTTGCTATTTATTTCATTAACAAAAATATAACCCCTGTAGAGCTGAACTACATGGTTACCAAGAAAAAAATGTTGGCAGTAGTCCATGTCGTTAATAAATTTCGACATTACATTACATGCTATGAGGTATTCATTCATACAAATCACTTTGCCATCAGGTGTTTGATGAATAAACCCATTACTAATGGAAGAATAACAAGATGGTTGCTATTGATGCAGGAATTCAACATTACTGTGCTAGATAGAACTGGAAAGGAAAATCAAGTGGTCGATTTTCTATCTCGACTACATACATCTGGTGAGTTCTCTTTTCAAATAACTTTCCCGACGAATATTTATTTGCAATATTAGTTATAACTCCATGGTATGCTGATATAGCCAATTATTTATCAATAGGAAAACTACCTCCATACTTTATATCAAGAGAAAAGAGAAAGGTAATTTGAGAAAGTGCCAGATATACATGGTTTAATGGAGATCTCTTTTATACTAGTTCTGATATAATCATAAGATCATGTGTAAGACAAGATGAAATAATAGATATTTTAAAATCTTGTCATGATGAGATTGTGGTGGAAATTTTGCAGATAAGAGGAAAACATATAAAATAATCAATTTGGGGTACTATTTTCCATCCATCTTCAAAGACTCGAATAAATATTTAAAAATTTGTGACAGCTGCCAAAGAATGGGCAAACCAATACCATCTGATGAAATTCCATTGGAGCCACAAGCTCTTATAGAACCATTTGAAAAGTAGGAACTTGATTTCATTGGCCCTATTAATCCACCGTACAATGGCAAGAAATACATCCTGGTATGTACCGACTACGTGGCAAAGTGGGTATTAGAAAAAACATTGTCCAGAGAAACAAAACAAATGGTAGTGAATTTTCTCTTTGAGGAAATTTTTGTTAGGTTTGGAGTCCCTAGAGAAATTGTCACTGACCAAGGAGCACAAATTACCTCTAAATTGGTTCAAGACATAGCAAATAAGTAAAAAATCAAGCATCACAAATCTACACCCTATCATCCACAAGCTAGTGGCCAAGTGGAATCTACTAACAAGACTCTTGAAGCAATAATGACAAGGACAATGAGAATGAATAGAAAATATTGGTTAGAAAAGCTTCATTAAGCTCTATGGGAATACATAATCACTTGGAAGAACACAACATGTTTCACTCCTTATCAATTGGTATATGGTAAGAAAGTCTTACTCCCTATTAAATTTCAAATTCACACTTACAAATTGGCAGTTGAATTGGGGATGAACCTGGATGAGGCAGAAAAGGAAAGGATATTGCAATTGAATCAGTTAGATGAGACTGGATAACAAGCACTACAACATACTCAAATCATTCATCAACAAAGAGAAACATGGCACGAAAAAATCATCAAGAAAAAAAAATTCAAAGTAGGAGACTAGGCATTATTATTTGACTCAAAGTTCAAGGATTTTCAAGCAAAATTCACAACACACTGGCTCAGTCCATATGAGATTAAAGAGATATATGATAATGGTTCAGTCTGAATTAAGAAAATTGAAGAAGAACAATTGGTATAGACAAAGAATATTTCTTGCATAAAATCACAGAACAAAATGAAATGGAGGTATTGGGAACAAAAAATCACGTGTCTACCAAAAATCACCATTAAAAAAAAATGAAAACCAGGATACTGGCACAACATAAACTCAGAACTCTGATTGGAAAACCAATTCATATTGGCTGATCAAAATTCACAAAAATAATATTTCATTTGTTTTATTTTTTATCAGGTAGTAAGTTGAATAAAAAATAAAAGTGAATACTTGAGAACAAGTCTCAAGATCAGCAAGGGGGTGATGGAAACATAAACATTTATGATTTTTTTATCCTTTTCATCTCAAATTTATCATCATTAAAAATTAGTTACTTCAAGCTACTTCAAAGACAAGCTATTCAATTTCAAGTTTATTATAGAGAGGAACCTAAATATGAGCAACAACATTACAGAGAGGAACCTGAATATGAGCACCAACATTACATAGAGGGACCTGAATTGCAACATTATAGAGAGGGAATTTAATAGCAATATTACAAAGACCTATACTTAATGAAGTTCATTTATCGATAGAAGGGACTTGAAGTTGAATCAAATCCTAAGAAGGGACCTGAAGTGAATCAAATCCACAAAAGGGACCCGAAGTTGAATCAAATCCACAGAAGGGACCTAAAGTTGAATCAAATCCATGAAAGGGACCTGAAGTTGGATCAAATCCACAGAAGGGACCTGAAGTTGAATCAAATCCACATAAGGGACCTGAAGTTGAATCAAATAAGAAACAGACCTATGAAAGGAAAAATTTCAAGTGTTAATCAAAGGAACTACTTCATATCAAAAGAAACAAATAAGGATCCTACTTCTACAAATATACTTCTACAATAAAGCTACCATCAAGGAACCAATGGAAATTTCTGTAAGTCATTTATTTTTGTTTTAATGCTTTTAATTTTGAATTGATACTTGTAGTTGAAGACTAGTAAAACTTGATGCATCTTTCTAATTCTGCACAAAAATATCCTTCATTCCATATATCCTTCCATAAACCCTCTTTATGCTTCCATCTTCCTTAAAAATTAAGCCAAAATCAAAGAGAAAACCTCCTTTCCTTTCCAACAAAAACAATGCAATATGGTCAAAAAGAGAAAGAAGGAAGTATTCTCTGCGAATGAAATGAGAAGGGGTTAATGTCAAAGTAAGTCATTACATTAAAGACACGACTCTGTTTTTTAAATGACCCTAAAGTGGTTATTTAAAAACAATATTTTAGAAGCACATATGGGAAATATGATCCAAAAGATTGTATGCAAGAGGTTGTAGAATAAATTCAAAGAACAATATCATGAATTGATTTCATGACTGCAAACAGGACAATATTGAGTAATTATAAGAAAAATGATTATCCTAAGCTAACCTCATTTCATTTTTCCTCATAAGGAAAACCTTGTTCTCATCATAGAAACCTGGAGTACTGTTTCAAAAAAATCAAAATTGACATTGGAATGTTAAAACAACTAAGTACTTATTTATGATCTCAATATAAATGTCAAACTATTACAAAAATAGAAATGATACATGAGAATCCATTATAGCCAAACATGCTAAATCGTATCATAATACGACAAGGTTGTTGCATATGAAAAACTTATGTCATGATGAAAATATGAAGAACAAAATTTCAGAGAAACAGAGTAATGATGAATAAGTAACCTATATGGTGGAGTAAGAGGAGTAAAGCATCATTAAAATCTATTTAGCATTTTTATATGAGGAGAAGAGGATTAACATAATGAAAAACAAAACCTTTGTACAATATAATGGGAAATGAATGATTTCAAGAGTCATAGACATCTTATACAACATTGAGTAAAACAAGAGACAACTGCTTGCAATCATTACCTCACACATTTCAAAATTTACCCAGGAAGATAAAAATTCTATGAGAATGGTCTCATGGACCTCTATGAAGACGTTCTTTACAAGGAAAAGCTACAGGAGTTGTCCAAAGCTAATAAAAGAAGTAAAAACAGAGTTTTCATAAATCCGCCCAGGGATTCAAATTGAAACATCACATTCAAGCCACAGGAACGAAGGCACATTCAAAAAAGAAGAGGCTTCAGGCACATGGAAACGAAGCAATCAAATGAGGTAAGGGATGAAACTAGTGGTTTATATATATTTTTTAACAGTACTTAAGAAGCTAATACTCATTAAAAAAATTTACTGTAGAAAACAAAATTCAAGTGCAATACAACAATTACAGTTCAGAAAATTAGTTATACGTTCCCTTTCCAGGTAAGATATCCCAAAAATTTCGTAGTCAATCCTCGTAAGAAATCCAAATCTAAGCCTGGAAATATGAAATTGATGTCAAAACTTATGTTTGCAATGTGTCAAAAAACAATTCATCTCAAGGATTTGGAAATCACTTGACGGGTAGCTACTGGTAAGAACTCCAGTTTTTAGTTTGAAAAATGTATAAGAAACAAATAGCTAGAACTTAGCATGGAGTAATCAACAAGGACTCATGAAAACTCAAGAGCCGAGAAATAAGAGTGAAAATCACGAGGATTTTAAAAGTTTTCATAGAGACCCTTTATCAAATCATTTTTCTTCATTCATTTTCAAACCACAGGAGCATATAGAAGGGTTTTTGTGAGTCGAGAACAACACCAAATCGACCTCAGCATCAAGAAATCTGGTATGTACAGAGCACATTTTTTTTTATGGTATTCCTGAGAGTTATTTTTTTGAAGAATAATACAGAGGGACAATGGTCAATTATTGCAGTAATTTGTTTAATTTCATTCCAATTTTTCCCAATCCAAGAATTTTAGAATTTTCTTGGTAAAAAAAATATTCAATTTTAAACCAAGAAATCAAAATTCAAGACAAAAAGAGGGGTAATTTGTTTTTTTTTTTTTTGTGAAAATGAAGTTATCATTTCATTGAAAAAATTGTTAACCTGGGTATATATAAAAAAAAAAGAGTCTTCCGAATGGGACGAAGAATCAAACCAGTGGGGTTTCAACCACAGAACTGGACACAGGAAAGTATCAAAGAACTTCATAAAGCAGATTTACTAGAGATTTTGAGAAAATTCAATGGGTGTAATAGAAAAGTTGCAGAAGCATTTGTAACAAATTTTTAGAAAGGAAAGGCAGTAATAGGATATGTGACTAACCCAATAATACCTGTTTCGGGAAAAACACCCTAGAGGTTTGTTGGGTCAAAACCTCCACAGATTAGGGCATGCTATTCAGAAGGACTCACACACAACCATACTTAAATGCTAAAAACTAGATAACAACGATAGCAGAACTCACCCGTAGTCCTACGTTCGATGTAGATCCCGCGGGGTCCAAACCCCCAGCAACCCTTCTTCCTCCTTCAACCTGGAAAACAAGAAAGAATGTGCACGGAAACCTAGTTGTACAACATATACTTCTCCTAAACGTTAGTGTAATCCATGTGAAACATTATATAAACCATAATAAATGCTTAATAATCAATCTTTTCACATATGCAAATAGATGTTAACACGTAAGTTCAGGAACAAGATGGTTCTTCATTATTACGAACAGCATGTACAGAAATAAAGAGTGGAGAGATCACCTGAATCCTTCCACGATCTTCGAGCAGACCGTTGTCCGGATCCATCCCGCCCTTGCCTCGCTAAGATACCTTCAAGACTTGTGCACTCGATATGGCATATAAACAGATGAACATCTCCAGGAAACAAGGGTTTCCTATATAAATCTGGGAAAGTGTAGGAGGCACGGGAATTTAGACTTGAATTGGGATTCCAACAGAGTATAATGTCTATAAAATTTCTCTCTCCCTTAGGCCATGCACATGAGGGGCTTTTATACTCCCTCAAAGTAGTTTCAATCAGTTGGAAACAGTTGGCCACATGCTGGGGTGGTTGAACTACTGGAGTAACCATCAACCCAGCTCGAAAATAGGGAATTTTTATATATTTTTTAATGATTTTAATGGCATACGCGGAAAAGTACATGTGGACTCGCGTATACACGTGGAAAAGTCTGGGCATAACCGCGTATGGGAATTTTAACACTGTTTTTTAGTGAATTTTGTTCAAGTCTGTAGGAATGGGTGCCCAAAGCCATAAAAGCAATCATGAATCATATGAAGGTGAAAAATGATGCTATAACAAATGCCCCCTAATATATGAGGTCAGAAGGGGTACATGATGGCCGAAATGTATTATGCACATAGAAAGAACTTCGCAAGGACAAGAGAGGACTTCACCAGATTTCAGCCTGCCAAAAACCAATGAAAGAACACAGAGAGTCAACTCATGCTGAGGCGGGCATACCCATGCTCAGTAAAAAATACATCATATGGAAAGTACAGAATAGATCCAACATGTATACAAGTATAGCTGAACTGAAAGTACACAATGAATCATCTGAGCATGGCCCGGAAGTATAAGTCTGAATCAATGTCCAAGTATCACATATAGAAAGCTGATCAATGATGCTGACACTGGATGTCTGATCATATAAGTAACTGAATCTCCAAGTACCAAATCATAAGAGGTGGAATAAACGGTACAATCACGCAACTCGGGAGCCAACATATAGGATGATGTTGTACTGACACTGCAACATATAAGGGTGAACGACATCACTGGCAGAAACTGAATGGACTGTCAAAAGTGAACCGAGAAATGTTGATGCAACCCGAGGTCTTCACCGATCACGATGGCACAATTCTACACAATGGGAATAAATGAGCTGAAGTCGACCATGTGAGAAATTTTAGAAATTGTTATCACACGTCTAGAGGGTATACCGTTAACCCAACTAGACAACCCACCAATAATGAATGAGCTACAGCTCTCTGAAGACAATCTAACAAGTGCGAATAAATGAGTCAAGTCGAACACTTCAAAGAATCACCAATCAGAGGGAATGATGAAATCTCACCTGCCGATAGCGCCAAGAGTCCGCGACCGATGACCGGCAAACCCAAGGTATCGCCAGAATAAAAGACTGGACCTCCTATTCCCGCAGGCAACAGGCCGGAGTCGATGGGAAAAGATCTGCTGGAAGGAAGGCATTAAGGCATCCCACATCAGTCCAGCGCGAGTGTAACCCGCAGGCCAAGATTTGGAAGGAATCGGATGAAGTAGAGTGACGGAACCAAACCGAAGTACGTTTCCGACATGCACAAGATGAAGCTAGCGCATGGAAGAAACCCTCTGAACCAACCAATAATGAAAGCTGACACAGAGGCGAGATATCCACCAATAGGGTCAAATGGAAATCAAGGTGCTGCACGAATCCCAAGTGTGATAATGTATGCTGACGTCGAACACAAGGAAAACCACTCAGTCAAAGACCCATAATGATGATCAAATGCTGAGCACAAGGTCACCTATCAATGATGGAAATAGGGCCAGGGTGCGGCTCTAGGTTTTCTCTCAGAGCAATGTGTCGTAGTCGATAAGAGACAAACCCGCCAGTAAGAAGTCAATGGAGACCTTCTCAAACCAGCACGAGCAGAAGACCAAAACATCTGATGTGATAGAACAAGATACTGACAAGACCAGGAAGGCCGACTGAATAATGAGTCAAGAGACACCGCAGAATGGCCGACTCTGGTTAGACTTCCCTTGAACAAAAGCATGACTCATGATGACCATGGCAGTAAAAAGTGACACTGTATAAGTCTGTTATGCAGGAGGCAGAACAAACTCTCCATATGATTGGAAGAGATAACCAACCTGGGGAGAACTGACAAGTGAAACATGGTAAAGGCTGAACCTAGGTCAAAACTAAAACCATCCCAAATGAAGGAAATATATATAAGTATATGTGCTTTGTTCAAGGGCGACAAACTGACTCTGTACTGCCATCAAAACAACGAAGATACATCCCGTTCCCGCTCTTTTGTTATATTTGATTTTTTTGTCTTTTTCATATAATAAGCCTGAAAAAGAATAAAAGAATGCTATGGTACAATGGATAGAATGAGTATCAAGAAATAGATGCACTAGTTCCTGGGATTGGAATGATCCTATGCTCAATGCAAGGTGGCAGAAACTGGTAAGCGATACTCAGAGGAATGTTCCATCCATGGGTAAAAGGGTGTCAAGTCGCGATAGCCAAGTGCATGCAATGGTTAACTTGTACAGATAGACAAGGTCAAAATTTGGCTTAAACATTGAGTCCAAATGAAGCCGGCTAAAGGCCAGGATAAACAAGTAGCCAATATGCAATGCAGTAATACAACTCAACAACACTAGGGAGCCTCTAGGGTAATAGCCAGAAAAATGATAGTGAGGAAGAAGAAGAATGAAGCTTCAACACATAAGTCATGGCGGGACTAAAGAGGACTCCCGAGCCTACATAAAACACAGCATGGGCAACAATTGATAGCGAGGAACTAACTAGGAAGCCCATGTAAAGGAAGGCTCTACCACCAAGTCCGTAGAAATTAGCTGAATATTAACCCATGATATCAATTTCTATCATACAACACATAACTCTTCTTCATACTAATTGTCACATGCGGAAATAAAATCAAGCGATAACACATCAAATCATCATACACATTAACACAGTATGTATGGGGAAAGCATATAGCTGAAAACCCCGCAGCTATTGTGTATATTATAATGGAGAAATCATGTAACAAACTCAGTACAATACTCCTCACAAGTACTCAGTACTATCTCATGAAGCTACACACAAACTAGCTCAGTTTTGAACAGGTTACTGGTTCAAAACTCACCGCCAATTGCCTTGCCTCTATTGCACAATCCAGGCCTGTCTATATAGAGATCCAAGGTTCAACTTTGGCTTCACCGCGCAATTGTCATTGGTACTTCCCTCCAAGTGTAATGCAAATCTCATGCAAAACAAATCTACCAACTGATAGCTTTACTCACCCTTTCATCTACCCCTTTCACTGGTCTCCACTGAACTGTCCATGCACTGAGTTAAACTGATGTGTTCTTTAGTTGAATAATGAGTTAATAATTAGTGAATTAAATAATATTTAATTCACACAACTCATCTCTAGTATATTAGCCAGTTAAACTAAATACAACTAGTTCAACTAGTTAACCAGAACACCACCTCCATTAACTCCTCAATCAACTCCACCAAAACTCTGCCACATGAGTCTAACTGAAGTCTACCATGCACAGTTTCACTAACTCATAGAAATCTGAATTCCCCATGTCGTCCTGCATGCCCCACCTCTCGGGGTCAAACTGAAGTGCTCCAAGAGAGTAAACTGCTGTTTATAGTCTAAATATTATTAAGGGTAAATAATATTTGACTTCCATATTTTTAGGAGACACAGTCTAAAAATAGCCTGGGTCCTAAAATAAGGGTCTCATCTATTTTTACCAACATGTCGCATACTTCAAGAATCTCCAACTAGAATTCCCAAATTATGCTCCGTATGTCTAAAAATAGACATAGTCTAAAAATAGACTTTTCGACAAAAATCACATGTGTGGTCCCCACCTAGTTTAGGTGATCACTTTCCAACTAGGATCAGGAAATATGTTTCAGGAGGCCTCCTTCACTGTTTCTTGTTGCCATTTTCAACACTCCCTCTCAACAAGAAAGGACTGTCTTTGCATGCGACATGCAACTCCATGCATTCGCTCTGCAACCTTCACAAGCGCCATGCAACTCCATGCATCTGCTCTGCAACTCCTCTGAAACTGAATAGGCTCCAAACAACTCAATCAGTCTTGATGCATCTAGCATCTATCATCAAAGTCTTCAAATTTTTCTTGGCCAACTGCACATGTCATCAGGAACTACTGCGCTGTTGAACTCTTGCACCCATGCACTCTTGCACTTGCTGTCCACTCTGATCCGCGCTCCTCCAAGAGGATCCACACCAAGCCACTTTGATCTGCCCGCATCACTCCAACTGATCTTGCTACTGCTGTGCTGTGGGCACCTCGTAGCCAGGTTCAATCCATGAGATCCACACCATCTCATGAATCTGCCCAGAAATCTCCTCTTGGGATCAATCATGCATGTCGCCCCACCTCATACCTGGTGGTATAGCTGCATGCACTCCCTCTGCCCGTCTGGCATGAAATTTCTCTGGATGAGTGGTCTCTTCCACTCCATGATCCTCTTGTGGCTGCTCCACATCCCGAGGTTCACTATCACCTGCATGCAAAACCCGCTCCCTCTCAAGCTTCAGTTGCATGTCTTTCTCGCCTGCATGCAACACTTTCTCCCTCTCAAGCTTCAGTTGCATGTCTTCCTTGCACTTCCCATCAGCAGGAAGCTCCGTAGACATCCCATCTACTTCAATACCTGCATGCAAAACTTGCTCCCTCTCAAGCATCAGTTGCATGCCTTTCATGCACTTCCCATCAACAGGAAGCTCCGTAGACATCCCATCTACTTCAATACCTGCATGAAAAACTTGCTCCCTCTCAAGCATCAGTTGCATGCCTTTCATGCACTTCCCATCAGCAGGAAGCTCCGTAGACATCCCATCTACTCCAAGTCTGTAGAGATTCTTTGCCCGAATCCCAACCTTCTTGACTTGTCCTCACGCTGCATGTTCAGAGGCTCCCTCTCAACCACCAAGTCACTAACCTCTGCTTTTCTCCTCAAAGCTTTTCATGCATCTTGTACCTCAGTGCATGTAGATTCTTGGCTCGCGCACATTGCAATTGTCCCGCCATCGCAAAATTTTCTAACAAAAGAGCTGATTTTAAATCGATGATATCTCCCTCATCCGAGCTCCGATTCGACCGATTTTTTTTTTTTCAATTTTGGTGTTTTTCCGCAAGGAATCCAAATATGCTATTTGTTTCTGAAATATTACACAAAATATTTTCAGATATTCCCTACAAACTCGCGCACCCAAAAATTCTCGCTCTCATTCCATGTAGAAAATTATATACAATATGCATGTATATTTCCAGCTTTCTCCATCTTGATGTTTCTTGAGTTTATCCTAAAACTCAATCGCTTCCGATATACACTTGAGAACAAATTATTTCCAAATCAGAGATCGACTGCATGGGCTTTTACCAGACCTTTCACTTTCCAAATAAAGATGAATCCGGAGGCTATCTGGCCCGTATGCAGGCTCTGTCCGAGGAAATAAGTTTGCAATCACCGTAATAGATCTCGACAATTAATATTGCTCCGATACCATGTAGAAATTTGCTTAATAAATCACTTATTCAATGGAGATTAACCTGATCACACATCAATTTCGAATTGCATGCATAACACATAATCTCTTCTACAATTAATTGTCACATGCGGAAATAATAGAAGCGATATCACATCAAATCATCACACACATTAACACAGTATGTATGGGGAAAGCTTATAGCTGAAAACCCCGCAGCTATAGTATATTATACATGGAGAGAACATGCAGCAAATACATAGTACAAACTCCTCACAAGTACTCAGTACTGTCTCCCAAAGCTACACAAAAACTAGCTTGGTTTTGAACAAGTCACAGGTTCAAAACACACCCACTACTTCTCTGCCTCTATTGCGCAATCAAGGCTGGTCTAAATAGAGATCCAAGGTTCGAATCTCCTTGGCTTCACTGCGCAATTGTCATTGGTAATTTCCTCCAAGTGTGGTGCAAATCTCATGCACAACTGATCCTCCAACTGATAGCTATACTCACCCTTTCATCTACCTCTTTCACTGGTCTCCACTGAACTGTCCATGCACTGAGTTAAACTGATGTGTTCTTTAGTTGAATAATGAGTTAATAATTAGTGAATTAAATAACATTTAATTCACACAACTCATCTCTAGTGTATTAGCCAGTTAAACTAAATACAACTAGTTCAACTAGTTAACCAGAACACCACCTCCATTAACTCCTCAATCAACTCCACCAAAACTCTGCCACATGAGTCTAACTGAAATCTAACATGCAATAGCTCACTTAACTCATAGGAAATTCGAATTTCCTTATGTCAGCTGCATGCCCCACCTCTGGGGTCAAACTGAAGTGCTCCAAGAGAGTAAACTGCTGTTTATAGTCTAAATATTATTAAGGGTAAATAATATTTGACTTCCATGTTTTTAGGAGACACAGTCTAAAAATAGCCTGGGTCCTAAAAATAAGGGTCTCATCTATTTTTACCGACATGTCGCATACTTCAAGAATCTCCAACTGGAATCTCTGAATCATGCTCCGTATGTCTAAAAATAGACATATAGTCTAAAAATAGATTTTCTCGACAAAAATCACATGTGGTCCCCACCTAGTTTAGGTGATCACTTTCCAACTAGGATCGGAAGAGGTTTCCAGGAGGCTCAACGTTTTTGTTGCCATTTTCAACAAAGTCATGATTGGAAGACCCCGTTGAAAGGAAATGGTGTAATACTCTGCGACTCCGATGCGGGATCCACTGTGCAAGTGATCAGAATGGAGGCTAGTATGTAGAATGCAACGGAAAGTGGATTCCCTAACCTATATGCCAATGAAGATCATATACCTGCCATGACGGGTCAGCAGTCATGGATAAAAAACTGGAAAAAATCTCAAATTTGTCAAAATGTACCTGAAAATATACCAATCTGGCAACTTCCAAGCATCCAGGTTATGCAGCTTAAGATAGATTGAAAAATAAGCATAACAAATTTTTGCGAAAATTTTCAACTTTTTGGGCATAAATAGACAAATTACCTCATATTTGGTTCATTGTTACATTGCTGATTTGGGAAAAAGTGCTCTGGAGAAAAAAGCCTCTTTCGTCAAAACAGGAGCAACCGACCATCAATCTTCACTGAATTTGTCAGGTAAGCTCATAAAACATCCTTGCTATTCTTTTTGTCCGTTCATAAATTAAAATTTATGAATTTTCACCGTAGAATCTCTTGCTAAAAATCACGGGTTTGCGCATACGCGGGTTGGTAATGACCAAATCGCGTATACATGCGACTGTGCACAAATAACGTCACGTATGCACAACCCAAAAATGAAAAATGCGTAGCTAATGAACGAATTATTGAAATTTTGCAGGATGACCATATCATGGAGAGAGCGTGAACACAGTGCTATAGACAGTGAAGTCATGCAGGACCAAGTATCACTGAATATTCTTCGGAATTGCGGATTGCTCAAGTTTTTTAAAATGCCAAATATGAAGAGTAATGTCCGGTTGCTCGAAATGCTTGTGAACTATTGGGAACCGGAAGAAGACTGTTTCATTATAGATCAGATGCCCATACGCATTGAAGTGGAAGATATATATTTTATTACTGGACTCTCCCGGAGGGGGGAGCCAGTAGACTTGCACGGTAAGCCTTTGGGAGGGCTAACCGTGGAAGATTACATCCACGTGTACTGCGTAGAGGGTTCCAAGAAAGTTGGAACTCAAATTGCTATCAAAGATCTACGAGACTTGCACATAAAAATCCTCCTTTTTACCATTGGGAGAGTAGCAGGATCAGCTTCTCTACACCAGGCATCCAGGACACAAATGAGTATAGCAGTGGAATTCTTAACTCATGTATATGATTGGTGCACAGCTCTACTGATGAACATGAAGCAACAATTGACTTCTATCTGAAAAACAAAGACAAAACATTTTGGATATGGTACAATTTCGATGACATTCTTCTTCGAGAAGATTCCAGCGCTGAGACCCAGAGTGATCTCTACCATCAGCAGCCCGAGAGACCCAAGAATTTCCCGCTGGGCAGACATGATGAAGAGATTGGGGGGAAGTGAAGTTCCCCGGACCACTTGGGATGATGAGTTCTTCCAATGGTGGAGAGAACAAATCATCGCTGTGGATGACTATCCCTATGCCGGGATGGACTTTCGTGGCGATCCAGATCTTGTCCTTCCACCAGGCGCGGCATGGGGCACAGTCGGTAAGTTTGCAATTTTTGACTTATATAATTTTTTTGGATTTTTTCAATATGTATGAAAAAATGTGGAAAACAAACATGTTTTTGATTGGATTCAAAATGACTTACAATTTTATAATGATCATGATACATATATTGGACCAGTTCGACCTGAGGGTTACCCACGACATAAGCGTCGCAGAGGCGAGGCGGATACAGTAGATCCAGATAGGACCCTCCAGGCTGTACAGAGGAACTTGGAGGGGTTAACTCGCCAAGTACCTATGGCTGCAGTGGAAGATCTGCCTGAAGCCATCCAGAGACGGGTGGTAGGAGTACCCCGTGACTGGGTACGGTTATTCCGCCGAGTCGCCACTGCGATCGTGTTCTATAGGAACACAACTTCTGGGCAGGGACCTCAGGAGTAGATAGATATAATGTATCAGATGACTGTATATTTTTTGAGACTGAACATGATTGGGGGCATAAGCCCAATTTTTTGTATGACTTATGGATCCAAATTTTGTATAGTTTTTTGAACACTCTGATGATATATATACAACGATGTTTGATGTGATGTGACAAATGTATCAAAATGTATGATGTTTTTTATGATTAAATTTTATTGTATGGAATGATTAATGTGCCAATCAATTGCTTGATTAGCTAATGAGTCTGCCATCCAATTGTCAGCTCGAGGAATATGAATGAAAGTTAAAAATTGAAATGATCTTTGTAACAAATGTACCCTCAAGAAAAACCGAAGTAAAAATGGATCTCAAACCCGATAAGTATTGTTCAACTGCGACACCACCAGCTGGGAGTCCAAGAAAACTACCAACGAATCAACACCCAAAGATATTGCTTCCGAGAGTAGATAAATAACTGCAGTGTATTCTGCTATATTATTGGAAGCAGGACCAATACAGACTCCTCTTGACACTAACAACTGACCAGATGGATAATGAAGCACCCAAGCCGCGGAAGCTAAGTTCCGGGTGGGTCTACTAGCACCATCGGCGAAACCAAAATGACTCATGACATCCAACACAACCTGCCAAAGCAGTTAAAAAACATCACCAACCCATCAAAGATCGAAAAACAACCAGATATGTACAAAGAAAAACTACTATATACAAAAGCAACATGCCAGGCCGAAGCCTAGGCATAATACTTCTTCAAATAGAGCCCATTTCTGGGCTCCGGCAACTCGTTCCCTTCAAAATCAACCAAGGTATATGCTCCTTTTTTAAGGACTTTTTTAACGATAAAGGGGCCATACCACATAGATTTAAATTTTCCTGCCCCTAAGGCATCTTTTTCTTGGGCATAGACCAAAACAAGGTCACCTTTCGAAAAAACCCTAGGCTTGACCGCCTTATCGTACTGAACTTTAACTCGGTTTTTATGCGCTTCATTCATCATGGCGGCATCCCGACGCTGCTCATCGAGATGTTCCAGATGAAGGAGCCGTTCTTCAAGACTAGAAGTGTCAGGAAGAAGTTCAACAGCTAACTTAAGAGAGGGAATCTCGCATTCAATGGGAAATACGGATTCCAACCCGTGCACTAGCTGAAACGGAGTAAAGCCAGTTGCAGTTTTCACTAACGTCCTGTATGCCCAAAGTGCAGGATATAGCATAATATGCCAGTTGGATCTAGCTTTATCAATTGTCCTTTGAAGAATTGTCTTCAAGGATTTATTCACGGCTTCCACTTTCCCATTGGCTTGAGGATAATACGAAGATGAATGCTCCTACCGGAAACCCAATTTGAGAGCCAACTCAGCCATCATGCTATTCTGAAAATGACTGCCATGATCAGTGACAATCTCTCTAGGAATACCAAAACGAGCAATAACCTGGTTGAAAAGAAAAAGAGCTGCAGTCTCACCATCATTCTCAAAAGTAGGCATAGCCTCGACCCACTTCGTAAAGTAGTCTACTGCTACAATAATGTACTTGTGACCTTTAGCCGAAGGTGGGTTACAAGTAGTATAATCAATACCCCACTTTGTAAAGGGACCGACAATAATGACTGGAAAAAGCGGAGCTGGATGAGCGCGCATTTTTCGAGTATAAACTTGACACGAATGACACTTTTTGACCGACTCCATACAATCTTTGAAAATCGAAGGCCAAAAGTACCCAGCACGCAAGATCTTTTGGGCTGTAGCAAGCCCAGATAAATGACCACCACAAGCTCCACTGTGGCAATCATTCAGCACAACCTCAGCTTCTTCGAGAGTTAAGCAACGTCTCAGGATTGAATCAACCCCTCGACGGTATAAAGCATCACCAATAATCAAGTAATTTTTAGCCAAGTGACGCAACTTACGGCGCTCATCTTTCAAAAAAGTAGAGGGAAACTTCGCAGTCTGAAGATACACAATTATATCTCCATACCAAGGATCCTGTGGAGAGATAAGAAACAAATGTTCATCCGGGAAGGATTCATCATAGACTATCTCTTCCCCACAGGGAAAATCAGAGATCAATTCCACGAAAACCAATGATTTCTTGGACTTGGCAGACATAAACTCAAGATCAAATTCCTGCAAAATCACAATCCATCTATTGTATTTGCCCCCAATCACTCGCCTACTGAGGACAAACTGAAATGGATTGGCTGCTGCCAAAACATAAGTTTTTTGTAGAATAATGTAATGCCAGAGTCGCTGCACAGCATGAACAGCTGCCAAAGCTAACTTTTCTATCGGAGTATACCGGAGTTCAGGTCCTACCAAACCTCGAATAAGATAGTAAATAACATGCTCTGCAAGAGCATCATCCTCCTGAACCAGAACCATACCAATAGTAGATTCTGCTGCTGCCAGATACAAAAGGAAATCCCTGCTATAATCAGGTGGACTCAATAAAGGAGCAGAGGTCAATGCTTTTTTCAAAGCATCGAATGAGCGTTGAGTGAAGTCACCCCAAAGAAATGGAACTCCTTTCTTCAACAATCTCATAAATCCCTTGGTAACTTCAACATAATTTACGATAAATCTCTGAAGAAAATTAGACTTTCCTTGTAGACTTTGAAGCTGACGGATAGAGGACGGGGGAGGCAACCGAAGTATTGCCTCAACCTTGAAGGGATCTACCCTAATCCCTTCCCTAGACACAATGAATCCCAATAACCGACCGGATGTAACCGCGAAAATGCACTTGTTCGGATTCAATCTAATCTTGTAGAAACAACATCGTTCAAATATTCGACGGAGGTGAGTAGGATGATCCATTCTCTTTCGAGAATGAGCAGCTAAATCATCCAAATAAGCCTCTATAATATTTTTAATGTCGTGGAAGACATATGACATGGCCCGTTGAAACGTAGCCCCAACATTTTTAAGACCAAAAGGCATCTTCTTGTATGCAAAAGTACCCCAGGGACAAATAAAGGCAGTCTTATGCTGATCTTCAGGACGGATAGTAATCTGATTATATCCGGAGAAACCATCCATGAAGGAGAAAATCTCATTACCGGCACACTCATCAATGATCTGATCTATAAATGGTGTGGGGTAATTATCTTTAGGACATGCTTTATTAAGGTCTCTGAAATCAATGCAAACTTGAATTGTTCCTTGTTTTTTATCTACGGGAACAGGGTTTGAAACCCATTCAGTCAAAGGAACAGGGAAAATGAATCCCGCCTTAAGCAGCTTCTCCACCTCAGCTTTGATAGCTGCTGCCTTCCTAGGATTGACCGGACGAAGTTTTTTCCTCACAGGCTTAGCGTTTTCGTAAGTCTTGATCTCATGCTGGACAATAGATGGATCTATACCAGGCATTTCCTCATAAGACCAAGCGAATACATCCCTATACTCTTTAAAGAGCTCGGTGTAAATCTGAATCTCTTCACGGGAACATTCAACGCCAATGAAGACATTCCCAATAATATTGGGATCCCTGGAAATGTTCACCAGGATAGTAGGAGAAATCACAGTCATGTTCCCTTCAGCATAAACCTGTGTTGGTGCTAAAGGGTTCAAGACTGGGCGAACAGGACCAGGAGACGGAGGACTTGGAAAATTCGTTTCAACTTCGCTCAAATCAGGTAGAAAGTAAGACCGATGATGCAAATCATCCCATGGTCTATCTATACCAGTCATAGCTTCCAGGATGGCCTCTTCAGATGGAAGAGTGGTATCAAGGCAATCCTGGGCAGAAGAAGAACTAAGTGCCCAAGCCGGAGCCACATCTCCATCCAACTCTTCCGGTGAGAAAGGAGCTGGGATGGATTCTGCAGAGTCAACAATAGACTGATAAGCAATCTCAGCTGCAGACATTGGAAATTCCATTCCACCCACTTGACCTTCCACTAATGTGGCAGTAGGGGAAGGTAAGGTCCAAGGGTCCGAAAAATAATGAGTTCTAAAGAACTCTCTTCGAAGAGGAGCCTTGGAGGATGAAATTGCATTTATATGAACCGTAGGAGGAGGAATATCGAAAGTACCCATCAAGGAAGAATACATTCCAACCCCTAAATTCTCAACAGGCACCTTAGTATTATCCAACTTTGGAACAGATGAGTCAGTAGACGCATTCGGGTCTACAATAGGACAGTCCAGTTGGTCCACTATAACAATCCTCCCTTCGTGAGGAAAACAAATAATCCAAAATAATGAGGATGCAATGGCATCCATCTCATAAATCCAGTTTCTCCCCAACATAAGGTTGTAGTCCAAGCTTACATCAACTACCTCAACCTCTATATTCATAGTTTTGCCCCCAACACAGATAGGCAAAGCTGGGACAATACCATGTGGTCTGTGAGAATGACCATCAAACGCAGTCAGAAGAGTGGTAGATGGAACAGCTTTGGGAGATCCAATCGTCTTCCAACATGTGAGAGACATCACGCATGTGGAAGCACCCTCATCAACAACTGTCCAAAAGATATTGCACTTCCAGTACGATGATTTAATATGAAAAGCCATATGATGGGGGAGTCTCTTCTTAAAATTAGTCATATCAAATGTAATCAGAAGAGAATTTTTCGGATCAATAGCCCCAATGGCAGTGAGCAAGGCACTGCGCTGAGCCGGACAAGACTGGAGCACCTCTAAAGCTGACATAGAACAAGGACTCTGCGCCAGATCTTCCACAATAGAGTAATTCTGGGCAGCCCTAGCATTTGGATTAATTGTCGAACGCTTAGTGGATGCTTTGGGCATCCGAGGCATAGGCTCAACAGTAGGCCTTGTAATGTGAAGTGGCTCAGTAGCATTAGGAGCATCCTTAGCTTTCGAAGACTCTTCTCCGCCATAATCACGAGATCTCGTAGCGACATCCACGTGAGCACTCATCATGAATATGTTCGATGGAATTTCCCCTTCCTGGGTGCCCCCAGAGGAAGCCCCAGGATTTTGATTCGCACCAACAACTAGTTGTTGCCCTTGGGGAAAAGGGTTTGTCAACACAGCCTGGGAACTAGAAGAACCCTGCTGAGCTAACAAGCGCTGCGCATCCTGAATTTTAGAGCAAAGGTGTGTGAGATGGTCTCCAACACACAACTTGCATGGAAACTTCACTTTCTTTTTATCCTTTGGACCCTCACCAACATGCTCGTTGGTTTTATTCGCATTACCCTTCCCATTCTTGCCCTTTTTCTTATTATTTCATCCCTTCTTCTTCCCTTTGGATTGTTGATTTCCTTTGGGATCAGAAGCTTGGACAACATTTATCGACAAATATTGGGAAGGCGATGACTCAGCAGGCACAGCCTGACCAGAAGGAGCAGATTGTATAGACAACTGCTGTAACTGAGTAAGCAGGTTAGCTGCACCACTATTGATCGACCCGATAAGTCCATCACCATGAGGACCAGGCTTAGTTTTGGATAAATCTAATTTGGAGCGAGGAGCATTGGGCAAATATTTATGGAGGACCCCAGACTGAGAATAGATCAGTTCCAGCTGCTGGGCCCTAAAAATGGCCTGCTCCTCAGAAAATACCCCAGACAGGGATACATCTTTAGAAATGTCTGACTGCAGAGATTTCAAAAACCATTCCAAAAGGAATTCTCCTGGAATATGAGCTTTAATAAGCCTATTCCTTCTCCGCCATTCCTGAATATGGTCAGAAATGTGGGTTGCGTCGTCCTGTTTAAAATTAGCTAGGAGTTCAGTCCCGGCATCATAACGGACTGGCAACTAGAAATGGTTTAGAAATGTAACAGCCAGTTCTCCAAATGTAGCAAAACTGCCCCCAGTTAGCTCAATATACCATTTGGCAGCGTTTCCAGTTAGGGTGCGTTGAAACAATCTCAACCTAATCGAATCATCGATCAGGGAGTTCGAAGAACACCATAAATGGAAGGTGGTGATGTGATCAGCCGGATCCTCGCCATTCTTGCCTTCAAACTTTGGAATGTCTGAAGGAAGTTTGGTCGGGACTGGAGTCCACCCCGGACTATAACGGATCGGATCATTAGTCAATTTCGACAGATCTGGCAAGTTTAACGTTGCCAGAAAAGGTAAACGAGGCGGAGCCTGAGGATTCCATCCTTGATAGGATGAATTCCCAACATTCTGAAAAGAATACCCTAGATTTGATGAGGCACCAGGTTGCCAAAAAGAACTCGTAGAAAAAGGAGAAGAACCTCCTCCCAACGCAGAGTTACCAAAGACCGGACCAGTTCCCCCTCCTGAAGTATTGAATGAAGAGGAAAGCCCCTGATAGGGGTTCCAGGCATTAGAAAGAGGGGAAAAAGTCTGATAAGCACTCGACGAAGGGAAAGAAGAATTCCCTTGGTGACCAGCGTAAAACTGATTCCCTGCCCCCGCTGTAGTGAATACAGGGTTCCAACCTGTAAAAGTGGTCGAATTCTGACCTCCAGACCAAGGGTTGAAACTCTGAGTCTGAGAAGTAAACGGAAAGGACCCTAAAGAAGGATTCAAACTAGGAATATGCCCAGTTCCAAAGGGGAACCCTTGAAAAGAAGCTGATCCACTAGCCATGGAAGACATGGGTGTAGATGCAGCTGCAGCAGCGGAAAAGGAAAAAGGAGGAATCCCACTAGTGGGCATTCCAAAACAAAAGGGACCAGAATGAGAAGCATGTGCTTGGGTGAAACCAGAGCCAAACACAACAGTACTAGAAGCAATCGAAGATATAGCAATAGTGCCTCCTCCTTCAACAGAAGCAGGAGTCTGAATGCCTGCAGCACTCACAGCAGAAGCCGCATTCCCAGTCGTGGCCATCGAAAGGTATGTATAATATGGAGGATCTTCCGGTCTCTCTGACTCAGGTCCGATGTATTCAACAACGAACGGATAATCAGGAGGAAGAGGAGATGGAAGTGACTCTGAGGGTTCAGACACTTCCTCTACCTGTACTTCTTCTTCCTGCGGAAATAATACTCGCGAGGTGAGCGGAGCGCTCCTCTCGGAACCAACACCAGAATCAGCTACGAAACCTTCAGACCCTTGTGGAGGATCTCTCTCCACTGCGTCAGACGTCACAGGGTGATACTCACCTGCTAAAATACTCCTACGCCTTCTTGAAGAAGGCTCTGAACTCTCGGGAGATAACCCCCGGATTCTCCTCGATCGACGAGGCGCTTGATCAGCCACTTTAACAAATTTTAATTAGACTCAAAAAATATAAAGCTAAGCAAGCTAGGAGAAAAGAGCACTCACTATAAGAAAAATCCCTGAGATACAATCAAGCAAACAGCCTTCAAGTATTTCCGCTCCGGGTGATTAGGACCGGACACCAAAATACAGGAAAGCGAAATATAGGACCTCCCGAAAGTAGTCTGGGATAATTACGGCCCAGGCCTACTAGCGAAGGTATCAGAAACAGTTACGCCGACCTCCTAACGACAGCCTTTGCCGGCACAAGTACCCAAGCTTCGCAAGGGCACCCCCCAGAAGTACTGCTGAAAGTGATACGACGTCTGCCTCAGGTACCACAGGTATTCCCCCCCGCAGTCACCTATGTGGAACCTAGGAGTGGAAACTATGGGCACCAATCCATGTCAGAAGCCGGGCGGAATGGTCTTGAGGTCAGATTCAGCAAATCAGAGAGGGGGTATCTCTCTTCTCAGCCTTCACTTCCCCTCGCGCTTGACTCTCTAGAGGAGAGCTTTCCCGGTCCACCTAACGGAGTTGGATTTCGCTCAATTAATCAACTTCTATGTTTTGTTTGAGCGGCCTTGGAGAGTTAACTCTCCACTCACCTAATCCAAGGCCCTACAACCTAGCTAGTTGGTGTATGACACTTAAAAAACTTGCTAATTGCTTTTAAATTATATCGCTTATTTTAATTGGCTGTTATGTTAAGTCAAAGGGATACAGAAATGAAACTTGTGGTGTTTTGACGTAGAAAAGAAATTAATAAAAACCAAACTACATGCAAATGAAGTAATTGTCTTTCGATGAAAAGAAACTTCTACACAGGTTCTACGAGACTAAAAAAAATTATTTTTCTTTTCAGATAACAAACTTCACACTCACAAAAACTATGAAAATGACTAAATGCTTAAGTGCACCTGATGCAAATCACTAAGAGCATGCAAATTCTAAGATGAAAAATCTACTAAAGCAGAGAGAAATTTCCCAAAGATCCTTCAGTTTTATCTCTTTTTGGTTGTCCAGAAAGCTAGTTCCCAAAATCAAAAACTCTTAATATAAAGACACCAAAAACGCTTGAAACAAGAGGAAGAAACCAATGACAATTCCTTTCCAAAATCAAGTCAAAAACCAAAGGCAAGAAACCTCAACAAAGCTTCAAAAGATGTAACAAAACAAAAACAAAAATGCAAAACAAAAGAAAATGACAAAACAAAATGTTTTTTGAGCTTTTGAGTTTTATAAAAAGGAAGAGCTCGAAAAGACCAAGAAAAACTATCAAATCCCAAGCCAAACAACTCTGAATTTCAAGCAAAAACTTCAAAAATGCTCTAAACCTTATAGGGCTAGCTAGTAGCAAGATTTATATGAGCAAAAGAAGACAAGAAACTCAATCACTCAGCCTAGAAGAATAGTACAACCTTGTAGCAAACAAAAACTTCAAAGAACCAAGAAAGACTCTTCAAAAATTGCAACAAGACCTAGTCGACTGAACTCAAGAAAACCAACCAAGAAATGGGCAAAAATCGAAGTGCAAAGCAAGACACAAAGGTAGGAAAGAGTAAATGAGCAGAGGCTCTCTGTTCTGATAAAGCAGAACAGCCAAGAATCCCCAGGAAGAGATCTTGGTACTCGAACCAGAAATGCAAGCACAAGAAACAAGATTTGCCAGATAAGCTAGTTTTCAACCAAACAAGAGAGAGAAAAGACCAAAGACCACTTTCAACACAATCCAGAGGACACAAAGACACTACAGGAATAGGTCTCCACAGTCAGAGAAGACTAAAAAGCCAAGAAATCAAAAATTTCAAAATTGACCCAGATATACGCGACTTGACAATTTTGAAACAAGCGTGCATACGTGACTGTGCTAAAGGAAACCCGCATATACGCGACTCCCTTTAACAAAAACTGTGTGTATACACGTCTGTGTGCAGACAAACCCACGTATACAAAAGAAAATAATGAAAAATAAAAAATATCAAGCCTGGATAAGAAACCAGGACTTCAGTCTGACTGAGAAAGAGTTAACTGGACTGGAAATAAAAGTTAAAACTGTTGGAAACCTATCAAACAGCTGAAACCACCCAACAGGGGAATCACAAGAATGTGTTCCCCAGCGGAGTCGCCAGTTCTGTTTCGGGGAAAATCACCCTAGAGGTTTGTTGGGTCAAAACCTCCACAGATCAGGGCATGCTATTCAGAAGGACTCACACACAACCATACTTAAATGCTAAAAACTAGATAACAACGATAGCAGAACTCACCCGTAGTCCTACGTTCGATGTAGATCCCGCGGGGTCCAAACCCCCAGCAACCCTTCTTCCTCCTTCAACCTGGAAAACAAGAAAGAATGTGCACGGAAACCTAGTTGTACAACATATACTTCTCCTAAACGTTAGTGTAATCCATGTGAAACATTATATAAACCATAATAAATGCTTAATAATCAATCTTTTCACATATGCAAATAGATGTTAACACGTAAGTTCAGGAACAAGATGGTTCTTCATTATTACGAACAGCATGTACAAAAATAAAGAGTGGAGAGATCACCTGAATCCTTCCACGATCTTCGAGCAGACCGTCGTCTGGATCCGTCCCGCCCTTGCCTCGTTAAGATACTTTCAAGACTTGTGCACTTGAGATGGCATATAAATGGATGAACATCTCCAGGAAACAAGGGTTTCCTGTATAAATCTGGGAAAGTGCAGGAGGCACGGGAATTCAGACTTGAATTGGGATTCCAACAAAGTATAATATCTATAAAATTTCTCTCTCCCTTAGGCCATACACATGAGGGGCTTTTATACTCCCTCAAAGTAGTTTCAATCAGTTGGAAACAGTTGGCCACGTACTGGGGTGGTTGAACTACTGGAGTAACCATCAACCCAGCCCCAAAATAGGGAATTTTTATATATATTTTTAATGGTTTTAATGGCATACGCGGAAAAGTACATGTAGACTCGCGTATACACGCGAAAAAGTCTAGGCATACCCGCGTATGGGGATTTTAACACTGTTTTTTAATGAATTTTGTTCAATTCTGTGGGAATGGGTGCCCAAAGCCATAAAGACAATCATGAATCACATGAGGGTGAAAAATGATGCTATAAAAAACCCAAATAGAGGATTACATAGCCCAAGCTACAGGGTTTCCAAAAATAGGAGAAATATATCATAGGGGAAAACATTTCCAAGGAAAAGACTGGAATTTATTTTTGAAAAAATCCAGAAAAGGAACCTTCAATTGGAAGAATGGAGTCATAAGGGAATGGTTTCAAGAACCATGGAGAGAACTTATCCTTATTATTCAGAAATATCTTACATGTGATGGAATATATAGTGTGGTAAATATGTACCACATCAAAATCCTTCAGCATATCCAAGGAGAAAATAAGTTCAAACTTCCATATTTCTTTACAATGAATCTATTAAAAATGATTGAAGGTGTCAATGGAAAAAGTGACAGGAAAGAGACAAGTTATGATCACCATGGATTGATAAAATTCTTATTGAATATCATTTGAAGAATACAACAACAGAAACTTGGACAAGTTTCCTTGAGAGGAATGACTTCATAGACAATCATGAAGGAGAAAAATAGTCGGATGTAGCCTTCAAGGCTAATTCACAGTCACATTTCCCTAAAGAGGTAATGAACACATATTCTTACCCCAGGACAAGATCAAAGAAGAAATTTGAATTGGAAAGCATTGAAAAAGATAAACCATTTGTCTCCTTTCCTAGAAAATCTAGGAAGATAATGTTAAAAGAGGTTAAAACATTGGAGGAACCTCATGTTGAGATCTAAGACATAAATGAACAAGAAAATTTTGAAGAGCTGCCCATTAATGAAGCGATGTTGGAAGAAGAGGAACCTCATGTTGAGATACAAGACATAGATTAACAAGAAAATTATGAAGATCTTCCCATTGATGAAGCACCGAAAAAGCATCATGATCTTCTTGAGAAACTATAAAAGCAGGCGAATGAAAAACTTAAAGAAATGGAAGAAGATAAATGGTATGATGATAATGAAAATTAGGATTCATCCTCTTATTACCCATATGAAAATTTAAGCAAGAAGATCACAAAGATAGCAGAAGAGACTTATGGATAAACTTCAAAGAATGATGAGACAAAACATTTGGAAGAGCTGAAAACAAAGCTTCGGGTTATAGAGATAATGGAAAGACATCTACAGACATAAAATGACATGTACAAAAGCCAAAAAAACAATATTGTGGAAGAAAAAAAACAACTTAAAGAGAAGGAAAGGAAGCTTGAGAAAAAAAATGTGCTTATTTTAAAGCAGGCCTACAGATGGTTAAAGGAAAAAAAATATTGGCAGTACAGGTATGAGAGACAAAAGGCAAAGAATGAAAGATATAAGAGGGGGGAAAGAGAAGAATAAGGGATAGAGGCTCTTCTATAGGCAACTGAGGTAGAGGCAACAACATCAGCATCCAGGGAAAGAAGGAGATCAAAGAGGATCAGTCAAGTATGAGGACATGCTTGATGCATGGCAAGGGGGAGTGTTGGTCTTTGATTTTGGCTTATTTTTACCTTACATATTTCATCATTTACCATATTTTCTCACCATTTTATTATCATATTCACCTTATTTTTCCTCTTTATTCACATCAAGGTAGTCAAACTATTTCTTTTAATTAATTTAGTTTTTTTTATTATCAAAATTGAGCATTAAAATTAAATTTTGGCAGAGAAAAGCTTTTTATGGCTCATTTGAAGTAATGGTTGCAGGACATCTGGGCTCAAACCAAATGCATATATGGAAAAAATGGGAACCAAGGATGGATGAAAACCTATTGGTTCATATCAAATCAACTACATTAGGGCCGGTCAACTTTGGTCAAACTAGACCATCTGTTCAGAAATATCCCTTGCTTTGAGCATGAAATATGGGCAGATTGTGATTTTAAGGGATTTTCCCCAAATTTTAGATATAGGAGTATTGATTTCGAATTGTAGGCCTTATCTAAGGTTATAATAAAAGTATTTCAGTGTTTTTAGTTAATTAGTTTCCAAAAACTTGTATAAATATGTGACATTTGAAGGAGGAAGACATCTATTTTAACTATATGAATTTGAAGACTTTTAGAATTTAGTGAAAAGAGTTGGTTAAAAGTTTCTTTTTCTTCTATTATGCTTGATGGATGATGTTCGATCTAGTTTCCAAATTATTCTAAGCTGATATTAACCTAAAGTGTGCAGCGGAAGCATGGAGGGCCCCCATTGTTGAGCTTGTGAACTAGTTTCTCATTTTTTGGTACTTTTATTTTAGTTTGTTGTACTTTCATTTCAGTTTGTGGTACCTTCATTTCAATTTTCTATAATTTCATTTCAATTTGTTGTACTTTCATTTTAGTTTTCTATACTTTCATTTCAGTTTGTTGTACTTTCCTTCAGTATATTCAATTTTTAGCTAAGTTCTTATTAATATGCTTGATAAAGGTATATTATGAATTGACCTCTCGTAAGAGAGCTTGGTATATCTTTTCACATTAATAGGCTAGACTTATAAAAGATTGCTTATCTTATTTAAGTTTTGATTAAGTTATTATTGATATGCTTGATTGAGAGATATTATGAATTGACTCATTGTAAGAGGACTTAGTATTTCTTTCACTGTCAAGAACTAGAATTGTTAAAAGTTGTTAATTTTATGTGTGATTAATTTTCTTCTATTTAGTTCATTTGATGATCTGAAGGTGTTAATATTGTCATTGAAGGATTTTTGAATCCTTCTCCTGTAAGGGAGAATGAATCTTGCTTGGAAATAATACTCAAGATTTCAAACTAGCTAGGTGTTAAACTTGTATAATCTACCTTTAAACCATATATGTTGGAGTGCTTCTAAGATTACGAAAACCGGATTGATAAGAGAATTGATTATCTAATTTGAATCCTTAAATTGGACCAACATAGAGTTTTGGTGAGGGGTTGAGACATTGATAAATGAATAATCAAAATATTGGAATGAAGAAAATAACCATTTTGCATGAGGTGACAAGTTCCACTATTGAAACTTCCTATAAAATAAGGAGCAAGTTATGAGAAATGAAATTTTGTATCTTGTACTATTAGATGAATACCCTAATGGCATTGTGTATTTAGAGTGACTATTGAAATCTATGGTGAGTTTGGTCGAAGTGAAGGTCCCGTGAGTGGAAAATTATTGAGCTTGAGGGCTCTCCTCACCTTTCTATTGTTTTTGTCTTCCGTACAACCTGATTGTAGCTTGGGGGTCTGTGAGGATGAAGAGAACCCAAAGAAAGTTTGCGAGGTCAATCGGTGAGTCAACGAAGTTCGATCTAGATATAGGAACTCCATAAGTGCACGAATACTACGTCAAGAGAAAGTAGGGAATAAAAAGATTATAGTTTCAATTTAATTCCCCTTGGTGCATGAAATAGATGGTATTTTAGAAAGTTTCAATATGTATTATTATCGGTTGTAACGTTTTATGCAATAGGTTTTATAGAGATCTTAGTACGTTATTGATGCATTGTTACTTTATTGTGGAGGTTCGAAGGAATGTTTCATAATTTCAATATCCTTGATTGATAGTATATGTAACTTTGATTTACTTTCATGTGTATAATATTCTATGTTGGTTGTAATCATTCAATGGAGGAATTATTTAAAAAAAAGTTGCAGCTACTACTAGTTAGTATTTTTATAACTTTGTGACCTTGGGGTATATAATTTATTCTATTGGTAATATTTTATTGCATGTATGGTACTCTTAGTATGCAAATATTTCAATTGAAAAAAATGGGAGCACTTAGGAGGGTTCCTACATATGTCATCTCCCTTTGTCAATCTAACTTAAGAAGAATTCTACTTGGTTCATTTTTTGGTATGTTGTTTCAAAAAGTTTGCTTTGGATCTAGACTTGCATCAATGGGTATTTAAAGGTTGGAAACCCCTCTTTTCAAGGATAATTTTACATCTCTTCACTTTCTCATGGGTTCTTCAATGTGGGGTTTAAATCCTTCGAGGATAGAGCATGCCCTTTATTTTGGGCTTTTCTTGTTAGATTATTGTACCTTGAATAATCTTATATAGCTTGTGTGCATATGTGGTAGTTTTAGTTGCAAGTGTGAACCATAATTGGGCACTTCAATAGTAGTGTTTCAAACAAGATAGTGAGGGTGCACTTCCTCTTTCCGTATTCAAAACTATGTTATAATTAATAAATGATATTCAATTAGTCAACGAATAGACATGTATTATAAAAAATACACACCCATTAATGAAAATTCACCTCACCTAGGTACTTATAAAGGGACCCTCATTGTAATATTCATCATTTTACCAATTATTACTCATTTATGTATTTAATATTTATATGCATCCTATATTTTTGTGTATTATCTAGTATCCGAGCCAATAAGATAGTCAAATCCTAGAGACCAAACATTTTCCTTTTGCTTTGTTTCATTTCTATACCAATATATTTTGATGTTGTACCAATATGTTCCACCACCTTACATTTTACATTGTTCTAGTCGGTGGCTATTGTACTCTATTCGCACTATACACTATTCGTCATATAAGAACAACATTGTCGTACATTGTTTGCATCATGCACACCGTTTTCATTGTACAAGAACATCACCGTCACCGTACACTTTTTGATGTCAGAAATATGATGCTGCCATTTTGGTGTTACAACCCCCCGTATAATTTTTTTACCAAACATTGACAACCATGTACTCTATTAAATAGCATGGTCGCGTCCATATGTTAAATAGGCAGTTTTTTTAAGTTTTAGCATATATATATATATATATATATAGATATATATATATATATATATATATATATATATATATATATATATATATATATATATATATATATATATATATATATATATATATATATATATATATATATATATATATATATATATATATATATATATATATATATATATATATATATATATATAGATATATATATATAAGAAACTCAACCAAAATTGATCAAGCAAAAGAAAACCATTACAACAAGATCAAACATAGATAAAGGCATTGGTTAAAAAAAATTACGTTGACTTACAACAAAAATTGACCTCATTAGGAAAGCTCTTAATCAACCTTGTCCCATTGCAAAAGAAAACCAATCCAAAATAAAATGCTTTAGAGACTTCCAATTCACCAAACTTTCCTACAATACCAAATCCCAAAATAAATATACCTCGAAGTTCTTCTAATACTCCAAATCCATAGTTAAAGATACCAACTCATGTCATGATGATCCTAACCAATACCCACCATATAGCCTACCAATATTTTCATATCCTCTCCAAGAAAAACAAGAATTGTCAAAATTTCACGAAAATGAAATTAAGTTGTGGCCTAGTTCAACAAAGCATAATAATATTTTGAGATCTACGGTATTTATAATGACAATGAAAATATCGAATATGCATCCATATAGTTGGAAGGAGGCACATTTACTTGTATATGTGTTGGAAACAATTAGAGCACTCAATAAATTTGAATAAATTTAAATATGATTTATTTAAACAATTCCAAGGCATCAAGGAAGATGAATTTTCACAGAACTTGCTAGGTTGCAACAAAAAGGAGATGTGAATGAATTTATGCATAATGGGAAGCACTTGCTACAAGAATACTTGGATTATCGACATGCTGTTTAGTGCAATCTTACATCACCAAAATAAAACCACACAACTAGAACATGTTATAGTACAACTATGGAAGATGTAATACAAAAAGTAAAAGTTGTAGAGAAGAAATTTGAAAGAGTGTCACTACCAGAATTTGAGAAATTATATTCAATGGAAGGATTCTCCAAACTACAAACATAGAAAATTCAAAATACCTTCCGTTATAGTTAAGAGAATGGGACAAACCTAATTTTGAATCCCAACGAATAAAAGAAGGTAAATGTAAACATTGTGGTGAAAAATGGGACCCTAGACACAAATGCCTTAGAGAAAGTAATACCAAGAATTTATATATTTGTGAAGCAAAATAGGATTTAGATAGTAAGGATTTTGTCAAATAAGAAGTTGAATATCATCAACATTTATTCCCATATTCAGATAATGATAATGCAAACCGCAAATATCACTATTAACGATGACGAGAATAACTCAAATCCTAGGCCTTAAAATTAAAAGGGCATAGAAAAAAGAGAAATGCAATGGTTCTCATAGACATGGGAAGCAATCATAATTTTTTTGACACAACTCTCACAAAAAGGTTGAATCTTTTCGTATACCCAATGCATAATATGAAAGTTATGGCAATATATGGAGGAAAAGAATTAAGATGTAGGGAAATTCCATAAATTTAAATTATAGATTCAAAACTACAATTTAGAATCCCATTTTCACATTGTACCTTTGGGATGAGTAGATGTAGTCCTAGGCGTCCAATGGCTACAAAATTTAGGCACTTACTCCACCAACCATCAATTTTTTTTTATAAAATCTAAATGGCAAGGAGAAAAATATAAGTTACATGGGTTTCAACCACCTCAAAATAAAATTGTATCCTCCTATAAAATGGTGAAACTAATCTAAAAAGGAGCACCAATATATATTTATATATTACAATGTCATCAAATGGAAATATTGGCCTTAGAACTAGTTATTCCAAGCCTCTAGACATTCGAGAATTAATTCAATAACACATGAAATAAATATTGAGCACATTTTAAATTAAAATAGGATGGAACCCTGTTAACATTAAACCATATAAATATCCACATCATCATAAAAAAATCAAGGGAATAGTCCAAGGTCTACAAAGATGCAGTATTATCACAAAATGTTGAAGCCCTTATGCAACTCTTGTAGTCCTTGCTTGAAAGGACTACAAGTTGTTTAGCCTATGCATAGATTAAAAAGGATTGAATAAGATAATAATAAAAAATAAGTTTTATATTCCCTTCATAGATGAAATTTTGGACGAGCTTCATGGAGATAAGTATTTTTCTAAGCTAGATTTGATATCATAATACTACCAAATTAGATTAATATTAGAAGATGTGGCGAAAACCACTATCTAAACTCATGAAAGACACTATGAATTCAAACTTATGCCATTGGGATTAAATAACACTCCAACCGCCTTGTAGGAAATCATGAATGAAGTGTTTTGACTCTACCTTAGGAAATTTGTGTTAGTATTCTTTGATGGCATTCTTATATATAGTAAAACATGGGATGAGCATTTGAAGCAATTGGTGGAAGTTATCTCTCTTTTAGAAAAGAACCAATTTTAAGCAAAGATGTCAAAATGTTCATTTGGAAAAAAATAAATAGATTATTTGGGACATGTGATATCAAAGGAAGGTGTGAAGGTAGATCCTAAAAAAATTAAGGCGATCACACAGTGGCAAAAAATAATTAACATTTGCAAGTTAAGAGGATTTTTGTGTTTAATAGGATAATATCAAAGGTTTATTTAAAATTATGCCCAAATAATTGTCCCCCATAACAAACCTTTGAAAAAGGAACTCATTTTAATGGTATGAGAAATCAAAACGATGTTTTGAAATATTAAAGGAAATAATGTCCACCACCCTCGTATTAAAAACTGTAGATTTTTCAAAACATTTTGTAATCGAGTGTGATGATTCAAGTTTCAAAATAGGGGCAATGTTGATGCAAAATGGTCACCCTATAGCATTTGAAAGAAATAATCTCAATAAAAAAGAATGTCTAAAATTTACATATGACAAATAAATGCTCTTCATTATACACCCTTTAGCCAAATCGTAACAACATCTTATGGGAAGCAAATTTTGATACAAACAAATCATAATAGTCTTCAAAATATTCTCCAACAAAAAATACTTTCTACAGAACAAAAAATATGGATCGAAAAAATTTCCACTTTTGATGTGGAGGTACTAAACAAAAAAGGAAAGGAAAACATAGTAGCAAATGCTCTCTTACAAAAAGATGAAGAGTCATTGTCACTTTTAGTTTCAATTGTAATTCCATAATGGATCAATGAAATTTGAAGCAAACATTCAAAGAATCCATAAATGTGTGCCATAATCAATAATCCTTTTCAAACCAAATTCGAATGGGAAAATGCCATCCTTTTTTATAAAGGAATAATTACCTAAGCCCAACTTCAAGATTAAAATCTAAGGTTCTCAAGGAATCTCATGACTCGCCAACAACAATACGTGTGGATTTCTTTAAAACCTATTGTAATTAACACCAATTATTTTTTTGGAAAGGAATGAGTAAATATATTCAAAATTATGTGGCAAAGTGTGATCAATGCTAAATAAATAAAAATGAAAACATTATGGCTCCCAAATTGCTCCACCCCCTACACATTCCTATCCAAAATTTGGAATAAATAAGGATGGATATTGTGTCACATGGAAAGGACAAAATTTC
The DNA here is from genome assembly GCA_034641835.2 of Pinus albicaulis. NCBI lineage: Eukaryota > Viridiplantae > Streptophyta > Pinopsida > Pinales > Pinaceae > Pinus > Pinus albicaulis. The sequence goes on from CM076572.1 coordinate 573,059,293, forward strand.
CTCGGAGTAGTTAACAAAATTAAAAAGTATGCATACTTCTTGGGAGTAAAGAATCCAGACTTTTCAAAACAAATCACTAAAGTATTTTACAAAAATGTGTACAAATTGCATGGATTTCAAAAATCATTGTTACTGATAGAGATGCCAAATTTAAGGGGAAATTTTGGAGGGATTTTTTTAGACAAATTAGAACATACCTCAACATGTGTTTTACTTATTATCTCCAAATAGACAGATAATGAGAAATTGTCACTGAGTGTTAGGAAGCTTATCTATATTGTTATGTAACAAAAAAATAAAATAAGTGGTTTCAATGGTTACACCTTGTTGAATGGTGGTACAAATTTACTTATCATACTTTAGCCAAAATGACTATGTTTCAAGTTGTTTCAACAACAGCCTTTGTTACATATGCTTTGAGAACAAAACATTTCTTTTGAGGGGAGGAAAATGTTATAAACATAATAAATGATAGTTAATTAGTTAGTGAATAGACATGTCTTATCAAAAGGAAATGTCCCTTAGTGAAAAGGAACCCCGAATAGGTATATATATGTGTGTGTGTCCATAATCTATTTTTTTGCATATTACAATATGGCACATAATTATGAGGGAATAATCAATCTTATATAGTGGATTGCTGTTATGTTTTCAATAATCCATTCTCGGTGATTTGCATGTAGTTTGCACATGTTAGACAATTTGCATGTAATTTTTAAGTCTAAAGTCTAGTTAAGGATAACACATAGAATATAGTGGTAGGAGACAAAGCCCAAGGATATCCTATCACTTCCTTAGAGTGAACTAATTAAAGTATATTCATATTGAAAAGATAATGGTGCATATCCCATCAATATGGTAGATATATGGTTTGTGTATATTTTTGTAACCCTAAAGAGGCCTCCTTTTTTATATATAAGAAGGTATGGTTATGGGTTTTATTCATTTAGTTCAATAAAGTACAATTAATTAGTTCTCTGGTTTTTCTTATAGTAGATTTCATTTCATAATTAATGAGAACACAATGGAATATATTGATAACCTATGTGGTGAATTTTTATCATATATTTTCTACATTATGTGATTGTAAATTTTAACTTTATTAGAGATGTAGTTTTAGCAGAATGTTTTTATCAATCTAGTATTTTAGGAATTATTTTTGCACATATTCAAATTACCATGGTCTATCAAATCTAACATTATCAAAGTGCAGTCTCCGAAGTCTTCTAGATTCCATATATGCATAATAAATTTGAATAGAGTAGAGTGTTGTCAGAGGGTTTTAGTCGATGATGTGTCCAAGCTTCATTGAGAAAAGTAGAAGTGTGTCAGTGGTCAACACATGAAATTGAGAAGAGTTGAAAGGTGTGAAACCCTAGTTGATCCAATTATCATACATTGTAACTTGCTTGGCATATTTTCACTAATTTAAAGTCCTAGTATGTTGCAGAGCTACTTGTTGGAGGGAGTCTCCAACTTTGTGCTCTGCAATGTGAGATTTTAGAGACTTCAAAAATTGTCAAACTTATGGTACCATACAAAGAAGCTGGTTCCATACATATCCCAAAGATTTGATTGAACACAACAAGAAAATAGTAAATACAAATCAAATCAATGTTAAGTTCATTGAAGGACCACTTAATCCCTCATATCATTGGGGAAAAACACAAAAAATATATTTAATTCTTTTGGAATTTGTACTAGAGTGTGAATGTATCCAAGAAGATGTTTTTGAAGAACAATATCACCTTTATCCACGTGAGTAACATAGATACAATAACAAGTTATCTCATGAATATAATGGAGCTAAGATATCATATTGTTGCATCTAGGTACATAGTTGAGGGTTGTAACATACTTGACCCTCAAGGTAACTTTATAGAGGTGGGGTATGGAAATTTTTCACTTTCCATAATCATATCTTACCTCTTTTTTTGAAATCACCATCATCTTCAGCTTGTTGAGAGATTTTTCATAGCCTTTGGGCATGAAGTTATGGGACTCAAAATATTTGTCACTATATTCCATGTCAGAACTCGTATGATTGATAAGTGGTTGATATGTGGTAGCCTATGCCTACATGTTTACCATTGTATAATGCCACATTCACAACCAAATGCATTGGCCCACCCACTCTCATGGTGGTCATAACTTTCAATTGACCATTAGGAAAAAACACTACTAGTTAATTTATTGCATTCCATGTTGTTCAATCTGAGTCTAGTGGATGGATCCATTACTTCCCAGTACCTCACTTTCCCTTCAGTTGACATATCTTTCCACTACCCATCGAGCCATCATGATGTATAACATGCCGTTTTTTAGACCCAGTTTGATCTAATTGACAAAGGTTGGAGCATGTGAATGTAACCATAAGTCAATATATTTAATATCTAAGACATACAAGTGAAATAATGGTGCACATTAACAATCGCTTGAATCTGGATACAATTGAGGATATGAGATATATGAGATATTTTACATCTAAAGTAAAACAATGGAGAAAATTACCAATCACGTAGATCTGGATACAATTAAGGATATAAGATATCTAGAATCTTGGACATCCAAGGTAACATAATGGAGCACATTAGCAATTTTCCAGATATAGCTACAATTGAGGATATGAGATATATGGGATCCAAGATACTCAAGGTAAAAAAATTGCGTAGAGTATGTACACTTCTGTGGACTTTAGCAGTCAAATCATTTCATGAAGGCAGGTCCCTTGTCCCACAAACGAGGAGGTCACATACATCAATTTGGTGTTTGACTTGGTTGTGACCTTAAAAATAGATTATTATTATTATTATTATTACATTATAAGTCATCCATATTTGGATACATTTGAGGATATGATATATTTGGGCATATGGGAAAACTATAAGTCATAACCAAACAAAAAAATTGTATCCAGATGCCAACAAGATGGTCCACATGGAGGTTCAATGCAATCCACATGGAAGGGTCATTGATGTGGATTTTTTGAAGTGGTGACTGACATGGTATTAATGATGGATGTTTATGATGTGGCATGCCAATGTGGTGTGTTAGTGTGGCACATAAGGACTATGAAGATGTCATGGTGGCTTATGTGGAGCCCTTGTGGTGAAGGTCACATGGAGACTAGGAGATTGGGATTTAAAACTTTGGAAATTTTATGTTTTTATGTTTTTTATGAATATTGATGTTTTGGTTGTGAGATATCCCAATGTGTCAGTTATTCAAAATTCCCAATGCTTTATTAGCATAACTGGCCATGGATGGGAATTAGGGAATCCCTGGTAGTTGATGGTCCAACAAATGAACTCGAATTAATCATAAAAATGGTGTGTTATCCATGTCGATGGTCCGATGGCTATTTAATAGATATGTCAGAAAATGGGAAGGTGAGTTGTCAGTAATTGATGGATCCATGCACTTAAATAATTATTGAAGAACTGGAAGGTGATAAGTTAATTGGCACTGTTTTTTCCCAGTGACCAATTGAAAATTATGACTATTAGCATATTAGGTAGGCCGACATGTTCAAATATTAACATGGCATTGTAAAATGGGATACATTTTGGCAGAGATTTCCACGTGTCTATCATATGGGGGTCAACATGGCATAACATGGAAAAATATTTCGAGGGCCATAACTTTGTGAGCGGAGCTCAAAATAAGGTAAACTTTATGTTGTTGGAAAGCCCTTGCTGAGAAATAAATGATGGTGACATCATAAAATATGTCCAAGATGATTGTGGAAAGTAAAAACAAATTCCATACCCCACACCCATATATTAACCTTGGGGGTTGGGTATGTTACAAAGATAATAAGCTAGTTCAAGTTTCTTTGAATGACTTTAGATCACCTTGAATTTTCTTAATCTATGTTACTTATGGTTGAGAGAAGGATCAAGTAGAAAACAAAAGTTAGTGAATGCAAAACAAATCTTGTTAAATTTGGTGAAGGACCACTTGATCCATCATATTTTCATGGAAAATAATCCTAAAAATATGTATGATGCATTTAGAACTTTGTAAGAGTGTGAACATATCCAACAAGATGCTCCTGAAGAACAAGCTCACAACTACCTACATTGATCTGAATGGAAAGTCACATCCACACATGGTAGTTACCCATGATATTTTCCCATGGTATATGCCTATGATAATTACCCATGGTATTGTAACTCAAAAGGATATAAATTTTTGCCTCACTTTGTAAAAGGACAGATTCATCGAGACAATGTAGTTGGAAAAATTTCTTCATTTTAATAAAATATTTCTTATGTGTTTTCTATGTTTTTATATTCTCTTAACGTGTTTTTCAACTCTCAATGCTCCACATCTGGATCAATGGTATAAAAAAAATGAGTGATGACTCCATGGAAATCAGGGTTTCTCATGAATATCCTCATAATCCTTTACCAAGAAAAACCACAAATGATTCCATCAAGATATGAAGTGATGGTCCTTCCTCACACCAACGATGACATTGTATTTCTCCTATAAGGGTTTACAAAAAAAAATCATGGATAAATCTGAGAGTGTGTCCAAAGATCCTTGAATCTACACCATCGCCATGCGATTCAATCTATAAAGTATTAGATCTGGAAAAAATGGATTCCTGCATCATCAAAAAAACCAAAGGTAATGGCTAGATCTTGTTGTGCCCTATGATTCAAACTCCATACCACCTAAAATTTAAGCGAGAATGTCAGGATTCAACTCATATGTTGGTGGTGGAGAGGAGCTTGTGGGAGGCCCAACTCATCCCTTCAATGATGTCTAAATCGACTATGATCCTCTCTAGCCCTCGAATAGGTATGATTCTTCCTTCGGGCCATTGGATCAATTACCCATTGAGGATACTAATGTCGATGTTCATGAGTTTAAGGACTCTGACAATTTCAACAATGAGATACCTGGTGAAGTTACGCCTACACGTTTTTGAACAGATTTTCCAACTGTGCACCTTTCATTGGTATGTGGTGTTCACGTTTTTTTTAACCCACCAATTCCAAGTGAAACATCAAGATTTAGTGAACTGGTCGAAATCACAAGCGCATTTCTACAACCCAAAAAGCATCTAAACCACATAACAGTATCCTTGCCAAAAGTGTTGTTGATTTGGCTAAGGTGTGCCTACAGTGTCACCTCCTTTTCAGAAAGTTTTTCATCACCAAATGCCTCAGTAGAATCATATTTTACTTTCTCCTTGTATTTTTCAGAAAAGTTTCAAGATTGCAACACAATCGTTGAATTTGCAGCAACTAGTCGATGTCGTGTTCAACAGAGAAAGAGAGGAAGGGTTTTAGTGAGAGCATGATAAGAGCTCATCTGGGAGAAGTAGTGGCTCCAAATATTTTATCCTCTGACATAATGTTGCGGCGGAGTAAAAGGGTATCTCGAAATACACGACCTCTAATGCTTGTTCCATTGCCACTTTTCTGAAGCATTGTGTGGTGTTGCCTTAGATAAACAGTGACCTCGACAATTATTGAGGGTTTTCTCAAGATCAACACTCTTATTTTAGTTCAACACACCTTTTTGTGCATAATATTGCTTGCATAACAACAAATTCCTGTGTTATGGTGCCAAGCTACCAAAAATGCATAAATGAACAATATAGTGTTCCATCTCTTAATGTTCTTGCATATGCTAATTGTGTGAAAGAAGATGCTCTGCTTGAAGACATATTTGTGAAGATATCACCTTCTTCTAGTCATGCATTTCCAAGTTTGAAATTATGACATAAATTTTAACTATTGCAAGTGGTGTATCTCATCTTCCATTATTGGATCCATCAGTGAGAGTCGTGCCTCTTAGTTCTAGTGAATGGAAGCAATGATGAAATGTTACAAACAATTCGAAAATAGAAATTTATGGAATTAAAAATAAAGATATTACCAATAAGGATCAGAGGAGTAATATGCTTATGTTGGATGTAAGGAATGGTTATGAATGGGATATTGGTCATTTCCATGGAGTAAAAAGACCCGACATCGATTGCTTTAGGAATACTAGTTTTGGAATTTCAGATGTAGAGATAAACATTTCAAATCCATTGTCAGGTGTGGACAAACAAGTATTGATATTATGATGTATTGCAATGGAGGAATTAGTTGTGATGTTTATTATATTATTCTAAGGTAGAAAGGTTTCCAAAACTTGTACACTTTGAAATGGGGTATTGCACAATACCTCAAGGGAGAGGGCCACTTTAAATGGATGACAAATTTGTTTGTGTTTAATTTGCAACTATTTGTCTCTGCAAATATTTTGGAGCCTATAAATATCACTAATAAATAAAGGAGGGTATTAAGTAATGGAGATATACAGGCGTCAAGAGAATATTGCATTTTTCAACAATACCTTTGGAAGTTTCCAATTGCGTGAATATTTATTATTTGAAATATAACATTGTAAGTATGGAAAATTGGACTATAATAGACTCATTTTTTCATGTCAAGAGTGTGTGTAGGAGTTAAAAGGTTGTAGTTTGACAATATGCACAAGTGCTCCTATGAGTAGACATGTCTTATATTAGGCCCTTCTATCCATTGAGTGAATAACTACAGGTGCCTTTGTTGACTATCTTGAAGTGTACTTTTGGCTACATATCCCTCCTAATTCCAAGGTAATGCCATGGTGGGACTATCAAATCACAACAATGGGAATAAAAAATGTGAAACTTGAGCACTTGGAGGAATCATTTACAACATCTCATTGGATAGTGATAATTTACATAGATAAGCCACCAGATTTCTATCAGGAAGATCAAAAAGTGAAATATATCATCACGGTTATGGGTTAACCACACAAAATCCTTGTCACTAAATTTCATTTACTAGACCGCACACTGTCAACATCACACTTGGACCACAAGCATTACATGGTATCTCTATCCTCAGATCTTCATCCATCATGGTTATGGTTCATCCACAAACCCATGGTTATGGTTCAACCATGAAAAACCCTTTCCATTGAAGTCCATTTTCTAGGTCGCACACTATCAATATCACAGTTGGCTCATAGGCATTACATGGTATAATTATCCTCGGATCTTCATTCATCACGGTTATGGGTCATCCAAAAAGCCATGGTTATAGGTCATCTGCAAACCCATGGTTATGAGTCAACCACACAAAAACCTTCTCTTCATTAGCTCATGGTCAACAAAAGCTTCTCAGGATGGAAATCGATGCAATGAGGACCATTGTTTCTTAAGGAGGATTGAATGATTTTAATGGAAAGTCACATCCACACATGGTAGCTACCCATGGTATTTACCCATGATATTTTCCTATGGTATTTACTCATGGTATCCTCTCATGGTATTGTAACTAAAAAGGCTATAAATTTGGGCCTCAATTTGTAAAAGGACAAATTCATCCAGAAATGTTGCTAGCACAATTTTCTTTATTTTAATAAAATATTTTTTATGTTTTTCATGTGTGTTTTATCTTCTATTTGGGTGTATTCAACTCTCGATTCTCCACATCTGGATAATACATGGGTCAACCATATAATGGTTTTCTATCTCATGAAGAAAATAGAGTTGAGATATTGGATTGCTACAATAGGGGAGATAGAATATGATAATGGGTTACTTTGGACTTCTCTAAATGGATTTATTCCACCATGGCACAAATTTTCCTAGGTTATCTATAGTTGGAAGAATTTGATTGATTTCACATAGTTATGGGATGCTTTCATTAGAGAGAAGATGAGACTAGCCCTCATCTAGAAGGTGAGGAAGAGAGGAAAGAAAGGATTTGGTAAGGGTCAAAAGTAGAAAGAGGACTCATGTATTTTTAACTCGTAGAATAATAATTTGAACCATATCAAGTGCTTCAATTGCAACAAGTATGGGAATTATGCTTCTCGATGTCCTAAGAAGTTCAAGGAGAAGGGAAAACAAAAACAAAAACATACATATTTTTCAATACGTGTTGAAGCTTTAGGAGCGGATGAGTTGATTTCTAGGCTTGATATAACAAAATTTTAGATGTTGGGTGGTGTTAATTGATAGTGGAGAATCGAGGCATGACAACAAACATATAAACCTTATTTAAGTTAGAGAAACAAGATATTGAAATGTAGGTAAACCTTCTTTATGATGGTAAGTACCTAATTACTAGGAAAGGGCCTACCTAATTCTTCATGCCAAGTAGAGAAGTGTTGGATCTACATGAGGTACTATATGTTCCTGGTATGAATAAAAGTATCCTTTTGGTTTATTGTCTAATAGATTTTAGCTTTAGCATTGAGTTTGATGATCAAGAAGTGATCATTAGAAGTCAAAATTGTAATATTGGTTGAATTGTAACCAAAGGAGTTGGGGAGGGAGGTATTTACAAACTAATGCAGATCCAGTGAAGTGAATACCCTCGTTGATTAGTAGTGAAATTTTGCACAAAATATTTGGTGATCTAAACTATTTTTCCTTACCTCTTCTTAAGGACATAGTTGTTGGAATCTTTAACTTCAAGGTGGAGAATAAAGGAGAGTGGAATGGATGTGCACTCAACAAGCATCCTAAGGGTATTTTCCCAAGTAGTGAGCCCATCTCAATAGTGATTCTTAATTTGATTCCTTAAAAGGTATGTGGATCCATGTCATTAACTTCATTAAAATTTTATATGTATTATGTTACTTTCAATGATGATTTTTCTAGAAATATTTGGATATATTTGATGACTACTAAGGATGTGATATTTAACATGGTACAAGAGTTTAAAACTCTTAGTGAGAATAAGACAGGTAGGAAGATAAGAATACCAATATTGGACAATGGAGAGTAGTATAATTTTAATTATTTTAACTCTTTTTTAAATAAAATAATGGGTCGATAAGGAATTGATAATACCTTATAACTTGCAATGAAATGGGGTGGCTAAGATAAGAGTACGTTCATATTAGAGGGTCCCAAGTCTATGGTTCATGACTTAGATATGCCCATGTTCCTTTGGGCAGAAGCATGTTGTATTGTAGTCTACCTACTAAATAGAAGTTTTTATAGGGGATTTAAGGACAAGACTCCAAAGGAAGCTTTAATGGGGTAGAAACCAAATGTTTATCATTTAGGGTGTTTGGGAGTATGATTTAAATTGATGCTCTAGATGAAAATAGGATGAATATTGAACCTCCCAACTTGAAGGGTGTTTTATTTTGATAAAATGTGTCCTCCAAGATTTAAAGGATATATGATCCATCTAAAAGGAATATACTAGTAAGATAATATGTGAAGGTTTATCTCTAGATACTAGGAGCTCCCAATAGTGTCTCATGAGGAGACACCACGTGTTGCTCCAAGTGTTGATCCACATGTTTCAAGGAGTTTAGGGTCAAGTCAAACATGTTATATTATAGGTGTAGAGATAACTTTATTTCCTAGTACAAGAACGAGGCCAATATGGCTTACATAAACATTGGAGGAGGTAGTAAATCAAGTCACTGCTCGAAAGACATATTTTTGGGTAAGCGATACTCTTAAAAAATATACTAGTTATATTGCATTAATGTCTTCCATTATTGATGTAGTGCTTTTTATCTATGAGGAGCCAATGGGTGTGCGAGTATGATAGGATGCCATAGTGGAGGATTACACATAGAACATGAAGAATGATGTGTGAGATATTGTTTTGAGACTAGAGGGTAGATCAAAGGTTCATTCCAACTGGTTGTACAAGGTGAAGCATGCATCAACTGTTAGTTTCGACAAGTGCAAGGTTTCCTTTGTAGCTAGAGGATTCTCCTAGAGAGAGAGTTTACTACGAGGATAACTTTGCTCTAGTTTCAGGGTATACTTATATCAAGACTATTATGCATTTTAACATATATTTTTTATTTCCAATTATATTATACAGATGACAAGACAATCTTCCTCAATGGGCTAATTTAAGAAGAAGTGTACATTACTCAATTGAGAGGATTCAAGGTGCATGAATGAGATACCTAATCTGGATTTATGCAGGAACACAACCGAATAAACATATAACCATAAATATAGATATATAGGGGAAAAAATGCTTCATTTTATTAAAAACAAATGATTGAAATATGTTTACAGACAGAATGGAAATAAACTAGCTAGGGCGATGGTAGCTTATCTCTAAGAAGAGATATGGCAGCTACATGCCTCTGAACTGTGTTATAATGAGGCTCGAGGACCAATTTGTTATTGAGAAACAATGGAAAACCCTAAACATCTAAAAACCTAACTGTAGGAGATGAAGCGCCAAAACTATGGGCCCCGTTTGGGTAAATTGGTGTTTCAACTTCCCGGGGACTTAACTTTGACATACGATCTCCGTTTGACGCACACCATACCTCGTTAGAAATATCTATCCAAGGACTAAAAATTTTGATGTGAGCAACATTCGTCCATGAAACCACCCATGTTGCTCCTAGTTTTCCCAAAAAATGTCGTTAAGGGCCTCAAAACGGCTTCGGAAGTTTAGGACATGAAAAACTGCTAAAAATAGTAAGTTGTGCCAAAATTGAAAAATTGAAAGAAACGATGGTGGGGGTTCAAATGGAATAGGTGGGTGGCCACCAATATTCACATGGCTCATTAGGGCCTCCAAACGGCTATGAAAGTTTAGTAATCAACAGCTTGCTAAAAATAGTAAGTTGTACTAAGAGTGAAAAAATGAAAGAATTGAGGGTGCGGGTCCAAATGGAATAGGTGGGTGGCAACCAATATCCACCTGGATCATTCCTTCCTCTGTAGGAAGAAATTGTCCCCATTGCGTTAATTTATTCCATGAGAGGAAAATTCTGCTGAGCTTGGTATTGGATTTGTCCAAGATGTCGTGGACCTGCTGGCGGACGTGCTGGATGCGTTCAATAAATTTGGTTTCCTCAGACACTACATGTGTGGATTTTGTCTGTGTAATCAAATGAGTTATGGAAATATCAGGCGGCAATCTGTCGACGGTCAGATCAATGGAGTGCTTGTCCAGACTGTGTAGAAGAACCTCTGTGGGTGAGGAGAAAATGTATTTGTATTCCTCCACGACTTTTTTCATCTGTTGTAACCGTGTAGGGGAGCCCTATTTCAAAGTTGTGGCCACAATATTCTTCTTTCCATGTGAGCAAGTTGTAAGGAAAACAAATTTCCTGGTTTGGGAAACAATCTTACTACGTTGTTTTGCAATAGTCAAGGAGATGGCAGGAGGCGGTACTACCTCTAGTATCCTGTACAATTTATTTACCAAAGTAATAACAACATAACGAGGCCTAGAATCATACACAACATGTCGCCTCCACAAGTATGGTTAGCCCAATAATGCATCAACTACATCAAGAGAAGAAACATCACAAAATTCCTCATCCATGAATGGCTTGATGTTGTATGGAAGGCGACACTGTTGGTGGATGCGGAGATCTCTCCCTAGGTGAAGCCACCCAATGGTATATGGTTGCGGGTGTGCTATGGTTGGTAGGCTGAGCCACTTCATGACCTCTACTAAAATGAGGTTCTTTTGGCTTCCGCTATCAAAAATAAATTGCAGTGGAGAACCCTTCACCCACATCTGTGAATGGAAGAGGCACTCCCCCTCCTTTAGATCCTCGGGATCCTCCCTCTGGAGCTTGGTGGTGGCAAAAAATGGCACAGGGATCTGCATCAATGATATGCTTCCCTTTTTCATCTCCCTTGTCTAGTTCTGGCTCAGGATCAAAACATGCAACTGATTAGGGTGCCTTCAGTTCAACCACTAGCTATTGTTTAGCCCAACACTTGTTTGTGCTATGAGTGGGGCTATTATGAAATTCACACCACTTCCTCATGTCCTTATTTGGATTTGTGGTGGTGTTCTGAGTCACACCTATTTGGATCTAATCCTTGTTCTATGGATCGGGAGTGCCTTTCCCTGGTTTTAGATTCGCGTATCCAAAGTCTCACTTCTTCTGCTTAAATTTCTACTCAATCTTGGCGGCATAGAGATATTCCATGCCAAGCGAGGTAATGTCGAGGAACTCCATTTCCTCTTGAATGTGTCTTTGCAGACAGCTACGGTACTTGAGCACCAAATGTCTCTATGAATATTTAATACCCAACTTTGTGCATAGGGTATGGAACAAATTCGTCAGTTCGTGCACATCTTGATCCCTTTGCTGCCACAACGTGGTCCATCAGATGTACTTGTCCTCATAGCTCCGCATAGGGTAATACTGTTGCTTTATGTCATCTGGGAATGAATTCCAAGTGGGTGCGACTGAGAACATAGAGGGTTCCCCCTCATCCTTTTTCTCATAGTAGGTTTCCCAACAGTCTTTGACATGGGGAGAAACTTTGAGGAGTGCAAAAATAATATTTTCTCGGTTGGAGAAATCATGGACCAATAAATAACCTCCTAGCAAATTCAACCATCTATCTATGACGTCTGCATCTATCTGTCCTTCAAATACAGGAATGTCAAATTTTACCTGTACCTTGAAGGGTGTAGCACCTCCAGAGTGGTTGTTGGATGCATATGCGCCGTAGGTGGGTAGTCGTTGAAGGATCTGAGAAAATTTATCCATCATCACGTTCCTTTGTTTCTCGAGGGCCTCCTCGAGCAATATTTTGATAGGATATCGTACTCCCTCATCTTTATTTTCTTTTTCCATGGGAGGTCGTCAGGGTTTGCGAGGCTAATCTTGCAAGGGTTCAACCAGATCGAGCCCTAACTCCTTATACCCTGACCTCGTTGGGGACATGTAAAGAAAAAAAGAGAAAGAGCAGGCCACTCTGATACCACTGATCCCAATTTATGAAGGAACGCAAAAGAACATACATATAACCATAAACATAGAGATGCAGCGAAAATAATGCTTCATTTTATTAAAAACAAATGACTGTAATATGTTTACTGACAGAATGGAAATAAACTAGCTAGGGTGATGGTAGCTTATCTTTGAGAAGAGATGTGGCGGCTGCATGCCTCTAAACTGTGTTACAATGATGCTCGAGGGCCTATTTATTATTGAGAAACAATGGAAAAACCTAAACATCCAAAAACCTAATCATAGGAGATGAAGCACTAAAACTATGGGCCCCGTTTGGGTAAATTGGTGTTTCAACTTCCAGGGGACATAACTTTGGCATACGATCTTTGTTTGATGGGCACCATATGTAAGATTCCCAATTAGTCCTAATCTAATGGGAATATTCATTTTTGTTTTATTTTTTGTTTCATGAATAAAAGTGTAAAGGAGGATCATAAAACTCATAAACAACAAATAAATCAATGCCAAATGTGAAAAATGTTAAATCTTGGCTATGTAAGAAAGCACCCTTAGGTGTGAAAGGGGATGGATGTTTTGACTGAGTCAACCATGACCAAATATACAACATTGTCTTGGAGGAGTGGCCATCAATGAGGCACAACAGATTTTTAGATGGAGATGGCTTGTGTGAAATAAGCTATTTCATTGAAGGTGGTTTTTGGGTTTAAAAACTCTTAATCTATATAAGGAAGAGGATGGCAACATGAAAAGGTTGTTGATGATATTGTATTTTCTGAAGTATTGTCTGTTTAGACATAAAATCTTTCTTTGGCTATTTAGCCTAGATTGCAAATGCTGTTTAGAATTGGGTGTTCCTGATCGGGAATCTCGCCTCTTCCCATTGATTAGCTATTGGGAGAGTTTGTATTTGCATAGTCCATTATCTGGCTTGAGGCCAAGCTTCTTCTTCCAACTACAAAGTAGATCTTGTTGAGGGTTTGGTTGTCTTTCAAAGCTACAACAAGTGAAGGTTAGATCTACTCAAATCTAGACCATTATAGTGCTTCTTTTCAGTGGGGAAGGCTTCTATCCCATTGGCAAGAGAGTATTGGATCAGTGAAGCATCAATTTTAGATCTTGGCATGTGGTCAAACATATCTTAAACCCTACAACGCAGTTTTACTTCCAGATTTACGTTTTTCTGTAGGTGTTGTTGCAGGTTCACTTTGGCGCATCTTTTGGAGGAGTGATTTTCATGTGCTGGGGATCTGCCCATCACATTTGAGATCCATTGGAGAGGATCCTTATATTGTGTATATAAAATCATATCTGAATGTCCATGAATTTCTGAATATTTTTGCAGATCTACAGCATTAGATCTCATATCTACTCCTTGTACTTCATGTATTGCTGAAAACCCCAAGGAGAATTTGAAGAAGAGCCTATCGAGTGTACAAATCTGATATAGATCTAAATTTTCATACACAGATATTCTCTAGATATGAAGTGTAATCGACAGCTGTTGCAGCCAATAAAATAACTTTGTCCAATCAATTTCAGTCCATATATGTATTGTTGCAGCACCTCTTTTTGAGGAATTTCTTCCATTAAAGTCTTCTATTTCCTGTTGTACATCTCATGAGCTATCTTGTGCATATATTTTGCTGATGTAAATGTAGATGAAGAGCCTCCATATTGGCCTCCTACTCTTATTTAGATGATCTGTGTTATTTCTCTACATAACTATTTATATATTGTTGCTTCCCCATTTTTGGATATTACAGTGGTATCGGAGCATCATCTTGGCATAGCCTGTGCATTATAAGAAGCCAATATGTCTTCTGAAGAAGAAGAACCTCTTACTGACAGAGAGAAGAGGTATCTAAAGAGAAGACAAAAGAAATTTGATTACACCAATGACAAGGAAGACAAGGGTAAAACCCCTGAATCTAGAAGTGAAGAAGAACCAAAGGATTTTCCTAAGATCCTTTTGAGAGCCATGCAAGATCTTGCTAGAGAGATCAAAGAGATGAGATTGGACAGAATCAAAGAATCCCCTAAAGGATTTCATCTTGGAGAAAGCTATGGCATATCTCACCACTGGAATGATCAACCAATGCATCAGCCATAAGTTTCCCAATGCTCTAACATGCTTACCTTTTTGGCTATGGGAAATGAAGGGTTTCAAGAGCAAGCATCCCTCGAAGACTATTTTGAAGAATATGAGTCTCAAAATCATAGATTTAAGGATCACTTGAGTTTTTATGAGTTTTTTCACCTCAAGGACAAAAGAAGACCAGGGCATCATCATAGAGGTGGTGGATTCACTCAGAATCATGATTGACATCACTCTATGGGCAGATTCTTTTTACCCAAATTTGATGGGTCATCCAAGTTTCCTACCAAATCATGGGTAGAAAAACTTGACTTCTACTTTAAATTGAACAAGGTTCCTAAGATGGAGGCTATCAAGATTGCAGCGCTGCACTTTGAAGGTGAAGCACACAACTGGTGATTCCATGGCTTGTTTACCTTGGATCAGGCCAATGTGACTACCTATTCAGAGTTCACTAGAAGGCTGGTGGAAAGATTTGATAGAAGAGATCCAGAGGCACCATTCACGAGCCTTGCAAAGTTGAAGCAATCAGGTAATATCGAGTCTTACATTTCTGAATTTTTAAGATTATCTGTTATGGTTCTTGATTTGTTTGCAGCAAGAAGGGTGTACATGTTCATTGATGGCTTAGATGAACCTCTTCATGGGTTGGTTAAATATACTAAGACCACTACCCTGCATGATGTTATTGAAAGGGCTAGATACCTTAAAGATTCCTTGCCAAAAACCAAGGCAAGCTTTCACCACAAGCCCTCTTTTCCTTCAAAGGGAAAGGAAGATAAAGCTGCTCCTTCCAAGGATAGCTCATACAAAAAGCCTCTTGATGAATAAGTCTGGAGCAATCTAAGAAAAAGGAAGATATTCTTCACTTGCCAAGAATCATGGGCACCTATACATATATGTGCTGTTGGAAAATCACATTACATAGAGGTCTTCTCAGATGTTGAGGAGGAAGAAAAAGATGTACCAAGAAGAGGTCACAACGCTGACACTGCAGGAGGAGAGACAACACCATCAGGGGATGGGGATGGAGAATTTTCTCCTATTGGAGGGTACGTTGCATCTTTGAGAGGAGTACCTAAGTAATTGACCTTAAGAGTTCAAGGTTACATCTTGAATTAGAGGGTCTCTGTTTTGATTGATAGTGGGGCAACTCACAATTTCATTGATGCCTATCTAGTGCAAAGGAGGGCAATACCCACTGATACTTTTGAGGGATTCTTTGTTTTGGTCCCAGGAGATAGAAAAATGCAATGCATGCATTATTTACCATAACTTTAAGTCACCATGGGAACTTATACATTGGTTGATCACTTCTTTATGGTTGACATACTTGACACCATTGTGATTTTTGGTATTCAATGGTTGATTACATTGGGGAAAGTCACCACTGATTGGGAGGCTTTGAAAATGGAATGGGTGGACAAGAAGAGTGGTGAAACCAAAATGATCAAAGGCATGCATACATATCCCTCACATACCACTTCCACACAAAGAACATATATGGATTTGTGCTATGGAAGCAAGGACCTTACAATCCCATCTATCATGCTCATGAGATTGCTGCATGGGACACTCTTATCTAGTTCTAAACCACCTGGGAGCCCACCTGATTCAGTTTTTGTCGGAGATATCTCATCACATGATGCTCCAAATTCAGATCCAAGAGGTATGGGAGCATTGGAAGACAATAGTACATCACTGGGAGGCTTGGGTAAGCTCAAGAAGGAGGGAGATTTTCTTCTCTTATCATCATCACCCACTCTCATTTTTTATTATGCGCTGTGGGATGAGAATAATGGGAGGAATGTCTTTCCAACATACACCTTTGGCATGGGAGACCAAGGAGGAGATCGACAACATGAAATACATTTCTTTTGATACATTATCAATGTTGTCATTTTTGGGCAGTTTAGATCCATATTGGAAATCCCAACTATTGGTGGATTATTCCAAGGATCTTCACACTTGTATGATACTTGATGACTAACTGCATGAAGAGGGCTATCTAGTCCATCAAGGAGTCATCTATCATCATGGTAGGATCTTCTTATCTAGAGCCTACAAGTTCAAGGAGAGGATGCTACAAAGGGCCTAGAAAGAGTTCTGTTTCATTCACACCTATTCTATGAAGCTCAACAACATTATTTTGAGGAGCTACTATTGGGAGGGATTTGAAGGAGAATTATATTAGCATTGTCAAAGATGCATGGACCATGTGGAGAAGGAGCATCAACATAACTCTATGGAAGAGTTAATTCAGCCCTCTCTTTCTCCTTTTTAAGGGGAGGATAGATCTATGCACCACTCCATTTGTATGAAGAGGACTGTTGGTGAGAAACATGCTCATGTAAAACATGCTTTATTTTCTGATTTTATGCATTATTTCACCAAGTTTATGCAAGCCATGACTCTAAGGAGGACTATTGTATCTTATGAACTTCATGGCCAACCTTGGGCCACAAAAATTTCTGAACTTGGCCACTCCTTTGGTGGACAAAGGGAGATCTTTTATCATGATGGGTGCTTTCCCAAGGCACCAAATATATCTCACACTTTCAGCCATGGTGAGATAAAATGTGCAGCAAGTAAGTGGTGGGGAAACCACTTACCACATCTCGATCTAATGTAGGCAGGAGATGCACAGTGCTAGTTCCACATGTGGGACTATGACCCACCTCCATATGCACAAATTTCTGTTTGTATGTATATTGTTTTGCTCCCATACATTGATGATGTACTTGTGCTTTTTATGGGAATGTATGGAGGGAGGATGTAATTAGTCCTAAGATAATGGGAATATTCATTTTTGTTTTATTTTTCTGTTTCATGAATAAAAGTGTAAAGGAGGATCATAAAACTCCTAGATAGCAAATAAATCAATGCCAAATGTGAAAAAGGTTAAATCTTGGCTATGTAAGCAAGCACCCTTAGGTGTGAAAGGGGTTGGATGTTTTGACTGAGTCAACCATGACCAAATCTACAATTTTGTCTTAGAGGAGTGGCCATTAATGAGGCACAATGCAGTTTTAGATGGAGATGGCTTGTGTGAAAGAAGCTATTTCATTGAAGGTGGTTTAGGGTTTACAAGCTCTTAATCTATATAAGGAAGGGGATGGCAGCATGAAAAGGTTGTTGATGATATTGTATTTTCTAAAGTAATGTCTGTTTAGACATACAAGCTTTCTTTGGCTGTTTAGCCTAGATTGAAAATGTTGTTTAGCATTGGGTGTTCCTGATCGAGAATCCCACCTCTTCCCATTGAGTAGCTCTTGGGAGAGTTTGTATTGCATAGTCCACTATCTTGCTTGAGGCCAAGCTTCTTCTTCCAACTACAACACAGATCACATTGAGGGTTTGGTTGTCTTTGAAAGTTGCATCAAGTGGAGGCTAGATCTACTCAGATCTAGAAATTTCTAGTGCTTCTTTTCAGTGGGGAAGGCTTCTATCCCATTGGCAAGAGAGTATTGGATCAGTGGAGCATCAATTTCAGATCTTGCCATGTGGCCAAACATATATTAAACCCTACAACGCAGTTTCAATTCCAGATCCGTGTTTTTTTGTAAGTGCCATTGCAGGGTCAGTTTGGCACATCTTTTGGAGGAGTGATTTTCATGTGTTGGGGATCTTCCCTTCACATTTGAGATCAATTGGAGAGGATCCTTATATTATGTATATCAGATCATATCTGAATGTCCATTAATTTATGAATATTTCCGTAGATCTGCAGCATTAGATCTCAGATCTACTCCTTGTACTTCATGTATTGTTGAAAACCCCAAGGGGAATTTGAAGAAGAGTCTATCTAGTGTACAGATCTGATATAGATCTAAATTTTCATACATAGATCTGCTCTAGATCTAAAGTGTAATCTACAACTGTTGTAACCAATAAAATAACGATGTCCAAGCAATTTCAATCCATATATGTACGGTTGCAGCACCTCTTTTTGAGGAATTTATTCCATTAAAGTATTCTATTTCCTATTGTACATCTCATGAGCTATCTTGTGCATGTATTTTTCTGATGTAAATGTAAATAAAGAGCCTCCATATTGGTCTCCTGCTCTTATTTAGATGATCTGCGTTATTTCTCTACATAATTGTTCATATATTGCCGCTTCCCCATTTTGGGATATTAGACCATACCTCGTTAGAAATATCTATTCGAGGACTACAAATTTCGATGTGAGAAAAATCAATATATGGACCCATGTTGCTCCAGGTTTTCCCAAAAAACTTCGTTTAGGGCCTCAAAACGGCTCCGGAAGTTCAGGACCCGAAAAACTGCTAAAAATAGTAAGTCATGCCGAAACTGAAAAACTAAAAAAACCAATGGTGGGGGTTCAAATGGAATAGATGGGTGGCCAAAAATATCCATGTGGCTCATTAGGGCCTCCAAACGGCTCCGAAAGTTCAGGAACCGACAACCTGCTAAAAATAGTAAGTTTTGTTGAGAGTGAAAAACTGAAAGAACAGAGGGTGCGTGTCCAAATGGAATAGGTGGGTGGCCACTAATATCCACATGGATCAATACCCATGTGCGTAAATTGAGTAAATACCTTTATGGGTTTAAGTAGGTGCCCCTTGCTTGGTACTCCAAGATTTATGAGTGCTTGTTAGGTTTAGGATTCACCACAATTTCTACAGATTCCAATTTTATTATTTATTTGAGAACTTTAAATTGCTTGTTTAGGTTTTGTATATAGATGACTTGAATTACAAGGAGTTCATATAATATCATTCGTGGTGCAATGTTGAGTTGAAATTTTAGTTTTTAACCCTGTACAATTAATTCCTACAAATTTTTGAGATTCAATGAGATGATGATCCTAGTGAAAATTAAGCACCTACACTAGGATGGAGCCTCATGCTATTTTTAGGTGGAATTCTATTTTTAGAACGGATGAGAAAATTCTATTTATAGAGTAATTCTATTTATAGATGGTGAGAAAATTCTATTTATAGATTGTGTTCTATTTTTAGATGAATGTGCGAGTTCTATTTTTAGATTGCATGTCTATTTATAGATACATGTCGACTATTATTATTCCTTAACAATAGTTGGACAATAAATATTAATCTATTCTCATGGAGCACTTGGAATCAATTAATTGAAGTGGAAAACCAGTTAGCTGAAGGAATTTCGAGTTCAAAGGTTGTTTGGTGGGACATGCAGGTGGACTTAGTTGTAACTGAGTGATTCGAAGTTGTAACATAGTTGGATGTGTAGTAATGTGAGTTGTAAAGTAGTTTAACTCAGTTAAGTGAGTTAAAATCAGTTGTGCTAGTTGCAGCTGAAGATACACTAGTGAGAGATGAGTGAATTAAATATTAAATTAATTCACATGGAGTGATCTCACATGCAATTGAATATTTACTACTGTTAACTATAGGCATGTCAGATCCAGTGGAGACCCAGTTGAGAGGTAGGTGAAAGGGACAGTTGACTATCAGTTGCACTATATTGGATTACAATCTTGCAAGCCAAACACAAATTGGATATGCTCATGAGGATTGCGCAGTGAAGGAGGGCATGATTGCATCAAATTGGTCTTTGTAATCATCTTGGATTGCGCAATGGAGGCAGGCTGTTGTGAGGCAGAAATTTGGCTAAGGCATTTGTCAATTTCTACAAGATAGTGTGAGACGATTGTATATTGTACTGAGAGCTCTTGGATTAGAGTTTTGTATGATATTTTTTCATGATCCATGATATATACACAATATATGATAGTGGGGTTTTTAGCTTTATGCTTTCTTGGTAAAAACATCCGTGTTATGTGGAATGATCTTTCTTCATGTGTTTGCAATTGGTGATCGTGATTTAAATTTCCGCAAGAATTTTTGTAGAAGTGATTCTATATTTAATAGTGGCATATAATTTTTAGATCAAAAGAATCCAGGAAATACATAATTGTATTAAAATTTATACATTGTATCAGAGCACAGAAGATTTCAATTTTGAAGCAGGAGCTGAGTTTTTTGGTGGAAACAATTTGAATTTGCTGCAAGAATTTCTTGGTACGACAATTTAGTAAACATTGAAATGGATTTCAATGGCTTGTGGCCAGAGTATGCACTCAAGGGAAACTTGAACTACATTTCCTAGAAGGACAGGATGGAGGCGGTGCTTGAAGATAATGGCTTGAATGAATTCAACTACAGTGATGTTCCTAAGCCTACTTTGACGGATGCTGCATTACTTGATGCATGGAAAAAGAAAGTAGCGAAGGCGAGACAAATTCTGTTGGAAGGTGTACATGACCACATTGTCTCAAGCCTTCATGGGAAATCCACTTCATATGATATGTGGAAGGATTTGACGGATCTTTTCCAAAGAAATAGCGACCATAGGAAATTGGCGCTAAAGGATAAACTTAGAAAGATCAAGATGGAAAAGGGCGACAATATTCCAAAGTTTCTCCAATGTTAGGATGAACTAGGGAGTGTGGGAATCACTGTTTCCGATGATGATTTGGTGAGCTTGTCTCTCTTGGGACTTCCTAAGAGTTGGCACAGTTATGAAGACTTTTTCAACAGATGGGAAAAACTGCTGGATTGGGAACGACTGTGGTTGGATCTAGTGCAAGAGGAGTTCAAGCGGAACACCAGAGATGGCTCTTCATCAAAGCATGATGATGAAGAGGATTGTGCTTTGGCTACCAAGGAAAGGAAAGGGAAGGGAATGAAATTCCAGTCAAATTCTGAGTCTAAAGGCAAGAAGCTGGATTTTTCCAAGGTGAAGTGTTTTCGCTATCACGAACATGGGCATCTCTCCACTAATTTCCCACAGAAGAAGAAGAACAAGAAGGCTAATGGAGCTGCAGCTGGTGAGACCCTTGCCTTGAAATTTGAAATTTATTTCTATTTGATCGCATGCATGGTGTCAAGTGCATTGGGATCGGTGTGGTATCTTGATAGTGGTGCTTCCTTCCACATGATGGGAGATAAGGAGCTTTTCAGTGGCTTGGAGGAGAAAGATCTCCAAATGCATATAGAGGTGGGCGATGATGGACGATACAATACGACCATCATTGGTACCATTACCTTTGAGAGGGAGTCAGGTAAACCATTTCAATTGAAAGATGTTATGCATGTTCCAGGTCTGAAGAAAAACTTGGTCTCAGTTGCGATGTTGGAGGACAGAGGCTATGACATTGTTTTCAGCGATGGAAAAGCTTTCCTGCGACATAAAACAACGGGTCAAGCAAAGAGGATAGGGATTCGAGTTAATAATCTCTACAAGCTGGAGGTAGATGGATTTGTTGCCATGATGGGCAAGGAAAAAAAAGTGGTGAGCTAGGATGAGGGCGAATTATAGCACAGGCGATTAGGCCATCTTCATCATGGAGCCTTGAAAGTCATGCAACAAATATCTACTGGACTTCCAATGGGAACACTTACTCAATTAGATCAATGCAAGGGTTGTACCATGGGGAAGTATGTAAATTCAACCTTTCATGAAAAGGAGAACTGTGCTTCGGTGATCCTGGAGAGCATTCAAACAGAGGTTTCTGGACCATTCTTGGTTGCTTCAACAACAAAACATAGGTATTATGTTATTTTTGTTGATGAATTTTCTCGTAAATGTTGGATCTTCTTCATGTAGAATAAGGATAAAACATTCTCAGAGTTCTGTGAGTTTAAGTCATTGGTGGAGAAAGAGTCGAGGAAGCAAGTGAAGGCTCTGAGGAGCGATGATGGTGGAGAATACATCTCTAACAAATTCAAAGAATTCTGCAACATTAAAGAAGGAATTTGAAGAGAACTCATAGCGCCTCATAACCCACAACAAAATGGGGTTGCGGAGAGGAAGAACAGAATGACCATGGGTGCAGCATGAGCAATGCTACATGATCAGGGACTACCAATGAATTTGTGGGCGAAAGCATGCAACACTGTGGTTTATGTGA
This sequence comes from Pinus albicaulis, assembly GCA_034641835.2. Classification (NCBI taxonomy): domain Eukaryota; kingdom Viridiplantae; phylum Streptophyta; class Pinopsida; order Pinales; family Pinaceae; genus Pinus; species Pinus albicaulis. The sequence goes on from CM076572.1 coordinate 573,082,029, forward strand.
AAAAACGTTGTCCTCATAGAGTACTTGGCATGAGTACACCTGAAGAAGCTTTCACTAGTAAGAAACCAAATATTTCTCACTTTAAGATTTTTGGCTCATCTGTTTATGTGCATGTGACGAAGAACGCTAGGAAGAAGTTGGATCCAACTGTTGAAGTTGGGATATTTGTGGGGTACATATAAACACCCCATAGTTATCTTGTGTATTTTCTTAACAGTAAGATGATTGTTATGCGACGAGATATAAAATTCGACAAGGAGCTGGAATTGCATGCAGAGGAGGAACTGTTGGTTCCCAAAGATGTATCTAGATGTGGGTCAGCCATAGGAGGAGGTTCATGGAGTGGAGGAGTCCACTCATGCAAAGATAAACATCAGAACAGGAAGAAGGTGTACCACAGAAGCTGAAACACTGAGACTCGATGTTGCGCATAATGTAGGAGTCCCTACTTCATAGCATAGATAAAGACAGTCTCCTAACCGATTCACTGGATACATGACTCTCATGAGAAAATGTATTGTGATTGAACCATCTTCCTTTCAGGAAGCAATGCAGGAGCTGGCACATGGGTAGATGCAATGGTGGAAGAGTATGACTCCATTGTCAGAAACAGTGCTTGGGAATTTGTTCCGAGGTTGGTTGATAAATTAATGGTAGGTTCAAGATGGATCTACAAGGTAAAGCAAGCTTCTGATGGAAGTGTTGAGAAATACAAGGCTAAATTTGTGGCCCGGGGATTCTCATATATCGAGGGGATTGATTATGAAGAAACCTTTTCACTTGTCGCACGATATTCTTCCATAAGGACCATCCTTGCTCTCTCATCGCTGATGGGTTGGCACATTCATCAGATGGATGTGAAGACTGTGTTTCTCAATGGGATCATTGAGGAATAAGTGTACATTGAGCAACCTAAATGATATGAGACCTTCAGCAGCGAGTCACATGTGTGCAAACTAAAAAGAGTGTTGTATGGGCTGAAGCAAGCATCCCATGCTTGGTACACTTCTATAGAAAAATATTTCATCGGACTTGGCTTCACCAAGAGTGAGGTGGATGTAAACCTATACCAAATTGTGGTGGAGGGTAAAATTTTAATCATTGTTCTTTATGTTGATGATTTAATACTAACTGGTGATGAGCAACTGATACACTCATGCAAGGAGGACCTTGCAAAGTATTTTGAGATGAAGGATATGAGCCTCCATTATTTCCTTGGATTGGAAATATGGCAGTGAGATGGTGAAATTTTTGTGTCTCAAGGAAAGTATGCAAGGGAGATACTGGATAAGTTTCACATGGAGGGCTGAAAAACCATGGATACTCCTCTTCCAAGAAACTGGAGGAAAGAGGATGCTACATCTGGAGAGGTAGTGGATGCTACTGTCTATCGACAGTTAGTGGGTTTGCTAATGTATTTAGTGAATACAAGACCGAACATATGCTATGTAGTGAACCAACTTAGTCAAGCGATGGTTAAGCCTACCAAGATATTTTGGAAGGAGGGAAAGAATGTCCTGAGATACCTGAGGGGAACATCTAAGTATGTCTTGTGGTACAGACAGACGAATGAGGTGAATTTTCATGGCTTCACAGATGCAGATTGGGTGGGCAGCCCAATAGATAGAAATAACACATCAGGAAGGATCTTTAGTATCAGATCTACAACTGTTTCTTGGTACAACAGGAAACATAGATCCGTGGCACTCTGTTCAGCTGAAGCGGAATACATGGAAAGAAGTCAAGTTGTGTGTGAGGCTATCTGGTTGAGAAAGATCTTGGTTGGTTTGTTCGGTTCTCATTTAGATCCTACAGTGATTCATTGTGATAATCAAAGTTGCATTAAACTCTCTATTAATATTGTGTTTCATGATAGATCTAAGCATATAGATATCTGGTATCATCATATCAGAGATTATGTGCAACGGAAGATCATGTTGCTTTAGTACATTCCTACTGAAGATTAGGATGTAGATATTCTAACGAAGGTGCTCACCAGGAGAAAATTCAAATACCATAGATACAGGATCGGTGTGAAGGATAATCCCTTTCTTGTTGAGAGGGTGTGTTGAGATTCAACAAGATGATGATCCTAGTGAAAATTAAGCACCTACACTAGGATGGAGCCTCAGGCTATTTTTAGGTGGAAGTATATTTTTAGAACGAATTAGAAAATTGTATTTATAGAGGAAGTCTATTTATAGATGTATGTACTAGTTCTATTTATAGATCTTGTGCATTTATAGATACATGTTGACTATTATTATCCCTTAATAATAGTTGGAAAATATTAATCTATTCTCATGGAGCATGGAATCAATTGCTAAGAGTGGCAGTTAGTTGAAGGAATTTAGAGTTGAGTTGGTTGGTGGGACATGCAAGTGGACTTAGTTGTAACTGAGTGATTCGAAGTTGTAACAGAGTTGGATGTGTAGTTATGTGAGTTGTAAAGTAGTTTAACTCAGTTAAGTAAGTTAAACTCAGTTGTGCTAGTTATAACTGAAGATACACTAGTGAGAGATTAGTGAATTAAATATTAAATTTCACATGTAGTGATCTCACATGCAACTGAAGATTTACTACTGTTAACTACATGCATGTCAGATCCAGTGGAGACCCAGTTGAGAGGTAGGTGAAAAGGACAATTGACTATCGGTTGTACTATATTGGATTGCACTCTTGCAAGCCAAACACACATTGGATATGCTCATGAGGATTGTGCGGTCGAGGAGGGTGTTACCACCGATGACTGTCTTGTCCTGCAATCCACAGATCCTTTTGTGGAGGCTCAAATTGTGCTTGTGAGCAGTAACATGGCTTGAAATCACTTTCATGACATCCCTCTGAACAAGAGCTTTCATTGCCCTGAAGACATCTCCTTGTGGAAAACCCTAAAAATGACCCTTTTTGCATTGGCGCGGGTAGACAGTTCAGTACCCGCGCCAATGGGGAAAATCCTTCAAAGAGGTCGCGCCAATTGGCGCTCTGTCCCAGATTTGCACTCGCGCCAGCGAATTTAAGGAGTGTTTTTTAAAAATAAATGGCGGAAGTTTCGTCCTAACCAATTCATGAACTGGTATCTATCTTGAGTTGGGAGGTTTGGCTCCGGATTTCCATGTAAAGGAAGTGGTTTGCCACCTCTCATGGAAGCTTCCTTGAGGATAGGGCCAATCCCATGATTATAGGGATCCAAACTCCCCTTCCTCCATCTATAAAAGCTTGCCCATCTCCATTGCAAGCTAGTCTTCAAGTTCCCAAATTCCCAGAGCCTTATGCTGCAAGAGCCTCCATAATTCCCTTAAGGCCAAATTCAAGCAAGGAGACTATTGTCAAGATCCGAAGAGAGAGGTTTGTCCCATCCTTGACAGGCTTTTCAAGACGTGTTCTGTTGGCGACCCGCCGAAGGAGAATTCAACGTTAGAACTATGGTTGTATTATTCCTTTGATTGATTAATAATAAACGACTATTGGTTATGGTTCCACTCTTGTTGTTGTTTATGATGATGAGTTATGTCCTTTCTGACTGAAATATAGTTGCATCTACTGGATTTTACACTTGCGTTGTTTTTTTTCTCGCACGTGCAGGTCCTATCACGAGATCGTGATTGTGATATGCAAAGCTAAGGAGCACAGAGCGCTACCTCTTCTACAAACAACGTTGGATTCAGTCAGCCTTCATCGCTAGTTGGTTTATTTTCAGTGGAACTGCACTATAAAGCTTATGTGATTGTTGCTGGAGCCAGTCTGGGCTATTAGGATCGCCTCTGTCCCGCCGGAGAGAGTTGCCTCCACTCAACCGAGAGAACAATTTCATCGAATTTTTCTTTTTAATAATCTTGGATTGCGTAATGGAGGCAGGTTTTTGTGAGGTAGAAATTTGGCCAAGGCATTTGTCAATTTCTGCAAGACAGTGTGAGACGATTGTATATTTTACTTAGAGCTCTTGGATTAGAGTTTTGTATGAGATTTTTTCATGATCCATGATATATACATAATACATGATAGAGGGTTTTTTAGCTTTATGCTTTCCCAGTAAAAACATCTGTGTTATGTGTGAATGATCTTTCTTCATGTGTTGGAAATTGGCGATCATGTTTTAAATTTCCGCAAGAATTTTCGATTCTGTATTTAACAATGGAATATAATTGTTAGATCAGGAGAATCCAGGAAATACGTAATTATATTAAAATTTATACACAAATAGACTCTTAATAATACATAAAATATGCAATGGTGCATGTGCACAAACACACACAAACACACATACAGATTTTACCCTGGAAAGCCAAAATGGGAAAAATAGAAATATTTTTTCAATTTCATTCATATTTATTGTATTAAAATAGAACATATACCCCATGGAATCCATAAATCGTCAATCCATTTACCCTATATTTGAATAAAATTGTGGTTCCTTAAACAAAACTACAAAACCATGGACTACACCACTATGTGTGACAAAACGCTAAAAACAAAAATCGTACATCGAAAATCACCAATTATTTATTTATTTAGTTTTCATTTTGGGGGGTTACCCCTTAACCTGAAAATAGGGGGCTTTCATCCCTTTGTGAAGCCCTAAGAAGGGAAAGTTGAGTCTCGCTTACAACCCCCTTGAATAGGGGGAGTTATCACCTCCATGTGATGTCCTCCATTATGCTCGACACAGCATACAACACATGAAGGTAGTTGTACAAATAATATAATGCATGCCCAAAATTCTCTCACAGTCGTGTTTTTTTATTTGCACGTAGGGGTCATAGGAATACATGATCAACAATCCAGTGAAATAATTCCCATTGTTTCTCTATGCCAAGATAACTTCTTAGTGCTCACAAATTTTGTTAATGAATTTGAAACATTTTTCACACTGTCTAACTTCCCTTACAAATCCTTCTTTTATTCAATCATATGTCTCACAAAGTGATATTGAACATCAATATGCTTTGTTTTTTAATCATATGCTGGGTTTTTCACTAGGAAGATTGTATTTTGACTGTTATGATCCTTTCACCTTAACAGTGATAAGAAACCAATAATTACAATCCACTTCGAGGGGAAAACCTCCTTATATAGTAAATACAATGAACAAGACAATATTTGATGATCCTAAGACTAGGTCTCTTTATTATATATATAAGAGACAAATGATACAATTATAATATAATGGGACCATGAGGGGTTCTAGTCTACATAAAAATATAACAATAGAATTGTAATCACTCAATATCTAGGGCTTAATGAGGGCTTTTTGGGTTAACATGGGGCTTATATAGGGCTTAAAATTCCCATCCCCTTCAAATAAGTGTTGTCCTAAACACTTGACTATATGTGTGTGCTTCTGAATGAAACACTCATCTTCCCATGTCACTTCTTCCACTAGTGGGTTATTCCATTTGATGAAGTACTCAATAATTGATATACTTCTTAGTTTCTTAGTCCTTGTTTCCAAAGTTGTTTCTAGTTCTAGTATTATTTTTCCCTCTATATTAATCTTTGGTTAAATATTTTTGATTGAGATCTTATAGTTGATGACCTTCTTTAAGAAATTAGAAACATGGAATATTAGATGTACATGTGAAGATGGCGGCAACACCAATTTGTAGGCTATACCTCTAATCCTATAAAACACCTTATAGGGGTCATAACACCTTGGAACTAATTTTTTGTATTTTTTTTTTCTTGAGGGACATTTGTTTATATGGTTGTAGTCTCACAAATGCACAATCTCCCACTTCAAATTCAATTTCACGACGATGCTAGTTTGGTTGTTGTTTCATCCTATTTTGTGCCATAACCAAGTTGTATGTCAATAGTTTGAGAACCTCTTGTTGGTGTTGGATGTGTTCCTCTACTACTTGAGCCTTTATAGTCCCTTTCAAGGGTGATGTGATGGATGGAGGATTATATCCATAAAGTGCCATAAATTGTGACATTTTTAATGAAGTATTCAAGGATGTGTTATACCACTATTCTTCCAAGGGAAACCATTTGACCCATTTTTTCTATCTATCAGATGAAAAAAAACATGTATGTCCTTCTAAAAAGTTTTTCACAATCTCAGTTTTCCATCAGATTGAGGATGGAAAGATGAGTTGTGAGCCAATTGAGTACCCAAAAAAGAAAATAATTCCGTCCAAAAATTTTTAGTGAAAATTTTTGGATTTTCATCACATACAATAATCTTTTCTATTCCATTTAGATTTTGGGCTATTTCCATAAGTGCTTCTACCACAATACTTACTTTAATAGGATGAGAAAGAGATAAAAAGTGGGCATACTTTGTCATTTTATCTACCATTTTTGTAATGACAAACTTTCCTTCGTATTTGGGTAAACCAGTAATAAAATCCATTGAAACTTATTCCCAACATTGGCTTGATATGGATAATGGTTGAAGGAGTCTTGGGGTCTTGATAGGTCTCTCCTTTATTTTGTTGGCACACCCCACATTCTGCCACAAATTTTTGCACATATGCTTTAGTACCTTACCAAAAAAAATCTTTCTTGATCCTATGATATTTCTTCAAGAACCTTGAATGTCCTCCTATAGGAGAACTGTGTAATTCCAATAGGAACTTATGTTTGAGTTGATATTTCTTACATTAGTATAAGCAATATTAATACCATAACAAATCATTTTTCCATGTGAATTTTTCTAATGCATCAAGGTCCTCCTATAGATGTTGAATGATCTTGCATATCTTCTCATCTTATTTCCATTTTAACCTTGCTTCTTCCTATTGAGAAATTGGAATTTCAGTTGTTATTTTCATCACCAATTTTAAAGGAGAATTGTATTAGTTTCTAGCTATCCAAGTCATCCCAATTTTTTAGGTCAACCCTACCTCATGAAGGGGTTTGACCCTTGGTCAAAACCCCTCTATTTTGGACTACTATATATTGGAATTTCATCTCACTTATTTGAGAATCAATACAAAATCAATTCAAACCTATTCCATAGAATATATCTATTCGCACTTACGAAGAATAAGAATATTTGTTTGACCAACAAGTTGACTTGTTTGTTCTCTACATTGATGAATGTTGACTTGATCTTTCTGCTATTGCTAGAGTAAATTATTGACTGAGGTTAGTAGCTAAATTATTTTGGAATTGTTGACCATATGTTGACAAAATTTATAAAGATTCTATGGGAATTGACTCAAGTTTGAACATAGGTCAAACTTTTTGGTTTGACCAACTTTATTCGGTTGAATTACAGGACAAAATCTCAACCCTTTTACTAGCTACTACAAGCCAAATCTTTCCCCTTGACCAATGAGCTAAATGTTAACTCTCTCTCTCTCTCTCTCTCTCTTTTGACTTGATTTGAATGGGAATTCCAATGTGGTAAATGGTTTGAAATTTTGATTGGAAGAATAATATCTACAAATTGACTAAATTGAACAATTTATCATAAGGAAAGATTGTCAGGTTTTCCCCCTTGTAGATCTTTTCCTAAGAAAATTTTGGTGGATGAAAAGAGCATTGAGATCACAACTATATTTATCACCTCAAAAATAAGAATTTTTCTTGTGATCAGATGTTAGGGCTTAATTTGTCAACAATCCCTGGCTTAAGAATAAGAGAACAATATTTTCTCTCTTGATTGAAGAAAAATTATAAGGACAAATGTATGAGGGATAAAATACTACAAAAAGGAATATAAAGAAGGTCGAAGCCCTAAACCTCATAAAAATATCAGAGCTCGTCTTTATAGGACCATAAACTCATAAATAATCTTAGCAGATCTGAAATACCTAAAGTAATGGAAGAATCATGCCTACAATATATGTCTAATCTATTATTGTGAGAAATAATGAAGCTTATCTCATGTCAAGACCAAAGAATCTCATTTAAAGAAGGTCTCCAAATTGGTATTAAAGCCTCAGTATACTCCCATAATCAGGGAATGCCTCAGGACCGAAAATATTAAAATTGCAGAAGGTCAAGGAAGGCCTCAGGGCTTGTTGAATATGACTTATAAAAGTTCTAGGAATTTGAAAATCGTATGAATTTCCTATAGTATATGGTTTCTTTATGAGACTTATGAATATTTGAAAGAAAAATATTATCACAAAATTTTTGAAATATTAAAGAACTCAAAGTTACTTAGAATGGCAAGCTTATGAAAGAAGCATCCACATACCTCTTTCTGAGATAAGACATGAATTGTTGAAGGGAAAGCATGAAGGGATAAGCTATAAGTCAAGTTGAATGTTCTGTGAGGGAGTCGTGCTCAAAAGAAGTGATGAAGGTGTTCAAATATAAGTATGCAACAAATATGGGTTGAGTAGACTCTAAAAGTTTAAATAATTGTTGCTTAAGAAGCCATGCTTGTGGTATTTTGAAAGGAACAATCAAAAGGAGTTTGAAGTCCTCCATGTCCAAAGAAATGAAGTAAAGCATGGAGTCAAGGTAGGTATCTTCTAACAATAATTATTTTGAAAACAAATTTCTCTTTAGAATATTCTTGAAAGTTCTAAAGAAGTGCATTGAATTTTTGGAAAGGCACTAGAAATAGTTTTATCTCAAGTAGCATTAACAAATTTTTAGGATCGAAGCATATTGCTTGACTCCCTTTTTGAACTTTTTTTATAGATAGATATCTGCGAGATAATATGAAGATTTATTCCCTCTTGAATTTTATCTATGTATAAATCTTGTTTTGAGTATTTGATCTCTTATCATCATAACAAGGATATCTATCAAGAAGGAAAAAATATGGGTTTTAGACTTGCATCACTTTGGAACAAGTATGTTTAAAAGTGTGTTTGATATCCTACTTTACAAAATCATATTGAATTATTAAGGACTATTGTGCATACATCTAATGATGAATGGTATGATGTATTCACATATGATATAGGCTGATTTCAATAACCTATGTATAAGTATTGAAGGTGCTAAGAATTCTATGTCTTGATTACTCCATTTAAATGTGTGTGGCTCTCTCAAATCAGAATTTTTAGTGAAGACATGTTGGCTTGAGGGTCATCATTCCTCTGGATCCTACAGAAGGTCAAAGGTATACTGAATCGATGCGCGCTGAGGATGATATTGATCAAATTTATAAGCTAAATTTGCACGAGGAAGACTGGATTAATCCGACAATAGATGGGAATCTTAAATAGGAGAAGGATAGTTCTTGCTTTTTAGACTTTGATGAAGAACTAGAGAATTGTAAGAACCGACTGCATGAGGTGTCTATGTTGCACTGTAATAATGTGACCCTCGCTCTGCATTGCATAACATATGAAGTACGTGATTTCCCACATTATGATGGATCAACTGATGTAAACATGTTCCTAGGAGAACTGGAAAGATATATGCTACCAGATGAGAGGTTCCATGCTTTGGATCTTGGCTTGCACGCTACTCCAGCAAGATTGTGGGAAACACACAAGGAGAATATGGGATATTGGGAGGAATGTGCGTAGATGATGTGGCTACGATTTGAATTCCAAACCATTAAATAAGAGGACTTATACTATGGAAAGGAGGATCTACGCAGACATCTGGAAAAGTGGAATCAGGTATGGGGTTTAGAACCAAGACTTGAATGGCTTCATATGTTTATTCATATATTGGGAAAGGTGCCAACTGAATTTTATTTGGAAATGGAGCTGCGCAGAGGCACTAGCGAGCGGTCTGCGTTGGTAGACAGTTTCCTTCTTACCTTTAACATTGAAAGTGGGTTTGATATCATTGGTGAATATGTGATCCTAGACATCATTAATGCACCGATAAGGGAGACTGTGCATTGCCAACAATTGGCACTAGTAAGTTAGGAAACCACAGGCGCTCACAGGATCCTCCATGCCCTCGAATTTCAAAGAAATGTACTCCATGCTGAGCCTTGTGGGATACTACAGAAAGTGTATTCCCCAGTATGAATTGATAACTACACCCATGACCATATTACTCAAAAGAGGTGCACCATTCCATTGGGATGATGAATGTCAGAGAATTTTGATGTTACTAAGGGTTATGACATATACTACGCGATATGATTTGAATTGCCTGGTCAACAAGCTTGTGTTGGGGGGGATGATATGGCAATGAGTATGTTTAACTATGGATTATATACGTAGTAAGGTGCGACACGCATGCGATATCTACGCACGGGGATTGAATGGTGCACAGAGGTGTCCAAAACTAGCCGTTGGAATAGTAAAAATGGATAAGACAGAATTATTACCATTTTTAGGAGCATCCAAGATGCATTTAATGAGGGGATTTTTCCATATTTGGGACCGTTTTGTCAGTAATGGAACCTCATTAATGCCCAAGGAACTGTTACAGATGCGCCACAAGTATAAATATGAATCATGGGATTGCAATAGTTCCCATTTCGTTCTAAACAATTTTTATGCTCTGAGCTATTTATTTGTCTTTGCCTTTACTGCGTCTATGTCAAGATTGGATCCCGTGTTTGAGGAATCCTTGTGCCAAGAGTTTTTAGGATATGTAATTTAGAGCATAATGACAACTACCAGTGTAGAAATTATATGCACTAAGCATGCATATGTCCTTGATTATCCTGATCTCACACTATTTAACTTTATGCAAAATACAGAATTAATTCCACTTGTTGATATTTTGCGGAAACAATTAATTGCACACACATGTGAAGCATAAACAAAAATATTCAATCGCACATAACACAATTTTTAACGAGGAAAGCCTGAAGCTGAAAACCCAAACTATATATTATGTAACATGGAGATCATATGAAAATCTCATACAAACATACAAAGCTTATCACAAGCTCTCAGTACAGTACAATCGTCATACACTATACATGCCTAATCTTGCAAATCCATGCACCGATCTTTGCCATCTGCTAGCTTTCCTCCACTGCACAATCTATGATCTGAAGAATAGCTCTGAATTAATTCGAATTAATCTTGGATTGACTACACAATCCTCATTGGAATCTCCACTGTGTGTTGGATGTAATCAATGAATCACTAGTAGTCACAACAGATAGTCTATCTTGCCCTTTCACCTATCTCTCCACTAGTCTCCACTGAAACTGCCATGCACTGTAGCTAAATGATGTATTCTTCAATTGATTAACGAGTTATTATTTATGAATTAATTAACTAATTAATTCACTCCACTCTCACTAGTGTATCAATCAGTTAGACTAGATACAACTAGCTCAACTGAGTCTAACTGAGTTAAACTAAATACAACTCCATAACTACTTCTTCCAATTGTGTCATAACTCTGCCACTTGAGTTTTAACTAAGTCCTCCATGCATTAGCTCCAGTAAACCCTCAGGAATAGTGTAATTCCTTCTGTCAGCTGCTGTGCCACATTTGTGCACTGAACTGAAGTGCTCCAAGAGAATGAGTTGCTCTTTAGAGTCTGATTATTATTAAGAGCTAATAATAATCGACATGCATCTATTTTTAGATTGACGATCTATAAATAGACTTCGCCCAATATTCTAAAAATATAATTTCATCTATTTTTCCAACTTGATCAACCATCCACAAATAGCGCCCTGCAACTTCTGAAATATGATCGACATGTCTAAAAATAGACTTGCGCCAAAAATAGCCTGTGGGCCCACTTAGTGAAGGCGACTTTTTTAACTAAGCTCATCATCTTGTTGAATCTCAACACTCCCTCTCAACAAGATAGGGATTATCTTTCACCCCGATCCTGCCTTTATGGTATTCGAATTTGCTCCTGGTGAGTGCCTTCGTCAGAATATCTGCATCCTGATCCTCCGTGAGAATGTACTGAAGCAAAATGATCTTCCGCTACACACAATCTCTGATATGATGATACCGGATATCAATATGTTTAGATCTATCATGAAACACAAGATTAACCAAGTTTAATGCAACTCTGATTATCACAATGAATCACCGTGGGATCTAAATGTGAACCGAACAAACCAACCAGAATATTCCTCATCCAGATAGCCTCACATGCAGCTAAACTTGCTGCCATGTATTCTACTTCTGCTGAACTAACTGCCACAGATATTTGTTTCTTGTTGTACCAAGAAACTGCTATAGATTTGATGCTAAAAATCCCTCCTGATGTGCTCTTTCTGTCTGTTGGGCTTCCTGCCCAATCTGCATCCGTGAAGCCATGCAAATTCACCTCATCTGTTTGTCTGTACCATAAACCATACTCAGATGTGCCCCTGAGATATCTCAATACATGTTTGCCCGCCTTCCAAAAGATCTTGGTAGGCTTAACCATCGCTTGTGAAAGCTGGTTCACCGCATAGCATATGTTCGGTCTTGTATTGACTAAATACATGAGAGAACCCACCAACTATCGATAAAAAGTGGCATCCACTACCTCTGCCAATGTAGCATCCTCTTTCCACCTCGAAAGAGAGGCACGATAGGTTTAAAAGTCTCCTTGCATGTGAAACTTCTCCAGTATCTCCCGGGCATACTTGCCTTGAGACACAAACAGTTCACCTTCCCGCTGCCATATTTCCAATCCAAGGAAATAATGAAGGGGGCCTAAATCCTTCATCTCAAACTCCTTTGCAAGATCAGCCTTGCATGAGTGTATCAACTTCTCATCACTTGTTAGTATTAAATCATCAACATAAAGTAAAATGATTAAAATCTTACCCTCAACCACAATCTGGTACATGTTTGCATCCACCTCACTCTTGTTGAAGCCAAGTCTAGTGAAATAGCTGTTGATTCAAGTGTACCAAGCACGAGGAGCTTGTTTCAGCCCATACAACGCTCTTTTGAGCCTGCACACATGCAACTCGCTACTGAAGATCTCAAATCCTTCAGGCTGCTCAATGTACACCTCTTCCTCAATGATCCCATTAAAGAACATAGTCTTCACATCCATCTGATGAATGTGCCAACCCATTTGCGCTGAGAGCAAGGATGGTCCGTATGGAAGAATACCGTGCGACAGGTGCAAACGTTTCTTCATAGTCAATCCCCTCAATCTGTGAGAAGCCCAGGGAAACAAGTCTCGCCTTATACTTATCCACACTCCCATCAGCAGCTTGCTTTACCTTGTAGATCCTTCTTGATCCTACAACTGATATTCCCACCGGCCTTGGAACAATCTCCCAAGCACTGTTTCTGACAATGGAGTCATACTCCTCCACCATGGCATCTACCCATGTGGGCTCCTGCACTGCTTCTTTAAAAGAAGATGGCTCTATCACAATACACTTTCTCATAAGAGCCATTTATCCAATATATTGGTCAGGTGATTGTCTCTGTCTGTGCTGTGATGTAGGAACTCCAACATTCTATGCCACATCCTCCTTCAGTCTCTCAGCTTCTGTGGTACGCTTCCTACCTTGATTGATGTTTGGTTCTGCATGAGTGGACTCCTCCACTCCATGAATCTCCTCCTATCACTGATCCACATCTAGAGGCTCATCTTTGGGAGCAAGAAGTTCCTCCGCTGCATGCAAGTCTAGCTCCCTCTCAAGCATAGCTTGTGCAACACCCACGATCATTCTATTATTTCTCTCTATGACCCCATTCTGTTGTGGGTTATGAGGCGCTATGAGTTCTCTTCAAATTACTTCTTTTCTACAAAATTCTTTGAATTCACCCGAGATGTATTCACCACCATTATCACTCCATAGATCTTTCACCTGCTTCCCCGACTCCTTCTCCACCAATGCCTTGAACTCATAGAACTTTGAGAACGTTTCACACTTCTTCTGCATGAAGAAGATCCAACATCTAAGATAAAATTCATCAAAAAATATCACATAATACCTGTGTTTCACTGTTGAAGCAACCTATAATGGTCCACACACATCTGTGTGAATTCTCTCCAGGATCACCAAAGCACTGTTCTCCTTCTCATGAAAGGTGGTCTTCACAAACTTACCCATTGTACATCCTTTGCACTGATTTGACTGTGCAAGAATACCCTTGGGAAGTCCAGTAGAAATTTTCTACAAAATTTTCAAAGTGCCATGGTGAAGATGGCCCAATCTCCTATGCCATAACTCACCCTCATCCTGGCTCACCACTTCTTCTGCTTTGCCCACCATTGCAACGAGCCATCTACCTCTAGCTTGTATATATTCTTAATTCGAGCCCCTATCTTCTTGGTTTGACCCATTGTTTTATGTCAAAGGAAGGCTTTTCCCTCACTGAAAACAACATCATAACCCCTGTCGTCTAGCATTGCGACTAAGACCAAGTTCTTCTTCAGACCTGGAACATGCATGACATTCTTCAAAAAGAATGGATTACCAGAATCCCTCTCAAAGGTAATGGTCCCAATTCCAGTCACACTGTATCGACCATCATCGCCCATATCTATATGCATCTGGAGGTCCTTCTCCTCCAAGTCACTAAACAAATCTTTGTCTCCCGTCATATGGAAAGACACAGCACTGTCAAGATACCACACCGCCCATGCAGCTTGAAACCAAGCATGTGATCAAGGAAAAATCCAGCTCAAATTGCGAGTCTAAGGCCTCTCCATCTGCAGATCCAGCAGCCTACTTATTCTTCTTCTTCTGTGGATAGTTAGTGGCGAAATTTCCATGCTCGTGACAGTGAAAACACTTCACTTTGGACAAGTCCTGCTTCTTGCCTTTGGCACTGGATTTATAAGGATTTTCCTTCCCCTTAACTTTCCTTTCTTTGGTAGCCAAAGCACAATTCTCTTCATCTTCATTCTTTGATGAAGATCCATCCCTGGTTCCCCGCCTTATCTCCTCCTGCACAAGATCCGACAAAAGTCGCTCCCATCCTGGCAGTTTCTCCCATCCATTGACAGAGTCTTCATAGCTATGACAAATCTTTGGAAGCCAAAGGAGAGCCAATCTCACCAAGTCTTCTTCATCAACAGTAGCCCCCACACTTCCCAGCTCATCCTTGCAGTGGACAAACTTCGTGAGGTATTTTGGAATACTGTCGCCTTTCTCCTTTTATTTTTCTGAGCTTGTCTTTAAGCGCCAACTTCCTCCGGTCACTTCTGCTTTGGAAAAATTCTGTCAAAGCCTTCCACATTAAGAATGGATTGGATTTCCCATGAAGGCTAGACACAATATGGTCCTTCACACCTTCCAACAGAATTTTCCTCATCTTTGCAGTCTTCTTTTGCCATGCATCAAGTAATGCAGCATCGCTAGATCCCGGCTTAGGAACATTGCTATCGATGAACTCCTTCAACCCATTATCCTCCAGCACTGCCTCCATCCTATCCTTCCAGGCTATGTAATTAGAGCTCCCATCAAGGGCATACTCTAATCTCAATCTCTTAAAATACATTTCAATGTATACTCGATTTCTGCACCAAGAATCTTCTGTAGCAAATTCGAATTGTCCACCAGCACAAACTCACTTCACAATTGCAATATTCAATCAACAATGCTTCGATACCATGTAGAAATTATATGCACTAAGCATGCATATGTCCTTGATTCTCCTGATCTCACACTATTTAAATTTATGCAAAATATAGAATTAATTCCACTTGTTGATCTTTTGTGGAAACAATTAATTGCACACACATGTGAAGCATAAACAAAAATATTCAATCACACATAACATAGTTTTTAACCGGGAAAGCCTGAAGCTGAAAACCCAAAATATATATTATGTAACATGGATATCATATGACATTCTCATACAAACATACAAAGCTTATCACAAGCTCTCAGTACAGTACAATCGTCATACACTATACAGGCCTAATCTTGCAAATCCATGCACCGATCTTTGCCACCTGCTAGCCTGCCTCCATTGTGCAATCTCTGATCTAAAGAATAGCTCTGAATTAATTCAAATTACTCTTGGATTGACTGTGCAATCCTCATTGGCATCTCCACTGTGTGTTGGATGCAATCAATGCATCACTAATAGTCACAACAAATAGTCTATCTTGCCCTTTCACCTATCTCTCCACTGGTCTCCACTGAAACTGCCATGCACTGTAGTTAACTGATGTATTCTTCAGTTGATTAATGATTTATTATTTATGAATTAATTAAATAATTAATTCAATCTACTCTCACTAGTGTATCAATCAGTTAGACTAGATACAACTAGCTCAACTGAGTCTAACTGAGTTAAACTGAATACAACTCCATAACTACTTCTTCCAACTATGTCATAACTCTTCCACTTGAGTTCTAACTGAGTACTCCATGCATTAGCTCCAGTAAACCCTTAGGAATAATGTAATTCCTTCTATCAGCTACTGTGCCACATCTGCGCACTGAACTAAAGTGCTCCAAGAGAATAAGTCGCTATTTAGAGTCTGATTATTATTAAGAGCTAATAATAATCGACATGCATCTATTTTTAGATTGACGATATATAAATAGACTTCGCCCAATATTATAAAAATAGAATTTGATATATTTTTCCAACTTGATCAACCATCCAAAAATAGCATCCTGCAACTTCTGAAATATGATCGACATGTCTAAAAATAGACTTGCCCCAAAAATAGCCTACGGGCCCACTTAGTGAAGGTGACTCTTTTCACTAAGCTCATCATTTTTTTGAATCTCAACAACCAGACCCACGGATGATCCTACTACGTAGGAGGTGCCTATGGTAGAGACCCCTGTGCCATTTGAAACAAATAAGGAACAAACATTTGGGATGCATAAGTCCCCAAGAGAAAATAACCCCAGACCACGCCATTATGCCGGAGAGAAGATGAAGAAACCCATGCCTGAACTCTCGAAAAATATTGAAGAAGGGGATGATGATGTGGTAGAAGTAGCACCATTCTCGCTGCTACCCGGCTACATTGCACCATGCAAACCTACAGTGAAAGTGCCAAAGTACTTGGATAAGGTGCGTTCAAGTATCCAAGTTCCTCTGATCCCAAAAAATGTCCCAATGGAGGGGGATATACTTGCAAAAATCCCTCAGTTATGATTCAATGATTGGGACATCGCAGACGTTGAGAAGTTTCTAGATCTCGCACCAGATATATATCCTGATCCAATGCCCTATGTAGGAGGTCTGGTGCAACTCTAATTGAAGAGATAAATGATAGGTGTGCACAAGGCATGCCTTCTCAATTTGTTGCAGATCCATCATTTTGGGCGCAACCCCATTAATGATATATGTGTTAGGAAATTATTAACGTTGGTGCATGATGATGCACTTTGGCTAGGAGAGCGCATCCCAATTGATGACGAACTCATTCATAGAATTATAGGACTTCCAAACAAGGTGGCTGACCCTATGGCATATTTCGAAGGGAAAGCGCAGTAGAAAGTTTTGGCGGACAAAATCAAGAAAAAATATGATGTTACGCGCAAGTCCCAGGGATTCATGGTAGAAGAGATTAACGAAACCGTCGTAAATTTTGGCATGGTCAGCTTGGCTTGCAAGATGATGCACAAGTGTAGGCCGAAGGAAGTGCCAGTGCACGTGATTGTTCTAGCTAGAAGTTGCGAAAAATGAGTCATATACAATTGGTGCACGTATCTCTGCAAGGAATTCCTTGAAAAAATGTGCGAATTCCAGGGGGACGACAAGCACTTTCAGTATGATTGGATCTTATTATTAATCACACCCATTGGGTGGAAAAACCCCAAAGATACTCAGTTCCCAGGACTTGCAGAGCCGATGTGCAAAGCTGTGTGCTACGCAACCTTATGGCACTCCTCTGACCCATTGTGAGAAAAAGAAAACAAGATCTTTTGGGTCCTCTATGATGCAAGATTATACTAGGTGGTACAGTCAAAGCCATGCCTGTCTCCTACCATTTATGAGCAATACAAGATGGTAGTTGACATTAAGGCTGCATTCTGGTATGATTTTTCTTACTTGGTTTGATCAGGTTCACAAGAGACTGGTCGTCGGCTTGGTTGACTCCACCAACAAAACCATGCACCCCAATAGATAAATAAATAGAGCAGGCCACTGAAAAGCCTGCTGAAATAGTACCACCAACTATGACAGAAAAACCTGGTGAGAAGGAGCCTACACCGACAACAACAGGAGAAATCACTAATACCACAGTGCCAGAAAAGAATGGATCTGCACCCAAGGAAAATGAAGTAGCCACATCGAAGGGCACAAAGCGTGGTGCACAATCCACAGTTGGGTCAAGAAAGAAGCAGAAGGGTTGTAACCAAACATTACAGGAGTTCCTGACACTTTCAGGGTATACTTATATCAAGACTATTATGTATTTTAACATATATTTTTGATTTCCAATTATATTATACAGATGAAAAGACAATCTTCCTTAATAGGATAATTTAAGAAGAAGTATACATTACTCAATTGAGAGGATTCAAGGTGCATGAATGAGATAACTAATCTAGATTTATGCAGGAACGCAACATAATACACATATAACCATAAACATAGAGATGCAGAAGAAATAATGCTTCAATTTATTAAAAACAAATGACTGAAATATGTTTACAGATAGAATGGAAATAAACTAGCTAGGGTGATGGTAGCTTATCTCTGAGAAGAGATGTGGCAGCTACATGCCTCTGAACTGTGTTACAATGAGGCTCGAGGGCCTATTTATTATTGAGAAACAATGGAAAACCCTAAACATCTAAAAGCCTAACCGTAGGAGATGAAGCGCCAAAACTATGGGCCCCGTTTGGGTAAATTGGTGTTTAAACTTCCGAGGGACGTAACTTTGGCATACGATCTCTGTTTGACGCACACCATCGGTCCATGAATTCACCCACTTTGCTCATGGTTTTCCCAAAAAACATCATTTAGGGCATCAAAACGGCTCCGGAAGTTCAGGACCCGAAAAACTGCTAAAAATAGTAAGTTGTGCCGAAATTGAAAAATTGAAAGAAACAATGGTGGGGGTTCAAATGGAATAGGTGGGTGGGCACCAATATCCACGTGGCACATTAGGGCCTTCAAACGGCTCTGAAAGTTCAGTAACTTACAACTTGCTAAAAATAGTAATTTGTGCTAAGAGTGAAAAAATGAAAGAACTAAGGGTGCAGGTCCAAATGGAATAATTGGGTGGCCACCAATATCCACCTGGATCATTCCTTCCTCCTTAGGAAGAAATGGTCCCCATTGCGTTAATTTATTCCATGAGAGGAAAATTCTGTTGAACTTGGTATTGGATTTGTCCAAGATGTCGTGGACCTACTGGCGGACGTGCTGGATGCGTTCAATAAATTTGGTTTCCTCAGATAGTACATGTTTGAATTCTATCTGTGTAATCACATGAGTTATGGAAATATCAGGTGGCAGTGCGCCGAGGGTTAGATCAATGGAGTGCTTGTCCAGACTATGTAGAATAACCTCTGTGGGTGAGGAGAAAATGTCTTCGTATTCCTCCACAACTTTGTTCATCTGTTGCAACTGTGTAGGGGAGCCTTGTTTCGAAGCTGTGGCCACAATATTCTTCTTTCCATGTGAGTGAGTTGTAAGGAAAATAAATTTCTTGGTTTTGGAAACAATCTTATTGCGTTGTTTTGCAATAGTCAAGGAGATCGTAAGAGGTGGTAATACCTCTAGTATCTTGTATAATTTATTTCCCAAAGTAATAACAACATAACGAGGCCTAGACTCATACATAACATGTCATCTCCACAAGTATGGTTGGCCCAATAATACATCAGCTACATCAAGAGGAGAAACATCACATAATACCTCATCCGTGAATGACTTGATGTTGTACAAAAGGTGACACTGTTGATGGATGCAGAGATCTCTCGTTGGGTGAAGCCACCCTATGGTATATGGTTTCGGGTGTGCTATGGTTGGTAGGTTGAGCCACTTCATGACCTCTGCTAAAATGAGGTTCTTTTTGCTTCCGCTATCGAAAATAAATTGCAATGGAGAACCCTTCACCCACATTTGTGAATGGAAGAGGCACTCCCCCTCCTCTGAATCCTCGGGATCCTCCCTCTGGAGCTTGGTGGTGGAAACAATGGCACTAGGGTCCACATCAATGATCTACTTCCATTTTTCATCTCCCTTGTCCAGTTCTGGCTTAGGATCAGAACATGCATCTGATTAGGGTGTGTTCAGTTCAGCCACTAGCGATTGTTTGGCCCAACACTCATTTGTGCTATGAGTGGGGCTGTGATGAAATTCACACCACTTCCCCATGTCATTATTTGGATTTGTGGTGGTGTTCTGAGTCACTCCTATTTGGCTCTGCCCCCTATTCTATGGTTCGGGGGTGCCTTTCCCTGGTTTCAGATTTGCGTATCCAAAGTCTCACTTCTTTTGCTTAAATTTCTGCTCAATCTTGATGGCAGAGAGATATGCCATGCCAAGTGAGGTAATGTCAAGGAACTCCATTTCCTCTTGAATGTGTTTGTGCAGACAGCTGTGGTACTTAAGCACCAAATGTCTCTCTGAATCTTTAATACCCAAATTTTTGCAAAGGGTATGGAACAAATTCGTCAGTTCGCACACATCTTGATCCTTTCGCTGCCACAACGTGGTCCATTGGATGTACTTGTCCTCATAGCTCCCCACTGGGTAATACTATTCCTTGATGTCATCTGGGAATGAATTCCAAGTGGGTGCAGCTGAGAACATAGAGGGCTCCCCTTGGTCCTTTTTCTCACAATAGGTTTCCCACCAGTCTTTGACATGGGGAGCGACTTTGAGGAGTGAAAAAATAATCTTTTCTCGGTCAAAGAAATCATGGACCGAGAAATACCATCCTAGAAAATTCAACCATATATCTACGGCATTTGCATCTATCTATCCTTAAAATACAGGAATGTCAAATTTTACCTTTACCTTGAAGGGTGTGGCACCTCTAGAGTGGTTGTTGGATGCATATGCGTCGTAGGTGGGCAGCCGTTGAAGGATCTGAGAAAATTTATCCATCATCGCTTTCATTTATTTCTCGAGGGCATGCTCGAGCAATATTTTGATAGGATATCGTACTCCCTCATCTTTATTTTCTTCTTCCATGGGAGGGCGTAAGGGTTTGTGAGGCCGATCTTGCAAGGGTTCAACCAGATCGAGCCCTAACTCCTTATACCCTAACCTCGTTGGGGACATGCAAAGAAAAACAAAGAAAGAGAAGACCGATCTGATACCACTGATCTCAATTTATGGAGGAAAACAAAATAACACACATATAACCATAAACATAGAGATGCAGCAGAAATAATGCTTCATTTTATTAAAAGCAAATGATTGAAATATGTTTACTGACAGAATGGAAATAAACTAGATAGGGGTGATGGTAGCTTATCTCTGAGAAGAGATGTGGCAGATACATGTCTCTGAACTGTGTTACAATGAGGCTCGAGGACCTATTTATTATTGAGAAACAATGGAAAACCCTAAATATCCAAAAACCTAACCGTAGGAGATGAAGCGCCAAAACTATGGGCCCCGTTTGGGTAAATTGATGTTTCAACTTCCGAGGGACATAACTTTGGCATACGATCTCTGTTTGATGTGAACCATACCTCGTTAGAAATATCTATCCGAGGAATACAATTTCTATGTGAGAAAATCAATCTATAGACCCATTTTTCTCTAGGATTTCCCAAAAAACGTCGTTTAGGGCCTCAAAACGGCTTTGGAAGTTCAGGACCCGAAAAAATGCTAAAAATAGTAAGTTGTGCTGATATTGAAAAACTGAAAGAACTGACGGTGGGGGTTAAAATGGAATAGGTGGATGGTCACCAATATCCATGTGGCTCATTATGGCCTCCAAACGGCTCCGAAAGTTCAGGAACTGACAACCTGCTAAAAATAGTAAGTTGTGCTGAGAGTGAAAAAATGAAAGAACTGAGGGTGCGTGTCCAAATGGAATAGGTGGGTGGCCACTAATATCCACATGGATCAATACCCATGTGCATAAATTGAGTAAATACCTTTATGGGTTTAATTAGGTGCCCCTTGCTTCGTACTCCAAGATTTATGAGTGCTTGTTAGGTTTAGGATTCACCACAATTGCTACAGATCCCAATTTTACTAGTTATTTGAGAACTCTGAATTGCTTATTTAGGTTTTGTATATAGATGACTTGAATTACAAGGATTTCATATAATATCATTCATGGTGCAATGTTGAGTTGAAATTTTAGTTTTTAACCCTGTACAATTAATTCCTACAAATTGTTGAGATTCAACAAGATGATGATCCTAGTGAAAATTAAGCACCTACACTAGGATGGAGCCTCAGGCTATTTTTAGGTGGAATCCTATTTTTAGAACAGATGAGAAAATTCTATTTATAGATGGTGAGAAAATTCTATTTATAGATGATGCTCTATTTTTAGATGTATGTTTGAGTTGTATTTTTAGATTGCATGTCTATTTATAGATACATGTCGACTATTATTATCCCTTAATAATAGTTGGACAATAAATATTAATCTATTCTCATGGAGCACTTGGAATCAATTAACTGAAGTGGAAAACCAGTTAGCTGAAGGAATTTCGAGTTCAAAGGTTGGTTGGTGGGACATGAAAGTGGACTTAGTTGTAATTGAATGATTTGAAGTTGTAACAGAGTTTGATGTGTAATTATGTGAGTTGTAAAGTAGTTTAAGTCAGTTAAGTGAGTTAAACTCGGTTGTGCTAGTTGTATCTGAAGATACACTAGTGAGAGATGAGTGAATTAAATATGAAATTAATTCACATGGAGTGATCTCAAATGCAACTAAAGGTTTACTAATGTTAACTATAGGCATGTCAGATACAATGGAGACCCAGTTGAGAGGTAGGTGAAAGGGACAATTGATTATCAGTTGTACTATATTGGATTACACTCTTGCAAGACAAACACAAATTGGATATGCTCATGAGGATTGCGCAGTCAAGGAGGGCATGATTGCATTGAATTGTTCTTTGTAATCATCTTGGATTTCACGATGGAGGCAGGCTGTTGTGAGGCAGAAATTCGGCTAAGGCATTTGTCAATTTCTGCAAGGCAGTGTGAGACAATTGTATATTGTACTGAGAGCTCTTGGATTAGAGTTTTGTATGATATTGTTTCATGACCCATGATATATACATAATATATGATAGTGGGGTTTTTATCTTTATGATTTCTTGGTAAAAACATGTGTTATGTGTGAATGATCTTTCTTCATGTGTTTGCAATTGGCGATCGTGTTTTAAATTTCCACAAGAATTTTTGTAGAAGTGATTTTGTATTTAACAGTGGAATAAAATTGTTAGACCAGGAGAATCTAGGCAATACATAATTGTATTAAAATTTCTTCATTGTATCAGAGCACAGAAGATTGCAATTTTGAAGCAGGAGCTAAGTTTGTTGATGGAAACAATTTGAATTTGCTGCAAGAATTTCTTCGTGCGACAGTTGAGTAAACATCGAAATGGATTCAATGGCTTGCGGTTGAGTATCCACTCGAGGGTAGCTCAAACTAAATTTCCTATTAGGACAGGATGGAGGTGGTGCTTGAAGATAATGGCTTGAAGGAATTCATCGACAGTGATGTTCCTAAGCTCACTTCGACGGATGCTGCGTTACTTGATGCATGGAAAAAGAAAGTAGCGAAGGTGAGAAGGATTTTGTCGGAAGGTGTACAAGACCACATTGTCTCAAAATTTCATGGGAAAGCCACTCCATATGATATGTGGAAGGCTTTGACTAATATTTTCCAAAGCAGCAACGACCATAGGAAATTGGCGCTAAAGGATAAGATTAGAAAGATCAAGATGGAAAAGGGCGACAATATTCCAAAGTATCTCACAAGGTTTGTCCAATGTTAGGATGAACTGGGGAGTGTGGTAATCACTGTTTCTGATGATGATTTGGTGAGCTTGGCTCTCTTGGGACTTCCTAAGAGTTTTCATAGTTATGAATACTTTGTCAACGGACGGGAAAAACTGCCAGATTGGGAACAACTGTGGTTGGATCTAGTGCAGGAGGATTTCAAGAGGAACACCAGAGATGGCTCTTCATCAAAGCATGATGATGAAGAGGATTGTGATTTGGCTTCCAAGGAAAGGAAAGTGAAGGGGATGAAATTCCATTCAAAATCTGAGTCTAAAGGTAAGAAGCTGTATTTGTCCAAGGTGAAGTGTTTTCACTGTCATGAACATGGGCATCTCACCACTAACTTCCCACAGAAGAAGAAGAAAAAGAAGATTGATGGAGCTGCAACTGGTGAGGCCCTTGCCTCACAATTTGAACTTGATTTCTCTTTGATTGCATGCATGGTGTGAAGTGAATTGGGATCGGTGTGGTATCTTGATAGTGGTGCTTCCTTCCACATGACGGGAGATAAGGAGCTTTTCAGTGACTTGGAGGAGAAAGATCTCCAAATGCATATAGAGGTGGGCGACGATGGACGATACAGTGTGACCAGCATTGGTACAATTAAATTTGAGAGGGATTCAGGTAAACCATTTCAATTGAAATATGTTATGCATGTTCTAGGTCTGAAGAAAAACTTGGTCTTAGTCACGATGTTGGAGGACAGAGGCTATGTCATTGTTTTCAGCGATGGAAAATATTTCCTTCAGCATAAAACAACGGGTCAAGCAAAGAGTATATGGATTCGAGTTAAGAATCTCTACAAGCTAGAGGTAGATGGTTGTGCTTCCATGATGGGAAAGGCAGAAAAAGTGGTGAGCCAGGATGAGGGTGAATTATGGCACAGGCGATTGGGCCATCTTCATCATGGAGCCTTGAAAGTCATGCAACAAATATCTATTGGACTTCTAATGGGAACACTTAGTCAATTAAATCAGTGCAAGGGTTGTACCATGGGGAAGTATGTAAAGTCAATATTTCATGAAAAGGAGAATCGTGCTTTGGTGATCCTGGAGAGAGTTCACACATATGTGTGTGGACCATTCTCGGTTGCTTCAACAGAAAAACACAGGTATTATGTTATTTTTGTTGATGACTTTTCTCGTGAATGCTAGATATTTTTCATGCAGAAGAAGGATAAACATTCTCAAGTTCTGTGAGTTTAAGTCATCGGTGGAGAAAGAGTCGGGGAAGTAAGTGAAGGCTCTGAGGAGCGATAATGGTTGAGAATACATCTCTAACGAATTCAAAGACTTTTGCAATAAAGAACGGATTCGAAGAGAACTCATAGCGCCTCATAACCCACAACAAAATGGTGTTGCGGAGAGGAAGAATAGAACAATTGTGGGTTCAGCACGAGAAATGTTGCATAATCAGGGCCTACCAATGTATTTGTGGGTGGGAGCATGCAACACTGTGGTTTATGTTTAAAACCGTTGTCCTCATAGAGTACTTGGCATGAGTACACCTGAAGAAGCTTTCACTAGTAAGAAACCAGATGTTTCTCACTTTAAGATTTTTGGCTCATCTGTTTATGTACATGTGACCAAGAATACCAGGAAGAAGCTGAAGCCGACTGCTGAAGTTGGGATATTTTTGGGGTACACAGAAACACCCCATAATTATTGTGTGTATTTTCCTAATAGTAAGATGATTATTATGTGACAAGATATAAAATTCAATAAGGGGGAAGCCATGCGGTTGTTGCTTGAGAGGGAGCTGGAATTGCATGCGGAGGAGGAACTATTGGTTCCCAAAGATGAGTCTCTAGATGTGGATCATCCACAAGAAGAGGTTTATGGAGTGGAGGAGTCCACTCACGTAGAGCCAAACATCAGAACGGGGAGAAGGCATACCGTAGAAGCTAAAAGGTTGAGACTTGATGATGTGCATAATGTAGGAGTCCCTACTTCACAGCACAGACAAAGACAATCTCCTGACTGATTCACCGGATACATGACTCTTGTTGGAACAGGGTCTCCTAACAAGCTGCGAAACTGGTCCATTTTGAATATTTTTTATTAGATTTAGTCTAGTGTAGGGGTTTTGGGGTGGGTCAAACCCCTGAACGCATTGTAATGGGTAAAAGGGTAAACCAGGGGTCCGAAAACCATGGTTTGTGGACCATAGGAAAGTCTAGGCTAGATTGTTATAAATAGAGAAGCATTTTGTATTGAAAAGGACAAGAATGATGAGCTATTGATGTAATTTGTGGTTTAAGCTATTTGTTTGGGTTTTGGGGAAAGGACTCCTACTAGCTGTGTGCGTGGAGATCCAAGTCTAGCTATGTGCGGACCCTGCTGCTGTGTGCGCAGGTTGGGAAGGGAATTGTAAGGAAGAATTGATGAATGAATGAATAAGAAAGATTGATAGAGAACTGAATCTGTGAGTACTTTTGTGCAGATTGTTGGTAATTATCGTATTGTGCATTTTCTGTCTTTAAGCTGTGAATATCTACGTAAGTGTGTTTCTAGATCTAGATCTATTATGTTCTATTTATGTATTGTTGTGTTGCTGTAATAATCATAGATCTAGCGCATGTGGATGCGAACAGAGACCTACTTAACCCTGTATAGAACAAGGTAATTTGGGAATTACAGGACCTAGCACAACATTTCTTGCCTTATCCATCCTTTCTCAGGGTGTGGAAACCTGGTTCTAGCACCCACCCATACTACTTCAGGTGAGAAAGGGCCAGTAGTATAGGGGTTTGTTGGCAAGCCTTTCACACCTAACCTGGATCAGGACCCTTCAAGCCAACAAATGGTTCCGTTTTCGGGACCCGAAGAAGTTTGAGAAAGGGATCGGGTAATGACATTAGAGATCTAATGCAGAGATGAATGAGAGCTACTCTGGGTGAAAGCACAACACAGAGCGGTAAGTACTATCGAACCGGTCAAGTGGAGGATCTCTCTACTCATAGCTCACCGAGAAGAGAACCTACGCAAGGTCCGTCAGTTGACCCAACGTCAGGCCTCCGGGAAGATAAACCAGAGGAAAACATGGTATTACACTTAAAATTACCTACCGTTAAAGGTGCAACCGACGAGGACATGGAGCGGTTTTGGTTCATGGCTGACTCGGTGTGGACTATGCAAGGGGTGGTAAGCGATACTATGAAAAGAGCGCAGGTATCCCTGGCCTTCGAAGAAAGGGTGCTGGACTGGTATATGTGGTACATATCTCAAAACGGGAGCGAATCACTTCAAGATGTTAAGGACGCCCTAAAACAAAAATTCTAGAAGCCGAAATATTACTTTCAGTTGGTAGCAGAAGTGAAAGACTTCAAGCAAGGTGCATCTGAGTCATTGTGGGAGGCTGACCAACGGTTAAAGAAAGTAATTAGGGAAGGAGGGTTCAAGTATGATGACAGACAACACACGAAATGGTTCATCACTATGTTGCTACCTCACTTATGCATACCAATGAGCCACCAGACCTTCGAATCGTAGGAAAAAGCCTTGGAAGATGCTATGAAACTCGAAGCCACGCCTAAGGAAAACACGTTGGGGGGAGTGCAGCAAATTCAAGAATAGCTTGGAGCCATGCATATGGAAATCCAGAGCTTGCAAACGGAACAGGGAAAAGGAGTTAGCACAGACCTCTGGTGCATACAATGTCGGGTGTCTGGCCATACCAAGGACCAGTGTCCTCTATTGGTAGATTACTTATAGGCAGGGGGACCTAGTCTGCTGCGACCCAGGTCTGGCGAATCTGTGCTCTGGTGTGATGAGTGTCGGGTAGCAGGACTACATGATATGACCCATTGCCCTCGATTAAGTATGTGTGAACTGAAGCAACATTGGTGTAGGTTCTTCCCATCGGTAGGGCATGATGATCAGAATTTTCACACATATGACTTATTGGTAGATCGAGGAAACCTATATAGGGTACAATCAAACCCTGCATCGCTGAGATCTCCCGTGACTTTTGGTGGCTCCCCCGCGAGGGGCAGAGGGGGCTAGGGAGGAAGCGCAGGATGAGGACAGGGCCAACTGATCTGCTATAACTGCAGAGAGGTAGGGCACTTCGCCAGGAATTGCCCGAACCCCACCAGGTAATCCTGTAAATATTTCCAACAACTGGACCATGAGATCGAAGACTGCCCGATCTTGATAACAAAAATACAGGACAAACAACCTACCCCTACGTAAAATGTGCAAATAGTTAAAAATTAGCTAAGGAATGCAGATCCGAGTGTAAAATTCATGACACGCAATAGTACGGTCACTCAGGGAGCAAAGGAAGAGCTTGCCTCTAGGAAGGGAATGAATCTCAAGGAACAAAAGCCACTGGCAGCCCCTGCACAGCTGCCAACACACCTCTAAAAAGAGGAAGAGGTTGAACCCTTTCTAAGGGCATGTCTAAAACTACTACATGACCTACAAGCTGTAGAAAATATTCAAGTATTACTACATGACTACACAACCCGGCCCAACACCATTGCTGAGATTAAGGAAGTACACAAATTACATAGCTACAAGAAACACACCGGGAGGGAAATGCAGTTGACTGCTTAGATTGGTGACTATGAGATAGATCAAGTTATCATCGATCTTGGATCGGATGCGAATGCCTTACCAAAGTAGACATGGCAACGAATGGGAGAACCGAATATAGACTGGTCCACCATCTAGATGTGCATGGAGAATCAACAGAATATCATCCCTCTGGGAAGGTTGCCGAAATTCATGGTAGATATCACAGGAGTAAAGGTCCTAGCTGACTTTGAAGTAATAGAAATTGTGGAAGATGCGGATCCCTACCCTGCACTTTTAGGACTGGACCGAGCTATAGACATGGGACGTGTCATCAATCTAAAGAAACACAACATGGTATTTGAGAAAAATGGTACGCGCGTAATAGTACCGCTAGATCCCGCCGAGGGTGTGCAGTATACGAAACCAACCTATGAAGAGGAGGAACTAGATCACATCTACAAGGTGACAGCATAGGATGAAGGCCAGAGTAACCCTATAACAGATGAAGCACTCTGTTAGGAGAGGGACAGGGAGTACTTTTCTGACCCTGATGAAGAATTGGAGAGTTGGCAGACCCGACTGTATGATGTCTCAGGACTACGATGCCCTCAGGCCGCAAGGACCCTCTACTGCATTACTGCAGAGGTAAGAGACCTTCCCCACTTTGATGGGTCTAGTAATGTCTAGGAATTTATAAGAAATTTGGAAGCTAGGGTGCCAAAAGAACGGCGGCTCTAGGCCCTCAATCTGGCTCTGCGTGGGACACCTACACGATGGTGGGATACCCACAAGAAATCATTGCCGGATTGGGAAACATGTCAAGATAGGATGATTCTGTGGTTTGAAACTCCAATTGACGTGTGCACCAAGATATTCCTTGGACCCGGGAATCCTCGCGTGCATCTGCGTGCTTGTATGACCAAATGGTCCGATCGGACCCCAGAAGAATGGATCCATCTATTTGTGCATACCTTAGGCCCTATCCCTGCTTCTTGGTACTTAGATGCGGAGTTACACCAGTGTACCTACCACTGGGAAGTGTTAAAAGAAGACTTTATCAGAATGTTTGGGCTAATTGGGGGAACAAAGACGCTCGACGAAGCTCTGCAGGACATTGATGCATTTGTATTTAAGAAGCCTCACCCCTGCACCACACCAGCATCCCTGACATGGGAAGCCCATATGCAAGACATAGTCAACTGCCGGAGCTTGGCGATTAATGAAGAAGAATATAATCCGCGAAATATCTCTGTTCCGAAATCTGAAGGAGAACGTACCTTTATCAGACCGTCGCTATAGAATATTGATGTAACACAACCCCTCAGACTACGCGAAGTTAATATTGGAATAGAAGAACACCCTAAGCTGGCTAAAATTGGGGACTATTGGGATGAAGGAACCGTAGGAAAAATTGTAGAACTACGTACGGAGTATCAGGACTTATTTCCGAAAAAGTTTTCTGAGCTCAAAGGAATCCCTGGGGACCTAGGCATTATGTACATCACTCTGAAACCTGAGGCGCATCCCGTCAAGCAGCGACCTTACCGACTAAATCCTAGATATAAGCAAAAGGTCAAAGAAGAGCTAGAAAAAATGCTTACCACAGGTATCATTGAACCAATTGAACAATCAGATTGGGTAAGTCCAATGGTCATCCAGGAGAAGAAGACAAAGGGGGAAATACGCATCTGCGTGGGTCTATGCATGTTAAACGACGCCTGCGTCCATGACCCCTTCCCTACGCCCTTCTCTGATGAAATCCTTGATAGCGTGGGTGGCCAGGAGGCCTATTCCTTCACAGATGGATTCTCCGGATACCACCAGATCAAAATTTCACCTGAAGATCGCAGTAAGACTACCTTTGTGACCAAATGGGGTTCCTTCCAATATACAGTCATGCCCTTTGGCCTCAAGAACACACCCGCTATATTTTCAAGGGTCGTAGTGGCTGTGTTCAAGGAGTTTATTCATAAGCTCCTAGAGGTTTACTTCAATGACTGGACGGTCTTTGGCCTGGTAAAAGATCACGTCTCTAACCTGCGATTAATGTTGGATGCATGCCGGAAGCACCAGATCTCCTTTAATATCAAAAATTTCATCTTCTGTGTACCATTCGAGATCTTGCTTGGACACATAGTCTGTAGGCAAGGATTGATGGTTGATCCTACAAAGATAGCCATAATTATCAACCTCGCAGCCCTCACAACGGAAAAATAGCTACTTTCTATTCTTGGCCACAGGGCTATTACAGGAAATTCATTCAAGGGTACGCTCTGATCACAACACCCATGGAACAACTACTAAAAAAATATGTCTCTTTTTTCTGGAATGATGAATGTTAGAAGAGTTTCGAACTGCTCAAAGAGAATATGATCTCCACACCCATACTGATATTTCCTGACTGGTCAAAGTAATTTCATGTCCATGTGGATGCGTCAGGCATCGCCCTAGGCACGATTCTTACCCAACCTGGAGAAGGAGATATTGATCACCTGGTTTCCTTTTCGATTCAAAAACTCTCGGGCACAGAACGAAACTACTCTACCACTAAGCGTGAAGGACTGGCTATGGTATACGCATTACAAAAATATCAGCACTATCTGCTGGGTGGCCACTTTAAGATGTTCACTGATCATTCGACTTTGAAATACTTGGTCAACAAGCCTGTGTTGGGGGGGAATATTTGCCGTTGGTTGTTACTATTCCAGGAATATGATTTTGAGATCATCGTTAAGCTCGAGAGGTTGAATGTAGGCCCGGATCATCTATCTCGCATCGAAACAGAGGAAGAACCTACTAACTTGGACGAGGGCTTACCCGATGCGCATTTGTTCACCATTAAGGTGGTTGATGCTCACTTTTTTGATATCATTGAGTTCCTTATTATGGGCATGGCCCCTGCATAATATTCGGTGCAGTAGAAGAATGAGTTGGTTACCCAAGCTGCGGACTTTACTATCATCGTTGGTAAGTTATACAAGCTAGGCACAGATGAAATACTACACAGGTATGTATTGGAACATGAACGGCCCACCGTTTTAGCAGAAGCACACGACGAAGTCGCATGAGGCCACTACGCAGGACGAGCTACGACACAAAAGATCTTGAGGGTTGGATTATGGTGGCCTACCCTGCGTCAGGACTCTTACACCTATTGCAGATCGTGTGATACATGCTAGCGAACTGGATGACCCTCACGTCGAGATGACATGCCATTACAGCCTCAAGTGGCCCTACACGCTTTTGAAAAATGGGCCATTAACTTTATAGGACCCATCAACCCACCAGAAAAGAAAATAGGTGCGTGCTACATTATCACTGCCACTAACTACGTTACTCGATGGGATGAGGCACAAGCGGTGAAATATTGTACTACGGATACTGCTGCACACTTCATCTTTGAGAAGATTCTGACCAGGTTTGGCTGCCCAAAGATCCCAATGAGTGACAGAGGCACGCACTATGTTAACCAAACAATTAAAGCTTTAAATGAGGAATTATGGATCCACCATGCGAAGAGTACACCATATCATCCCTAGGAAAATGGGGCAGTTGAAGCTTTTAACAAAATTTTAGTACAGGCATTAACTAAGGTTTGCAATGTTGATCACAGTGACTGGGTTGTTCGCATCCCCTCAGTTCTATGGGCATACTGAATGACCTGCAAGAAGATGATAGGCAGGACCCCTTCCGAATGGTCTATGGAAAGGAGGCCATTATGCCCATAGAATACGTTGTTCCTAGCTTACGCATCGTAGCATTCACAAATATGGCGGACCTAGATATCATAGAGGAGCGTCCTACGCAACTGGTGGCTTTGGAGAAAGATCGGTTTATTACTAATTTTCACCAATAGGTTCAGAAGGCTTGCGATAAAGTCTGGCATGATCGACATATTCACCAAAAGACATTTTTCGAAGGTGATCTCGTCCTTTTATATGATATCCAATTTGTGAAACATCCAGGGAAATTCCAATAGCACTGGCTTGGTCCCTACACAGTGAAGGAGATCACGAATGGCAGAGCAGTCGAGATAGCTACCCTGCACGGTGACCTCATTCCTGGCTTTGTCAATGGAAGTTGACTCAAGCCGTACTAGGTTAAGGATTATATGGCCGCACCGCCACAGTGACTTGGGACGAGTCACAAGATTGTGTTGGGGGACTGTTGGAACAGGGTCTCCTAAAAAGCTGCGAAATTGGTCCATTTTGAATATTTTTTATTAGATTTAGTCTAACGTAAGAGTTTTGGGGTGGGTCAAAGCCCCGTACGCATTGTAATGGGTAAAAGGGTAAAACAGGGGTCTAAAAACCATGGTTTGCGGACCATAGGATAGTGTAGGCTAGATTGTTATAAATAGAGAAGCATTTTTTATTGCAAAGGACAAGAATGATGAGCTATTGATGCGATTTGTGGTTTAAGCTATCTATTTGGGTTTTGGGGAAAGGACTCCTCCTGGATGTGTGCGCAGAGATCCAAGTCCAGCTGTGTGCGGACGCTGCTACTATGTGCGCAGGTTGGGAAGGGAATTGTAAGGAAGAATTGATGAATGAATGAATAAGAAAGATTGATAGAGAACTGAATCTGTGAGTACTTTTGTACGGATTGCTGGTAATTGTTGTATTGTGCATTTTCTGTCTTTAAGCTACAAATATCTGCATAAGTGTGTTTCTGGATTTGGATTTATTATGTTCTATTTATGTATTGCTATGTTATTATCATAAAATCATATAATCATAGATCTAGTGCACGTGGATGCGAACAGAGACCTACTTAACCCTGCGCAGAACAAGGTAATCTGGGAATTACAGGACCTAGCGCAGCATTGCTTGCCTTACCCATCCTTTCTCAGGGTGCGAAAACTTGGTTCCAACACCCACCCATACTACTTCGGGTGAGAATTTGACTTGCGCAAGCAGGTCATTGCCGAAAGGGCTAGTAGTATAGGGGTTTGTTGGCAAACCTTGCACACCGAACTTAGGTCGAGACCCCTCAAGCCAACAACTCTCATGAGAAAATGTATTGTGACTAAGCCATATTCCTTTTAGGAAGCAGTACAGGAGCTGGCACATGGATAGATGCAATGGTGGAGGAGTATGACTCCATTGTCAGAAATAGTGCTTGGGAAATTGTTCCAAGGTTGGTTGATAAATCAGTGGTAGGTTCAAGATGGATCTACAAGGTAAAGCAAGTTGTTGATGGAAGTGTTGAGAAATACAAGGCCAAATTTGTGGCCCGGGGCTTCTCACGGATCGATGGGATTGATTATGAAGAAACCTCTGCACCTGTCGCACGATATTCTTCCATAAGGACCATTCTTTATCTCTCACTGCAGATGGGTTGGCACATTCATTAGATGGATTTGAAGACTGTGTTTCTCAATGGGATCATTGAGGAAGAAGTGTACATTGAGTATCCTAAAGGATTTGAGATCTTCAACAATGAGTCACATCTGTGCAAACTCAAAAGACCGTTGTATGGGCTGAAGGAAGCACCCCATGCTTGGTACACTCAGATAGAAAAATATTTCATCGAACTTGGCTTCACCAAGAGTGAGGCAGATGCAAACTTATCCCAAATTGTGGTGGAGGGTAAATTTTAATCATTGTTCTTTATGTTGATGATTTAACACTGATTGGTGATGAGAAACTGATACATTCATGCAAGGATGGCCTTTCAAAGTAGTTGGAGATGAAGGATATGGGCCTCCTTCATTATTTCCTTGGATTGGAAATATGGCAGCGAGATGGTGAATTTTTTGTGTCTCAAGGAAAGTATGCAAGGGAGATATTGGGTAAGTTTCACATGGAGGGCTACAAACCCATGGATACTCCTCTTACAGGAAACTGGAGGAAAGAGGACGCTACATCTAGAGAGGTAGTGGAAGCTATTGTCTATCGACATTTAGTGGGTTTTCTAATTTATTTAGTGAATACAAGACTAGACATATGCTATGCGATGAACCATCTTAGTCAAGAAATGGTTAAGCCTACCAAGCTCTTTTGGAAGGCGGACACGCATGTCCTGAGATACCTAAGGGGCACATCTGAGTATGGCTTGTGGTATAGACATACGGATGATGTGAAGTTGCATGGCTTCATGGATGTAGATTGGGTGGGCAGCCCAACAGACAGAAAGATCACATCAGGAGGGATCTTCAGTATAAAATCTACAACTGTTTCTTGGTACAACAGGAAACATAGATCCGTGGCACTTAGTTCAGCGGAAGCAGAATACATGGCAAGAAGTCAAGCTGCATGTGTGTCTATCTTGATGAGAAAGATCCTGGTTGGTTTGTTTGGTTCTCATTTAGATCGTATAGTGATTCATTGTGATAATCATAGTTGCATTAAAATATCGATTAATCTTGTTTTTCATGATAGATCTAAGCATATAGATATCTGGTATCATCATATCATATATTGTGTACAACAGAAGATCATGTTGCTTCAGTACATTCCTATGGAAGATCAAGATGCAGATATTCTGATGAAGGCGCACACCAGGAGAAAATTCAAATACCATAGAGACAGAATCGGGGTGAAGGATAATCCCTTTCTTGTTGAGAGGGAGTGTTGAGATTCTATTAGATGATGATCCTAGTGAAAATTAAGCACCTACACTAGGATGGAGCCTTGGACTATTTTTAGGTGGACTTATATTTTTAGAACGAATGAGAAAATTCTATTTATAGAGGAAGTCTATTTATAGATGGTGAGAAAATTTCATTTATAGATGTATGTGTGAGTTCTATTTATAGATCACATGTCTATTTATAGATACATTTCGACTATTATTATCCCTTAATAATAGTTGGAAAATAAATATTAATCGATTCTTATGGAGCACTTGGAATCAATTTAACTGAAGTGGAAAAATTGTTAGCTGGAGGAATTTCGAGTTCAAAGGTTGGTTGTTGGGACATGCAAGTGGACTTAGTTGTAACTGAGTGATTCGAAGTTGTAAAAGAGTTGGATGTGTAGTTATGTGAGTTGTAAAGTAGTTTAACTCAATTAAGTGAGTTAAACTCAGTTGTGCTAGTTGTAACTAAAGATACACTAGTGAGAGATTAGTGAATTAAATGATAAATTAATTCACATGGAGTGATCTCACATGCAACTGAAAATTTACTATTGTTAACTACATGCATTCCAGATCCAGCGGAGACCCAGTTGAGGGGTAGGTGAAAGGGACAATTGACTATCAGTTGTACTATATTGGATTGCACTCTTGCAAGAAAAACACACATGGGATATTATCATGAGGATTCTACAGTGAAGGAGGGCATGATTGCATTGAATTTGTCTTTGTAATCATCTTGGATTGTGCAGTGGAGGCAGGTTTTTGTGAGGGAGAAATTTGGCTAAGGCATTTGTCAATTTCTGCAAGACAATGTGAGACGATTGTATATTTTACTTAGAGATCTTGGATTAGAGTTTTGTATGAGATTGTTTCATGATCCATGATATATACATAATATATGATAGTGGGGTTTTTAGCTTTATGCTTTCCCTGTAAAAACATCAGTGTTATGTGTGAATGATCTTTGTACATGTGTTTGCAATTGGCGATCGTGTTTTAAATTTCGACAAGAATTTTTGTATAAGCGATTATGTATTTAACAGTGGCATATAATTGTTAGATCAGGAGAATCCAGGAAATACATAATTATATTAAAATTTATACAAAAATAGACTCTTAATAATACATAAAATATGCAATGGTGCATGTGCACAAATACACACAAACACACATACAAATTTTACCATGGAAAGCCAAACTGGGAAAAATAGAAATATTTTTTCAATTTTATTCATATTTATTGTACTAAAATACAACATATACCCCATGGAATCCATAAATCATCAATCCATTTACCCTATATTTGAATAAAATTGTGGTTCCTTAAACAAAACTACAAAACCATGGACTACACCATTATGTGTGACAAAATGCTGAAAACAAAAATCGTATATCAAAAACCACCAATTTTTTTATTATTTATTTATTTAGTTTTCATTTTGGGGGGCTACCCCTTAACCTAAACATAAGGGGATTTCATCCCTTTGTGAAGCCCCTAATCAGGGTAGGTTGAGTCTCGCTTACAACCCCCTTGAATAGGGGGAGTTATCACCTCCAAGTGATCCCCTCCATTATGCCCGACACAACGTACAACACATGAAGGTAGTTGTACAAATAATATAATGCATGCCCAAAATTCTCCCACAGTCGTGTTTTTTTATTTTCACGTAGGGGTAATATGAATACATGATCAACAATCCAGTGAAATAATTCCCATTGTTTCTCTATACCAAGATAACTTCTCAGTGCTCACAAATTTTGTTAATGAATTTGAAACATTTTTCACACTGTCTAACTTCCCTAACAAATACTTCTTTTCTTCAATCAGATGTCTCACAACATGATATTGAACATCAATATGCTTTTTTTTTTAATCATATGTTGGGTTCTTCGCTAGGAATATTGTACTTTGACCGTGATGATCCTTTCACCTTAACAATGATAAGAAACAAATAATTACAATCCACTTCGAGGGGAAAACATCCTTATACAGTAAATATAATGAACAAGGTAATATTTGATGATCCTAAGACTAGGTCTCTTTAGTATATAAATAAGGGACAAATGATACAATTATAATAAAATGGGACCATGAGGGGTTCTAGTATACATAACAATATAACAATAGAAGTGTAATCACTCAATATCTAGGGCTTAATGAGAGGTTTTTAGATTAACATGGGGCTTATATAGTGCTTAACATTGCCATCCCATTAAAATAAGTGTTGTCCTAAACACTTGACTATATGTGTGTGCTTCTGCATGAAACACTCATCTTCCCATGTCACTTCTTCCACTAGTGGGTTATTCCATTTGATGAAGTACTCAATAATTGATATACTTCTTAGTTTCTTAGTCCTTGTTTCCAAAGTTGTTTCTAGTTCTAGTATTATTTTTCCCTCTGCATTAATCTCTGGTTAAAGATTTTGGACTGGGATCTTATAGTTGATGACCTTCTTTAAGCAAGAAACATGGAATATTCTATGTACATGTAAAGATAGCGGCAACACCAATTTTAGGTCATACTTCTAATCCAATAAAACACCTTATAGGGGTCATAACACTTTGGAACTAATTTTTTGTATTTATTTTCTTGCTTGAGGGACATTTGTTTATATGGTTGTAGTCTCACAAATGCACCATCTCCCACTTCAAATTCAATTTCACGACGATGCTGATTTGGT
Organism: Pinus albicaulis; assembly: GCA_034641835.2. Classification (NCBI taxonomy): domain Eukaryota; kingdom Viridiplantae; phylum Streptophyta; class Pinopsida; order Pinales; family Pinaceae; genus Pinus; species Pinus albicaulis. The sequence continues at coordinate 573,119,491 of CM076572.1, forward strand.
TGTTGTTTCATCCTATTTTGTGCCATAATCAAGTTGTCTGTTAATAGTTTGATAACCTCCTGTTGGTGATGGATGTGGTCCTCTACTACTTGAGCCTTTGTAGTCCCTTTCAAGGGTGATGTGATGGATGGAGGATGTGTTATAACACCATTCTTCCAAGGGAAAAAATTTGACCCATTTTTTATATTTATCAGATGAAAAAAAAACATATATATCCTTCTAAAAAGTTTTTCACAATCTCATTTTTCCATCAAATTGAGGATGGAAAGATGAGTTGTGAGCCAATTGAGTACCCAAACAAGAAAATAATTCCGTTCAAAAATTTTTAGTGAAACATTTTGGATTTGCATCACATACAATAATCTTTGCTATTCAATTTATATTTTGGACTATTTCCATAAGTGCTTCTACCACAATACTTACTTTAATAGGATGAGAAAGAGATAAAAAGTGGGCATACTTTGTCATTATATCTACCATTTTTTTAACGACAAAATTTCCTTCATATTTGGGTAAACCAGTAATAAAATCCATTGAAACTTCTTCCCAACATTGGCTTGATATGGATAATGGTTGAAGGAGTATTGGGGTCTTGATAGGTCTCTCCTTTATTTTTTTGGCACAACCCACATTCTGCCACAAATTTTTGCACATATGCTTTAGTACCTTACCAAAAAAAATCTTTCTTGATCCTATGGTATTTCTTCAAGAACCTTGAATGTACTCCTATAGGAGAACTATGTAATTCCAATAGGAACTTCTATTTGAGTTGATATTTCTTACATTAGTATAAGCAATATTAATCCCATAACAAATCGTTTTTCCATGTGAATTTTTCTAATGCATCAAGGTCCTCCTTTATATGTTGAATGATCTTGCATATCTTCTCATCTTATTTCCATTTTAACCTTGCTTCTTCCTATTAAGAAATTGGAATTGCAGTTGTTATTTTCATCACCAATTTTAAAGGAGAATTGTATTAGTTTCTAGCTATCCAAGTCATCCCAACTTTTTAGGTCAATCCCACCTCATGAAGGGGTTTTACCCTTGGTCAAAACCCCTCTATTTTGGACTACTATATATTGGAATTTCATCTCACTTCTTTGAGAATCAATACTGTTAGTATGAATTCTTCGTCGAAGCGTACGAAAAAGAACCACTTTAGCTACGCATAACTAATAGCCCTAACAACAATAATGGCTGCAAAACATCTTCAGATCTGCAATTAGTAGTTAAAGCGCTGCAACAAACAGATCTATAAATAGAAAGACATTAAGCAGTAAAGTAAAGAGTTTGCTCCATGCATCCAACAGACAAGACAAGAACACGATTTTTGAATGAATTTTTATATTACAGGGCACCTGGGAGGAAACAAGAAGGTGTATCCAGATCTCCTCATTGGGATGGGTTCTTTGTAGTCCTCAGCACTTCAGATCTAAGCTTTCTCTCTCTTGTAGATGTAGAAAACCCAATGTAGAAGGTAGAGCTCAATGGGAGCAAAATGGAAGAAAAATGAGACCAAGTGTGTAGATCCAGAGTGATCTAGTATGCAACAAAAGGTGAAGAATGAAGGGGAAAACCCTCCTATTTATAACAAAATATTGGGTCATTCTAGATCTTGGTGCATGATTAAAATAATGTTAACCAAATCTAGATCCACCTCTATGGAATATTTTATTATTATTTGTTGGAGGGAAAGGGACTTTGACTTGGGTCTAAATCCCTTGATTAGTGAAGAATAAATAAATAAATGATTTATTTATCCTTTTAAGGAAGTGGTTGAGATATAATCAAATAAATAATGATTTATTTAATTAATAGTGGTTGATTTGGTCATATTTAACAAGGAATATTATTTAAATAATTATTCCTAGAAAATAATAAGATAACTATGGGTTTATCTCATTAATTTCTTTGTTTTTGGGTTAAACATGACTCGGAATAATAATTAAATTATGGTTTAATTAATTATTCCTTTTGGGGTCTCCTAATTAACATAGTGAAAGCAGTTTTACTTGGGGTAAAACTGGTCTTACATGGTGTACTTGGGTCCATCTAATGATGAAAGGTTAGATGACCAAAAAATGGTGTAACAAATACAACATCAATTAAAACCTATTCCATAGAATATATCTATTCGCACTTACGAAGAATAAGAATATTTGTTTGACCAACTAGTTGACTTATTTGTTATCTACATTGATGAATGTTGACTTGATCTTTCTGATATTGCTGGAGTAAATTATTGACTGAGGTTGGAAGCTAAATTATTTTGGAATTGTTGACCACTTGTTGACAAAATTTATAAAGATTCTATGGGAATTGACTCAGGTTTGAACACAGGTCAGACTTTGTGGTTTGACCAACTTTCTTCAGTGGAATTACAAGACCAAATCTCAACCCTTTTACCAGCTATTGTAGGCCAAATATTTCCTCTTGGCCAATCCTAACCAATGAGCTAAATGTTAACTCTCCCTCTCTCTCTCTCTCTCTATCTATCTTTTGACTTGATTTGACTGGGCATTGAATGTGGTCAATGGTTAGAAATTTTGATTGGAAGAATAATATGTACAAATTGACTAAATTGAACAATTTATCATAAGGAAAGATTGTCGGGTTTTCCCCTTGTAGATTTTTTCCTAAGAAAATTTTGGTGTCTCTTGTATCATTGTTTGATTGTGATCTCTGCTACTCTACTGAATTTAAATGGTTGAAATTTTCTTAAGTGTAACTACTCGATGATTTGAATGTTCTAAGAAGTTACAGTGTATCATTGGAAGTAGTTATATGGAAGAAAAATGTTCTATTCTATCTCGCAACTAGAAAATCAAAATGGAATCAAAGCTTTGGTGGATGAAAAGAGCATTGAGATCAAATCTGGATTTATCACCTCACAAATAAGAATTTTTTCTTGTGATCAAATGTTAGGGCTTAATTTGTCAACAATCCTTGGCTTAAGAACAAGAGAAAAATATTTTCTCTCTTGATTGAAGGAAAACCTATAAGGAAAAATGTATGAGGGATAGATACTACAAAAAGGAATCTAAAGAAGGTCGAAGCCATAAACCTCATAAAAAAAATTAGAGCTCGTCTTCATAGGACCATAATCTCATAAATAACCTTAGCAGATCTGAAATACCTAAAGTAATGGAAGAATCATGCATACAATATATGTCTAATCTTTTATTGTGAGAAATAATGAAGATTATCTCATGTCAAGACCGAAGAATTTCATTTAAAGAAGGTCTCCAAATTGGTATTAAAGCCTCAGTATACTCCCATAACCAGGGAATGCCTTAGGACCGAAAATATTAAAATTGTAGAAGGTTGAGGAAGGCCTCAGGGCTTGTTGAAGACGACTTATAAAAGTTCTAGGAATTTGAAAATAATATGAATATCCTATAGTATATGGTTGCTTTATGAGACTTATGAATCTTTGAAAGAAAAATATTATCACAAAATTGTTGAAATATTAAAGAACTCAAAGTTACTCAGAATGCCAAGGTTATGAAAGAAGCATCCACATACCTCTTTCTGAGATAAGCCATGAATTATTGAAGGGAAAGCATGAAGGGATAAGCTATAAGTCAATTTGAATGTTCTTTGAGGGATTTGTGCTCAAAAGAAGTGATAAAGGTGTTCAAATATAAGTATGTAACAAATATAGGTTGAGTATACTCTAAAAGTTTAAATAATTATTGCTTAAGAAGCCATGCTTGTGGAATTTTGAAAGGAACAATCAAAAGGAGTTTGAAGTCCTCAATGTCCAAAGAAATGAAGCAAAACATGAAGTCAAGGTAGGTATCTACTAAAAATAATTCTTTTGAAACCATATTTCTCTTTACAATATTCTTGAAAGTTCTAAATAAGTGCACTGAATTTTTGGAAAGGCACTAGAAATAGTTTTATCTTAAGTAGCATTAACAAATTTTTAGGATCGAAGCATATTGCTTGACTCCCTTCTTGAATTTTTTTTATAGATAGATATATGTGAGATAATATGAAGATTTATTACCTCTTGAATGTGATGTATGTATAACGCTTGTTTTGAGTATTTGATCTCTTATCATCATAACAAGGATATCTATCAAGAAGGACAAAATATGGGTTTTTAGACTTACATCACTTTGGAACAAGTATGTTTAAAAGTGTGTTTGATATCCTACTTTAAAAAATCATATTGAATTATTAAGGACTGTTGTGCATACATCTAATGATGAATGGTATGATGTATTCACATATGATATAGGCTGATTTCAATAACCTATGTATAAAGTATTGAAGGTGCTAAGAATTATATGTCTTGATTACTCCATTTAAATGTGTGTGGCTCTCTCAAATCAGACTGTTTATTGAAGACATGTTGGCTTGAGGGTCATCATTCCTATGGATCCTACAGAAGGTCAAAGGTATACTGAACCAATGTGCGCTGAGGATGAGACTGATCAAATTTATAAGCTAAATTTGCGCGAGGAAGACTAGATTAATCTGACAACAGATGGGAATCTTAAATGGGATAAGGATAGTTCTTACACTGTAATCATGTGACCTTGCTCTGCATTGCATAACATATGAGGCACGTGATTTCCCACATTATGATGGCTCAACTGATGTAAACATGTTCTTGGGAGAACTGGAAAGATTTGTGTTGCCAGACGAGAGGTTCCATGCTTTGGATCTTGGCTTACACACTGCTCCAGCAAGATGGTGGGAAACACATAAGGAGAATATGGGATATTGAGAGGAATGTGCGTAGATTATGTGGCTACGATTTGAATGCCAAACCATTAAAGAAGAGGACTTATACTCTGGAAAGGAGGATCTGTGCAAACATCTCGCCAAGTGGAATCAGGTATGGGGTGTAGAACCAAGACTTGAATGGCTTCATATGTTTATACATACATTGGGAAAGGTGCCAATTGAATGGTACTTGGAAATTGAGCTGCGTAGAGGCACTAGCAAGTGGTCTACACCGGTAGACAGTTTCCTTCTTACCTTTAGCATTGAAAGTGGGTTTTATATAATTGGTGAAGATTTGATCCCAAACATAATTAATGCACCGATAAGGGAGACTATGCATTGGCAACAATTGGCACTAATAGAATTTAGGAAACCACACACGCTCACAGGATCCTCCATCCCCTTGAATTTCATATAAATGTGTTCCATGCTGAGCCTTGTGGGATACTACAGAAAGTGTAATCCCCAGTACGAATTGATAACTACACCCATGACCAGATTACTCAAAAGAGGTGTACTGTTCCATTGGGATGATGAATGTCAGAGAATTTTGTCGTTACTATGGGTTATGACAGATACTACATGATATGATTTGAATTACCTGGTCAACAAGCCTATGTTGGGGGGGCCGATCTGGCAATGGGTATGTTTAGCTCTGGATTATATGCGCAGTAAGATGCGACACACATGCGATATCTATGTCAGGGGATTGACTGGTGCACAAAGGTGTCCAAAACTAGCCATTTGAACAGCAAAACTGGATAAGACAGAATTATTACCATTTTTAAGAGCATCCAAGATGCATTTAATGAGGGGATTTTTCCATATTTGGGACAGTTTTTTCAATAATGGAACCTCATTAATGCCTAAGGAACCGTTACAGATGTGCCACAAGTTTAAATATGAATCATGGGATTGCAATAGTTCCCTTTTCTTTGTAAGCAGTTTTTATGCTTTGATCAATTTATTTGTCTTTTCCTTTACTGCGTCTATGTCAGGATTGGATCCCGTGTTTGAGGAATCCTTGCACCAAGTGGGTTTAGGATACGTAATTCAGAGCAGAATGATAGCCACCACACACGGAGATGATCCTACTACATAGGAGTTGCCTGTGGTAGAGACCCCTGTGCCATCTAAAACAAATAAGGAACAAAAATTTGGGACGCGTAAGTCCCTGAGAGAAAATAACCCCAAACCACGCCATTATGTCGGAGAGAAGATGAAGAAACCCATGCCTGAACTCCCGGAAAATATTGAAGAAGGGGATGGTGACGTAGTAGAAGTAGCACCATTCTCGCGGCTTCTCGGCTACATTGCACCGCGCAAACCTACAATGAAAGTGCCAAAGTAATTGGATAATGTGTGCGCAGGTATCCAAGTGCCCCTGATCCAAAAAAATGTCCCAATGGAGGGGGATATACTCGCAAAAATCCCTCAGTTGCGATTCGATGACTGGGACATCGCAGACGTTGAGAAGTTTCTAGATCTCGCACCAGAGCTCTATCTTGATCCAATGCCCTATGGAGGATGTCTGGTGCACCTCTAACCGAAGAGAGAAATGATAGGTGTGCACAAGGCATGCCTCCTCAATCTGTTGCTGATCCCTCATTTTGGGCACAAGCTATTAATGATATCTGTGTCAGGCAATTATTAGCATTGGTGCATGATGATGCACTTTGGTTAGGAGAGCACATCCCAATTGATTCCGAAATCATTCATAGAATTACAAGACTTACAAACAAGTGGGCTGACCCTATGGTAGATTCTGGAGGGAAAGCGCAGCAGAAAGTGTTGGCAGACAAAATTAAGAAAAAATATGATGTTTCGTGCAAGTCCCGGGGATTCATGGTAGAAGAGATTAATGACACCGTCGTCCATCTTGGCATGGTCATCTTGGCTTGCAAGATGATGCGCAAGTGTAGGTCAAAGGAAGTGCCCACACATGTGATCGTGCTAGCTAGAAGGTGTGAAAAAGGAGTCATATACAATTGGTGCATGTATCTCTGCAAAGAATTCCTTGAAAACATGCGCAAATTCCAGGAGGAACGAAAGCACTTTCAGTATGATTGGCTCTTATTCTTAATCACACTCATTGGGTGGAAAAACCCCAAAGATACCTAGTTCCCAGAACTTGCAGAGCTGATGTGCGAAGTTGTGTGCTACGCAACCCTATGGCACTCCTCTGACCCAGTGCGAGCAAAGAAAACAAGATCTTTTGGGTCCTCTATGATGCAAGCTTATACTAGGTGGTATAGTCAAAGCCATACGTGTCTCCCACCCTTTATGAACAATACAAGATGGTAGCTGACATTAAGGTTGCATTCCATAATATCCACATCCACATGAAGGGTGTTGTGGATGGTTTCTGGTACGAGTTGCCTTACTTGGTGAATGAAGACAATCTGATCAGGGTCACAAAAAACTAGCCATCGGCTTGGTTGAATCCACCAACACAACCACGCACCCCAACAGGTAAATCAATAGAGCAGGGCACTGAAAATCCTGCTGAAACAGTACCACCAATTGTGATAGAAAAACCTGGTGAGAAGGAGCCTATATTGAAAAAAATAGGAGAAATCACTGATACCACAGTGCCAGAAAATAATGGATCCATGCCCAAGGAAAATGAAGCAACCACATCAAAGGGCATAAACCGTGGTGAAAAATCCACAGTTGGGTCAAGAAAGAAGCAGAAGGGTTGTAAACAAACATGACAAGAGGTCCTGACACTTACATAAGACGATCTCAATGAGATCGAAAATAAAGTGATTGCTATGCAAGAGGATCGATGGACGAACATGTAGGTCCAATATAAATCCACCTTGGAGATTTTACAGGTTGGCCTACAAGAGTTAAAAATGAAAGCGAGCCAGATCCAGGTGAGCATGATTCAAGTGAGCCAGATCGGTGCACCTGTTACCAACGCACAACATTTGGACGTAGCCTTATCACCATCTGGGGAAGGACGATTTGTTCATATTCCACCGCCAGCAATCCAAATGGATGCGAGCTAATGCACTAAGTTTACTGGTACGAGTGATGTTCATGTTAACCTTGTTGTGTTGCTTGCAGGAAAAATCCATTTACTTCACTTTTCTATTATTGATGAGTTGTAGTACCGAGAAGCAACTGCGCAAACACAACCAAGGATGCACAAAAACATGTTGCACAAGTGCATGAGCAGAATCACAGAAGTAGCATATCAAGAAGCAGAGGCCTATCTTGTTGCATTGGAAGCCAAGATCAACCATGTGTGCCAAGATATTATAGCGGTCACGGCCACTGCTGCACCCATAGAGAATTTGGATGGAATAACTACTGTGATCAAGTCTGCACACACGAAATCTCACACCATTTGAGCTGAATATGAGAAATAAATTGCCGACCTCGAGACCAAGTTACAGCCGGAGAAACCACCTAAGTTTCATGCAAAGAGAGCAGCTAAGGTGAAGCAGAAACGAGAACATATTTCCACCGCAATCACTCATGTGACCAGTATCTAGCTGAGGCCATGGAAATTTGGGCCTCTGTCTAGAATGATCCGGTAGTGCAGCAACTGTGTGACACACACAACACCAGGGAATATCGGTTTGAAGAAATCCACATAGTAGCACCCACATTGGTGGTTCAAAAGACATTTTCTCATCTACAAGAAGGCTGAAAAATCCAGGAAGAAATTTCATATTTGTGTCATAAAGAACAGTTTCTCACAAAACGAATGCTACCATGGGCAGAGAAAGCACTAAAAATCTCTCACACCCTAGACAACACACTCAATATCATTCAGCAGACCCAGCGTAGTGTGGAGATGGCTGCTGAGGGGCCTACGACAGATAACATGGTTCAGTAGGCAACATAGAGCCTTGAGTTAGTGGTAGGTGCAATAACATAGAGCCTTGAGTTAGTGGTCCCTCTCCAGGCTTCTATCAAGACACTTCGAGACAAAACCAAGGATACAACAACAACACCTCAATGAATCGAGACGAGTCACATGTTTGTGTTGAGGTCTTGTTGGAGCAGGGTCCCCTGAGGCACAAGTTCCAATGATCTTTTTTGTATGTTTGTATGTGCACACTGCGCAGATGTAGTCAAATGGATTTTCCCCCAATTTTGGACATAATTTAAGCTAAATGTAAACCATGGGCCTCAAACCATGGTTTGAGACCATAGTATCTACACGCTAGGCGTATTATAAATAAATATCATTTTTCTAAGCTAAGTATTTTTTAGTTAGTGTTAGAAGTGATATGTGATATTGATATTTGGATAATATCTGCATCTGTAAGGATTTTGGGTTGGGTAGAAGGCTCTTGTTGGCTGTGTGCGCAGAGACCTAGTCCTGGATGTGTGCGGACTCCATTGGCTATGTGCACGAAAGTAATTGTAAGGATTTTGTAAGGGTTTTGAAGGATATTTGATGTATTTAAAGATCTGAATGATTAATGGAAGTAATAGTTTTGGCAAATTCTCTGTGTTATGTGCGTATTTACTGTTTATGCTTATTGTTTTTTATTTGATGAGATCGCACTATCTGTTTACTTATTGATGAATGCAAAAATCTAATTGATGTGTTTATGCATGAATATTGACATTTTTGAAGTACTACATTGATTATAACAAGATATGATTATGATTGATTGTATGCGTCGAAGCAAACCTTATTTATGTGAGATTATCTCTAAGTTTCTGTAGAGATATTGCACACATCTGTATAAGTTCAATTAGGGGTTTTCCAAGGGCCACTTCATTAAATTCTCTCCCAGGGTGTGGAAACCTGGTTCCAACACCTCCCCATATTGCTTCGGGTGAGACTTTGGTCTGCGCAAGAAAATCATTGCCGAAAGGGCCAATATTTGGAGGGTTTCTCAGTTTATCCATAAATTTTGAACCTTGGTCAGGACCCCTCAAGACAACAAATTGTTCTTTTTTTGGGACCGAGATCATCATTTTGAGGGATATTTGATGTTGTGGCATCCATCGCGTAATGAATTACAAGATTGGTTGGATAGAAAGATCCTTGAATTTGCGCTGCAAGAGAATAAAAGCACTAAATTTTCTGACGAAAAATGGGTACAGAATTACGTTTATACCGAAGTGCACAAAATGTTCTTCTATTCCTTTGTGTATGAACTACATGAGTGGTTGTCATGCTTGGATGAGTTCCATCACTGCATAAAAAAAGACATATTCAATGAATGGAATCCTAAATTTATCTAGTTAGTAGAGAAATTTGATCAATCTTGTCCTTAGTATGCATTGGTTCAGTATACCTTTGACCTTCTATAGGATCCAAAGGAATGTTGACCCTAACTCCATTGTTCTCAAATTCCATCCTTCTTTTCTTCAAGTTGATAATACCATCCATGTCAATGGCCCAATCCAATCCTAGCAATGCAGGATAGGGATCAGTATCATCTACAATCTGTATGCCTTCAAAATATGCCAACACCTTAACTCCCTCTATATTGACCATAACTTTTGGAAATCTTCCCAAGAGAATGGTTAGCCATGCACAGTTGGATAGTAGACCATTCAATCTTCAGTTCTCCCATGCGTTGCCATATTTGTTTAGGTAGAACATTAGCATCTGATCCCAAATCTAGAATGACTTGGTTCATTTCATAAGCACCAATCTGCGCAGTCAAATGCGTCTCTCTACCCGTTCTCTTCTTGTTCTTATAGATTTTGTTGACTACGTGCGAAATTGTCTATTAATGCCTGCAAATTTTCAACGACCTTTTTTTTGCGCAAAAACTTTATGCATGCTTGTAAGAATGGCTTAATCTCTTCTTCTCCTCCGGCTCCTTTTAGTGTTCTACCACTTGTGGAGGTATCTCCTTCTGTGAATTCTTTCCTTTCTTCAATAAAGGTTTATTTTACGCGCTGAAGATTAAGGCCTCCTTTAGTTTCAGGTGATTTCCGGATCCATACATCAATGGCATATTACTTTCCTTTATCTTCATTGGTAGCTACACCACTCTTGGTAACTACATTCACACAAGGATATTATTCACGAGTCTCAGCATGAACCATCTGTAGATTCTACGTTAGGGTATCCTTCTCCTACATTTTAGTAATAAAGATAGGAAAATCTTCTATAACATGATCGAGTTGTCTATAATAGCTGCAACACTATCTTTCTGTATTGGAATAGTTGCACACATAATGACTAGTATCATCACAGTTATAGAAAATCACTTGTCCTCTTCCTCGACCAGCTGATCCACCTCCTCGGCCTCTTCCTCTACCTTGGAATCATCCATGCCCAAAAGGGGATGCTAGTGATGTAGGCTCAACCTACATTCTATATGTATCATCTTTATCCAACATCATATCATAGGTCTGGAAATGCTGCTCATCATGCCCTAGTGATGAAAAAAACTTGCAAAATGGTTGTTTTAGGTCGGGTTGATATTTTCCAACCCTCGGACACAAATCTATATCATGTTGTCCAAAAATATGGCATATAGTACACCATACAAGTCTCTTCAATGGAATAGGGCCTCCAACATTTAGATAATTGTTAAAAACAGGACACTGGTCTTTATGATGCCTAGAAGCTTTGCACTTTATACACCAGCCCTCTGTGCAGACCTCCTTGCCTTTGTACTTGTACAAATTTTGAATTTCCAGATGCATTTCTTCTAGATGACTCTGAATATGTTGAGTTCCCAATGCAATAGGTGTGGGGGTAGCTTCTAGTTTCATTTCAACTTATATAGCCTCAACTTGTGTAGCAATATTTTTCTAACCTAATGGATGGCATAGATGCAAGAGAAACATAGAAATGAACCATTATTTGTGCTGAGTATCATCAATCAAAAATCCGCCATCTCTGATGGTGCACTTCAATCTTTGAGCAGCCTCCCATACAGAATCCGTAGGTTCTTGATGGATATCCATCATCTTCGTCACTAGTTGGGCGTATGACTTAGGTTTCTTAAATTTATCTTTTAGGGCTTCTTTAATCGATTCTAGAGTAGCATTAGGGTTTGATTACGCATACCTAATGTATCAGTTTAGAGCATGATCTTGGAATGCAGTAGCCAGCTACACTTTTCTGATATCAATATTGTTTACTTGTTGAGCTTGCCATACAGCCTCAGTTAAAAACCAAAAGTAGTCAGTGTCCTCATTTCCAATGCCTCTAAAATTAGTTAATTTCATGGATGTAACAATATCTACTTCAGGAGGGGGTGGAGGTGGAGATGGACTGTGTGGCAGAGTAGGTGATCGACAATGCGAGCTCAAAAGTGGAGTGGAGGGAGTAGGAAACAGATTCAAGTGCTTCTGATATGAGATCTTTCTTCTTTAGAGTCACTCAAGCTAGCAGTTTCTGGTTTAGGTTCACTATTAGATCTAGGCTTCAAAGGGTTATAAAGTACTTCTTCAGAGTCTTCTCAGTAAATTATTCTACCATGTGTAGCTGACCCTCTTTGATGCATTCAAGCAGTATGTTCGCACATACAACCCTTTTCACACAATAGAATTTTAAATAATAATTTCAATGAGCACAAAAAATTGCCTCTAAGACCTTTGAAAAACCTCCTTTCAAATTCAGAATACGACACAAATTGGTCAACAACAAATTCAGTCACAAATCTGCCCAGAAGGCGATCAATCCAATGATCTACCATGTGAGTGACCTTATTATCAAATTTCTCTACTTGCTGGATCAATTCAGGAGTCCATTGAGTGACCACGTCATCTTTTATGTAGTCATGGAACTCAGCCAAGTGCGACAACCACTCCTGTAGTTTGTGCACAAAGGAAAATAAGAAAATTTCGTGCACTTCAGTATAGATATACTTCTATACCCACTATTCATCAGATAATTTAGTGCTTTTATTCTCTTGGAGTGCAAATTCAAGGATATTTCTATCCAACCAGTCTTGTAATTCATTGTGTGATGGATGCCACAACATCAAATCTCCATCATAATGATGTTCCTGGTCCCAACAATGGAACCATTTGTTGTCTTAAGGGGTCCTAACCCAGGTTCACAGTTTATGGATAAGCCAACAAACCCTCCAACTACTGGGCCTTTTGGCAATGATCTGCTTGCGTAGACCAAAGTCTCACCTGAAGCAGTATGGGTGGGTGTTGGAACTAGGTTTCCACACCCTCAGACAGAATTTAATGAAGTGGTCCTAGGGAAAAACCCTAATTTAACTTATATATATGTGCACAATAGCTATACAGAAACTCAGAGATAATATCACATAAATAAGGTTTTCTTTGGCGCAGACAATCAATTAGAATTAGATCTCGATCTAATAAATGTATTACATAACAGATGTCAATATTCATGCATAAACACATCAATTAGCTCTACACATTCATCAATAAGTAAACAAACAGTGTGATCTCATCAAATCATAAATTAAAATAGTAAATACATGCATAAAACATAGATTCCGTCAAAACTATTCCTTCTATTAATCCTTCAAATTTTTCAATACATCATCTTTCCTTCAAAATCCCTACAAAACCCTTACAATCCCTTCCGTGCATACAACCAACGGAGTCCGGACACAACCAAGACTAGGTCTCCGTGCACACATCCAGTAGGAGCCTTCTACCCAACCCAAAAACCTTACAGACGCAGATATTATCCGAATATCAATATCACATATGACTTCTATCAGTAACTAAAAAATACTTAGCTTATACAAATGCTATCTATTTATAATACGCCTAACGTGTAGATACTATGGTATCAAACCATGGTTTGAGGCCCATATTTTACATTTAGCTTAAATTATTTCCAAAATTGGGGCAAAAATCCCTTTGACTACATCTTTTCAGCACACACATACAAAAATACAAAAAATATCATTGGAACTTGTGCCTTAGGGAAGCCCACTCCAACAATACATATAGGCATGATGTTGAAGTTACAAATATTGCAATTTGTTGACATGAACCTTAAGTCATTACCTTGTTGAAATGGGTTAGCTACTCATGGGATTGTGAGGAATATTAAAAGGAATCCTCCCACCTTACTAAATCATCTTCGATATTGTTAGTGTGGCATAAAAAATTATGACAAGAGAAATGATATGAGCCTTTCTCATGTATTGTAATATTGAAGTGTTACGATGTTGAAGTATGTTCAGAAGCTAGATATGTCTCTACATTGCATATCTAAAAGAATGGTATCTATTTCATAAACTATGGATACTCTGTTTTTGAAAGAAGGGAGAAAGGTTTCCCTAACACTAATTATACCCTTGAAGAAATCTTGATTACAATGGAAAATAGGTTGAGTCCCACTTCAAGATCAATGTTATTTGTAGATCTGATATTATAGCAGCCCAAAGATATTGGACAAACCTTTTGTTACGAAATTCTTAGATAATTTATTTCATATGTGCTATTGTGGAAGAATAAAATATGCTATAGGTCTAAAGGTTAATGTCTCCTTTGAATACGAGGAAAGTTTACAAGGAAGAAGAGGCCAAACTCGTATTCAAATATGAGAATCAAAATCCTCTTGAGCTTGATGTGTTTACGATACTTGGGTTGAAAGGATAAATTGATCAAATATAATTGGTAAAATGGTGTATGGATGCTACACTCAAACCTGTATTATAGAATCTACTAAAATGAAGTTGTTTCTACAATGGGTTTGGGAAACCAAATTTGGAATGATCAAGAATCATCACCAAGAACATTGGGAGTCTAGGAATATTGTGAGTTTTGGCTATGAAGTATTAGACATTTATATATATAGGGTTTGTAAACACTAGCAAGAAACCATACTTGGATAAGAAAGATCTATGGTTTATGTACAAAACCCTAAGGTTGGACATTTCCACTAAAATAATAAACCCTAGCTCCTAAAAGGAAGGAATGACATCATGATAATAATGTGGATGAGGTTGATTTAAAGATAATATCAAGAGGAATTTGATACCTTCTCAAAAGATAAGGGTTTTAGATCTCTCTTTCTTGATCATTACCATTATTGTTATTTTTACTATTATTATCTTGTAATTACATATATTGGTTGGTTGTATTTTTTCTTCCATCACCTCCTAGTGAGGATTGTAGGTACATAATGAAGGATATGAAGAATATGGTATAGATGAAAATAATGGAAGAACAAATTAAATCTTGTGACAAGAAGACTCATGTTGAGAGACATTGTTTTAGATGAATTCTGGACTCAAAGGAAGTAGAAAAATCAACCATATTGAAGTATGCCTTGAAAAGAAGTCAATTTTTAATTCCAAGATGAAGATGGCTAAAAGTACAAAGCAAAGGATTATCTCAGTAAGAGGTAGAATATTATGAAGTCATTTTCTTCGATTGTTAGGAAACATGGGCTAGGTTATTGAGTCTTGGTTTATCAAAGAGAGATGCATATCCAAATATGTACAATAAAGTTGTTGAAGATGACCCCTCATTTTTACTACTATATGTTGATGATATATTTCTGACAAGGGTTGAGGATATCATTGTCCAGTGTAAGAGGGAGATAATTTCTCAATTTTAAATGAAGGATTTTCATCTAATGCATTACTACCTGGGATCTCATTGTCCACTATAAGAGGGAGATGATTTCTCAATTTCAAATGAAGGATATGCATATAATGCTTGTTCAATTTGTTGTGAAACATTTTGGCTTAAAAATTTGTTATTGGATTGTTTTGATTAGGTGTTGGAATCGATCTACATATATTGTGACAATCAAATTTGTATCAAAATTTCTAGGAATGTGGTTTTTCATTACATCTTGTAATTTTTTCCAAAAAGGAGCTGTGAGGCTCGAATAAATTTCTGTTAATGAGCAGGTTGTTGATAAAGCCATTGTCCTAGATGGAGTTTTATTTCTTCTAAGAGAAGATTTAGGTGGCTGATAATCCCTCTTGGAGAGAGAGAGCATCGATTGTATAACATAATGAGACTGACAATATTCCTTGGTCTTAGTTGAGAAACTATGGTTTATCGTTGCAAATATCGTTCTGTTTACTCCCTTGGGTCACTGAGTTTCACTGAGAAACTATTATGGTTGTGGAGGTTGTTTATAAGGCTTGGAGTGATCCCTTAGATCATTTTGTTTGACTGAGAGACCATATGGTAGGGGATATTGGATCATTTGACATCGAAATAATGATTCCTCCCTTAGGTCATGGAGTTTGGCCAATAGACTATATAGTCGAGGAGTTTGATATCGAGATATGGATTCCTCCCTTAGGTCATTGGGCTTGATCAAAAGACCTTTGTGTTAGTTTGTGTAGCTCAAACAAGTGTTCTAGTCTTAGATTATGTCTATGAGGCCATGGAACAAATTTTATTGAATACCCATAATTAGTTTCGCAAGAAAATTCCTTGATTATATTTAATTAAGAAGTTAATTAATTTTCAAAGTCTAACTTAGGGAAATAACTTAATTAATCAATATTGATTGTGGTAAATCAATTTTTCTCTAGATACTTCCAGAAAAGTGACTTGATGGGGTCAAAATGATCTTATCCATTTATTGTGATTAGATCATGGTTTTTGATTCATAAATGAGATATTATAAGAGGAGATCAATGGGTTATTTGGAGAATATATCAGTTAGAGATTGAGACACATAATTACAATGAGAGCAAGGCCGCAAAGATAACGCAGGGACATTAGTAGCATGGTTCAATAGAGATTTCCATTAGAGAACTTTTGAGGTCTAAAATGGGCCTCCTAAGAAAAATGTACAACCAAAATAAACTTTATAAGAACCACTAGGATTGAAGATGATGATGTCAACCACGGGGGATGATTCACCATTTTTGGGGTAAAAAAGTAAAAAGATTAAAAAATAATAAACTAATAAAATTGTATTTTCAACTTATTTTTTTAAGGTTTTACTCAAATTTCGAGTAGGAGTACTCCTTGGATGAAAAATTTAATTCATCATACAAGGAGTAACCATGTTGCATACTTTTGATGGACCCTTCTACACTAAAAATGTGAAATACATGAAAAAATGTTATTGCAATCACGTTTTTCATGAATTTCTCATTTTCTTGTAGCAGGGTCCATCGAAAGTATGCAATACCCACTCCTTGGATGATGAATCAAATTATTCATCCAACAAGTGTTTCCACTCAAAATTTGAGTAATCCCATAGGGAGATAAGTTGAAAATACGAGTTGAAAAAGTAGTTTTATCTTTTTTTCCCACTACAATTTGATGATGTAATCTAATACTATTTTATTATTTCCACTACTATTTTATAATTTCTGTAGGAGGCCCATTTTAAACCTCAAAATTCCCATAATGTGAAAAATATTATTCACAACGATTTCCATGGAGGGTTGGAGATCATTTTTTTGTAGTGAGAGGCCAATTTTCTAGCAGTGCGAGTTTCTCTAGTAGGGGGTGTGAGTTACTGAGAAAGATAGTGAAAATTTCTCAGAGAGGATGAAGTGTTAGGTTAAGGAAGATTTATAGGAGAGATTGTTTGTATAGAAGGGTAGATTTTCCAGTTGAGGTTGAAAATTTCCAGTGGAAGTCGAGATAAATTTTCCATCCAATGTGTTTCCAAGATGGTTGATTTTCAAAACAGGCTTCAAAGGGAGGAAAAATTGGTTTTGGTGAGTCGAAAAGATTTCAGGAGGTTAGGGATACTTGCAAAAGTGATCATAAAATTTTTCTAGAGGTTTTCCATTTTACGACAACTAGTTTTATTATTTTTGTTGAAGAATTAATAATTAAAAGCCTCATCTATTAAATTGGTTTTCCCTTCGGGGTTTTTCTATGGAAAATTGTTTGAAAATGCTGGTGATAATTGTTTTTTTTGGTGTGCATAATTTTAAAAGTTCCCATGGTTAATTATTTTCAGTGAATTTCCAATTGTGTTTTATTTAGTATTTTCCACAAGTATTTGGTATTTGACAAATCATTTGAAAATATAGGAGAATAGTAACCAATAATTGCAACAATATTTAAAATTTCACATGGTGTTATAGTATATATGAGGGAAAAAGGAAGATCTGTGTAGGGCATATGAAGAGAAAGCAGAGGGTTGAAACCCAACTTGAGTTTTACCCAATTCAAATTTCTCCAATTTATTTGAGTTTAATAAATTTCTAGTTTTCTAGAGATGGTTGCAACGGCATTGAGAGATCATAATAGGTTGGATGGATCCTTAAATTTTTGTGTTTGGAAGGCTAAGATGTTATTCTTATTGGAAAAATTTGGTCCGAAGGATTTTGATATGGAAATGTTTCTATAACAATAGGTCCAATCATGTTACATGGGTATAAGAAGGATAATTCCAAATCAAAGAGGACGATTCTTTATGGAGTCAGGGATTATATCATTCCACATGTCGCAGAGAAATGGAAAAAAAAGGAAATGTGGCATGCACCAAAAAAATGTATTAGGATCCTATTAGCACATGGATTTGCATCCCACCCACCCCACCTAATTTTGCTATTTTTTCACCTCAGCTCCACCGTTATCTCTAGCCTCACATTGGTTTTTGCCATTCTCACATTTATATTATGTCGACCACGTCATCAAACTCGTTATCCTTATAATCACCATTTTTTTCCAATTCCATATCATATTTTTATCCTTTACATGCTAATTTCACCAAAAAACAAAATTTTGGCTTTGTTGAATGGATGGTTGGGTTATGGTTTATTTCTCCAAGTCAAGGTCTAAGTTTCGAAGGGGAAGAGCCCAAGAAGGAGCCAAAAGGGGTGCACTACACATCAAATAGGATGGTGTGGAAAATTGTATATAAACCTTAATGTTTCACCTCCCATAGTGCATGTGGGATAAACACACTTTCAAAATTTTTTATAAAAACATTTCCAATTATTTTCCATGTGACTAGTTGACTTCCTAGGCGGTTCCTGAGAAAATGGTGGCGAAATTTTGGAAATTGAAAGAGGTTTTTTCTCTGCACAAGATAAAAAACAACAAATTCCTTCAGTTTTGGCATATCATCTCCATATTTGGAGAACCGAGATAATATTTGAGCCCTATTTTTTAGATCTCATAATTTTCCTGTTCGACACATGTTTTTGGAATGCATATCTCGGAAAAATGGAAACAAATATCAGGGAACTGAAAGAGGTTTTTCGTCAGCATGGGCTAAAAACCAATAACCTCTTTCAATTTTTCATATCTGCTACATATTTGGAGAATCGATATCATCTTTGAGTGTTATTTCTGCATTAGGTTGGTCCTTTTTTTGGGGATACAATTCTAGATTTTGATGTAACAAACTACTCTTTTTGGGGAATTGGATAATTTCGACCTATGAATCTTAAGGAGGGTTATATTCCTATATATATCTTGTAAATTCAATATAATAGAAGTTGGAAATCAGAGGGAGAGACTATTGGACTGTGGGTACTTTCCTGAAAAGTATTATGTAATTAATGCAGAAGTTTCTTTCTTCTAAGTTTTGAGATTCATCACGGTGTTTATGTTTAGTATGTGTTCCTATATAATCATTTCCATAATCATGTTTTTTTGCTAGTATTGTCTGAGAGTAAGTGATAGGAATTCATCCAAGTTAGATGCTCCTTTCACAATGATGATTCTTTTTATGTGTTAATGGTTATCTTTACAGAAGTCATCCATGTTTGATGCTCTATTTTGTAACCTATCTTTGTGTTATTTATTCTAAAGCTACACTGGAGATTCAACCATTCATATATTACTATAGCGTAGTCAGGTTTCTTCTCCTTTCCATATTTCATTTCATATTATTTATCCAGCTGAACATAGTGCTTACTTTGCCTCAAATTTGTAGAAAGAAACTAACCTTGAATCCATTGCCTAATGGTACTTTTTGTCTTGCTCTTCCAACCCAGAAAATCTAAAACAAAACCATAGCGATATAGAGGAACATTTTGCAGCCATATTTTAGGAATTCATGTGGTGTGTAAATTTGGTAATGTTATTTCTTTATGTTAATATTTATCCATTTTATCATTATATTTGATTTCTAGTGATAATCTCTCCATATTGTAAACATAATTCATCTCACATGCTCTGTTTTAAAAGAGATTCTCATGTATTTGTCCCATTATTCTATAAAAAATAACATTAAAAAAAAAACTCCAAAATACCTCTTATGCATACCTACCTTGCTCCTATTTTTTGTTGTGCTGTAAAAATCTGTTATCTTAAACCTAGTTAAAGTAGCTCCTTCCCTGATCCAACATCATACTTTCAAACAAACATACCCTTGCATTTCATAGCTAGCCTAAAACCTTTTCATCCAACCCTCTTGGCTGTGATTTTTGTGGAGAGAGCCCTCTTTGACTTGGTAGGGATATATACCAAGTAAAAATATTGGTCTATGGTTATGTCCATTGGGATTCCTTCTTAAGCCTTGGGCTTCTAGTGGAGTGATAACATTTTGGCTCCGTTGCCGGGGAGGGAGCTGATAGATCTTCCTTGGGAAAGATCATCAAAATTCAGATTTGATTTCTGATGCTGGACAACGGTCAGATACATATGAAGGCTGAAATCATCCACCTGGTGACCCCATACAATTTAGGTTGATCAAAATACTCCACTGGCAGAAAAATCCAAAAATAAAGACATTCATGGCACCTCCACTACTAACTGATCAGGTCACGTACTAAAACAAGATGATTGGGTATGTGGAAAACCCTCTATTTTGTGAAGTTGTAAAAGAAGTCAAGGATTAGTGAGGTCTTTTCAACGAATGTCCTTCATTATCCAAGATCTATGAAGATTTCTCCTGAAGGTAAAACCAGCTTCTCTGAATTAGTTGTTGAAAG
This sequence comes from Pinus albicaulis, assembly GCA_034641835.2. Taxonomy (NCBI): domain Eukaryota; kingdom Viridiplantae; phylum Streptophyta; class Pinopsida; order Pinales; family Pinaceae; genus Pinus; species Pinus albicaulis. Next base: position 573,139,992 of record CM076572.1, read on the forward strand.
GTTTGAGAATGAGATTAAGATTTTAAATGATCAAATCAAATCATATAATTTCCAAGATCCTAAAAAGTTCTTGGAAAACCTCCTTCTTCCCAAACAAGAAATAATAGAGCTGCATTTCGATGTTGAAATAAAGGATTGTTTTGACAATGAATCTGATTACTCATATCTGAAACTATATGATGATATAGAAAGCGAATTTACAGAATAATTTGAAGATCAAGAGATAGGTCATGAATCTTACGATATTATTGCTTTCTATATGAAGGAGTAATTCCCTACAGAGTCCCAATTAATTTCCAGTACCTGCCATGTTTTTCATGATCTCATGGCTCGTGGTTTTGGAGATCAAACTTAAATCAATTTCTAATGCCCTTACAAGCTCTGGTTCTAATTTTTGTTAGAAGAAGTGAAGGGGCCCAAGTACTAGATCAGATTTTTGATTGGCAATATTGGATATTTTATATTGATTGAAATCAAGCATCCAATTTTAGAATAGGTTATATGTACATAAATAAGTTTACTTGGTAAGCATCTTTGCAGTCAAATTTTCAGTTTAGTTTTCAGATTTTTTGAAATCAGGTTGCTGTTGTTTGTGACTCCATGCCCAATAAGAAGGCACTCATCTACGAGTTCCTAGAGATCTGCAGTTCTTGACACCTCCTAAAAGGAGTTTCCTTCCCCAGTTGGAGCCGATGTTAGCACATGGATTTTCATCCCACCCACCCCACTTTATTTTTCTATGCTTTCACCTTAGCTTTGTTGTATCACTGTCCTCACATCTTTTTTTTCCATTCTCGCATTTATATTATGTCGACCACGTCATCAAACTCCTTATCCTTATAATCACCATTTTTTTCCAATTCCATATCATATTTTTATCCTTTACATGCTAATTTCACCAAAAAACAAAATTTTTCCTTTGTCTAATGGATGGTTGGGTTATGGTTTATTTCTCCAAGTCAAGGTCTAAGTTTTGAAGGGGAAGAGCCCAAGAAGGAGCCAAAAGGGGTGCACTACACATAAAATAGGATGGTGAGGAAAATTGTATATAAAGCTCAATGTTTCATCTCCCATAGTGCATGTGATATAGACCTAGTTTCAAATTTTTTTATAAAAACATTTCCAATTTTTTTCTAGTGCAACCATTTGACTTCCAAGGTGGTTCCTAAGAAAATGGTGGAAAAATGTTGGAAACTGAAAGATTTTTTTCTCAAAATGGGCTAAAAAAAAATAGCCTATTTCAGTTTTTGCATATCTATTTCATATCTGAAGAAACGAGATCATATTTGAGCCCTATGTTTCAGATCTCATAATTTTCCTGTTCGACACATGTTTTTGGAATGCCGATCTCGGGAAAATGGAAACAAATATCAAGAAAAAAAAAGAGGCTTTCCGTCAAAACAGACTAAAATGCAATAACCTATTTCATTTTTTTCATATATGCTAAATATTTTTAGAATCGATATAATCTTTGAGTATTATTTCTGCATTAGGTTAGTCTTTTTTTTGGGGATACAATCTAGATTTTGATGTAATAGACTGCTCTTTTGGGGGAATAGGATAATTTTGACCTCTGAATATTAAGTGAGGGTTCTATTCCTATATATATATTGTAAATTAAATATAATAGAAGTTGGAAATCAGAGGGAGAGATTGTTGGAATGTGGGTACTTTCCTGAAAAATTATTATGTAATTAATGCAGAAGTTTCTTTCTTCTAAGTTTTGAGATTCATCATGGTGTTTATGTTCAGTATGTGTTCCTGTATAATCATTTCCATAATTATGTTTTTCTGCTACTATTTTCTGAGAGTAAGTGATAGGATTTCATCCATGTTAGATGATCCTTTCACACTAATGGTTCTTGTTATGTGTTAATGGTTATCTTTCTAGAATTCATCCATGTTTGATGCTCTGTTTTGTAACCTATCTTTGTGTTATTTCTTCTAAAGTTGCATTGGAGATTCATCCATTGATAAATGCTTGTAGTGTAGTGAGCTTTATTCTCCTTTCCATATTTTATTTCATATTATTTATCCAGCTAAACATAGCGCTTACTTTGTCTCAAATCTAAGAAATAAAATAGCCTTGACTCCATTGCTCAATGGTACTTTTTGTCTTCCTCTTCCGACCCAGAGAACCTAAAACAAAACCCTAGAGATAAAGAGGAACAGTTTGCAGCCATATTTTAGGAATTCCTATGGTGTGTAAATTTAGTAATGTTATTTCTTTGTGTTAATATTTATCCAGTTTATCATTATATTTGCTTTCTAGTGATAATCTGTCCAGATTGTAAAAAAATTCATCTCACATGCTCTGTTTTAAAAGATTTTCTTATGTATTTGTCCCATTATTCTATCAAAATGAATTCACCTCTTGTGCTCACTTTGATTTTCTCCAATTTCATCCTATACCATTAAAAAAAAAAACTCTGAAATACCTCTTATGCATACCTACCTTGCTCCTATTTTTGGTTGTGCTGTAAAACTTTGTTATCTTAAACCTAGTTGCAGTAGCTCCTTCCCTGATACAACATCATACTTTCAAACAAACAAACCCCTACATTTCATAGCTAACCTAAAACCTTTTTATCTAGCCCTCTTGGCTGTGATTTTTGTAGAGAGAGCCCTCTCTGACTTGGTAAGGCTAGATACCAAGTCAAAATCTGGGTCTGTGGTTACCTTTGTTGGGATTGCTTCTTCAGCCTTGGGAATCTGGCAGAGTGATAACATTTTGGCGCCATTGCTGGGTAGCGAGGTGATAGATCTTCCGTGGAAAATATCATCAAAGTTCAGATTTGATTGCTGATGGTGGACAACAGTCAGATGCATATGAAGGCTGAAATCATCCACTTGGTGACTTCATATAGTTCAGGTTGATCAAAAGACTCCACTGGCAGAAGAATCCAAAAATCAAGACATTCATGGTGCCTCAACTGCTCACTAATAAGGTCACGTACTAAAACAAGATGATTGGGTATGTGGAAACCCTATATTTTGTGAATTTGTGAAAGAAGTCAGGGATCAGTTAGTGGATATTAAAATAGATGAGGTATTTTCAACGACTGTCCTTCATTGTCTAATATCTATGAAGATTTCTCCTAAAGGTAAAACCGAATTCTCTAAATTAGTTGTTGAAAGGTTTGAGAACGAGATTAAAATTTTAAATGATCAAATCAAATCATATAATTTCCAAGATCCTAAATTTTTTTTGGAAAACCTCCCTCTTCCCAAACAAGAAACAATAGTGTTGCATTTCGATGTTGAAATCGAGGATTGTTTTGACAATGAATCTGATGACTCATATATGAAACTGTATGATGATATAGAAAGCGAATTTACAGAATACTTTGAAGATCAAGAGATAGGTCATGAATTTTACGATCTTATTTCTTTCTATATGAAGGAGTACTTCCCTACAGATTCCCAATTAATTTCCAGTACCTGGCATGTTTTTCATGATCTCATGGCTCGTGGTTGTGGAGATCAAACATATAATTAGTTTCTAATTCCCTTACAAGCTATGGTTCTAATTTATGTTAAAATAAATGAAGGGGCCCAAGTACTGGATCATATTTATGATTGGATATATTGGATATTTTATATTGATTGAAATCAAGCATCCGATGTTAGAATAGGTTATATGTACATAAATAATCTTACTTGGTAAGCATCTTTGCAGTCAAATTTTCAGTTTAGTTTTCATATTGTTTGTAATCAGTTTGCAGTTGTTTGTGAATCCATGCCAAATAAGAAGGCACTGATCTATGAGTTCCCAGAGATCTTCAGTTCTTGAAACCTCCTAAAATGAGTTGCCTTCCCCAGTTGGATCTAATGTTAGCACATGGATTCGCATCCCACCCACCCCACCTTATTTTTCTATGTTTTCACCTCAGAGCCGCTTTTATCACTGGCCTCACATCATTTTTTGCCATTCTCGCATTTATGTTGTGCCCACCACGTCATAAAACTCCTTATCCTTATAATCACTATTTTTTTCCAATTCTATATCATCATTTTATCCTTTACATGCTAATTTCACCAAAAAACAAAATTTTGGCTTCGTCGAATGGATGGTTGGGTTATGGTTTATTTCTCCAAGTCAAGGTCTAAGTTTCGAAGGGGAAGAGCCCAAGAAGAAGCCAAAAGGGGTCCACTACACGTCAAATAGGATGGTGTGGAAAATTGTATATAAACCTTAAAGTTTCACCTACCATAGTGCATGCATGAAAAACCCACTTTCAAACTTTTTTATAAAAAAATTTCCAATTTTTTTCTGTGTGACTAGGTTACTTCCTAGGCGGTTCTTGAGAAAATGGTGGTGAAAATTTGGACACGGAAAGAGGGTTTTTCTCGGAACGGAATAAAAAACAATAACCTCTTTCATTTTTGGCATATCGGCTCCATATTAGGAGAAAAGAGATCATATTTTAGCCCTATTGTTCGGACCTCATAATTTTCCTATTCGACACATGTTTTTGGAATGCAGATCTCGGGCAAATGGAAACAAATCTCAGGAAAATGAAAGAATTTTTTCCTTAGAGAAGGCTAAAAAATAATAAAATCTTTAGTTTTGGCATAACTTCTACAAATTTGGAGAATTAATATCATCTTTGAGTGTTATTTCTGCAGTAGGTTGGTCTTTTTTTTTGGGATACAATTCTAGATTTTGATGTAACTGACTGCTCTTTTGGGGGAATTGGATAATTTAGACCTCTGAATCTTAAGGGAGGGTTATATTCCTATATATATCTTGTAAATTAAATATAATAGAAGTTGGAAATCAGAGGGAGATACTTATGGACTATGGGTACTTTCCTGAAAATTATTATGTAATTATGTAATTCTTTCTTCTAAGTTTTTAGATTCATCACGGTATTTATGTTCAATATGTGTTTTTGGATAATAATTTCCATAATTATGTTTTTATGCTAGTATTTTCTGAGAGTAAGTGATAGGAATTCATCCGTGTTAGATGCTCCTTTCACACTGGTGATTCTTGTTATGTGTTAATGGTTAACTTTACAAAATTCATCCATGTTTGATGCTCTATTTTGTAACCTATCATTGTGTTAATTCTTCTAAAGCTGCACTAGAGATTCATCCATTTATAGATGCATGTAGTGTGGTGGGCTTTCTTCTCCTTTCCATCTTTCATTTCATAGTATTTATCTAGCTTAACATAATGCTTAATTGGCCTCAAATCCGCAAAAAGAAACGAGCCTTGACTCCATTACCCAATGGTACTTTCTGCCTTGCTCTTCTGACCCAGAAAACCTAAAACAAAACCCTAGAGATACAGAGGAAGAATTTGTAGCCATATTTTAGGAATTCCTATGGTGTGTAAATTTGGTAATGTTATTTCTTTATGTTAATATTTATCCATTTTATCATTATATTTGATTTCTAGTGATAATCTCTCCAGATTGTAAACATAATTCATCTCACATGATATTTTTAAAAGAGATTCTCATGTATTTGTCCCATTCTTCTATAAAAATGAATTCACCTCTTGTGCTCACTTTGATGTTCTCCAATTTCATCCTATACCATTAAAAAACAAAAACTCCAAAATACCTCTTATGCATACCTACCTTGCTCCTATTTTTGATTGTGTTGTAAAACTCTGTTATTTTAAACCTTGTTGCAGTAGGTCCTTCCCTGATACAACATCATACTTTCAAACAAACAAACCCCTGCATTCCGTACCTAGCCTAAAACCTTTTCATCCAACCCTCTTGGTTGTGATTTTTGTGGAGACAACCCTCTCCGACTTGGTAGGGCTAGATACCAAGTCAAAATATTGGTTTGTGGTTACCTTCGTTGGGATTCCTTCTCCAGCCTTGGGAATCTGGCGAAGTGATAACATTTTGGTGCCTTTGCCAAGGAGCGAGGTGATAGATATTCCCCGGGAAAGATCATAAAAGTTCAGATTTGATTGCTAATGGTGGACAGCGATCAGATGCATATGAAGGCTGAAATCATCCACTTGGAAACTCCATATAGTTCAGGTTGATCAAAAGACTCAACTGGCAAAAGAATCCAGAAATCAAGACATTCATGGCGCCTCCACTGCGCACTGATCAAGTCATGTACTAAAACAAGATGATTGGGTATGTGACAAACCCTCTATTTTATGAAGTTGTGAAAGAAGTCAGGGATAAGTTAGTGGATATTCAAATAGATGAGGTCTTTTAAACGACCGTCCTTCATTGTCTGAGATCTACAATGATTTCTCCTGAAGGTAAAACCATCTTCTTTGAATTAGTTATTGAAAGGTTTGAGAATAAGATTAAGCTTTTAAATGATCAAATAAAATCATATAATTTCCAAGATCCTAAAAATTTCTTGGAAAACCTCCCTCTTCCCAAACAATAAACAATAGTGTTGCATTTTGATGTTGAAATTGAGGATTGTTTTGACAATGAATCCGATGACTCATATCTGAAACTGTATGATGATATAGAAAGCGAATTTATAGAATACTTTGAAGATCAAGAGATAGGTCATGAATTTTACAATCCTATTGCTTTCTATATGAAAGAGTACTTCCCTGTAGAGTCCCATTTAATTTCCAGTACCTGCCATGTTTTTCATGATCTCATGGCTCGTGGTTGTGGAGATTAGACTTACAATCAGTTTCTAATGCCTTACAATCTTTGGTTCTGATTTTTGTTAAAAGAAGTGAAGGGGCCCAAGTAGTGGATCAGATTTTTGATTAGCTATATTGGATATTTTATATTGATTGAAATCAAGCATCCGATGTTAGAATAGGTTATATGTACATAAATAAGCTTACTTGGTAAGCATTTTTGTGGTCAAATTTTCAATTTAGTTTTCAGATTGTTTGAAATCAATTTGCAGCTGTTTGTGACTCCATGCCCAATAAGAAGGCATTGATCTACAAGTTCCTAGAGATATGCAGTTCTTGACACCTCCTAAAAGGAGTTGCCTTGCCTAGTTGGAGCCGATGTTAGCACATGGATTTGCATCCCACCCACCCACCTAATTTTGCTATGTTTTCACCCCAGCTCCGCCGTTATCACTGGCCTCACATTGTTTTTTTCCATTCTTGCATTTATGTTGTGCCCACAATGTCATCAAAATCCTTATCCTTATAATCACCATTTTTTTCCAATTCTATATCATCTTTATATCCTTTACATGCTAATTTCACCAAAAAACAAAATTTTGGCTTCATCGAATGGATGGTTGGGTTATGGTTTATTTCTTGAAGTCAAGGTCTAAGTTATGAAGGGGAAGAGCCCAAGAAGGAGAAAAAAGGGGTCCACTACACGTCAAATAGGATGGTGTGGAAAATTGTATATAAACCTCAATTTTTCACCTCCCATAGTGCATGTGGGATAAACCCACTTTCAAACTTTTTTATAAATAAAAATTCCTATTTTTTTGTGTGTGACCAGTTGACTTCTTAGGCGGTTCCTGAGAAAATGGTGGCGAAATTTTGGAAACTGAAACAGGTATTTTCTTAGAACGGGCTAAAAAATAATAACTCTTTCAGGTTTGGAATATCTACTTCATATTGGGGGAACCGAGATCATCTTTGAGCCCTAATTTTTGGATCTCATAATTTTCATGTTCGACACATGTTTTTGGAATGCAGATCTCCGGCAAATGGAAATAAATATCAGGAAAGTGAAAGAGGTTTTTCCTCAGAACAGGCTAAAAAACAATAACCTATTTCAATTTTGGCATATATGCTTCAGATTTGGAGAATATATATCATATTTGAAATTTATTTCTGCAGTAGGTTGGTCTTTTTTTTGGGATACAATTCTAGATTTTGATGTAACAGACTGCTCTTTTGGGGGAATTGGATAATTTATACCTCTGAATATTAAGAGAGGTTTCTATTCCTATATATATCTTGTAAATTCAATATAATAGAAGTTGGAAATCAGAGGGAGATACTGTTGGACTGTGGGTACTTTCCTGAAAATGATTATGTAATTAATGCAGAAGTTTCTTTCTTCTAAGTTTTGAGATTCATCACAGTGTTCATGTTCAGTATGTGTTCCTGTATAATTATTTCCATAATCATGTTTTTCTACTAGTATTGTCTGAGAGTAAGTGATAGGAATTCATCCATGTTAGATGCTCCTTTCACACTGATGATTCTTGTTATGTGTTAATGGTTATTTTTACATAATTCATCCATGTTTTATGCTCTGTTTTGCAACCTATATTTGTGTCTTTTATTCTAAAACTGCATTGGAGATTCATCCATTGATAGATGCCTGTAGTGTAGTGGGATTTCTTCTCCTTTCCATCTTTCATTTCATATTATTTATTGAGCTGAACATAGCGCTTACTTTGCCTCAAATTTGTAGAAAGAAACTAGCCTTGACTCCATTTCCCAATGTGCTTTCTGTCTTGCTCTTCTGACCCAAAAAACATAAAAAAAAACCCTAGAGATACAGAGGAACATTTTGTAGCCATATTTTAGGAATTCCCATGGTGTTTAAATTTGGTAATGTATTTATTTATGTTAATATTTATCCATTTTACCATTATATTTTCTTTCTAGTGATAATCTCTCCAGATTGTAAACATAATTCGTCTCACATGCTCTATTTTAAAAGAGATTCTCATATATTTTTCCCATTCTTATATCAAAATGAATTCACCTCTTGTGCTCACTTTGATTTTCTCCAAGTTCATCCTATACCATTAAAAAAAAAAACTCCAAAATACCTATTATGCATACCTACCTTGCTCCTATTTTTTGTTTGTGTTGTAAAAATCTGTTATATTAAACCTAGTTGCAATAGCTCCTTCCCTGATCTAGCATCATACTTTCAAACAAAAAAACCCCTGCATTTCATAGCTAGCCTAAAACCATTTCATCCAACCCTCTTGGCTGTGATTTTTGTGGAGAGAGCCCTCTCCAACTTGGTAGGGCTAGATACCAAGTCAAAATCTTGGTCTGTGGTTACCTCTGTTGGGATTCATTCTCCAGCCTTGGGAATCTGATGGAGTGATAAAATTTTGGCACCGTTGCAAGGGAGCGAGGTGATAGGTCTTCCCCGAGAAATATCATCAAAGTTCAGTTCTGATTGATGATGGTGGAAAATGGTCAGATGCATATGAAGGCTGAAATCATCCACCTGGCGACTCCATACAGTTCAGGTTGATCAAAAGACTCCACTGGTAGAATAATCCATAAACAAGACAATCATGGTGCCTCCATTGCTCACTGATTAGGTCACATACTAAAACAAGATGATTTGTTATGCGGCAAACCATATATTTTGTGAAGTTTTGAAAGAAGTTAGGGATCAGTTAGTGGATATTTAAATAGATGAGGTCTTTGCAATGACCATCCTTGATTGTCTGAGATCTACAAATATTTCTCCTAAAGTTAAAATTGACTTCTCTGAATTAGTTGTTGAAAGGTTTTAGAACGAGATTAAGCTTTTATATGATCAAATCAAATCATATAATTTCCAAGATCCTAAAAACTTCTTGCAGGAAAACCTCCCTCTTCCCAAACAAGAGACAATAGTGCTGCATTTCGATGTTGAAATCGAGGATTGTTTTGAAAATGAATCCGATGACTCATATATGAAACTGTATGATGATGTAGAAAGCGAATTTACAGAATAATTTGAAGATCAAGAGCATGAATTTTACGATCCTATTTCTTTCCATATGAAGGAATACTTCCATGCATAGTCCCAATTAATTTCTAGTACCTGGCATGTTTTTCATGATCTCATGGCTCGTGGTTGTGGAGATCAGACTTACAATCAATTTCTAATGCCCTTACAAGCTCTGGTTCTCATTTTTGTTAAAAGAAGAGAAGGGGCCCAAGTACTGGATCAGAGTTTTGATTGGCTATATTGGGATATTTTATATTTATTAAAATCAAGCATCCAATGTTAGAATAGGTTATATATACATAAATAAGCTTACTTGGTAAGCATCTTTGCAGTCAAATTTTCAATTTAGTTTTCAGATTGTTTGAAATCAGTTTGCAACTATTTGTGACTTCATGTCCAATAAAAAGGCACTGATCTATGAGTTCCCAAAGATCTGCAGTTATTTACACCTCCTAAAAGGAGTTGCCTTCCTAAGTTGGATTCGATGTTAGCACATGGATTTTCATCCTACCCACCCCACCTTATTTTGCTGTGTTTTCACCTCAGCTCCGCCATTATCACTGGCCTCACATCGTTTTTTGCCATTCTCGCATTTATATTGCATCGACCGCATCATAAAACTCCTTATCCTTATAATCACCATTTTTTTCCAATTCTATATCATCTTTTTATCCTTTCCATGCTAATTTCACCAAAAAACAAAATTTTGGCTTCGTTGAATGGATGGTTGGGTTATGGTTTATTTCTCCAAGTCAAGGTCTAAGTTTCAAAGGGGAAGAGCCCAAGAAGGAGCCAAAAGGGGTGCACTACACATCAAATAGGATGGTGTGGAAAATTGTATATAAACCTCAATAATGTTACATCTCCCATAGTGCATGTGGGATAAACCCACTTTCAAACTCTTTTATAAAAATATTTCCAATTTTATTTTATTTTATTTTTTTATTATTTATTATTTTATTATTTTATTTTATTTATTTATTTTTATTATTTTTTATTTTATTTTATTTAATTTATTTATTTATTTATTTTCCTGTTCTGTGTGACCAGTTGACTTTCGAGGCGGTTCTTCAGCAAATGGTGGAAAAATTTTGGAAACTAAAAGAGGTTGTTTCTCATCACGGGCTAAAAAACATTAACCTCTTTTATGTTTCACATATATTCTTTAAATTGGGAGAACTGAGATAATATTTGAGCCCTATTTTTCGGATCTCATAACTTTCCTATTCGACACATGTTTTGGAAATGCAAATATCGGGAAAATGGAAATAAATTTCAGGAAAATGAAAAAAAAGGATTCCTTAGCACGGGCTAAAAAAAATAACCTCTTTCAGTTTTGGCATATTTGCTATAGATTTGGAGAATTGCTATCATCTTTGAGTGTTATTTTCTGTAGTAGGTTGGTCTTTTTTTTTGGGATACAATTCTAGATTTTGATGTAACGGATTGCACTTTTGGGGGAATTGGATTATTTCGACCTCTGAACATTAAGGGAGGGTTCTATTCCTATATATATCTTGTAAATTTAATATAATAGAAGTTGGGAATCCAAGGGAGAGACTATTGGACTATGGGTACTTTCCTGAAAATTATTATGTAATTAATGCAAAATATTCTTTCTTCTATGTTTTGAGATTCATCATGGTGTTTATGTTCAGTATGTGTTCCTATATAATCATTTCCATAATTATGTTTTTCTTCTAGTATTGTATGAGAGTAAGTGATAGGAATTCATCCATGTTAGATGCCCCTTTCACACTGATGATTCTTGTTATGTGTTAATGGTTATCTTTACAGAATTCATCCATGTTTGATGCTTTTTTTTGTAACCTATCTTTGTGTTATTTCCTCTAGAGCTGCACTAGAGATTCATCCATTGATAGATTCCTATAGTGTAGTGGGCTTTCTTCTCCTTTCCATAGTTCATTTCATATTATTTATCCAGCTGAACATAGCACTTACTTTGCCTCAAATCTGCAGAAAGAAACTAGCCTTGACTCCATCGCCCAATGGTACTTTCTGTATTTCTCTTTCGACCCAGAAAACCTAAAACAAAACCCTAGAGATACAGAGGAAAAGTTTGTAGCCATATTTTAGGAATTCCTGTGGTGTATAAATTTGGTAATGTTATTTCTTTATGTTAATATTTATCCATTTTATCATTATATTTTCTTTCTAGTGATAATATCTCCTTATTGTAAACATAATTCATCTCACATGCTCTGTTTTAAAAGAGATTCTCATGTATTTGTCCCATTCTTCTATCAAAATGAATTCACCTCTTGTGCTCACTTTTATTTTCTCCAATTTAATCCTATACCATTAAAAAACCAAAACTCCAAAATACCTCTTATGCATACCTACCTTGCTTCTATTTTTGGTTGTGCTGTAAAACTCTGTTATCTTAAACCTAGTTGCAGTAGCTCCTTCCCTGATCCAGCATCATATTTTCAAACAAACAAACCCCGACATTTCATAGCTAGCCTAAAACCTTTTCATCCAACCCTCTTGGTTGTGATTTTTGTGGAGAGAGCCCTCTCTAACATGGTAGGGCTAGATACCAAGTCAAAATCTTCATATGTGATTATCTCTGTTGGGATTCCTTCTTCAACCTTGGGAATCTAGCAGAGTGATAACATTTTGGCACCGTTGCTGGGGAGCGAGGTGATAGATCTTCCCCGGAAATGATCATAAAATTTTAGATCTGATTGCTGATGGTGGACAACGATTAGATGCATATGAAGGCTGAAATAATCCACCTGGAAATTCCATACATTTCAAGTTGATAAAAAACTCCACTGGCAGAAGAATCTAGAAATCAAGACATTCATGGCGCCTCCACTGATCACTGATTAGGTCACGTACTAAAACAAGATGATTGGGTATGTGGGAAACCCTCTATTTTGTGAATTTGTGAAAGAATTCAAGGATCATTTAGTGGATATTAAAATAGATGAGGTCTTTTCAACGACTGTCCTTCATTGTCTGAGATCTACGAAGATTTCTCCTGAAGGTAAAACTGAATTCTCTGAATTAGTTGTTGAAAGTTTTGAGAATGAGTTTAAGCTTTTAAATGATCAAATAAAATCATATAATTTCCAAGATCCTAAAAAGTTCTTGGAAAACCTCCCTCTTACCAAACAAGAAACAATAGTGCTGCATTTCGATGTTGAAACCAAGGATTGTTTTGAAAATGAATATGATGAATCATATATGAAACTGTATGATGATATAGAAATTGAATTTACAAAATACTTTGAAGATCAAGAGATAGGTCATGAATTTTATGATCCTATTGCTTTCTATATGAAGGATAACTTCCCTGCAGAGTCCCAATTAATTTCCAGTACTTGGCATGTTTTTCATGATCTCATGGCTTGTGGTTATGGAGATCAGACTTACAATTATTTTCTGATGCCCTTACAAGCTTTGGTTCTGATTTTTTTTAAAAGAAGTGAAGGGGCCCAAGTACCGGATCAGATTTTTGATTGGCTATATGTAATATTGCTACATTAGCCTAAAACTAATGGGAATATTAAATTTTTGTTGTGTCACTTAGATAGGTGAATAAGTGGGTGGTAGGACCCATAAAACTCTTTACGGTGAATAAAACCACTTCTCATGTGAAATTGGACTCATATTTTCAGCTTAATAAAGTACCCTAAGGTGTGGACAGGGTCTAAAACATATTGACTGGGTAAACCTTGACCAAATCTACAACGCTTTCATGGAGGAGTGGCCATCAATGAGGCACAACACAGTTTTAGATGGAGATGCCTTGTGTGAAAGAGGTGATTTCATTAAAGGTGGTTTATGGTTTGCAAGATCTTGTCTTATAAAAGGAAGGGGATGGCAGCATTAGAGGGTTGTTGATGATATGATATTTTTCTGGGTATATGGTTTGTTTAGACATATCTCATTCTCTTGTTGTTTAGCTGAGAATACTGCCTTTTAGCATTGGGTGTTCCTATTCGGGAATCCCACCTCTTCCCATTGAGTAGCTCTTGGGAGAGTTTTTATTGCAGTGTCCAATATTTGGCTTAGGGCCAGGCTACTTCTTTCAACTAAAACACAGATCTTGTTGAGGGTTTGACTGTTTTTGCAAGCTGCAGCAAGTGGAGATTAGATTTTTTAGATCTAGCCCATTTCAGTGCTTCTTTTCAGTGGAGGAGGGTTCTACTTCATGGGGAGGAAAATATTGAAGATCTTGAGCATACTTTTCATATCTTGGCTGTAGGCCAACTGTATATTGATCCCTACAGCGTAGTATAGATCCAGTTATGCGTTATTTATGTAGGTGTATTTGCAGGGGGTTTCAACTCACCAATTGGAGAGTGATTTTCTAGGTGTTGGGGATTTGCCCTTCACTTTGGAGATCTGTTGGAGGAGATCATTTTATTGTTTATATCAGATCAGATCCACTTTCTAGATATGAATATTTCCATAGATTTTCAGTCTTAGATCTTAGATCTACATCTTTTACTTGGTATTTTGTTGGAAAACCCAAGGGGGATTGTTAGAGGAGCTTGTATAGTGTATGGATATGCTATAGATCTAAATTTTTGTCCACATACTTGCTCTAGATATGATGTGTAATCTACAGCTGTTGCAGAGCCAGTAAATAACTCTGTAAGACTTTTTTTGTCTTAATATATTGTTGCAAAACCTCATTTTGATGGATTTCTGTCATTAGAGACTTGTATTGTCTTGTCATGCATCTTATGGGCCACTTTTAACATGTATTTTTCAGCTGTAATGACAAATGGAAGGTCTCCATATTGGCCTCCTGCCTTATAAAAGATGAACCGGGTTATTTTTATATCATTCTGTATTCTATTGTTGCATTCCCCATTTTGGAATATTACACTATATTGGATATTTTATATTGAAGGAAATCAAGCATCCGATGTTAGAATAGGTTATATGTACATAAATAAGCTTACTTGGTAAGCATATTTGCAGTCAAATTTTCAATTTAGTTTTCAGATTGTTTGAAATCAGTTTGCAGTTGTTTGTGACTCCATGCCCAATAAGAAGGCACTGATCTAAGAGTTCCCATAGATCTGCAGTTCTTGACACCTCCTAAAAGGAGTTTCCTTCCCCAGTTGGAGCCAATGCTAGCACATGGATTTTAATCCCACCTACCCCACCTTATTTTGCTATGTTTCACCTCAGCTCCACCGTTATCACTGGCCTCACATTTTTTTTTTCCATTATTGCATTTATATTGCACTAACCATGTCATGAAACTCATTATCCTTATAATCACCATTTTTTTCCAATTATATATCATCTTTTTATCATTTACATGCTAATTTCACCCAAAATTTTTTTTGGCTATGTCGAATGGATGGTTGGGTTATGGTTTATTTCTCGAAGTCAAGGTCTAAGTTTTGAAGGGGAAGAGCCCAAGAAGGAGCCAAAAGGGGTGCACTACACACAAAATAGGATGGTATGGAAAATTTTATATAAACCTCAATGTTTCATCTCCCATAGTGCATGTGGGATAAACCCACTTTTAAACTTTTTTATAAAAAAAATTCCAACTTTTTTATTAAAAAATTTCCAATTTTTTTTCTGTGTGACCAGTTGACTTCCGAGGCGGGTCCTGAGCAAATGGTGGCGAAATTTTGGAAAATGAAAGAGCTTTTTTCTCAGCACGGGCTAAAAAAACAAAACCTCTTTCAGTTTTGGCATATCTGCTTCATATTGGGAGAACCAACATCATATTTGATCTGTATGATTCAGATGTCATAATTTTCATGTTCGACACATGTTTTTGGAGTGAATATCTCAGGCAAATGGAAACAAATATCAGGAAATTTAAAGAGGTTTTTCCTCAAAACAGGCTAAACACAATAACCTCTTTCATTTTTGGCATATATGCTAAATATTTGTATAATCAATATTATATCTGAGTGTTATTTCTTTAGTAGGTTGGTGTTTTTTTGGGGGATACAATTCTATATTTTGATGTAACAGACTACTCTTTTGGGGGAATTGGATAATTTTTACCTCTAAATATTAAGGAAGGGTTCTATTCCTATATATATCTTGTAAATTCAATATAATAGAAGCTAGCAATCAGAGGGAGAGACTGTTGGACTGTGGGTACTTTACTGAAAATTATTATGTAATTAATGCAGAAGTTTCTTTCTTCTAAGTTTTCAGATTCGTCACGATGTTTATGTTTAGTATGTGTTCCGTATAATCATTTCTGTTTTAATGCTAGTATTGTCCGAGAGTAAGAGATAGGAATTCATCCATGTTAGATGCTCCTTTCACACTGATGATTCTTGTCATGTGTTAATGGTTATCTTTACATAATTCATCCATGTTTGATGCTTTGTTTTGTGAACCTATCTTTGTGTTATTTATTCTAAATTTGCAATGGATATTCATTCATTGATAGATTCCTGTAGTGTAGTGACATTTATTCTCCTTTCCATCTTTCATTTCATATTATTTATCTAGCTAAAAATAACGCTTACTTTGCCTCAAATCTACAAAAATAAACTAGCCTTGACTCCATTGCCCAATGGTACTTTCTGCTTGCTCTTCCGACCCAGAAAACCTAAAACAAAACCCTAGAGCTAGAGAGGAACAATTTGTAGCCATATTTAGGAATTGCTATGGTATGTAAATTTGGTAATGTTATTTCTTTATGTTAATATTTATCCCTTTTATAATTATATTTTCTTTCTAGTGATAATCTCTCCAGATTGTAAACATAATTCATCTCACATGCTCTATTTTAAAAGAGATTATCATGTATTTGTCCCATTCTTCTATCAAAATTAATTCACCTCTTGTGCTCACTTTAATTTTCTCCAATTTCATCCTATACCATTAAACAAAAAAAAAAAAATCAAAATACCTCTTATGCATACCGCCCTTGATCCTATTTTTTCTTGTGTTGTAAAACTCTATTTTCTTAAACCTAGTTGCAGTAGCTCCTTCCCTAATCCAGCATCATACTTTCAAACAAAAAAACCCCTGCATTTCATAGCTAGCTTAAAACCTTTTCATCCAGCACTCTTGGTTGTGGTTTTTGGGGAGAGAGACCTCTCTGAATTAGTAGGGATAGATACCAAGTCAAAATCTTGGTCTGTGGTTACCTGTGTCGGGATTCCTTCTTCAGCCTTGGGAATCTAGCAGAGTGATAATAGTTCCTATATAAAATATGAATTTGATTCTCAAAGAGAATATGAGGACCATCAAGTTGAGTAAGGGAGAATTTGTAACTTTATATCTCACCGTAGTTTGACTTGAAAGAGATTAACTTTCACTAGTACAAATGGAGCCAAAATTTTACAACTATTATTTAGATATGTGTGACTTATTGGCGTCGGCTATCCAAGACACTGGTCCTTATCAAATCATCGCTGGAATTCTATTGAATAGTCAAAAATTTAGTTACCATCGGATAATCAACGACACAGATCTCGATTATCCATCAAATACAAATTCCTAAATGGTCATTAGAAAACCAACATTTATAATTCGATTTTTTGACACTACAAATTGTTAGATATCTGACAGAAAGAAGGTTGAATATCTGGCAGGTTGTGCACCGGTCTGCAGTCGGATATTCGACACATAGGTCATTTTATCTGATGGAAAAAGCCAACATTTAGGCATCGGGTTATTTATGACATAAGTAAATTGTGTGATAGAAGTGTTGTTGCTCTGACACTTTCAAGACGACAGTGAAGCGTCGGATATATGACAGATATTCGACACATAGGTTGTTTTTTTTATGGAAGAAAGTAATGTTGAGGGATTGGGTAATCGATGACATAAGTAATTTGTGCGATAGAAATTTTGTCGCTCTAACCGTGCAAGTAGAAAATGAAACATAAAATATGTGATGGACGAGCATTCATTCTAACAGTAGTGTTAATGTATTGATGCTTCCATCCATCGATTTAGTCATCGAGTATCCGACGAGTACTCTGACTGAAAGTATTCGAATATTCAGTGACTTGCCTATGGCATATAATACTCAATGAATATATGAATTTAAAAATATATAATACACATAACCTAATATCAGACTTGGCCTTCCTATGGGTTAGGGCTATCCTCTTTCTACTTAACCATTGAAAGCAAGGATCAGGCTCAAATCCTCAATTAAGGGTTAGGTGAAGGGAGATAAGTCATAACAAGTCTCCTCCACAAACCCATAGGAAGTGATCTATTTGGGAAGCCATCTTAAAAAAGTGGTGAGACTAATGTGCTTCCTTCCATTACATACAATTAGGGGAATAGAAATCTTGGGATACAAACGAATCACAAGAGAAACAACACAGAACTAGTCATTTATATATTATATTTTCTATAGTTATTGATATCTTATCTATAGTTATTGATATATTATTTATAGTTATTTATATCTTATCGATATTTTATTTCTTGTATGCTTATATGATTAGTATCACGAGATATATTCAAGCCAGGGATGATTTTAAGGATGGAAAATTATCTTGAAGTTTAAAAAATTGGCGAATTTCACTAGTCCCTAATATGCAAACTATAAAATTTTTATTGATTTATTTGTAAAATTATTCAAATTTATAATGATATTATATATATTGTCTATATAATGTGGGTGATTTTTAATATAAAATAATTTTATATTGTAAAATTTGGGCGAATCATTTTTATAAAAAAATGGAAATTGGCGAATCTTTTTTTTGGAAAAGCCATGGAAAATTAGCCCACCTGCGAATATTAGCCCCTAAAATTTTCCATGATTCAAGCCTTACATACTCATCGTGACACTTGATCACCTTTTCGGTCGGTAGGGGACAACAACTCAGATATCCCACATAAAAACAGCACACTCCACCTCACTTATAACCCACAAGGCACAAAACATATCTCTCATTCATAATATTCATATCACTTAGATGCCAAAAACACCAAACACTCTCAAGGCCAGCATCAATACCATATCTCGACATCTAGTTCATAATTTTCTAGCTCTTACTATATACTCGTACTTTTCTTCATATTTTTTATCGCTGAGAGTTGAAGCTAGAGGATATTGTGGCTTATAGAGTTATGGTTATAAAAAAAATTAGAAGAGAGAGTATTTTGTGTGATGGAGATATACTCTAGAATAGGATAATGTGTAAAAAATATTTTCCATAAAACCCATGTATATAAACCTAGTTATGTAAATTATTTATTTCTGAAAATAAATTTATGACTAGACTAAATGGAGGGACATACGAATCCAAATTTATAAGAGGGAAAGCTTGTGGTGGGTTGTTTCATGGAAATTGAATAATTGTTGCATATTGGTTGGTTTCCCTATGGCTTGTCATGAGAAGGCCTATACAAACCACCCTTAATTGTCATAACTATCTACCTAATGAAGTACTAGACTATGCTGATAGTAATTAAAGTCCGAGTGGGAAACATGAGTGGATGATAGAATCATATTTCCCCCTCTCCTTATGAAATGTGGATAGAGAGAAAGAAGGTAGTGGAAAAAAAATTTCCCCGGTGTGAAGGAAGAAGGATTGAGAAACTTTAGTCTTCTAGCATTGTGCAGAGGAGAATGTTCAAAGTGTGGAGAGAAGGCATAGAGAAATTGGTGCAAAATTTTTATTGTGTAGAGAGCACTTAGACAAGTTGAGAATGAGCATAACTATTTATAATCATGCCTCACATAATGAATTGGTGAATTATTTTAGGTGAGCACCCCATAACATGACTTATATGTGTAACAAGCAGGTGCGGTTAGTTAAAGGAACACCCCAACCAACATTTGAGTGAATGGTTATGTATATTGCATGGAATGATGTGTGTCAACCAAAGACTTTTGGTGAGTGAAATTGCAGGGGTGTTGTGTGTCAACCCCATAGGATTTGAAGGGACATGACCCTTTTCTCTCCATACACCCCATATATATAGCCAAGTGTGTGGAGAGGAGAAGGCATAAGAATTTTGTGGATCACATCAACTTGCACGATTGTTTCACGATGAAGAAGGATGCAGATTGTATTGTAAGAAATCAAAATTTGTCATGCGGATAGTTTTGGAGTTTTTTGGGGATATTAAATGGACGTGGCTATTGTTGTGTCACTAATTATGTCGAAAATACAGATAGTATGAACTCAACTAGAGTGTGATATGGAAACATAAATGGCTATTGGCATGCTGCTAGTGATGTGACATTTTGGATTGGATTCGGTGTCATGGAATGCTTTCATGGTGTGTTGATGTGGCATGCTGACATGGAATTAAAAATTTCATGTATTTGAATCATTTATTGTATAAAAATATAGAATAAATGAGACGAGTGATTGGAAGAAAAATAAAACCATGCATCTAGATGGATTCAAAAGTTTTGGAAATCCTAGATCTGAAAAAGTGGAAATTTGGAAGATCGAATATCTATAATTTTTATAAAAGGATTTTATAGAAATTATGTGATATGAATGGATCAAATAGGATGAAATTTCTAACGGAATATGTCGCCTTATGAGGAGGCGACATGTGGGCAAGGAAGTTGCCACATGTCAATTGACGTGGGATTGCATGATGCTGAAACAAGGCCAAAGGGATACCATGTGGCTCTAGACGAGTTTATAGGAACTCGTCATAACCAATATCAAGATACCATATACCTTGGATACACTTTACAACATGATTTAATGAATAAAGTGAGTACATTATTTAATAATAAAATCATTTATTTATGGTTTTTCATGCAAAAATAATTTAAATCTAGAATAAAGGCATGTTACACATAGTAAATATCCCATATATCCACATATTATATATCTTGTATTGTGCTATATTTTATGTTATATCTGGATCAGTATCTCTTAAGGAATGATTTACATGAAAACCTTCTTGATTATGATTATTTCCCCCTTTTTCTTCAATCCACATCCGATCATATTGTTAAAATAATTATTCATGTTATTTAAGATTATTGGATACTAGGTTCATTTTAATCATATATCACATTTGGAACTAGGTAAAACAAAATAATATTACACATGTTTTAGTCTAGATACCTATGATTTCCAGATTCCTATCAAGCTTCATATATGCACTTTACCATGGAGTGTTATCATTTTCTGACAAATATTTGGAAATCTATCTTTTTGAAAATAAGGGTCGTTTAGAATTTCCCAGGATTTGGATATGATTGGTGACAATGTGGCATGGTGATGTGGAATATAGAGGTTCATAGATTTGGATGATTGAATATAGTGAATACATTAGCATGACATGTAATCGAAATTCATACCTAGTTCCACACCATTATGACATGCCATCATGCCACATAATCACTAGTTAACACAATCTGCTACATGACACTAATTGGTTTTTTCGGATAACTGATCTTCCAGTCATAACAAAAATTTGGGATAGTCTACATCACTTGATGAATTTTGGTATTGGTCTACGAATATTAATAGATTTTGGATCCTCCATTCCACTAGATCTATCTTCTGTTGTGCATGCATTCTACCATCTGGATTTTTGGAAAAATCCTTTCATACATTTTTCTATATGTCTAGATATCTAGAACATCTTGAATTCCCACTAATTTTTTAACAAATATTCAGACTCCACTCCATATGACTTCCAATATTGATAGATACAAGTTCAGTTGATGGATGTCATATAATGGACATACTTATATCAAATGGAAATAGTTAACTGGAAGATCAACCATTGGGAGGACTAATATTTTCTTCAAAACCTTAGGATTGGTCCAATTAATGGATCACCAAGCCATTAAAAAGTTTAAAGAAAGGTATCAGATGGCCTAAGGTTAGTTTTATTAAGGGACCTCCCCATTCGTCATGCTCTTATGGATTCTTTGATACTAGATACATTCTTAAACATACATTACATCAGAATCCTAATGAAAACAAAAGGACTATATTATTTTAACTCCACATTATATGTGTGTCGAATACCTATCAAGCTTCATATACCTACATAGATGCCTCAGTGTGGATTTAACTTTTATCCTATATTAAATGGAAGTGTCATATAATTTTGAATTTTGGCATTAATCCACCTTAGGGAAATTAACTGAAACTGATTTCTATTGCTACAAAATATTTAACCACCAAACTTAAGTTAACATTGATTCTAAGAAGTACTTTTATAGTTCCACTTTTCTTTGGTAAAAATATTCTCTTCATTTTTCTGCACTCTTAACTAAAATTATTTAAATTGGGATAAGATTTCTATATAATTTTCTTTTGAATTTGACTTGTTAAAGGAATAATGTTGAGAAGAGGAAATGATAAACAACCTAAATCCATTGAAATTAATAAAAAAGGGAAGAAAATAATGTCTGAAGACCTCAAGAATAAGGAATACAATGAAGATAAGAACCCAAGCAAGCATTTTTTTTAGACACCACCAACAAGGCAAGATTAAATAACTATCCATATTGCGAAGGAATTTATGAGTTCCTAAAAACTAGCAATTTTGTAGAAGAGTACAGTCAGGAGGGACATCTAGACTTTTGAAAATCATCCAAATTTATATTTATTCGCATATTTCAATACTAAAGTTTCAACCTCAAGGTTTTGGTTATAAGCCATTATGCAAAAGCTTGATCTAGTATCCATTATTTTGATCAAGGAGAGAGACAATATTTTCTAGATTATCTAATTACCCAATTTAAGGCTCCATTTAGACTTCCACATCAAAGGAGTAATGGAGGAGGAGAAATAGATCTAGACTTAATAAAAGAAAACAACTCAAAGTGAAAACCCAAATTATCCAAATTTCCACACTAAACATTCCACTTCATGATTATGTCTACAACTAAACACTTAAAAGGTATGAAATGTGGTCCCTACATCCCATTCAATAATCCAATTTTAAAGAAATAATCATAGATTTGGAGGTGAAATGAGATCCAACCATATCAAACTTATGTCATCAAGATCTAATCTTCATCAATAGTTTTAGATACAATAAATTTTAGATATTTAAATTCCAAAATATTTTTTTTTTGTACATGATGCTTGGATCAAGTATCTAGATCTTGTCTTAAAATGGAAACCCAATATTAAAAAAAAAATTGGATCTATTTAGTAATATAATAAAGGACTTATTGTAACACCCTCCTCCCACATCTACCTAAGTAACCAACCAACCGAGTTAAACATGTGATGAAGAGTCACTATGATCTGATTCAACCTTCCAGATCACCTTAAGGAAGTGGAACTAACACCACATAACAACACAAACTTTTTTCACATGCTATAGGACACCCAGGAGCCATCCCAACCTTCTGGGAGGTTAGCCCCTGATCCAACTTGACCTTTAAATTCTTCAATCCCCTGGTTTCTCCCTTTAAATAGGCAAGAGTGTGACTAGAAACCTCCAAGAAGACGCACAACATGGGTATGCATGTGATTGGGGACTTTTCCTAGTAGTCCTAATCCTGCGACCATGATTTCTGTGCCACATTTTTAGGCCCAGATCCCAATTCACTACCTAGAATTCCATGACACTTTTAGAACTGAAAGATAAAAATGGAATAATGATGTAAAATCAAACACTTGAATAAGGAATTAACTGGACCCCTAATATCCATGAAAGGAATTTTGTCAAAAACGTCACAAATATATAATCTATAGGTTTAAATAACAAATATGAGCATAGGGGTCTCATACTTATATGATAATGTATAGGAACCATTGTTGCCTCATCACATTAACTGCATTATCATCTATTTTTGCATAGATACATTGTTCATTCATTTTCAAATCAAAACATGATGAGAGCCATACATCATTGCTAACATAGAACATAGTCATAACCAACATATAAAAAACACAAATGGAAAGCAAAAAACAACCATATAATCCACATAACAACAAGAATATTTACCCATAACTACAAGAGTAAAATATCTCTTATTCCATGAGAAAAATTTAACCAAGTCTGGGACTTCCACGTTCCACCCGACCATAGACAAGTCTGAGCCAAATCTCTCTTCAGCCAATCACCCCCATGCCACATTCCAAGCATGAATGTGGGATCTCATTAAACAAATAAAACATAACCAAACTAGAGCTTCCATAGGCCAAACCACCTCAACCCTCTACCAGTGATTCCACGTCATGGTCGGACATCACAACCATCACCAGATTGGTCTCCACCCAAGTTTTCCAAGGCTCCAGGGCATTTGTTCCAACCAAGGGTCTAGGACTAGTAAATCAACCCAGAGTTGTTGCTGGGCTCCAGAGTGTTTGTCCAACCAAGGCTCCAAGGCTAGTAAATCAACCCACCAAGCGCTCTAAAGCATTTTTCCAACCAAGGCTCTAGGACTAGTAACTAACCCAAGTTGTTATGGGGTTTCAGAGCGTTTGTCCAACCAAGGTTCCAGAAACTATTAAGTCAACCCACAACTATAGGAGCATGAGAACCAACCAGAAAAAAAAAATTTTAAATGAATCCACAACACCATGGCTATCCATGAAATGGAAAGGCTAGGAAAATCCACTATCAATCCAGGAAATTCTCCATGCTAATGACATATCATGACCAATAAACCACATGCATATGCCATGGATGCCAAAACTAGTGAAGAAAAAATACATGCAACTCAGTACCTACAAAAAAATATGTTGTAGCTACTGATATCAATGTCCTCTCATGCTTTCCTACTCTTCCTTTTCCTTCTTTCTCCAAATCCCCAAGTATGCTACACTCTCAAAGAGTGCTCCAAGAAAACTCTAAGTGACCAAGATTATGAGAGAGGGAGAGAGAATAGAATGAGAGCTCCAAAAATGAACTGAAAAGGTTAAAAATAACAAAAGCTTGCCCACTGATCCTCAGAAGCCTTTTTGTTAATGAGGCCTCTATTTTATTCAATTTTCCATTATTTTCTTTCATTTTCTCGTCACATGCAACCTATAACCTTTCACCTCCCTTTACTCCTATTTTTCATCATTTTCATAAATAGATGCCAATAAATGCCACTTTCCTTTCCAAATCGTTAGCCATTCCCTTTGCCAATTTCCATAGCCATAATAAACCATATGAACACCAGTACTAGGATGTTTTTTCCCAACATTTAGCTTGGAATACGTGTCCCATGACCTTGGTTATATTTTTCTTTTATTAACTTTTATTACATGGAATTTTCACCAGGGTTGTTACAGAACCCTCCCCCTTGGGGGAACACCATCCTCGGTGTTAAATGACACTTATAACCAACAAGACTACTGTAAGAAAAACATACTTCCCATGGGGCCTTATAACTTAGCTCATTGAAATATTTACAGTGATCGACCCACTAAGAAGAAAACGAACATGACAACATAACATCATAATGACATGACACCCATACCACTTATTAGAGATTTATAACATATCTCATGCAGTTATTTACATCCATATACATATGTACATATACCAAAATATACCAAAAACGTATACCAAAATACATGTAAAAAAATTCACTCAACCAACGAATAAGAAAGAATACATATCCTACATCTTATCTGCCATCTCACATGTAGCTTCAACGGGTCCAAAGTGATTCCATTACACTTTAAGCTGCTCGATTGCTCAATTCCAGAGCACAGGCGTCTTTATCTGCAAAATACACTGAGGTTTTAGCTAGAATTCTCCTTCTGGCTCCACCTGCAATACAAACGATTCAATCACATGATCAACATATTTAACATACTTCTTAAGAAATGATACATGGAAAACATCATGGAATTTCACTATCGGATTTAGTGCAAGTTGATAGGCTATTGACCCAATACTCTCAAGCATCTTGAAAGCTCCACAAAACCGAGGTTTCATCTTGTCACATGATCCAATCCGTAAGGAGCTCCTCTTGGTCTTGATGCACAAATACACATGTTTCCCAACCTGAAAACTCCTTAAAAAACCTATTCTGATCTGCATATCTCTTCTTCTATCCCATGCTGATTTTAGATTCTTATTTATTACATGTATTTCCTATTCCATATCTGCCAACATATACTATCCAATCAACACTTTGTTAACTGGATCACTCCAAATGATGGGAGTATTGCAATTCCATCCATACAATGCCTCAAATGGACCCATCCTCAAAGATTCTTGATACCCATTATTGTAAGCGAACTCTACCAGTGGAAGATACTCTTACCACTTTTGCTACCGATGCATCATGTCCATCCTCAACATGTCCTCCAATATCTTGTTGAAACTTTCTTTTTATCCATCTTTTTGTGGATTATAAGTTGTACTGAATGCCAAATCTATGCCCAAAGCTGCAAAAAAAACTCCTTCCAAAACTTGGAAGTAAACTTCACATCCCTATCTGACACAATATTCTGTAGAACACCATGCAATATGACCACATCCTTGATGAAGACCTATACTACATCATTATCTGAGTATTTAGACTTCAATGGAATGAAGTGTGCTACCTTCATCAACATGATCACAGCAACCATGATGGAATAACATTGTCTAAATGTCCTCGATAAGCCTGTGATAATGTACATGGAAATGACCTCCCATTTCCACTATGGAATCGGAATCAACTATATTATTCCACCAGGATGTTTACAATTTGCCTTGACTTGTTGACAATCCAAGCACCTAGCCACAAACTCTGTTATGCTTCTCTTCAAATTCAGCCAATAGTAAAACTTCTTTATTGTTGTTATCATCTTTTGATAGCTTGGGTGTCTTGAATACGGTTTCACATGAAACTCCCTCAAAATAACCTTATTGAGATCATTGTTGTCTGACACATATATCTTGTCTCTAAACTTGATAAATCCATCTATTGTGAGACGATAGTCCACATCCTATACACCTATACCTGTACCTGTACCACTACATGTACATATACCTGTACCACTACATGTACCACAAATTGTACTTGTACCACTACTTGTACCTATACTATACTACAATTTGCGCCTAGGCTCCATATACCTGACATCCTACTGACCTACTAGCAAGATCCTATCATGTAGATCTGTCCATATGAACTCATAGCTGCTATATGATTCACCTATATCCACCTACTAAGAGCATCTGCAATCCTTTTCTCTTTATCTTTAATATACCTAATCTCGAAGTCAAACTCACTAATCATGCCCAACCATGCTAGCTTTCCTCGAATTAAAATTTGTTTGGTCAAATTGATACCGTAATCCATTGTGATCACTCATCAATATGAATTGTCTACCCATAAGATAGTGCCTCCACATCTTCAATTCATGAATGATCACTTCCAACTGAAGTTCATGTTTCAAATAGTTCTACTCATGCTCATTTAGTTTTTGTGACTCATAGCATACTAGATGTCCTTCCTGCATAAGAACTCCACCACGTACTCTCTTGCAAGCATCTGTACATACCAAAAACTCTTTATCTGTATATGTTTTCTTTAACAGTTGATCGTGTGTGAACAAATTCTTTATCTGCTCAAAACTGGCTACACATTTCTCTGTCCATTCAAACTTCTTACCTTTCCTTTGCAATGATATGATAGGATAAGAAATCTGTGAGAATTTACTGATGAACTTCCTGTAATAACCTGCTAACCCCATAAATTATCTTACCTCATTCACATTCCTAGGAGCTTCCCACTCCATGATAACTCTTATATTTTCTAGATCTATTGTTATGCATTCGTTGGAAACAACATGTCCCAATTAATGTACCTCCATCTGAAAGAAATTGCACTTGTTGAGCTTAGAATACAACTGATGATCTCTTAGCAATCTCAAAGCTAATGCTAAATTTTTGGCATGCTCTTCTTCATTTCTAGAATATACCAATATGTCTTTAATGAACACAATAAAAAACTTTTCCAGATAAGGAAAGAACACACTATTCATCAAGCACATAAATGTAGCTGGAGAATTAGTCAAACCAAATGGAACTACAACAAACTCATAATGTTTGTACCTGATCGAGAAATTTTTCTTGTGGATGTCATCTTCTTTAATGTGTAATTAATGATATCTTGATCTCAGAGCAATGTTTGATAACATTGTTGGTCCCTTCAACTGATCGAACAAGTCATTAGTCCTCGGAAACAGATACATGTTCTTGATGGTCACTTTGTTCAGTTTCTTGTAATCAATGCATAGCCTAAGAGTGCCATATTTATTCTTCACAAACAATATCGGTGCACCCCAAGGAAATACACTTGGCCTAATGTACCCTTTTTCCATCATTTGCTTCAATTCCAAATTCAATTCTACTAACTTTGGTGTGCTCATCTTGTAAGGTGCCTTAGATGTTGTGTTGCCCCTAGTACCAACTCAATAGAAAATTCTACTTTCTTGTGAGGTGGCAACTCTGAAATATATGTGGGAAATACATCCTGAAACTGTTGTAGAACTAGTTCCTTCGCAGAACATCTGTATCCTCAACTTCCTTACATTTGTCACTAGAAATATGCACTGCAAACAAGTCACACCCTTTCATGCAACTACGCTTGGCCTGCATAGCTATAACCATTCTCACCGATGTTGCTTTATTTTTATCCTGTAAGACTCTTTGTTCCTCATTGTCATCCAATCACTCAATAGCTTTTTCATAACAATCCACCTTGGTCCTGTGAAGATTTAATGAGTCCATACCCAAAATCATACTATATGATTGTTACATAAAATTTTGTCATTGTCCTTGTAATTCCTGTCCCTAGATCTTGGAGAAATCATATGGTGGTCTCTGTGTATTTTTCCCATCATGGATCACAAGCCTTTTGATCCACAAAGTCTAAAGATCAATATCCCTTTGACTCATTTATGGAGAACATCCCTAAAAACCTTATTTTTTGTAGTGGCACGACCACCCAGTGTATCGCCAGCGCTTACGGAAAATCCTTAGCCTATGACATGCACTTATCAGCACTAGTATGGACCCCATACTCGTGCCAATCCACTTTTGGAAGTGTTTCAGAAAAGGAAATGAAGCTTCATGGTCTAGAAGCTTTGAGAGAGGAGAGCTGGATGTTTGTTGATCATGATATAGTTGAGCTTTCTCCTTTTGGTTTATTATTCCTACAAAAGAGGAACCACTCAAGGAGATAAGCCCTCCTTCCATATTATGAGGATCCATGTCCCCTTCTCCCATGGCTATAAAATGATCCCTTTCCATATGCCTCTACTAGAACAAAAGAAGAAAGAATAGAGGAAGAATCTAAAGATCACTTTAGTTATAGTAAGAGAGAGTTGAGATCTTTAGCCTCCTTGTGTTAATATTGGAAAAGAGTATTTTGGATATGTACTTGGATTCAAACCCATCAAAGGAGCTCTGACATCAATGTGAAGGTTTTAACTCCCCTTTCTTATTATTAATAGAATACAACTGGTTTTTACTTTGCATTTTCATTTTTTATTATGATGAAAGGTCTAATACTCCTTGATTTGTTAGATAGATTTCATTCAATATAAATATTATTTTTTCTATCTCATTTCCATATTATATTTTGTCTCTTGCCACAAGTCTTGATTGTAAAGAGGAGCAAGGAACGTGATCTGGAGCGAAACATAAGCGGATTCACTCCAAAGGAACAAGTAATGAACACAAGTTTAAGGTAGGTACTCCTATCATTTGTTTCCAATTGAATGTAATATAGGAAAGTAGATGCTTGTTTGTATTGTTTATTGCTAGACCCACTCTAGTGCTAGAGGGATCGTCTCTATCCGCAGAGAGGATTTACCTTGACAACAAATTTGCGACTCCACTGGGGAGTTCTTCTAGTGTCCTCCGAACACTTTGAGATTTTGATTTTTCGATCACTTTCATCGAATGTCCATTTCTCTCTTGATTTTAGATTATGTGATTGATTGCAGTCATTGGTCTTATTTTTGAAGTGATAAGACTAGCCTTGTTTGAGAAAAACCTTATATTTTGTGTGTTATTCCTCAATCAATGCTGCTAATTCTTTGATAGAAGCGTTGATCAGTGCTAGTTTCATTCAAACAGATGCAATTATCCCCTTCCAGTGCTAGATGCAGCCTCACAGGTGTGTTGATTTCTAAGTATGTTTTCTTTGGGGTTTCTCTTCATTGATTTCTAGTGTATCTAATTATGTTAGGATTATTTCTCTGCTTGAGATTGCCCTTATTCTCTTCTGTTCAAGTGGCTGGATTGTCTCAATTAGCATAGCTTAGGTCTCTTTTCTGTTGAATTGTGCATACTCATCACCCTAGGGTTTCTAAGTGCTTTATCTCGTTTGAACGGTTGCATACTTCACTGAATACCAAACTTGTTGTTGAGTTAGTTTTCTCATTCAGTTTAAACCATTTGGATTTGGTTGTCTTTCGTTTTTCAGTTGGTTTTTGTGACTAGAGTTTCAAGTGTCCATTTCATGTCCACTTGGTTCTCTCTTTCACCCAAAAGCATAGTTGATGTTGCTTACCTTCAAATGGAAAACTTTTCTTTGTGTTTCAATTATTGTGAAAAGGAAAGAATGTTTTGTTTTCAGGAAATGATTTGAAATTTCTCTTTCGTACTTTGATTATTGTGTCTTGTAGCATTTTTTAAGAATTTCATTAGAAAGTACTCGAAGCAAGTGATTACATTTGCAGTGTGTTTTTCATCCTTTTGGAATTTTGTTAATATAAAAATGAAAAAAAATTGCATTCATTTTGGATCTAGAGTGAAAAGTCTCATTGCATTTACTTCTAGTGCATTTAGTGAAAAACTAGGAAAGTGAAAGATATTTTTATTTTCTCTTTGGAATATGAACTTAAGGAAGTGTTGAAAATAATTTTAATCTAGTACGTTTTATTTCCCATTGAATTGATTGTGTGAACCTATCCCTCTCGATTAGTGTAGTTTTTCATCGAAATGAAAAATTGTCTTTTTTCTCATATAGTTGCATTTTAGGGATTCAAGTGACATTGGTAAGGCCTTAAAACTGAGACTTAAATTCAAGATAAACATAAAAAATTTATTCAATGAATCTAAGGAGCATTCAGAACTTAACGCAAAACATTTAGAGTTCTAGGCTAGAGACATGTTCTGACGTCTATAAACCTGGTAGCTATCGTTAACAACCTGTGTTGCATTCTAAGAGTGAAATCCCATCCCACGTACAGAAGTATATAACACTTGTGCCACATATGATAAGTATAAGGGACACTATCACTTAATGGTTACACATTAGACAAATCCAACATGAACTTGTGCTCCTCGTACCATCGAGTATATAACAAGATACCCCACTAGGTTGCTATCCTTTAGCCACAAGTAACTGAGTCTGACATCTTGTAAACATGATACACCGAACACAACATTCAAGGAGATTTCCTTCCCATAATTCTTGGTTCGCCAGGAGGTATTCTGCAGTTCATGGATACCTAGTAATATTTTTTTCTTATATTACCCCTTTTTGATTTATTTTTGTGTTTAATTTCTAAAATTTATTGTCTGCAATAACATTTTACCCGTGCACAAATCCTTAGCAAATCTTAGGTTGCGAATAATGGGAATTTTTCCTGAGTTTACCAATCAAGGAATCCCCTCAGATGGGAATCCTGTTCCTTTTCCTTCTTTTGGAAATGTTGGTGCTCCCTATATGGAAATGTTGTCCCTCCTGGGATTTACTGTTGGTTTTCCAGTTTTGTTATTTTCGACCCCCATGGTTCCGAATGTCCAAGTTGCTTCTCAACCAAGTTTGCTTCCACCTGAATAGTATCAACCTCATGTTGATCCTAAAGTTGACCCCTCCCCTTCTTCGACTGTTTCTTCACCCGGTACTTCCTCTTCCCCTGGTGAAAGTATGGATTCTAATAACTGGAAAGATAAGAAGAAGAAGAAGCAAAATAAGCAAGGGGGAAACCAAGCAACCATCGCTACTAATGAAAATTATGTTGAAAAACCTTCCAATTAGTCTTGCAAAGTCAAATTCCCTTGCAAGCTATGTAAGGGTGACCACCTTCTTAGATATTGTCCTAGTATTCCCAAGGTGTTAGAAGTGTGGTCCACTGGCCCAAATCAACCTTTGTCATCAGCCTCTGGAGATCCTGCTGGTGATGAAATCTTAATTATTGGTAATAATATTCATTGGAAAAAGGGTAATGTCAAATTTCCATGTAGGTTATGAGAAGGGAATCATCCCATTCAACTTTTTCCTTATATGGATGAAGCCTCCAAAGTTTTGGATACCCTCACGGCTTCTCGACCCTACATTACAGCTGGTTACTAGAAGCTTTCCCCTAATCCTCCGCTAGTTGATCAAGTGATTGATCAAAATTCATCTCTGGTCAATCCCACTCTCTCTGAAAGTCAATCCCATGAGTCCATTCCCGACCGACCATTGGTTGAGAAAACGGTTGACCTGATTCCACCTATATTCGATCAGGCCTTTCCTATAGAGAGTGAATCTCATACCACTCATATTATTATTTTTTCTTCAGCTTCCCAGGGATTAGATGGAAATAATCCCATTCCCATGATACAGGAGGGTTATCCTCCCATTCCCGTAACAAAATGGGTAGTTTTCCCATTCCCATGGCACCCCCTCCAAGTAGTTTGGTCGCTTCTTTTGATTGGAGTCTAATGATGGTATATCGTCTTCCTTCTTACGTGCCCTTTGAGATCATGGTACAGGAATATAATGTGGTCGTACCTAGCACAATAATATATGAAGGCACGTCTATTAGTATTATGTCCTCAACTACTTGGCAAGATATTGGTTCTCCATAGTTTGTGCCTGTTACCCAAATTTTTTGGCATTTAACAAAGGAACCAATAAACTGTTAGGGATCCTTCCTAAGTTTGATATTAGGTTGGGAGGAAAGACTATATATATAGACGTGATGGGTTTCCAAGGTGTAATATTCCAAAATGGAAAAGACAGGAATATAAAACATATGTAGCATTCAAAATAAAGAAAAACAGGAATATAACACTAAAATATGGAAAATGCCGGAAATATGTTGCAAATGGAAATTACATTAAGAAATCATAACCATGAGTATAAAAAATTAGGTCATATCATTATAACCAATACCAAAATAAAGTACACAATTCTCCAAATAAGATGCCCTCAAGCCAACAAGAAGTGGCTTAAATAACTCTAAATCCTAGCACTAGAAATGATGTTGTTGTTACTGCTATTGCTAGTGGAAACTAATGCTGCTAGAAAGAAGAACCGTGTCCAGGAGGCTACTGGATTGCTTAAATAACCATGGAATCTACTCAAAAAACCCAGAAAAAACAAGAAATTTTTTGGCCAGATTTTGAATTTTGATTTTCAGCCATTTTTGGGTTGCCTATTGCACCCATGCTAGCTGACTTACACACTCCTCTTGGGTAACTTCTGAAATGGGGTAGAGATGATGATCTAACTACTGCAATAACACCCAATAAGCTCAATTCATGAAGGGCTGGCCCCTTCTCCTGATTCACAAGTTGAAAGCTTGAGTTCTAGCTCATCCTCTCAAGTTATAACTACTGAACTTCACAATTGCTAGAAGTGACTACACTGTCAAGAGGGATGATTTTGTAGCCCGCTTATAGATGATTAAATTCTACTCAAAATTGATGGAAATTATCTCACCAAGTGAGGGGATGATCCCTCACAGGATTCCAAAATTAAATTCTTGGAACTTCCTTCCTCCTCTCATTGAACCCTAGTGCAAGAATGCATAATTCTTGTAGCTAGAAGTGTTGAAGAGAGGGGCTAAATGTGGCACTGTTGTCGAATGATGAATGGCTGCTCAAAGGAACCTTTCCAAATTAGGCATTTGAAGTACCCTGTTGGAACGAGGTTCCCTAAGCTGTGTTTTTGATATAATTTTGTAGTAATTGGTCTTGCGCAGGGGCTTTGGGGTGGGTCAAAGCCCCCAATGTTTTCTAATGGGTCAAAGGGTAGAACTAGAGTCCACAAACCATGGTTTGTGGACCATAGGATAGCAAATACTACGATGATATAAATATATAGATAGTTTGAGTCTAAGATTAAGAAAGTAAGATTGATGCTACATATGAATTGTTGAGATCTGTTTTGGATTGTTTTGGGTAAGGACTCCTGCTAGCTGTGTGCGCGCAGTTCCTTAGTCCTGCTATGTGTGGACCC
Organism: Pinus albicaulis; assembly: GCA_034641835.2. Taxonomy (NCBI): domain Eukaryota; kingdom Viridiplantae; phylum Streptophyta; class Pinopsida; order Pinales; family Pinaceae; genus Pinus; species Pinus albicaulis. The sequence goes on from CM076572.1 coordinate 573,173,676, forward strand.
CACTGACTGTGTGCGCGGGCTATGACTTGGGTTTTTAATTTGGTTTTTGGATATTAATGCAGAATCTATTTAAGTATATTTATTCTATCTGAACTGGTTTTGTTTATTACTGACGTGCCTCTGTGTTATTTGAATAAGCTGCAATTGTGTCTGCGATATATGAATTAGTTGTGATTGTAATGTTCTTTGGTGATAATTGTGGATGCACACGTGGATGCGAATGTGTTGATCACATCTATTAATAATAGTAGCTTTGTTTATGGTTGCATGCTGATTATAATGTTAAGGGCTCGATAATAGGCTTTTTTCTGTGAAAACCTGATAGAATTAAATGAGATCTACCTTAATTACCTACTCTCTCCCAGGGTGCAGAAACCTAGTTCCAGTACCCACCCATACTACTTTGGGTGAGACCTTGGCCTACGAAAGTAGGTCATTTCCGAAAGGGCCAGTAATATAGGGGTTTTTTGGAAAACGTTAACTCTGAACTCGGGTCAGGACCCCCGAAGCCAAAAAATGGTTCCATTGCCAAGAACGGGAGAATTTTGAGAGAGAGGTCAGGTAATGCCATGAGGCCATTGGAGACCTGAGAAATTGGAGCTCAAAGACTAGTTTGAAAGACAGATTCATGAATTTTCTGTAAAGGAGAATGACAGCATGAAGCTGACAGCTTAGAAGTGGAAGAACAAATATATTTTCACCAAAGTATATGAAATTTTCTTTTTAAATTTTGTGCACAAGCTCTAGGAGTGGCTAGCGAGGCTAGTAGAATTCCAAACATGTTGGAAAGACGATTAGATTATGCATTCGACTCCAAAATTGGTTCAACGGTTGGAGAAGGTTGACAACACAATCACCCGCATGATATTTCATTGGGTAGATAGTGTGCTAGGAGGATTTGTAGTGGAATTCATAGTCGATCAGTTTGTATCCTACTCTAAGACAAAGCAGAGGTTCTTCAAAGGATTTTGAGGTAAGTTCTTGCGAACATTATCATTGCTAATTAAAATGTTACTGTGCAAAAAGGGAATTTTGTGCAGCCACACCAAATGAATGACCTATGATCAGAGTGAGAGTACAACATGAAGTGGTAAGTACTATCAAGAAAACCGAGAAGGGGATAGATCCATCTACAGCCCATTAAGAGAGTCGATTGCGCACGCAGGAACTAGTCCTCCAGTTACACCACCTTCGAGTCAACATAAGGGAAAGAACTCCCCCACACCTATATCACCACCGGAAGAAGATATGGCTACACACATGAAGCTTCCCACCTTCAAGGGTGTAGGTGACGAAGATATGGACTGGTTTTGGTTCGTAAAGGAATTAGTATGGACTGCGCCAAATGTGGCTAGCGATGCTATAAAGAGGGTGCAGCTATCCCTTGCCTTTGAAGGAACGGCCCTGGATTGGTACATGGGGTATGTAGGCCAGCATGCGGATCCATTTATTCAAGAGATTAATAATGCTTTAAACAATAGTTCTAGAAGCCTAAGTCCTACGCTCAGTTGGTGGTTGACTTGAAATACTTTAGACAAGGACCCACTGAGACAGTATGGGAGGCTGATCAGTGGTTGAAGAAGGTTATCAAGGATGGGGAATTTAGTATGATGATAGACAACACAAGGAATGGTTCATCGCCATGCTATTACCTCACCTGCGCAGATCTATGGGTCAACAAGCGATTGAGATGCAAAATAAAGCCTTGGAGATTGCTATGAAGCTAAAATCTGCGCCAAGAGATGATGCCAGTTTGGGGTACAACAGATCTAGGGACAACTGTAGGCAATGCACCTCGAAATATAGAATTTACGGAAAGAGCGAGGAAAAGAAGCTGGCCTATATGTATGGTGCATAAGATGTAGGGTGTCAGTCCACACCAAGGATCAGTGCCCTCTATTGGTGGAATACATGCAGGCTGGGGGACCTAGCCCACTGCACCCTAAAGAAGCTACGAGACCAAGTGGTCTGACGTTATGGTGCACTGACTGTTGCATAGCTAGGTTACATGATACCAACCACTGCCCCCATATTGGTGCTTATGTTCCAGAGTTGAAGCAAAAATGGTGTCGATTCTGCTCATCTGTGGGACATGACGAACACAACTTCCGGACATATGACTTAATGATAGACCGATGAAACCTGTACAGGGTACAGGCTAACCCTTCTTCACCACTATCTCCCTCGGGACAAGGAGGCTCCCCCGCCAGCGGCCGGGGGGAGAGGTGGAAGTGTAGGTTGGGGAAGAGGGAAATTGATCTGTTATAACTATGGAGAAGTAGGGCACATCACAAGGGACTGTACAAACCATGCACAACAATCTTGTCGATATTGTAGACAATTGGATCATGTGATCGAATATTTTCCAGTACTGATAGAGAAAATGCAAGAAAAACAGCAGACACCGACGTAGAATGTGCAAAGGGTTAAGGCAGAACTGCATGATGAGGGACCCAGTATTAATGTCATAACGTGTAACGGCATAGCTACTGGAGGAGCTAAGGAGAGAGTTGTGGCTAAACCCCTTATCCGAAAAGCTGCTATCAAGAAGGAAAGATTGGACCTACAGAAGAAGAGAGAAACCTTCATAGAAGTTCATAAAAACTTTACCAAGAATGAAGCATCTACTTCAGAGGCATTAGGGGAATTTTGAGGTCTAAAATGGGCTTCCTAAGGAAAATGTACAATAAAAATTCACTTTATGAGAACCAATCACATTTTGGGGGATGAAATCATCCCTAATGGTTGAGGTGGAATTGCTTGAGTTAAAGCTACTTACTTGTCACATTCTCAATGGTGGATAAAAACTCATGGTTAACCATGGTAGTGTTCTAAGTACTTTTAAATTCATAAAGTAAAGTACTCATAATAAATGTAAATTCACACTTTTTGAATAAAATAATATTATTGTCATTTCATATTTCTTGAAAGAAACAATGCATATCTCTATACATTTATTATATTATATTATTTTTATATAGTATATTAATTACATGTTATTATACAATTTAAATAATATTAATTTTAATTAATAACAAATAATATAATTAAGAATTTATAAATTTATATTTATATTTTATTTTAAGTTATTAAGTACAAAGTACAAATGCATTAGTTTTTCAATGATAATGACTTTTTTCTTGAAAAGTTCATTCTTCTTTATAGTCACATCAATACAACTTTTTTATTAATTTTATTTTGGCACAACTTTTGAATTGAATTTAACTATGGTTACATGGATTGTGGTGCAAAAAGTGAATTTTGAATTCATAAATATTATTTTATTGGTTTAGCTATTATTTTTTTATTTCCTTAGGAGGCCCATTTTAGACCTCAAAATCTCTTAATGCTTCAAAAAACCTAAAAGCAGACGAAGAAGTTAAACCATTCCTACAGGCATGTATGAAGTTTCTACACAACCAGAAGGCATTAGAGAATCTTCAAGCACTAATAGACAGTTGCGCAGAAAAAAACTGACCCTCCAACAGAAGTTAAAGATGTCCACAAGACTTACAAGCATAATAAACACATTGGTTGGGAAATACAGCTGACTGCGCAGATTGGAAATTATGAAATGGATCAGGTCATCCTAGATCTGGGATCCGATGCAAATTTCCTACCCAAAAAAACGTGGCAGAGGATGGGAGAACCTAAGCTGGAATGGTCTACTATATAGCTGTACATGGCTAACCAACAGAAGATCATATTGTTGGGGAGACTGTCAAAGATTATGTTAGATATAGTAGGGGTTAAGGTACGCGTGGATTTTGAGGTAATTCAGATTGTGGAAGATGCGAACCCTTATCCTGCACTCCGGGGACTGGATTTGGCTATAGACATGGGAGGCATTATCAACTTGAAGAAAATGAGCATGGTTTTTGAGAACGAAGGTATGAGAGTGATAGTCCTTCTAGACCCAAGGGAAGGAGAGAAGTATACAGAACCTGTGTGCGAAGAAGATGACGTGGATCATATCTATAGACTAACCGCTCGGGATGAGGATTGGATTAATCCTACAGCTGATGGCATGCTTTTCTAAGAGAAAGACAATGAATGCCTCATTGACTTCGATGGGGAGATTGAAAATTGGCAGAATCTGTTACATGATGTATCTGCGCTACGATGTCTTAGGATCACGAAGAACTTCTAGTGTATCTCCTCAAAGGTAAGAGAGATACCTTACTTTGATGGTTTTGGTAGTATTAGGGATTTTCTAAGAACATTTGAAGTAGAAGTCCCAAGGGAGCGAAGAGTGTGGGTACTTAACCTAGCCATGCGCGCGACCCCTGCGCAATGGTGGGAAACTCACAAGGGAACGTTATAGGATTGGGAGGAATGTCACGAGATGATGATCCTACGGTTTGAACCCATGGTTCACCTACGCATGGAGACTTTCCTTGGCCTAGGAGACTCGCACAAGCATGTGGCCACATAGAGGGAGGTATGGTGTGAAAGGACCAAGGACAAATGGGTCCACGTATTCATTCATACCTTGGGGCCAATCCCCACTACATGGTATCTAGATGCAGAGCTACATCAACGTACTTGCCACTGGGATACCATGAAGGATGATTTTTTGGGGACGTTCGGGTTGATAGGCAGAACTAAGGCATTAGACAAAGCCCTACAGGATATAGATGCCCTAGTATTTGATGAACCACGCCCTCGTGTGGAGTACGGGGCACTAGCTTGGGATACGCAGATGCAGGATATTGTTAACTACCACAATCTATCAATGGAGGAATGTGACGAAGACCCACGAAATATCACTATCTTTGAATAGGAGGGTGAGTGTGCAGTTACTGGACCCCCACTATAGACCGTTGATGTGACCAAGCCTCTTAAGCTAAGGGAATTCAACATTGGAACAAAAGAAAAACCTAAGCTAGCTAATATTGGGGACTACTGGGATGATGATACCATTGGGAAAGTCGCAGAGCTTCTCATAGAGTACCAGGACCTGTTTCCTATGAAATTCTCAAAACTCAAGGGTATTACTGGGGACCTGGGGGTCATGTGCATCACTTTAAAACCATATGTGCGACCTATTAAGCAGCGACTTTACCGATTGAACCCCAAGTATAAGCAGAAATTCGGGGAAGAAATTGACAAAATGATAGCCATAGGTATCAATGAATCGGTATAACAGTCCGATTGGGTAAGCCCTATGGTGGTCCAGGAGAAAAATACTAAAGGAGAAATAAGAATTTGTGTTGACCTGCACAAACTGAATGATGCCTGCGTACATGATCCCTTCCTTACGCCATTATCTGATGAAATTCTAGATAATGTGGGAGGGCAGGAAGTGTACTCATTCAATAACGGGTTTTCGGGCTACCATCAGATCAAGATCGTACCTGAAGATCGCAGGAAAACTATGTTCTCCACTAAATGGGGATCCTTCCACTACATCGTCATGCCATTTGGGCTCAAGAATGCCCCTGCCATCTTTTCGCGGGTAGTGGTCGCAGTATTCAAGGAGTTCATCCATAAGTTCTTGGAGGTATACTTTGATGATTGGATAGTATTTGGGTTGATAAAGAAGCATGTCTCGAACCTACACATGATGTTGGACGCCTGTAGAAAGCACTAGATTTCCTTAAATATTAAAAAGTGAATATTCTGCGTACCTTTCAAGATCTTGTTAGGCCACATAGTTTTCGGAAGGGATTGGTGGTTTACCTCACCAAGGTAGCAGTTATCATCAACAAGGCAGTCCCTACAACTGAGAAATAGTTGCGCTCCATCCTCAGGCACACGGGCTACTACCGGAAGGTCATTCAAGGGTACGCACTGATCATGACACCCATGGAGAAGTTGTTAAAGAAGGATGTTTCGTTTTTTTGGGACATGGAGTGTCAGAGGAGCTTTGAGCTACTCAAGGAAAATATGGTCTCTACACCTATCCTCATATTTCTAGACTGGGTGAAATTTTTCTATGTCCATGTAGATGCTTCAGGGATTGCCCTAGGAGCTTTCCTTACGCAGCTCAGGGAAGGGGACATTGACCACCTGGTTGCATTTGCTAGTAGAAAACTCTCTAGTGTAGAGCATAACTACTCCACTACTGAGCACGAGGGGCTGGCCATGGTATATTCCCTGCAGAAATACAGACATTATCTGTTAGGAGGGAAGTTCAAGATTTTCATGGATCACTCAACTTTGAAGTACTTAGTGAATAAGCTTGTGTTGGGGGGGAAGATTTGCCGATGGCTACTGCTATTTAAGGAATATGATTTTGAGATCCTTGTGAAGCCAGGGAAAATAAATGTTGGGCTGGACCACTTGTCCTGAATCTAGAGTGGTGAAGAACCGACCAACCTAGAGGAAGGATTTCCCAATGCACAGCTATTTTCTATTCAAGTGGTTGATGCGCACTTCGCCGATATCATTCACTTCTTAACTACGGGGATGGCACCTGTAGAATATTTGGTACAATAGAAAAAAGAGCTGGTAACCCGTGCAACAGACATTACCATCATAGCGGCCCACTTGTATAATATGGGAGTTGATGAGGTACTACGAAGATACGTTCTGGAGCATGAAAGACAAGCCATCTTAGCAGAAGCCCACGGAAGCATAGTAGGAGATCACTACGCAGGGAAAGCGATAGCATAGAAGATCTTAAGAGTTGGGCTATGGTGGCCCACAGTCCATAGTGACTCTTATGACTATTGCAAAGCCTATGACACATGCCAAAGGATAGGAATACCATCACGCAGGGACAAAATGCCCTTGCAACCACAGATGGCCCTGCAAGCATTTGAAAAATGGGCCATAGAGTTCATTGGGCCCATCAACCCACCAGGGAAGAAAATAAGTGCCCACTACATCATCACTGCAACTGATTATGTAACTAGATGGGCCAAAGTAGAAGCTGTGAAGGATTGTACTGCACACAATGCTACGCACTTTATTTTTTAACATATTCTAACCAGGTTTGGTTGTCCGAAGATCTTGATGAGCGATAGAGGTACGCATTTCATTAATGAAACAATACAAGATTTGACTGAAGAATTTTGAATCCACCATGAAAAAAGTACCCCATATCACCCGCAGGCAAATGGAACGGTAGAAGCTTTTAATGAAATCCTGGAACAGGCGTTGACCAAGATCTGTAATGTTGATCGAAGTGATTGGGACTTGTGTATCCCATTTCTCCTTTGGGCCTATCGAAGTACATGCAATAAATTGACTTGGAAAACATCGTTTCAGATGGTTTATGGAAAGGGGGCCATTATGCCCATGGAATATATTGTTCCTAGCCTGTGCATCACAGCCTTTATAAACATGGCAGAGCCTGATATCATGGAGGAATTCTTAGCGCAGCTAGTTGCCTTGGAGGAAGATCAATCATTGCTAACTTTCATCAGCATGTTGAGAAGGCCCGAGAAAAATCATGGCACGATAGACATATTCGGCGGAAGATATTTTCAGAAGGAGAATTGGTCATGCTATATGATAGCCAATTTTTGAAACACCCGGGGAATTTTTTTCAGCACTGGCTAGGTCCCTATATGGTAAAGGAAATCACTAACGGAGGAGCTATTCGGTTAGCCACATTGCACGGTGACATTGTACTAGGATATTTTAATGGCAGCCAACTCAAACTATACTAGATCAAATGACTATATGGCCGGAGTAGTTGTATTGGGAGGAATACGCGCAGGCAAGAGGAAAAATGTAGGTAGGCTCATTCTACACGCAGGGGTCACCTATAGGTCAAGATGCCAGGGGAGGTGTGCTAGGAGTGTAGGGGTCGATCGCAGGTCTGGAAGCCCGTGGAGGTGCGCTAGGAGCACAGGGGTAATCCGCAGCTGTGCAAACTAGCCATTGGAATAGTAAAACTGGGTAAAAAGAAAATTTTATTGTTGGAAGGAGTGGGATGTCGGAAATTAATGAGGAAATTTCTGAAGATTGTTTACCATTTTCTTGATGGTAAGTTTCAGATAAGCCTAATTTAACCGTTGGTCACTATCCAAAGCTATAAAAGCAGGAGGGTAGATCAGAAGTGGGTTTCATGCATTCTGAAAATCTTGTGCCTTGCAAATTTCCTTAACTATTGTGCTTTGTTAATGTCTGGGTGGGCTACCCCCTCTGATAGTAGCAATCCTGAGTTCATCTTCTAAGCGAGAATGACCATGACCAATCCCGCTGAATTTTTGCAGACCGTGGCCTCTACTGATGAAGCATTGGAGGTCACCCCTGAAGTTGAAGAGATTGTGTCCACACCAACCAAGGGCAAGCAGGTGGAGAAAAAGAAGAGTAAGGGGAAAGGCCAGGAGCAAGGGCAGGGGAGGGCTACGAAATGGGTTGGAGGGAAGCCACACACTTCCCCTTGGAATGTGAAATCCCCCCGAACGATGACCCAGGCACGTTCTCCTAACCCGAAAAAGTGACCTTTGTCTTCTCAAGAAGAGGCTCGGATTGCTAAACTAATCACTTGGTTGTCACCCTACATTCGGCCTTGTAGGCCCTCGATGCGCACGCCTAAGAACATCAAAGGTATGCAAGCCTATTTGCAAATGACACTTATTATGGGTGAAGTCCCCATAATTGGAGAAGCGCATGACAAGCTCGCCTCAATTAAGTTTGATAACCATGACCTTGCCAACATAGAGGCCTTCCCAGAATTAACACCTGAGTTGTACCTCAAAAGAGTACTGGAGGATGACGTGCTAAGGGTCATACCAATGCTGTGGGCGCGCGGGCTAGAAAAATGTGGTTTACTAAACTTGTTGCGGATACCTCACTTTGGCCGATACAGTATAACCGACTGAGTTGCACGATAGCTGTTAGCCCTGATCCATGATGGAAACTTATGGATTTGGGATTGCATTCCCATAGATGTTGCCCTAATTCACCACATTACTAGTCTCCCCATGGAGGGGTCGAATACCATGGAGCGCGTCAACAAGAAGTATGAGCAAAATATTGCTGAAAAGGTGTGAGAAGACTACCAGGTTGAGAAAAATACTAGGGGATTCCTGATCAACACCATTTCCGACCCAAGAGTGTGCATGGGTACCTTGTTGCTGGCTTGTGAGATGATGCACAAGTGCTAGGCCATGATTGTCCCGACCTATGTAATTCAGTTGGATGGCCGCTGTGAAAAGGGGGTCTGCTTCAACTAGTCACAGTTCCCTTGCAATGAATTTTTGGAGAACGTTCACGAGGCCCAAGATCATGGAAAGGCATTCTGCTACTCTTGGCTACTACTCCTAATTGTGTTGGTCACATGGGAAGCCCCCGAAGACTCGACCCTCCTTGAGCTCGAACCAGAAATGTGTGAGGGGGCGCAATACGCAAATTTGTGGGATTCTAAGGATGAACAGCTCATTAAGGATAAAAAAGTATTTTGGGTCCTATTTCAGAGCGCGGTCGCAACAACAATTCACTCCCAGCCATGCTTGTCACCGACTATCTACAACAAATATAAGAGCATCACAGCGTTCCAGGTCACGATGCACAATATGCAGATTCGAGGCCATAAGGATCCAGCTTGGGCATCACTGCCTTGCATGGTTGTTTATGAGGAAATCGACCAGCTCATTGCCACTTGGCCACCACACTGGAGATTGGGATTCAAATTAGGTGCGACTGAAACTGCTAATACAAGCACATCCCCAAAGACCACCCCACCCGATCCCACCAAGAATGCAAAAGGACATGGCCCGAAAGACTCCACCAGGAAAAATGACGCAACGAAGGGCACAGAGCAGGAATCAAAGAATGACATGGACACAGAGGGTTTGGATGCACAGGGTGCTGATTCCCCGTGTGGCACGAAATAGACAGCCAAACCTCTCAAGGGCCAGTGAACAAAGTGGCAGGCTATGAGGCCCAGTAGGGAAACTAAAGTTACCTTGACAGAGGAAGACTTGGAGCAAATCGTAGATGTAGTCACCCTCACCTCAGAAGATAGATGGCTTGCTTTGGAAGAGCAGCAGAAGGATGCGGTCACCGCATTACAGTCTGAGCTCCAAGCTCTACAGCTCAAGGCTGATACCTTACAGATGAGCATGGTTCAAGAGAGGCTACCTCCAACAACTAACACTAAGCTGATCGTCACGACTGAGAGCCCCCTCTGCCCCCTGTCAGGTGCAACATTCACCCTGAGTCCACCTGCCTTATGTGCGCAAGCCCAGGCCTACACAGAAGTACATCTAGATTTTGCCTGGCTTCCACATGAACCGCTGCAACTCCTCCATAAATCCATCTTTGAGAAAATCTAGCACAGATATCACTAGGTGCTGCAGCAGCTCAGTACAGTCAAGCAGACAATCATTGAAAAAACCACTGAGGCGTCCCAGGCACAGGCTGCATGCATCCTTACTGTCGTGCAACAGATCGAGTTGGAATGTCTAATTAGCAGGCTATGTGTAGATGTGACTGAAGATATCCCGGCCTCTGCCAACCCCCAGGCCAATATTGAGGGACTCGTCACAACCCTGAAGGCTTCTAGGACCAAGATCCATTATGTCAAGACCGAGATGGAGCAGCAAATTACTGTGTTGCAGGCCAAATTATAGCCAGAATCTCCGGCTGAGGTACAAGCCCACAGAGCTGCACTGGTCACAGAAGCCACAAATACCATTACAGCTCAGATCACTTAGGGCGTAGAATTTCTTGAGACAGCTATGCAGTTGTGGTATAAGGTGGAATGCGACCCTCTCCTGCGTAAATTTACTTAAGAATTGTGCCAGAAGGAAGAAGAATTTGAGTAAGTGGAAGCTACTATGCCCACTTTGATCCCCACTCAACACCTGGAACATCTGCGAGCTAGCCATGCGCTCAGAGATGACCTGGAAGAGATTTTCCACAAGAAAAAGGTTCTGAGTGACCACCTCAAGCCGTGGGCCGATGAAGCCCTCAATCTATCTCAAGACGTGGATATTGCAGTAAAACAACTGAATCAGACCCTTGAAAGTGTCACTGCTACCACTGAAGGCCCAACTTTGTAGAAGTTGGTGGACATTGCACAGAATTTTTCCTCGCAGAGTGAAGGACTGCTACCCCTTCTAGTCGATGCAATCAAGAAGCTTCAAGCAAAGATGAAAACCCCGCGGCCATTGTGACTCAGGACGAATCACAAGATCATGTTGGGGGCCTGTTTGAACGGGGTTCCCTAAGCTATGTTTTTTATATAATTTTGTAGTGATTGGTCTTGCACAGGGGCTTTGGAGTGGGTCAAATCCCCCAATGTTTTGTAATGGGTCAAAGGGTATACCTAGAGTCCGCAAACCACGGTTTTCCGACCATAGGATATAAAAGGCTACGATGATATAAATAGATAGCTAGATTGAGTCTAATATTAAGAAATTAAGATTGATGCTATGTACAAATTATTGAGATCTGTTTTGGGTTGTTTTGGGTAAGGACTCCTGCTGGCTGTGTGCGAGAAGATCCTCAGTCCTGCTGTGTGCAGACCCCATTGGCTACGTGCGAGGGCTGTGACTTGGGTTTGTAATTGGGTTTTTGGATATTAATGTGGAATCTATTGAAGTATATTTATGCTATCTGAACTGGTTGTGTTTATTACTGAAGTGCCTCTATGTTATTTGAATAAGCTACGATTTTTTCTGCGATATATGAATTAGGTGTGATTGTAATGTTTTGTGGTGATAATTGTTGATGCACACGTGGATGTGAATGTGTTGATCAGATCTGTTAATAATAGTAGCTTTGTTTATGGTTGCATGTTGATTATACTATTAATGGCTCAATAATAGGCTTGTTTCTATGTGAACCTGATAGAATTCAATGAGATCTGCCTTAATTACCTACTCTCTCCTAGGGTGCGGAAACCTAGTTCCAACACCCACCCATACTACTTCGGGTGAGACCTTGGCCTGCGAAAGTAGGTCATTTCCGAAAGGGCTAGTAGTATAGGGGGTTTTTGGAAAACCTTAACTCTGAACCTGGGTTAGGACCCCTGAAGCCAACATCCCCCATGGATAAGAGTGGGATCTCCAATCGAATACACCCGTGTGCTAAACAACACAACAAACTTAGCTAAACAGCTGAAGCGTGTAGAAAGTCGTAAAGACCAAACAATAATAATATTCAGACTCCTTTGCTTTGTTGCCCTCATCTTATTTTTATGGTTGTGAGCCTTCCCTAGCCTTGGCCTGCCTCATAACTGCAATGCACATGTGGCCACTAGCCTCCATAAATACTGCACTATCCTCCATGATCTCCATCACAGCTGCAATTACTCACCACCTCCCTCCATAATTTGTGCATTTAATGCACCACTTCCTCCACCACTTCATCATTATTTCTTCACTATCTCCATCATCTTCATCATTATTTCTCTATGACCTCCACTCTTCCTTCATTAATAATCTACTCCACTACTCCATAATGTTGATCCACTACCTAACTAAGCCACATTCACACTATAGAAGTGGATTTTATTCATCTACTAGGTTTATGGGTCCCTCCACCCTTTTATTTACTTAACTACATAAGAAAAGTGAGAACTCTAATATTCCAATTAGTTGATGGAAAATTTGGAATATTATAGTCCTCCCTGCCAAAATGTTTCTTGTCCTCAAGCAAATGCAAAATTGGATGTTGTAGAAATCCATCTCCCTCCCAAGTGGCATCATCATATGGAAGGTTTCCCCATCTGCTCTCATGTGTTATGAATGCCTAGCTCCATAGATGCCTCTCTAGAATGTCTAGAATGACCTCTAGCTATGTAGCTAGATTCCTCTCCTCATCAGTGAGTCCCCAAGTGGCAACCATCTATTTTCCAAGAGCCTCTTCTCTGCATGAGATATGTGAATTGTAGGTGTTCCTTCCCCAAGTGGAAAGTCCCAACTCATAAACTATCTCTCCAACCCATGCTAAATGGAGTAGTTTGTGTCTCTCCATGCTCTAATCCTTGGCCCTGGTGGCCTTTCTTGCCTTAAGAATCATCTCAACACTGTGCAAAGTAGGAAATAGAGATATATGGGTTGACATGTGAAATGTCGAACCATACTCTCCCAATAGAAGCCATCGCAACAATGCCTCTTGTTTCCACATCACAACATCATCATACCAAGTATGGTAGCCATACTCTCTCAATAGAAACCAACATATAAAGGCCTCCTACTAACAGAAAACATAATCATCATGCCAAGTATAAAACAGTGACATCCCAATTGACATGTGGAATGTCATATGGTGGCCATACTTTCCCAAGAGTAACCAGCACAACCATGTCTCCTGCGACTGCATCACCTCAGTACTGTGCAAGGCATGGAACATATGAATATGAAAAGTTGGGTGGTAACCATACTCACCCAGGATCAGCCATCACAACCATGTTTCTTGTTGCCCCATCCATCCATCCAGTTGTGGGTGAGGACTCATATCATGCACCAGCTCAGTATCCACCCAATGGAGAAGCTCCCGCCAAAAAATTCTCATAAAATAACTACCCCCATCACTATCTATGGCCTTGGGAAGACCATGAAGCATGAATACATCCTGGAAAGAGAATTCAGTCATGGGTGGAGAGATGTCCTGTGTGAAAATGTTGAAGCAATGTGCATACCTTGACAGCAGATCAATTTCCACAATACCATTCTCCACAATCTGATGACAATATTTTTCTCTCCATGATATGTCGAAGTGTATCCTCCTTGAGGTCTCTCCATGAGAACCTCTCACCGATTGCCCGATAGAACTTATATGTTCTGAATATGCTGCATGCAGAAAATTCTCTTTGAGTTGTGAGGTGCTCATCAAGAAGGCTTTGTCCTGATAATGGAATATTCTTGGCTCGAGGGGTCCTGACCTAGCTTCAGAGGTTAAAGTTTGACAACAAACCCTTATACTACTAGCCCTTTCGACAGTGACCTACTTGCGCAGGCTAAAGTCTCACCCGAAGCAGTATGGGAGGGCGTTGGAACCAGGTTTCTGCACCCAAAGAGAGAGTAGGTAAGTCAAGCAGATCCACGTTCACAACCTACCAAGTTCACCTGAGACAAGTCTATTCGCAGGTTTGTTAATGGTGTAATCCATAGAGCTATTACCATGCACAGATCTAGTCAAAACCTTTGCATCCACGTGTGTATTAGTAGTTATCAGTACACAATATCATAACACACCATTAACAGATTGATAGTAGCAACCCAGAGTTCATTTTCCATGCTAGAATGACGTCCATTGATCCCACTGAAGCCTCAGAATAGGTGACCTCGATGGAACAAGAATCTGAGGAAGTAGTGGAAGTTGAAACAAAAGACGCAGAAGTTATATCCACGCCGAGTCAAGAAAAGAAGAAGGGGAAAGAAAAAGCGCAGGGGTCCGGGAAATCTATGAAATGGGTTGGGGTGAAGCCCCGTACTTCCCCACGAAATGTAAAGTCCCCGCGAATGGCGCCCCAGGCACGTTCGCCCAACCCTGTAAAGCGACCTTTGTCTGCTTAGGAAGAGGCCCAGGTAGCCAAACTAATAAATTGGCTACCACCCTTTGTTCGGCCCCGCAGGTCCTCCACACACATGCTGAATAATATCGATGGCCTGCGCACCTACTTATAGAAGTCGCTGACCCCGGGTGAGGTCCCTGTCATTGGCGAACCCTTTGCAAGGCTCCATGAGGTGAAATTTGATGATCATGACTTGGCCAATTTGGAAGCCTTCCCTGAGTTGGCACCTGAATTATATCTTGACATAATATGGGAAGATGATGGGATAAATATTGTCATTATGCGCTAGGTACGTGGATTGGAAGGCTCCAGGCTCTTAAACCTGCTAAGGATGCTGCACTTCGGCCACTACAATATCACGGACCGTCTGGTATGTCAGTTGCTCGCCCTGGTCCATGATCACTGCTTATGGATCCAGGATCAAATCCCCATATATGCTACGCTCATTCATTCAATTACTCGTCTCCCCATGGAAGGGTCAGACCCTCTACTACACATTGGTAAGAAGTACGAGGGGAAGATCACTGACCACATGCGCGAAACCTACCATGTGGAGTAGAACACTTGAGGCTTCATGATTAAATCCATTAGTGACCCATTAGGGGAATTTTGAGGTCTAAAATGGGCCTCCTAAGGAAATTATAAAATAATAGTGGAAAAAATCAAATAAGATTTGATGACATCATCAAATTTTAGAGGGAAAAATGAAAAAACTACTTTTTCAACTCATATTTTCAATTTATCTCCCAAAGTTTTTACTCAAATTTCGAGCGGGAGAACTCGTTGGATGCGAAATTTAATTCCCCATCCAAGGAGTACCCATGTTGCATACTTTCAATGGGTCCTACTACACGAAAAATGAGAAATACATTAAAAAACATGATTACAATCACGTTTTTTTATGTATTTCTCATTTTTCATGTAGTAGAGTTCATCAAAAGTATGCAACATGGGTACTCCTTGGATGAGGAATTAAATTTTGCATCCAACGAGTACTCCCACTCGAAATTTGAGTAAAATTTTTGGGAGATAAGTTGAAAATACGAGTTGAAAAAGTAGTTTTATTGTTTTATTATTTTTAAATATTTTTACCTTTTTATTTCAAAAATGGTGAATCATCCCCCATGGTTGACATCATCACCTTGAATCCTATTGGTTGTTATAAAGTTTATTTTTGTTGTACATTTTTCTTAGGAGGCCCATTTTAGACCTCAAAATTCCCCTAATGCCCGGTACGCAATTGGGTACCCTATTATTGGCATGCAAGATGATGCGAAAATGCTAGGCAGCCTCTGTCCCTACACATGTAATTCAGTTGGTAGGCCGATGCGAGAAAGGGGTCTGATTCAATTGGTCCCAGTACTTGTGCAATGATTTTTTGTCTAATGTCTGTGAATCCTAGGAGAAGGGATGAGCATTTTGCTATTCCTAGCTACTGCTTCTCATCACGTTGGTTACCTGGGAAGCACCTGAGGAATCGGTCCTCCCTGAGCTCACCCCAGACATGTGCGAGGGGGCCCAATAAGTGAACTTGTGAGACTCTAAGGATGTGCAATGCATTGAGGGAAATCAAGTCTTCTGGGTGTTGTTTTAGAGTGGGCTCGCAACAACTATCAACTCACAGTCGCATCTGTTGCTAGCCATCTACGATAAGTATAAAAGAATCGCTACTTTCCAGGTGACTATGCATAACATCCAAATACGAGGCCGCAAGGATCCTGCATGGGTTTCACTCCCTATATGGTTTCTGATGAATATATTGACCGTTTAATTGTGCAATGGCCTCCTCACTAGAAGCTTGGCTTCAAAAGAAGTGCGAAGGGCACTGAAGGAACAAGCACCATGAAGGTTACCCTGCCTGTAATCACCAAAGACACCTGAGGAATGAGAAAAAGCATGGGGAAGGGTTCCGAAGTCGTATCATAGAAGGGTTCGCAGCCCGGTAAGAGTACGGGGAAGGGCACGGAAGTAGCAGTGCAGACAGATGCATAGCAGGATCTTGATACCGAAGGTTAGGAGGCAGAAGGTGTTGAATCCCCTCGGGGAACAAAGCGAACGGGTGAACCTGGTAAAGGGCCACGGAAGAAGTAACATTCTCAACAACCAGAACGTGACGAAGCGGTTACGCTAACTAAAAGGGACCTCGATCAAATCACAGACGTGGTCACTTTGGCTGCAGAAGACAAATGGCTAGCTCTGGAAGAGCAATAGAAATTCATGGTTGACACACTTTAGGTCGAGCTTTGTGCTCTGTAGCTGAAGATATACACACTGCAAACAAGTATGATTCAGGTACAAATGGCCTCAACAACTAGCAGCACAACACTTGTTACAGCAGAAAGTTGCCTCTATTTCCTGCCCGACGCAACCCTCGTGATAAGTCCACCCCACTTGGCAGCGCAAGTCCAGGCCTATGCAAAGGTACAATTGGATCTATCCAGGTTTCCACATGAATCACTATTGGTTCTCGACACCTCCTTGTTCGAATAAATTCAACACCGAGACCATTGAGTGCACCAAAAACTCATCGCCACCACAGGTACAGGCTGCATGTACTCTCGCCACCACACAATAGAAGGAGTTGGAACACCTCATTAGTAGGCTTTGCGTGGATGTCTCCAAAGATATTCCAGCTTCTGCCACCCCCAGGCCAAGATTGAGGGGTTGGTCGCAGCATTACGGGCCTCAAGGACCGAGATCCAGGCAGTCAAAATGGAGATGGAACAACAGATCATAGACTTGCAGGCCAAGTTGCAGCCAGAGACACCATCGGAGGTATGGGCCCAGTGAGCTGCACTGGTTACGGCGGCCACAAATGTGATTATAGGACAAATTTCTCAGGGTGCCCAATTACTAGAAACAGATATGGAGTTATGGACCAAGGTGCAACACGACCCTCTCTTGCGTGAAATCAACTAGGACCTACGATAGAAGGAAGAAGCGTTTAAGCAGTTGGAAGTCACTATGCCTACTCTTATTCCTGCTCAACGATTGGAAAAAATGTGTACCAGCCACGCCCTTTGGGATGACATTGAAAAACTCTGCCAAAAGAAGAAGACCCTCAACGACCGCCTTAATCCATGGGTTGATGAAGCCCTCAAGCTCTCTTAGGATATTGATGTCATTGTTAAACAACTGAACCAGACTCTAGAGAGCATCACAGTTGCGACAGAAGGACCAAATTCACAAAATTTGGTGGATATTTCTCAGAACGCTGTTGTTCAGAGTGGAGTGCTACCCCCACTGGTTGAGGTGATTAGGATGTTGCAGGCACAGGTGAAGACCCCACGACCACAGTGACTCGAGATGAGTCACAAGATTGTGTTGGGGGACTGTTGGAACAGGGTGCCCTAAAAGCTGTGAATTTTGTACAATTTTATATATTTTTGGTGTTAATTAGTCTAGCATAGGGGTTTTGGGGTAGGTAAAAGCCCCAAATGCATTATAATGGGTTAAGGGTAGACCAAGATTCCGCAAACCACGGTTTGCGGACCACTGGAAGCGCAGGCTAAGTTGATATAAATAGATGAAAATTTTGAGTCTTAAGGTAGGCAAGAATTAAATCTGATGCTAAGTGCGAATTGTGAGATCTGTTGTTGGGTCCTTTGGGTAAGGACTCCTGCTAGCTGTGTGCATGGAGATCCTCAGTCTTGCTGTGTATGAACCCTCCTGGCTATGTGCGCAGGCTGTGTTTGGTTTGTACTGGGTTTTGGATGTTAATATATGAGGATATAGTTAAAGTGGCTATGTGTTATCTGATCTGATGTGTTACTGTTGATGTGAACCCTTGGGATCGATTGGAGATAAGAATACAATTGTGTTATTTGTTATGCTGTGAATCTATCTATGTTATGGTAAATCTATAATCTATTAATGGTGCGTTATGATATTATGTATTGATAACTGCTGATACGCACGTGGATTTGAAGGTATTGACTAGATCTGTGCATGGTAATAGCTCTATGTATTATACTGTTAACAAACCTCTGAATAGACCTGTTTCATGTGAACCTAGTAGGTTTCAAACGTGGATCTGATTGAATTACCTACCCTTTCTCAGGGTGCAGAAACCTGGTTCCAACACCCTCCCATACTGCTTCGAGTGAGACTTTGGCCTGCGCAATAAGGTCACTGCCGAAAGGGCCACTAGTATAGGGGTTTGTTGGAAAACCTTAACCTCTGAACTTGGTTCAGGACCCCTTGAGCCAACAAAGATGTTATCAATTACATGATGTCTACCATCTACCATCTACCCATCCAATGCTTCATAAGTGAAGCGGTCATCGGAATGCTCAAATAATAACCGGGCCCTCAAATCATCACTACTCCTCAGTGACAGTGCTGTTGATCTCCATGATAGTGCGTCTGCTATCTCATGGCCCTCTCCATACATAATGTTGAACTCATAGTCCTGCATTGTATTGATCCACAGTTGTTTCCTCTTCTACAGCTACTTATCCTCCTCAAAAAGATTTCAGAGGCTATGGTGGTTGGTCTTCACCTGAAATCTACTTCCAATAAAAACCTGTCGGAATTTGACCAATGCATGCATAATGGCCCATATCTCTTTGTTGTAAATAGAATACGAAAACTCATGCGATAGTAACCTCTAGTTCTCGAAAGCTATTGTATAGCTTCCCTGCATTAGGACTATGCTAATCCCATCCTCATAAGCTCCACACTCCAACACAAAGTGTTGTGTGTAGCTCAATAATGTCAAACTAGGATAGCTATACATCTTCTCCTTGAACCAATCAAGGGTCCTATGTGCAGTGATAGTCTGTTGCTCCAAATCAGCAATGTGCTCTAACCCTTGGTCATGTAATTTCCCTAATGGAATGACCCCAAAATATCCATCTGATGTGCTAAAATAATATGGGGTGGAAATTTTTTCATACCTTGTATCAACTGATTCTTGGGAACATCTTGCAAAGCTACAAAATTTCCTCCAACCAGTGCAGTTTCTTCTCCAATTGTTGGTTATGGTGATGGCTTCTCCTCTACTACTGCACCAGCGCTGGTATCTACTTCTTCTTCCTCATGCACCACCTGAATCATGCTTGGGACTCTCAGTGTCGAATTCTTGGGACCATCTTGCAAAGATGCAAGTGATCCTCCCACTGGTGCAAGTACCTCTACTACAATTGGTGGTGGTGGTAGTTTCTCTTCTCCCGGACTATCGGTGCTGACATCTTCCTTTTGCTTCTCATATTCTTCCTCATCAATGTTGAAAAATGTCTCAATGGAAAGTGCCTTTGGTTTTCTTCTATCAAACCTCTCTACCAACCTTTGAGTGAAGTCTGACTACACAGTCACTCTTGCATGCTCCATATTGCTGAACTACCAATCATTTGCTTGACCCTCAAAGTGTAGCGCTGCATTCTCAATGGCCTCATTTTCCGCTATTGGGTGTAGCTAGAAGAAATTATCTAACTTCTCCACCCAAGCATTTTCCGTGCTTGTGGATGACCCATCAAATGTAGGTAGGAAGAATCTATTGTTCATGTGCCCTCTTCTTTTATTGTTGTTTTGGGGTCTCAGGTTCTCTTTAATATGGAAAAACTGCTCAAAAGTCAGATTCTCTTTGAATGCTCTAGATTGAGATCTGTACTCTGCAAGATAATCACTCAGAGTCTCATGCTCTAAATATCCTCCATATCCATGCCATTCATTTCCTTCTGCAAGGAAAGAGGGCATAGTAGGGAATTGTGGAACTTTCTCCACCGCTGGTTGCTTATACTACTAACATGAAGTAATCAAAACTTCTCCATTCTGAAACCCTCTTGAGTTTTCCTTTTTCCTTTCCCTTCTCATTTCTTTGATCTCCATGGTGAGATCCTACATATATATGAAGAGAAGTGTGGAAAAACTCAATCCTTTCGCCATTGTAGTGTTCTTCTTTTTCTGCTTCTTCTTCTTATTCTTTTGATGTCATGAAATTCCCAGAAGCTGAGCCAAAGATCATGCTCTAATACCACTGTAATATTCCAAAATGGAAAATACGGGAATATATAACATATGCAACATTCCAAATAAAGAAAAATAGGAATATAGCACTAAAATATGAAAATGCCAGAAATATGTTGCAATTGGAAATTACATTAAGACATCATAACCACGAGCAGAAATAGCTGGGTCGCATCATTATAATCAATAGAAAAATAAAGTACACAATGCTCCAAATAAGATGCACTCAAGCCAATAAGAAGTGGCATAAATAACTCTAAATCCTAGCACTGGAAATCATGTTGCTGCTACCATTGCAGCTGTTGGAAACTACTGTTGCTGGAAGAAGAACCATGTGTGGGAGGCTACTGGGTTGTTCATAATGATCTAGGATTTTAACCATAGACTCTACTCAACAAACCCATAAAAACCCAGAAATGGTTTGGCCGGATTTTGATGTTTTATTTTCGGCCCTTTTTGGGTTGCCAACTACACCCATGCGAGCTGACTTACGCACTCCTCCTAGGTAACTGCTGAAATGGGGCTGAAATTATGATATAACTACTACAATAGAACCCAGTGAGCTCAATGCATGAAGGGCTAGCCCCTTCTCCTGATTCCCAAGCTAAAAGCTTGAGTTCTAGCTCCTCCTCTCAAGTTGTTGAACTGCACAACTGCTAGAAGTGATTGCACTATCAAGAGCACTGATGTTGTAGCCTACTACTAGATGATGCAATTCTGCTCAAAAATGATGGAAATGATCTCACCAAGTGAGAGGATAATCCCTCATAGGATTCCAAACTGATATTCTTGGAACTTCCTTCCTCCTCTCAAACCCTAGTGCATGAATGCATAATTCCTGTAGCTGGAAGTGTTGAAGAGAGGGGTTGAATGTGGCACTATTTTCGAATGATGAATGGCTTCTCAAAGGAATCTTTCCAGAGTAGGCACTCGAAGTCCCTCATGGATAAGGGTGGGATCTCCGCTCGGAGACACTCATGTGCTAAACAACACAACAGACTTAGCTAAACAACTGAAGCGTGTAGAAAGTTGTAAAGACCAAACAATAATAATATTCAGACTCCTTTGCTTTGCTACCCTCATCTTCCTTTTATGGTTGTGAGCCTTCCCTAGCCTTGGCCCACCTCATAACTTCACTGCACATGTGGCCACTAACCTCCATAAATACTATGTTGTCCTCCATGATCTCCATCACTGCTACAATTAATCTCCACTCCCTCCATCATCTGTGCATGCAATGCACCACTTCCTCCATCACTTCATCATTATTTATCTACTATCTCCATCGTCTTCCTCATTATTTCTCTATGACCTCCACTCTTCCTTCATTAATAAACTTCTCCACTACTCCATAATGTTGATCCACTACCTAACTAACCCACATTCACACTATAGAAGTGGATTTTATTCATCTACTGGGTTTATGGGTCCCTCTACCCTTTTATTTACTTAACTAAATAAGAAGAGTAAGAACTCTAATATTCCAATCAGCTGATGGAAAATTTGGAATATTACACAAGGCACTTTGGATTTTAACCTACTCCTTGGGCGTGATTATGCTTATGTCATGGGAGCTCTTGTCTCTTATTTATTTTATGTGATATGTTTTCCACATGAGGGAATGATTGTGACCATTGATAAATTGTCTTTCATTGGTCCTAATTTGGCTCCTAGTCAACCATCATCCCTAAATGTTCCTTACATGCAAGTGGTATCTTCCCCACCATAGGTTAATTTGTGGCAACCTATTCCATGCTCATGTCCACTTATGATCTAGTAAGTGGTATAATGCATCATATACTGGGGGAATTAGACCCTATTTTCCAGAGTGTTTTTCTCCCATCAGATAACAAGCTCTTGGAAGACATAAATTATTATGAGTCATGAACAAGGTTGACAAACCATAGTTTTTTTTCTTGTTTCAAGCTCCTTAAAAAATAAAACAAGCTCTTCGGAGCAGAGTTCCTTGTCTTGTGTCAAGATCCTTAAAAAATGAAACAAGGTTTCTAGAGCATAGTTCGTTTTCTTGTGTCAAGCTCCTTAAAAAATTAAACAAGCTCTTTAGAGGAGAGTTCCTTGTCTTGTGTCAAGTCCCTTAAAAATTGAAATAAACTCTTCAGAGCAGAGTTCCTTTTCTTGTGTCAAACTCCTTAGAACAAGAAACAAGGTGTCATGAGGATAGTTTTTTTACTGTGTCAACCTCATTAAAAAAATAAATAGGTCTCTATGAGCATAGTTATTTTACTGTGTCAAGCTCATTAAAAAATGAAACAAATCCCCTTTCAATTCGAGTCTTTGGTTAGATCTCGTAAAATTCTAGTCGAGTCTTTCACTTGATCTCGTAACTGAACCTTCATTCCATCCACCTGTTAGTAACTAGTAGTTTGTTTACGTGGATGAAATGAAGCTGGGGGGGTATGTACATCGAATTGAGTCACCATGCCTTGTGTTCATGGCATGCAAACTTATCTCAAGCATATTTTGTCTCTGTTTCAAGCTTGTGTAAAAATGAAACCAATTTCAAGCAGAGTTTCCCGTGTTTCAAGCTTATGTAAAAATGAAACCATGCACATTACACATCTCGTGATTGCCCTTTTATCTGCCTCTTCTACCAGATGAGCCTTGGTTTTCTCATTCCATCATCGCCATCTTCTTGGCCAATCATACACTCTCACTTTATTGATTTTGCCCTTTCCTGAGGAACCATTGCGATGAGTGGTCTTGTTAGCCAACCTCTTGACCTTTTCATGTTTTGAGCAGTTCCACGATCACCAGAACCAATTGCTAACATTTATACCACTCGTTCCTCTAGGAGGAGTCAAATTTCAGATCTTTTCTAACTCTCAAAAAATGAAAATATTTTCAAGTAATTGTTGTTTTGAACTCGTTAAAGGAAACAAGATGTCGTTTACCCAGTATATGTTTACCCCTTTTTCAGGCTAGGATAAAATATTTATGAAAAAAGGAATACCTTAGTTAATCATAACTAGGAGGTTCTCTTGAACATTTTTTTCTACCTTTTCGGATTCAAGAGACTATATACAAAAAGGGACCTTTGGAGCTTTCTTTTCCACTTCATTTTAAAACACCCTAAACATGAAAAATATGCCTAGTTTTACCTTTGTCGGGATCATTAAAACTAAATGACACTGGACTTGTCACCATTGCAAGACTGAGTTTATCCTTCCTAAGGATGCTTGTCACCATCTAAAGACCGAGTTTCTCCTTCCTTACTAGGATGGATTCATCCAAAGGATGAAATTATATGATAAGCATATGTTATCCCCTTCAAGCTTGCATTCAGAAATAATTGGGGTACTCGCCAGAAATGGTGGGGGAAAAATGAAAGTATTTATTAGTTATGTCGGCAGTATGTCACTCTTGAACATGACACATCCTCTATTTCGTGTCAGGTTTGGGTCATACTCACTTCATCATTTACCTTCCCGGGTTTGCATTATCCATTTTTGCCTCTCATCTGATCTCTGCCACATCACCATGAACTTTGATCTTGTGTTTTGTCAAAATAATGCCAAACTCTGGAGTTGTGTTGCCGATATGTTCAAGACAAATCCCTTCTGCAACTCATTCATTACCTAATTCTCTATTCCAACCTTGATTCACAACCATATTTTTTCCTCTGTCTCGTGTTGATAATGTGGGATACATCATGACCCTCCTTTGACAAATCACTTCCTGTCGACTTCAACTCATTATTCGGGAAGTCAATCTAAAGACTCCCTTCTGGTACCTTAGAGCTTGCATGCCCTAATGGCAAGTTCTTCCCATTAAATGACAGGTTCGCATCATTGGCCTTCGATCGAGTGATTTCATGAATGTTCAAATTCAGTTCCTTTTTCACATCTTGTTATTTTTACTGTTGGTAGCTTGAGTACCATTGTCATTATTGGTGGTTCCTATCACACATGTTAACATTTTACATCATTGAGTGGTAATCAGGCGATTTTCTTACATGTTTGACTTCATCTCATCTATTCACATGCTCCAATCTGTACATGATTAGGCCGTGACGGAGCGCAAGACCCTAGGTTTTGTTTTATAAATTCCAGACTGTGAGGCGATATGATTTATTCGTGATTGTACACACGAATCTTTTAGATGGATGGTTGCGACCATATCGTGAGTCCACATTTATGATCCTTCTTATTCCTAATGGTTGTGCCCATACCATGGATCCATTTAAATGATATTCTTACAGATGAACTCATCCATTCCTTGTGTTCATGTATTTTTATCGTATATTTCTGTTATGTATGTATCTATATGCCTGATTTGCAGGTTTTTCCGATGACGATGTCCTGGTCCTTGCACATACTCGTAAATCATTTCAACCCTCACTCTCATTCTTCCTTCATGCTTTAGGGGGCATATGTTACATAGAATTTTTTCACTATCCTTTTACTCCTTGTTCCTAGATCTTGCAGAAATCATGGAGAACATGCCCTTGGATCCCAAAAAGTCTATATATTAATTCCCCTTTGACTCATTTATGGAGAATCTCACTAAAAACCTAATGTTTTGGAGCAGCGCGACCACCTAGTGTATCACCAATGCTTATGAAAAATAATTAGTCGGTAACCTGCGCTTATTGACACTATTATGGAACCCATACTCACATTGATCCATTTCTAGAAGTGTTTCAGAAAAGGAAACGAAGCTTCATGGCCTAGAAGCTCAAAGAGAAGAGAGTTGGATGTTTTTTTATCATGATATAGTCGAGCTTTCTCCTTTGGGTTTATTGTTCCTAAAAAAGAGGAAACACCCAAGGAGATAAGGCCTCCTTCCATATTATGAGGATCCATGTCCCCTCCTCCCATGGCTATAAAATGATCACTTTTTATATGCCTCTACTAGAAAGAAAGAGGAAAGAATAGAGGAAGAATCTGAAGATTTCTTTAGCTATAGAATGAGAGAGTTGAGATCCTTAGCCTCCTTGTGTTAAGCTTGGAAAAGAGTGTTTTGGAGATGTGATTGGATTCAAACCCATCAAAGGAGAGCTCTGACATCAAGCTGAAGGTTGTAACTCCCTTTTCTGATTATTAATAGAATACAACTAGTTTTTACTTTCCATTTTCGTTTGTTATTATGATGAAAAGTATAATACTCCTTGATCTGTTAGATAGATTTCATTTAATATAAGTATTATTTTTTATATCTCATTATGTATTGTTTTTTGTCTCTTGCCATAGGTCTTGATCATAAAGAGGAGAAAGGAATGTGATTTGGAGTGAAATATAAGTGGATGCACTCCAAAGGAACAAGTAATTGACACAATTTTAAAGTAGGTACTCCTATCGTTTGTTTCCAATTGACTATAATATAGGAAAGTAGACGCTTGTTTGTCTTTTTTGTTGCTAGACACATTCTAGGGCTAGATGGATCGTATCTTACCTTCCTAGGTTTGGGTTATCCATTTTTTCCTCTCATTTAATCTCTGTCACGTCACCATGACCTTTGATCTTGTGTTTTTTCAAAATACTGCCAAACTCTGGAGTTGTGTCGCTGATATGTTCAATAGAAGTCCCTTTTACAACTCATTCATTACCTGATTCTCTGTTCCAGCCTTGATTCACAACCATCTTGTTTCCTCTATCTCATGTCGATGATTGTGGGATACATCATGGCCCTCCTTCAACAGATCACTTCATGTGCGTCCTTCTTTCACTCTTCATTCTCATCTTGTCCTGAATATGGATCCCCGTTGGGATTCAAAACGTCGACCAATGTTTTTTGATACTGTGGATAATCCAGAGAATTTTTCAAAGATCACATTCTTTCAACTTCAACTCTTTAACTGGGCAGCTGATCTGTAGAATCCCTCTTGGTACCATAGATATTGCATGCCCTAATGGAAAATTATTTGCATTTGATGAAAGATTCACATCTGATTGGCCTTCAATTGAGTAATTTCATGAATGCTCGACTTCAGTTCTTTATTCACATCTTGTAATTTGTATTTTTGGTACCTTGAGGACCATTGTCATTATTGGTGGTTCCTCTCATGCATGTTAATAGTTTACATCATTGAGTGGTAATAAGGTTGACTAAGCATAGTTTGTGTTCGTGTGTAAATCTCCTTAAAAAATGAAACAAGCTCTTCAGATCAGAGTTCCTTGTCTTGTTTCAAGCTCCTTAAAAAAGTGAAACAAGGTTTCCGGAGCATAGTTCATTTTTTTCTTCAAGCTCCTTAAAAAATGAAACAAAGTGTCGTGAGGATAGTTCTTTTACTATGTCAACCTCATTAAGAAATGAAATAGGTCTCTATGAGCATAGTTCTTTTACTGTGTGTTAGGGTCCTATAATAATAAGATTCATAATTTTGAATTGACTACAATTAGTCTTGTAATATGTACATAATTTGCTTTCTCCAAAAAAAAATTCCCATATTAAAAATAAAAAATGTAAAGAGGGTGAAAGTCCTAAAAGAAAAATCAAAGGACTGAAAGAAAAATATCAAAAAGAATATAAGAAATGAACCCCAACAAAAAAAGAGATAAAAATAGATCGTGAAAGTGATGCAAATTCAAATGCCACTACTTTTTAATTTACTTTGCAAAATAAGGTTGTGTGTAGCTTGTCAAAAATGCCACAATCCATGAAGGTCAAGCTGCTTATTCTTGACCTTTCATGCTTTAAATTTCATGTTGATAGATACAGAATAAAGATCTAGCCAAATTGTTTAATCTTGGCAGATCAGTAGTTAGGTAGAGAATAATAAAAGAGCTCAAAAATTTAATGTGAGCCATCGAAAGTAATAAGGATAGAATTAGATAGTTTGTTGTGAAAAGAAAAATAATAAGGGTTTACAAGCTCAAATGCACCCAAAGAAATGAAGAAAAAATGTTAGGGTCGCTGATGGGTAGGAAGAAACAATTTTCACAAGGCATGGATAGAAGAAATTGATAATTTCATATATACTGATTTCCCTCTAAATTCATTTCCCTTGTAAAATTACCCTTTCCCCTTCATTTTAACCCTATCCCCTTACTTCACTCTTTTTTCCCTTACAAAACCCCTCTTCCTAAGTTAAAAATGCAAATTTTCCCTTTGAAAAGTAAAACCTTTAATTAACTTCCATTTTCATTTAAGAATATACCAAAACCCCTAAAATACCTTTATCCTAAGTCTAAATGGTTAAATTTATATATTGGGTCCTACTTCGAAACATCCCTCCCCTATATAAGTTTTTACATTAAAACTTAGTGATAATCCCGCACATATTCATTTAACCCCATATTAAATTTATTTTAATAACTCTCATAACACATTATCCCGTATTCTATTAATTTTCTTTATAAATAATTCCCCAACACTTATTTTATTTTATAAACTATGGTTTAATTCCCCCATGTTTGATATATCATGGACCCACCTTATAACTCCGCTACATATTAACCTTTTATATATCCCATCACATGACATTATTCCCAGGCCCCGCCTATTAAAATCCCTGACAGCACCCTGCTCTTTTCCAACCTTCAGATCTTGATTGATCAAATCCAATGATCATCATCTCCTATCGCATCCCCGATAGCATCATATTTAACAACCATGAGACCTTGCGAAATGCATGATTTTCAGAGCCCTGCTCCCTACAACGTGTCAACTTTCCATTGCATCACATCCTCATAAACAATACCACTTACCACCTACGGCCGATGCAAAAACCACAAGCTGTATTCCTGACCATTGTGATAAAACAGTCCTGCCTTTTGAATTAACCCGCACATTAATGTTTAATCACTATTGGTTAAAAGCGCATAAGACTACCCTTTGTAAGCCTTTTCACCTTTTTTCTGTTACATTATGCATGAATAGAGCATTGCTGACCTATTCTTGAGCTAAAGAATAACTGCTGACCCTGTTTTAAGCCATACTTCAACAAAATTCAACCCTGTTATTACCACAACCGGTGCAGAACCTAATTGAAGCAGTATAAAGATCAGTAAAACCTCATAAAACTTCCTTTGTGTCTAGAAACACCTCTGCAAGAAAAAAATCACCCTTTCCAGTAATTCCTCATTGCAAAGGCCTGCTCCTAAAACTAAATAAAGTAATTCAGTAATTGAATCAGTTTAGGAGCCTTTGCAGACCAAAAGAAAGCCCCTGTTGCCTTCCAATCCTTTTACTGCAAATCCTAGGCATCTTTTTACAGAATTCCCAAGACTTAAGATTGTTCTTGATCACAGAGATTGAATATTTGACCAATTGAAGCAATACAGACCAGAGTAAAAGTCACTATTTCATTTCAAACCCTTCTGCAGAATTGTAAAAATATTTTCACAATATTTTAAAGAGACCAGAGTCTATTTCTTGAACCAAATATTAATCAATTGAGTAAGATTAACAAAACAATGGCTTCTCAAAGCATTTTATCTGTCAATCCTCTACAACCTCTAGTTGTGGATGTGGAACACACTCCATTATTAGATAAAGACTTTAAAATTAGTGACCCTATCATTGAGTTTAATCTTCTTGAGCTCCACTGCTGGAGCCATGACAAATCAATTGATCAAGTTGATGAAGTTTTCATTTGGGATTCTAATTTTCCTAAGTATGTAGTCCCACAAACCTTACAGTGTCCAGAGGTCATTAGGCTTGGCCAAACCTGTTATTTCCCTGACTAAAGAGCCCTAATAACCCCTAGAAAAGAAATTATCTTCACTATCACAACTGAGTCAATTAACCAAATGCTGCAGATCCAACTTAGACCTTATGAAACCCCTTTGTCTATTGATAACCTAACACAATTTTATCTGAATCTGGACTTCCCCAAGAGGTTCCAGATATTCCAAACTTTCATTCCATCATCTGTAGAAACTCCCAAAACCAATCCTCCTTATCCAACAACCATATTTTCTGAAAGAACCAAACATATTATTAGCATGTTGTCTTTTATTCTAGTTTATTTCACAGATGAGCATGTTGATTCTTCAGTCCTAGGGTTTTTGTCTATTTTCACCCCTAGTCAGCCTACTGCTACCATTTTCAATTTTGCTCGGTATCTTTCTGACTCAATTCATGAACAACTTATCAAAATGCCTGAAGAAGGTGTCTTCAAGTACTCTTCAGTATTGTTCCACTTGTTTTTATACTTCCAGTTTCAAAAAAATTCCATCAACCTTCAAAAGCTTGATGTTGAAGGTAATCCATAGTCAGTTATCTTTTGGACTCCATTAATTAGATAAGACTCCACAAAGTCCACCTACACATAATTCATTGACTCTTTCCTCCATCCAATTGTCAACATGCTGAACAGCAATAGTCAACCAAGAGTCAGTGAGGAAATTAAAAAGATCCCGCAATTATCAGAGCATAGTAGGACAGAAGATTGGTACCTCCATCAAAATCACACAGAGATTAGGGTATATGGATCTAATATTCTTCCATATAAGCTGCCCAAATACCTCCCAATGAGGTTATTTGCACTTGAGTATATCAGGGAGATCCTTAATTCTGATGTAATTAATTTGTTCGCAGCCAAACAGAAGACACAATTTAAGATTAAGAATCAAGTTGTCCCTTTTATTTGCAACAGTAGAGATACAAATCCACAGGCAGAAAAATATTTGCAGGAGTTTAAGTTCAGTCAGATTTTTTAGTGGTATTATGATCCTTTAGGAGTAATAAACAAGTTAAGAGTGAAATGTAAATTAACTCCTTATGTGCATGAGTCAAAGCCAAACATTGAGAAATAATCCAATCAGTATGAATGGTTGGAGAACACTTTGAAAGAGGTAGAAAAGCAAGCCGACTCCAGCCCAAGAAGATAGGAACTCAAAAATAATCAGAGAAGAAGGATCATACTCAACACATACTACAACTGAAACAAAATTTAAATTGATGTACAGGAAGAAAACAAAATTAAATCATGTAAATGAAGAAGTAGAAACTATTGAAGTGATTGACACAAATGCAGTGATAAAAGATAATGCACCACCTACATTTTCTGAAGAAACACACCAGCCTTCAACTTCAAACACTCAAATGATTCAGAAACAACATAGTATTGAAGTATCTTCATCTAGTAAGCCAACAGAGAAAGAACAGGATATTATGCAGAAGTAAAAATAAATAAATATCATAAATGAAGCCTTAAAGGCTTATACGTACACTCAGTACTAGAAACAGTCACCTAGTGAACAAAGCAGATTTGTTTTTGCATTTGACTACAAGACTAGGAAAATGAAAATGACCTTCCTGCATCCCACAGTCAAGCTTCCCAAATCATCAGAAGATTATAAAAATCATCCTATGAATTTCAAGCAAAATATCTTCATCCAATTGACCAAATATAATTTCACAAACAAACTGATGAAATGCTATATTCTACCATGACAAATAAAGCCATGAGAGTACAAAATCTGGAAAACACTTTTGGGAACATCAGATATCAACTCAAATTAGAAAAGGCATCTTCACAGGCTAAAGACAACAAAATTAAATCTCTGGAAGATTTAGTTATTGAAGTAGGATATGATACAGCAAATTTCAAAGTTGCAGATGAACTGATAAAGAAGAAGAATGCAGACATTGTTTCATTAAAGAAGCAACTAAAATTGCCTCCTACTGAACATCCACAAGAAAAGGAAGTATTAGAGGATGCAAGTATTAGTATTAGAGGAAGTATTAGAGGATGGAAGTATTATAGGAAGTATTATAGGATGGAAGTATTAGTATGATGAATCTCATTCTTTAGTTAAATTCGCAAATAAAAGAAATGGAAAATGAAATGGAAAAGTTAGTGCAGGAGAAAAAGGCCAGATCAGAAGAAGTCTCTGTCACTATTATTCCTGTAGTCACTACAATTTTTCCTTCCACATTAGCAGAAACATTGGCCCCTTCAGGTCCAATGGCTACAACACTTCCTGTCACATTAGCAACAACTTCAGCAATAGATTCATCTACAACAACAACACAACCTACATATGAGGCAGGAAAACTAGTAAAAGCAATGCAGGAAATGTCTATTCAGACTAATGAAATCAACAGAATTAAAGAACAACTAAAAGTATGGAGGATGAGAAGAAACTTGCTCAGATCATGCATAAAAATGAAGTACAAAAGACAAACAGATTGAGAGAGAAATTGCAGAAGTTAGAGAAAGATCTAACACTGAAAGAACCAATGGCACAAGCCAAGCAGCAGCTATGGGCCAATATCATTGAATCTATCAATGATATTTGGTCATCCATTTAGGTTATTTATGAAAAAAAAAGATTTAATCAAAGTAGCAGGTGAAGCCATCCAAAAAATTAAATAAGAACTTGGTGAGAAGCCAGAAGAGGCTAATGAAATCATCAAATTTCTTAATTCCAAAAATAAGCAAGAACTATAAGAGATTGGAATTAGTGACAAGACAGATACCATTCTTGAAGTCAAGAAGATTATTTCAAAGAAACTTAATGCTACAACTGGAAGAAAAATGTCAGAACATGGAGCTTGGCATAACTAGGTTTATGATGAAATTTTCTATTCTGAGACAGAAACTGGTTATAAATGACAGATTGATGAAGTAAGAGGATTATGATAAAAAAATCAGAGAAGTGGCTAAGGAACAAGAAAACAATTCATCCATGCAAGGAATTCCAACAGGGAAAGTTCTCTACAAGAGTTTTGAAAACCTTTTTTACCTACAACATGAGGTAAAACATTTATTTATAAATAAGCCTACATTTTCAAAGTATACAGAGGCTGATGACATATTCAAAAGGATGGTAAAGATCAAATTACTAGAGGCAGAATTTTGGGAGAAAATCATTGATTTATTGCGAAAAGAATAGAAGTAAAATAGGGCAGTCAAATAAAAAATACATCAGTTAGGAAAATGGTAAACAGAGCAAGTAGTTTTAAAGTTACAAAACAACAGTAACAATGAAAGTTAAAGTAGTAACAAAGTTGTTATAGTCAAAGAGTATCAGAGTTTAAAGTGTATCATATGAAAGTCAAAAGGCTAAATTCAAATCAGAGTAAAAGTTGTCATCATAGAGGAAACTCAACTGCCTGACAAACATCCAGCGTTGAGAAAACAGCCAGAGCCAAATCAGCAAAAGATCAAAGACAACAAACAACAAATTCAATAAAAGCAGGGATAGCTTGCATTAGTTAGATAGTTGTCTCTATCTTCTTGCATCAAGATATTGGTTTTTTCATTGAATAATTCCTAAGTTTGTTTTAGGATATTTTATAAGAATTTTTGTATAAATATTTCACATTTCAAAGTATTGAGTGTGGATTGTGGATTTCTAAAACACTTCTATAGATGTACTGATCTGAATCAGAGGGTTCTTTGTACTATTTTCAAGTTAGCAGACTAGATTCAGAAATAAAGAGATTATATTACAGGTGTCATGTGTTGGGCCACTTCAGTGAAGTACTCTCAATTGTTCTTTGTTTTTATCTGAAGTTTTCACATACTTGCATGTTTTCTAAATCTAAATGTATAACAGGAATGTTATTTCAGAATATGTTTAAAATCACTATGTCTTGAATTGTTATGTCATTTTCATGTTTTCTAATGATATCCAAATTAGGGAATTCTTAATTTCTCCCTAGTTTAGATTGACCTCTATCTTTTCACTCATTATCCGGATCTAAGAACCCTTAATTTCTCTCTCATCCTGATTGAAACCATTTTCACCATTAGCCTAAGGATATGAAGTTACTCGGCTATCTTGCCCTGTGAACACTTCCCTTTAGAACCTTGATTCTGATCTGAATACTGGATACATTGACTCCATTATCCCAATGGAATTCAGACCTACATCTATCATTATGAACTAGTGATTCCACCACCAAACCAAACCCAAAAATCAAATCCCAAGTAATCCTACATAACTAGCCTAAACTCAACTTAAATCAACAAAGATAAATCAATAGAGAGAGCTCTCTCTAACCATTAGTTAGGCTAGATCCTAAGGCTTAAAAGTAGGTTTGTGGTTACCTCTAATATTATTTAAACCAAAATATACACAACCCTTGAGAATTAATGGAGTGATAACATACTGGCGACCATACTGGGTAACTAACCAGTCCTCAGTTTTTAAAATAAATCTTAAAGGAAATAATTTTACTTATATTTTCACCTTAAGATTATTTTAAAGGGTTGTGAGTAAAATTTTCATTAAGAACTAAAATTCTGGCTTCCAGAAGAATCTACTATACCAGGTCTAATCCTGATCCAAAACCTGCTGTAATAGTAGATAATCCTGACAGAGTTTTACAGAAAAAAAAAGGTAGAAAGTTTAGGTAATAAAAATCCATTGATCAAAGAAAATTCTCTTCCCTATAAATTATCAAGTTTACAATACATTGAATTTGATTTAGCTTTTGAGTAATATTTGTTTAGAACTAAATCAGAAAGTGCCATATATGATAGTGTAATAGATCTTGATTTCAATTCATTTATTGAAACTAAGAAGGAAAGTGTTTCACTTGATTTAGATAAAAAGTTCTAGAACCTTATGATAAACTTGATGCATTAACTGCAACTTTGATTAAAGAAATTGATGAAACATATTTTCAACATTTTGTAGAATTGATTTCTTTATCTGCTTATACCCCTAAGCCTTATACCAGTCATTTAGATTCTGCAAATTCAAATATTTTTAGTACCACCTCATATATTATTTCCACTACACCTCATTCCACTAAATCCTTCATCCCTAAGCTTCCTCTTCAACCTAGAGTTTTATTTCCATCCCCAAATACTGCAAATTCATCTTCTAGCACTATTGCTGCATTTTCAAGCACTTCAACTACATTTCCAAGTACATCTTCTAGTGTCCCAACCTCATCTGCAAGTACCTCAACCTCATCACCAAGTACCACACATTTACCTCCTAGTCCAGCTAGAATCTTAGCTATGGCTGCCAGATATGCTCCTTTGGTCCTACCAGGGAAATTACATGACATGCCCCAAGATTATCAAAGCAAAATCCCTCAATTTGATGGAACTAGTCAATACACTGCACAAAAACATGTTAACAAAATGACTGATTACCTTGAATTGCATGAAATTGATGAATCTGATGTCCAAATGAGACTGTTTGCCCAAACTTTAGCTAGAGAAGTAAAGAAATGGTTTAAAGCTTTACCTGCAAATCATATTGCTGATTTAGAAGCCTTCCATAGATTGTTTATCAGTACATGGGAGAAAAAGAAGAATCCTTTACAAATTTTGTCTAAATATGAACACATAAAAAGAGGACCTAATGAGTCAGTTCAAGACTATTGTACTAGATTCAACAATATCTATAATGCTAT
Source organism: Pinus albicaulis (assembly GCA_034641835.2). Taxonomy (NCBI): domain Eukaryota; kingdom Viridiplantae; phylum Streptophyta; class Pinopsida; order Pinales; family Pinaceae; genus Pinus; species Pinus albicaulis. Next base: position 573,208,354 of record CM076572.1, read on the forward strand.
TCCAACAAATATTAAACCCCCACTAGATCTAGCTTTACTCAAATTTCCTGATGGTTTGATATGGATATGTCATACCAACTGAGGGAAAGGAACCTAGAAACACTAGAACAAATGAAAAACATTGCAATTAGTGTAGAATAAAATTTTTTAGCTAAGAGAGCAAGAATGAGAAATGAAAGAAGAGTAACAATAAAATAGCAAACATCTACATTAGATATCAAAATAGATAGTTTAGAAAAAGCCATGGAACAAATTATGGATAGACTAGAAAGTATGGAAAGGAAACCACAGTGGGATAATCAACAACAAGGCCCTCAAATATGAAATCCCAACTTTAGAAAAAACACCAACACTGGTAAATCTAGAGAATCAGCACCTGATCAAAAAATAAGACCACCTTTCCAAGAGAACTATGCTGAAAGTTCTCACCAAAATGAAGACGATGAAGACACTCAGACTAATCTAATGGGAATCAATGATGATAATACTAGTTTTCTTACACAAGAAGAACAAGAACTATATGAATTACAACAGTTACAGTTAGAATCTGGAGAGTCTTTTGATTATAAGCAAGGTTATGAGTTTTCCATTAATGAATTTCACAAGCAATATAACCTTAGGAGTAAGAAAAATGTAGAAGCCCCTACTAATAAATCTACTCAAACTCAGACCAAGAAAATATTAGAAGCTTCTACAACCAAAGTACTTCAAATTCTCCCTAGGGAAACCCAGCAAAACTCTAGTTCAAATTAGAAAAATTCAAAGCCTAATCAGAAAATTTCTAGTACAAAAATTGCACCCAGTCCTAAAATTGTAGACATTACAGATATTGTTGTTCAAACAACAGCTGATCCTCCAAAATATGATGTTGCTAAAACAAAAACTTCTGTTAAAACTACACCTTCTGCTAAAACTTTAATTGATCCAAAAACATCTGTTGTTGATCCAAAATTAGCTTCCTAAAATAGCTACTGCCAAAACCGTTACTGAAATTTCAAAACCTACCAAAACTTCCACTACAACTCAAACTATCCCTGAAAAGAAGATTGAAAACAACAAGACAGTGGAAACACAAACAAAAAAACCAACTGTAGGTAAAGAAGAGAAACACACTCAAACTACAGTTACTAAAGAATAAATCATTCAGTTAGGAAAAACACAAGCTCAATTCAACATCCAAACTAAAAATACCAATTTCTTTGACAAAGTTGGTAAAACATGATTTATACAAATCACAGATCACTGAACCTTGAACATCAATGAAGGAGAAGACTACGTAAATCTAAGAGATGATAAAACATAACTACTTTTTGGCCCATATGTAAATGGAAAACATCAAGAAGGTGGTGTTCCTCCTTTCTACATTAGCTTGAGTATACATGATCAGATTTTAAAACAATGCTATGCTAGATTTAGGAGCATCCCACAATTTAATGCCAAAATCCATTATGGAAACTTTGAATTTAGTTGTTACAAGACCATACAAATATATCTTCTCTTTTGACTCTAATAAAGTGAAATGTCTTGGCTTAATAAAGTATTTATGTGTCACTTTAGTCATGGATATTATAGTAGCTGATATCCCTCCTAAGTATGGAATGTTTTTATCTCACTCATGGGGAGAAAAATTGCAGGGATCTCTACAATTAGACATCTCTTATGCCACTATTTCAGTATTTGGTCAACCCAAGAAAATTTATAGAGAAACTCTAATGAAGTACATGGTCAGTAGTATAGAACAACCTCAGAACTATCCAATTTACTCTATACACTTTGATATGGATTCCTTCATTTTATGTAATTCAGATTCTGGCATAAATAAAAACACAGCTTTAAAACATAAAAAGAAGGAAGTTGACAGTGACAACATATTCCATGAATCAATGTGTCACTTAGATTTTGATGGCTCAGTGAACAAATTAGGAGCAGGAGCAGGAGTTTGGATTCATAACATGGAAAACAATCATTCAGAAGGTCATACCTTTAGATTAAACTTAAAATGTACAAACAACATGGCAGAGTACGAAGCTTTGATTTTAGGAATACAGATTGTTAGAAATTTAGGATGAAAAAGAGTTTCTATCATGGGAGACACTGACTTAATTGTAAAAAAAATTAGAGGAGAATATTCTGTACATAATCCTAGATTAAGCCAATACAGAGAAACAAATTTAGATCTAATTAAAGAATTTATTGAATGTGATTTTGCTGTAATTCCTAGAAAACAGAACATACAGGCACATAGTTTAGCAAATTTTTCTAGTACCTGCAATCTGCCTTTTCAGCCAAATCACCAATATACAGCAGAGGTAAGACACAGGCCCACTATACCAAACAACTAAAAATATTGGCAATTTTTTACGTAGGATACTCAAATCTATCACTTTATGAATGTTGAGGGAAAATTCCAGAATTGTAACATAGATACAAATTTTACATTAGATGATAAAATAGACACTGAGATAGATGTAAATACTTTAGATTTCACTGAACCCACTAAATTCACTCAAGTATAAATAGACAAATTAGAAAAGGTAGAAATAGAAGAATTAGAAGATGATGATTGTGGATTTTTAAACCTTAAGAATAAATTTTTACCTAAGGGATTAGCCCCATTAGAAGATCTTTTTTATTCAAATGATGTTGCAAGAAATCCAAATATGGAACCATTAAGATCAGATATAGAAGAATGCAAAATAGGAAGAGAACAAAGGCCTAAACTCATCAAACTTTCCAAAGAATTACCTCAAGAAGAAAAACTAAAATACATAGCTCTGTTTAAGGAATTTCAGGATGTATTTGCATGGAGTTATGAGGACCTAAAATCTTATGACACTAGTATAATACAACACAAAATACCTATCAAAGAAGATCAGAAACCATTCAAACAGAAGATTAGAAGAATCAATCCAGTTCTTATGCCTTTCATTGAAAAAGAGGTAAAGAGGATGTATGAAGCACATATCATTGCACCTATCATATATTTTGATTGGGTTTCAAAATTAGTTCCCACTAGGAAGAAAATAGGGGAAATCAGACTTTGTGTTGATTTCCAGAATTTAAACAAGGTGTCCCTAAAAGATAACTACCCTCTCCCTAAGATGGATCATATTTTACAGAGGGTGGTTGGTTCATCTAGGATTTCATTACTTGATGGATTCTCTGGGTATAATCAAATCCTAGTTCATCTAGAAGACCAACCAAAGACAACATCTACTACTCCTTGGAGTACTTTCATGTATTTGAAAATGCCTTTTGGACTAATGAATGCAGGAGCTACTATCCAGAGAGCCATGGATATAGATTTTTCCAAAGAAATTCATGATTTTCTCGTAATTTATCGAGATGATATAATTGTATTTCCAAAAAATGACAATGAACATCTAGATCATTTGAGACAAGTGTTTATTAAATGCAGGAAATTTGGCATTTCTTTGAATCCCAAAAATACTCTCTTTGGATTTGAAGAATGTAAAATATTAGGAAATATAATATCAAAAGAGGGAATTAGGATAGACCCAACTAGAATAGAGGCCATTTTGAGCATAAGTCATCCTAGAAATATTAAGGAATTGCAGGCTTTCTTAGGTAAGATTAATTTTCTCAGAATATTCATTTCAAATTTAGCAGAAATAATTAGAGAATTGAATAACATGTTAAAGAAAGACTCAACACTTAAATGGATAGTAGAGGCCAAACAATCCTTTGAATCAATCAAACAAGCCCTTACAAGAACACCAGCCCTAATAAGTCCCGAGTTCAAAAAAGATTTTATTATTTTTTCTTTTGCTTCAGAACATACTATTTCTGCAATCTTACTGCAGAAGAATGATCAGGGCTATGAACAACCCATTGCTTTTTTCAGCAAATCACTTAGAGATGCCAAACTAAAGTATAAAATAATGGAAAAACAAGCACTGGCTTTAGTAAAAGATATCAAAGACTTTAGGGTGTACATCTTATATTCACACATCATTGCTTATGTTCCAAATTCAGTAGTAAAGGACATTTTGACTCGAAATGGGCATGATGGTAAGACAAGCAAATGGATTGCCACCATTTTGGAATATGGCATGGAAATTAAGCCCACCAAACTCATTAAAGGCCAAGGTTTAGACAAACTCATGGTTGAATCAAACTGTTAGGACTTAGATATAAATTTAATTGCTCAATTAGATGATCAGGAAGAGATGGCGACTCCAGAGATTCACCATGGTATGCATATATCATATTTGTATTACTAAACTTACAAGCTCATCCTGGATTATCTAGAACTAAAGCTAGGTTTTTAAAGTTAAAAGAAATGAAATTTTGTATCATAGATAATGCTCTGTTTTGGAAAGATCATGGTGGCATTTTATTGAATTGTTTACTTAAAGATGAAGCTGATAAAATTATGGAAGAGTTTCATGTAGGTGAATGTGGAGGACACCTTTACTGGAAATGAACTGTAGATAAAATATTGAGGGCTGGTTTTTACTAGCCCACTCTTTTTGTAGATGTAAGAAAGTATGTGACCTCCTGTCACAAATGCCATATCTTTGAAGGGAATAAAAAACTACTACCTTTACCCATTAAACCCATCTCCACAGAAATTCATTTTCAGCAATGGGGTTTAGACTTCATTGGTGAAATTCACCCACCCTCCTCATCCCAACACAAATGGATTTTGACAACCACATAATATTTCACCAATTGGATAGAAGCCATTCCTTCTAGGCAAGCCACTGATTCTATCACAATCTCATTCTTAGAAAACAATATACTTTATAGATTTGGATGCCCTCAAAAACTCATTACTAATAATGCAGTTGATTTCAAGTCTAAGCAAATTATTGAATTATGTAACAAATACCACATTAGCCTTGGCCATTCCATTGCCTATTACCCTCAAGGTAATAGTATTGTTGAATCCTTAAATAAAAACTGTGTTAATATCATCAAGAAACTACTAGAAGATAATAAGAAGACCTGGAACAAAAGGTTAGTTAATGTCTTATGGGTAGACAGACTCACCACAAAGAAGTCCATTGGTACATCCCCTTATCAACATGTATATGGGATGGATGCTATTTTTCCATCCTCTTTAGGAGTGCGAGTGATGAAGATGATCTAAGAACTACAGGTCGAAACCAATGATATCTAGATAAGGATAAATTAGACCATACACTTGCAACAAAATGGGGAAGAAGTCTATGCCAAGTCACAACTTGTTCAAGATAATATTAAAAAGATATTTGACAAGAAGACAAAGGAAGATGATTTTTACATAGGTGACAAAGTTCTTAATTGGGATTCTAGGAGAGAAGAAAAAGGTAAACAAGGAAAATTTGATTTTCTATGGAAAGGTCCCTATGTCATTTATGGTTATAGAGGTAACAATGCATTCTTTTTGAAGGAGTTGGATGGATCAGATCTGCCAGGTGGACCTATCAATGGTATAATGTTGAAGCATTACTATTCCCCTGATTAACATCAACTCACTTTGTTTACTTTACTCATTGTACATAACATTGCAGAGTTTAGATTGGATTAGATGTTTTTTCTTGCAAATTTTAAGCCCTAAGAGAAGGCCCAAAGCTTTGAAAGACAAAATATCATAATTATGAATAATGCAGAGCTCAAAAAATAGCTCCAAGGCAAAGAATAGTCAAAATTCAAGGCTACTGATCTTAAAGTTATTGATATTTCCCTAGGAAATTCCATCCCCATCTGGAGCCACTGTTAGGTTCCTATAATAATAGGATTCATAATTTTGAATTGACTATGATTAGTCTTGTAACATGTACATATTTCTCTTTTTGCAAAAAAAATTTCCCATATTAAAATTAAAAAATGTAAAGAGGGTAAAAGTCCTAAAAGAAAAATCAAAGGACTAAAAGAAACAGATCAAAAAGAATATAAGAAATGAACCCCAAAAAAAAAAAGAGATAAAAATAGATCATGAAAGTGATGAAAATTCAAATGCCACTACTTTTTACTTTACTTTTCAAAATAAGATTGTGTGTATCTTGTCAAAAATGTCACAATCCATGAAGGTAAAACTTCTTAATCTTGACCTTTCATGTTGATAGATAGAGAATAATTATCTAGCCAAACTGTTTAATCTTGGCAGATCAATATTTAGGTAGAGAATAATAAATGAGCTCAATAGTTTAGTCTGAGCCATCGGAAGTAATAAGGATAGAATTATATAGTTTTCTGTGAAAATAAAATTAATAGGGGTCTGCAAGCTCAAATGCACCCAAAGAAATGAAGAAAATGTTTTAGGGTAGCTGATGGGTAGGCAGAAGCAATTTTCGCAAGGCATGGATAGTAGAAATTGATCATTTACTAATTTCCCTCTAAATTAATTTCCCTTGTAAAATTACCCTTTCCCCTTCATTTTAACCCTGTCCCCTTACCTCACTCTTTTCTCCCTTACAAAACCCCTTTTCCTAAGTTAAAAAATGCAAATTTTCCTTTTGAAAAGTAAAACCTTTAATTAACTTCCATTTTCATTCAAGAATATACCAAAAACCCTTAAAATACCTTTATCCTAAGTCTAAATGGTTAAATTTATATATTGGGTCCCACTTCGAAACATCCCTCCCTGATATAAGTTTTTACATTAAAACTTAGTGATAATCCCACACATATTCATTTAACCCCATATTAACTTTATTTTACTAACTCTCGTAATACATTATCCCGTATTATATTAATTCCCTTTCTAAATAATTCCCCAACCCTTATTTTATTTTATAAACTAAAATCCCCAAGCCCCGCTTATCAAAATCCCTGACAACTCCCTACTCTCTGCCAACCGTCATATCTTGATTGATCAAATCCAATGATCATCATATCTTATCACATCCCCGATATCATGATCTTTAAAAACCTAGAGGCCTTGCTAAATGTGTGGTTTTCAGAGCCCCGCTCCCTACAACGTGCCAACTTTCCATTGCATCGGATCCTCAGAAATAATACCACTTACCACCTTCGGCCGATGCAAAAACCATAAGTTGTATTCCTAACCATTGCGACAAAAATATCTTGCCTTTTGAATTAACCCGTGCATTAATGTTTAATCACTATTGGTTAAAAGTGCATAAGACCACCCTTTGCAAGCCTTTTCACCATTTTTCTGTTACATTGTGCACAAATAGAGCATTGTCGACTTATTATTGAGCTAAAGAACAACTGCTGACCCTGTTTTAAGTTAGACTTCAACAGAATTCAACCCTCTTATTTCCATAGCAAGTGAAAAACCTAATTGAAGCAATATAATGATCAATAGAACCTCAGAAAACTTTCGTTGCGTCCAGAGACACCTCTGCAAGCAAAAAATCACCCTTTCCAGGTATTCCTTAGTGCAAAGGCCTGTTCTTAAGACTAAAAGAAAGCAATTCAGTAATTGAATTAGTTTAGGAGCCTCTGCAGACCAAAAGAAAGCCCCTTGTTGCCTTCCAATCCTTTTTCTGTAGACTCTAAGCATATTTTTACATAATTTCCAAGACTTAAGACTATTATTGATCATAGAGATTGAATATTTGATCAATTGAAGCATTATAGACTAGAAGAAAATTCATTGTTTCATTTCAAACCCTCTGCAGAATTGTAAAAATCTTTTCACAATATTTTAAAGAAACCAGAGTCTATTTCTTGAATCAAAGATTAGTCAATTAAGTAAAATCAACAAAATAATGGCTTCTCAAAGCATTGTATCTATCAATCCTCTACAAACTCTAGTTGTGGATGTGGTACACACTCCATTAGCAGATAAATACTTTAAAATTATTGAACCTTTCACTGAGTTTAATCTTCTTGAGCTCCACTACTGGAGGCATGACAAATTAATTGATCAAGCTGATGAAGTTTTCATTTGGGAGTTTAATTTTCCTAAGTATGTAGTCCCACAAACCTTCCAGTGTCTAGAGGTCATTAGGCTTTGCGAAACCTATTATTTCCCTAACCAAAGAGCCCTAATAACCCCTGGAAAATAAATTATGTTCATTATCACAGCTGAGTCAATTAACCAAATGCTACATATCCAACCTAGACCTGATGAAACCCCTTTGTCTATTGAGACCCTAACACAGTTGTATTTGAATCTGGACTTCCCTAAGAGGTTCCAGATATTCCAAACTTCATTCTGTCGTTTGTAGAAACTCCCAAAACCAATCCTCCTTATCTAGCAGCCATATTTTCTGAAAGGACCAGACATATTATTGGAATGTTTTCTTTTATTTTGGGTTATTTCACAGATGAGTATGTTGATGCTTCAGTCCTAGGGTTTTTTTCTATTTTCACCCTTGGTCAGCCTCCTGCTACCATTTTCAATTTTTCTTAGTATCTTTCTGACTCAATTCATGAACAACTTGTCAAAACCTGAAGAAGGTGCCTTCAAGTACTCTTAAGTATTTTTCCACTTGTTTTTATACTTATAGTCTGAAAAATTTTCCATCAACCTTCAAAAGCTTGATGTTGAATGTAATCCATAGTCAGTTGTGTTTTGGACTCCATTAATCAGAAAAGGCTCCACAAAGTCCACCTACACATAATTCATTGACTCTTTCATCCATCCAATTGTCAACATGTTGAACAACAGTAGTCAACCAAGAGTCAGTGAGGAAATTAAAAAGATCCTACAATTATCAGAGCATATTAGGACAAGAGATTGGCACCTCTATCAAAATCACACATAGATTAGGGTATATGGATCTAATATTCTTCCATATAAGTTGTCCAAATACCCCCCGATGAGGTTATGTGCACTTGATTATATCAGGTAGATCCTTAATTCTGATGCAATTAATTTCTTGGCAGCCAAACAGAAGACACAATTTAAGATTAAGAATCAAGTTGTCCCTTTTATTTGCAACAGTATATATGCAGGTCCACAGGCAGAAAAATATTTGCAGGAGTTTAAGTTCAGCCATATTTTTTAGTGGTATTATGATCCTTTAGGAGTAATAAGAAAGTTAAGAGTGAAATGTAAATTAACTCCTTACGTGCATTAGTCAAAGCCAAACATTGAGAAATACTCCAATCAGTCTGAATGGTTGGAGAACACTTTGAAAGAGGTAGAAGAGCAAGGTGATACTAGTTCCAACTTGCCGAATCTAGCCCAAGAAGATAGGAACTCAAAAAGAATCAGAGAAGAAGGATCATACTCAACACATACTACAACTAAAACAAAATTTAAATTTATGTACAGGAAGAAACCAAAATTAAATCCTGTAAATGAAGAAGTAGAAACTATTGAAGTGATTGACACAGATGCAGTGATAAAAGATAATGCACCACCTGTAGTTTCTGAAGAAACACACCAGCCTTCAACTTCAAACACTCAAATGATTCAGAAACAACATAGTATTGAAGTATCTTCATCTAGTAAGCCAGCAGAGAAATAACATGATATTATGCAGAAGTACAAATAAATAAAGATCATAAATGAAGCCTTAAAGGCTTATACGTACACTTAGTACTGGAAACAGTCACCTAGTGAACAAAGAAGATTTATTTTTTCATTTGATTACAAGATTAGGAAAATGAAAATGACCTTCCTGAAGCCCACGGTCAAGCATCCCAAATCATCAAAAAATTATGAAAAGTCATCCTATGAAGTTCAAGCAAAATATCTTCATCCAATTGACCAAATAGAATTTCACAAACAATATGGTGAAATGCTATATTATACCATGAAAAATAAATCCATGAGTGTATAGAAGCTACAAAACACTCTTGGGAACATCAGAGATCAACTCAAATTAGAAAAGGCATCTTCAAAGACTAAAGACAACATAATTAAATCTTTGGAAGATTTAGTTATTGAAGTAGGATATGATCCAACAAATGTCAAAGTTGCAGATGAACTGATAAAGAAGAAGAATGCAGACATTGTTGCATTAAAGAAGCAACTAAAACTACCTCCTACTGAACATCCACAAGCAAAGGAAGTATTAGAGGATGCAAGTCAAAAAGATGAGATGATGAATCTCACTCTTCAGTTAACTGCCCAAATAAAAGAAATGGAAAATTTAGTGCAGGAGAAAAAGGCCAGATTAGAAGAAGTCATTGTTACTATTATTCCTATAGTCACTACAACTATTCCTTCCACATTAGCATAATCATTCGCCCCTTCAGTGCCAATGGCTACAATGATTCCTATCACATTAGCAACAACTTCAGCAACAGAGTCATCTACAATAGTAGCACAACCTACATATGAGGCAGGAAAACTAGTAAAAGAAATGCAGGAAATGTCTATTCGGACTAATGAAATCAACAGAATTAAAGAACAACTAAAAGTCTGAGGATGAGAAGAAACTTGCTCAGACCATGCATAAAAATGAAGTACAAAAGACAAACAGATTGTCAGAGAAATTGTAGAAGTTAGAGAACCAATGGCACAAGCCAAGCAGCAGTTATGGGCCAATATCATTGAATATGTCAATCATATTTGGCCATCCATTCAGGTTATTTATGAACAAAAATATTTAATCAAAGCAACAGGTGAAGCCATCCAAAAAATTAAAGAAGAACTTGGTAAGAAGCCAGAAGAGGCTAATGAAATCATCAAACTTCTTAATTCCAAAAATAAGCAAGAACCAAAAGAGATTGGAATTAGTGACAGGAAAAATACCATTCTTGAAATCAGAAAGGTTATTTCAAAGAGAAACTTAATGCTACAGCTGGAAGAAAAATGTCAGAACATGGAGCTTGGCATAACTAGATTTATGATGAAATTTTATATTCTAAGATAGAAAGGCTTTCCAAATCCTCTGGTTATAAATGACAGATTGATGAAGCACGAGGATTATGATAAAACTATCAGAGAAGTGGTTAAGGAACAAGAAAAAAATTCAGCCATGCAGGGAATTCCAACAGGGAAAGTTCTCTACAAGAGTTTTGAAAACCTTTTTTACCTACAACATGAGGTAAAAAAATTATTTATCAATAAGCCTACATTTTCAAAGTATACAGAGGCTGATGACATAATCAAAAGGATGGTAAAGATCAAATTACCATAGGTATAATTTTGAGAGAAATTTACTGATTTACTATAAAAAGAATAGCAGTCAAATGAAAAACATATCAGTTAGGAAAAAGGTAAACAGAGCAAGCAGTTTTACAGTTATAGAACAACAATAACAGTGAAAGTTAAAGCGGTAACAAAGCAGTTACAGTCAAAGAGTATCAGAGTTTACATTGTATCCAATGAAATTCAAAAGGATAAAGTCAAATTGGAGTAAAAGCTTCCAACGTAAAGGACAGTCAACTGTCTAACAAACATCCAGCGTTGAACAAACAACCAGAGGAAAATCAACAAAAGATCAAAGACAACAAACAACAAATTCAATAAAAGTAGGAACAACTTGCATTAGTTAGAAGATATTTATTTTTTCTTTGAATAGTTCCTAAGTTTGTTTTAGGATATTTTGTAAGAGTTTTTGTATAAATACTTCACATTTCAAAGTATTGAGTGTGGATTGTGGATTGCTAAAACACTTCTATAGATATACTGATTTGAGCCAGAGGGTTCTTTGTACCATTTTCAATTTAGCAGACTGGATTGAGAAATAAAGAGATTATATTACATGATTCATGTGTTGGACCACTTCATTGAATTACTCTCAATTTTTCTTTGTTTTTATCTGAAGTGTTCACATACTTGCATGTTTGCTAAATCTAAATGTCTAACAAGAATTTTATTTTAGAATATGTTTAAAAGCACTCTGTCTTGAACTGTTATTTCATTTTCATGTTTTCTACTGATATCTGGATTAGGGAATTCTTAATTTCTACCTATTTTATATTGACCTATATCTTTTCACTCATTATCTGGATCTGAGAACCCTTAATTTCTCTCTCATCCCGATTGAAACCATTTTCACCATCAGCCTAAGGATCTGAAGTTACTCAACTATCTTTCCCTGTGAACACTTCCCTTTAAAACCTTGATTCTGATATGACTGCTTGATACATTGACTCCATTAGCCCAATGGAATTCAGACCTACATCTATCCATCTGAACCAATGATTCCACCACCAAAACAAACCCAAAAAGAAAATCCCAAGTAATCCTACATAACTAGCATAAAATCAACTTAAATCAACAAAGATAAATCATATAGAGAGAGCCCTCTCCAAGAATTAGGAAGGCTATATCCTAAGGGCTAAAAGTAGGTTTGTGGTTACCTCTAATATTCATTAAACAAAAATATACATAACCCTTGAGAATTATTGGAGTGATAACACTGTTTCAAGCTCATTAAAAAATGGAACAAATTGCCTTTCAATTAGAGTCTTTGATTAGATCTTGTAAATTCCAAATCGAGTCTTTCACTTGATCTCATAAATGAACCTTCATTCCATCCACTTGTTAGTGACCAATATTTTTCTTAGGTGAATGACTTGAAGTTAAGGAGTCATGTACCTCGAATTGAGTCACCATGCTTGGGGGCATGCAAACTTATTCCAAGCATAGTTTGTCTTTTTTTCAATCTTGTGAAACCAATTTCAAGAGGAGTTTCCCGTGTTTCAAGCTTATGTAAAAATGAAACCATTCTCATTACACTTATTATGATTTCCATTTTACCAGCCTATTTTTTCTAGATGAACCTTGGTTTTCTCATTCCATCATCATCATCTTCTTGGTCGATCATACACCTTCACTTGGTTGTTTTACTTTTTCCTGAGGAACCATTGCAATGAGTGGTCTTGTTAGCCAGCCTCTTGACCCTTTCTTATTTTTATCAGTTCGACCATTACCGGAACTAGTTTTTATCCTTTATACCACTCATTCCTCTAGGTAGAGTCACCTTTAAGCTCTTTTCTAACTCTTGAAACATGAAAATATTGTCGAGTACTTTTCATTTTTAAATCGTTCAAGGAAACAAAACTTCGTTTACCCAGTAATTTCTTACCCCTTTTTCGGGCTGGGATAAACTATTTACAAAAAATGAATACCTTAGTTAATCATGACTAAGAGGTTCTATTGAACATTTTTTTCTACCTTTTCGGATTTGAGAGACTATCTACAAAAAGGGACCTTTGGAGTTTTATTTTCCGCTTCTTCTTCAAACTCCCTAAACATGAAAAAGATGACAAGTTTTACCTTTGTCGAGCTCGTTAAAAATAAACGACACTGGACTTGTCACTATGGAAAGACCGAGTTTCTTCTTCCTAGGGCTCGTAAAATTTACTAGGATGGATTCATCCAAAGGACGAACTAATATGACAAGAATATTCTATCCCATTCAAGCTTGCATTAAAAATTAATTTGGGTACTCACTAGAAAAGGTGGGGGAAAAATAAAAGTATCTATCAATTGTGTCGGTAGTATGTCACTCTTAAACATGACACATCCTCTATTTTGTGTCGGGTTTGGGTCATCCTCACTTCGTCACTTACCTTCTTGGGTTTCGGTTATCCATTTTTTCCTCTCATCTAATCTCTGTCACGTCACCATGACCTTTGATATTGTTTTTTGTCAAAATACTGCCAAACTCCGAAGTCATGTCACCGATATGTTGAAGATCAGTCCCTTCTGTAGCTCAATCATTACTTTATTCTCTATTCCAGTATTGATTGACAACCATATTGTTTCCTCTGTCTAGTTTCGATGATGTGGGATACATCATGGCCCTCCATCGACAGATCACTTCCTTTCGACTTCAACTCATTATCCGGGAAGTTGATATAGAGACTCCCTTCTAGTACCTTAGAGCTTGCATGCCCTAATGAAAATTTCTTCACATTCAATGACAGGTTCACATTTTTGACCTTTGATCAAGTAATTTCACGAATGTTCGAGTTCAGTTCTTTATTCACATCTTATGATTTGTACTACTGGTACCATGAGGACCATTGTAATTATTGGTGGTTCCTCTCGTGCTTGTTAACAGTTTACATAATTGACTGGTAATTAGGCGATTTTCTTACATGTTTGACTTCAGCTCATTTATTCACATGCTCGAATCTATACTTGATTGGTCATGACACAGCGCAATATCCTAGGTTTTGTTTTATAAAGTATAGGCTGTGAGGCGATATGAGTTATTCATGATTGTATACATGAGTCTTTTAGATGGATTGTTGCGACCATATCGTGAGTCCACATTTGTGATCCTTCTTATTCTGGATAGTTGTGCGCATACCATGGATCCATTTACATGATATTTATAGATGGTTTCATCCATGCCTTGTGTTCATGTATTTTTATCAGAGATTTCAATTATGTATGTATCTATATGCTTGATTCATAGGTTTTCCGATGAAGGTGTCCTTGTCCATACACGTACTCATAAAGAATTTCAACCCTCACTCTTGCTCTTCCCTCATGCTTTAGGGGGCATATATTACATAGAATTTTATCACTATCCTTTTACTCCATATCCCTAGATCTTGGAGAACTCATAAAGTGGTCCCTATGTACTTTTCCCATTATGGAGAACATGCCTTTGGATCCCACAAATTCTAAAGATAAATCTCCCTTTGACTCATTTCTATACAATCTCCCTAAGAACCTAATTTTTTGGAGTGGCACGACCACCCATTGTATCACCAAAACTTTTGGAAAATCCTTAACCTATGACCTATGATGATCAATGCTGGTATGGACCCCATACTCACATTTATCCACTTTTGAAAGTGTTTCAAAAAAGGAAACAAAGCTTCATCGCTAGAAGATTCAAGAGTAGAGAGGTGGATATTTGTTGATCATGATATAGTCGAGATTTCTCCTTTTGGTTTCTTGTTCATACAAAAGAGGAAACACTCAAGGAGATAAGGCCTCCTTCCATCTTATGAGGATCCATGTCCCCTCCTCCCATGGATATAAAATGATCCCTTTCCATATGCCTCTTCTAGAATAGAAGAAGAAATAATAGAGGAATAATCTGAAGATTTCTTTAGCTATAGAAGGAGAGAGTTGATATCTTTAGCCTCCTTGGTTAAGTTTGGAAAAGAGTTTTTTGGAGGCGTGGTTGGATTTGAACCCATCAAAGGAGAGCTTTGACATCAAGGCAAAGGTTGTAACTCCCATTTCTTATTATTAATAGAATACAACTAGTTTTTACTTTCCATTTTCATTTGTTATTATGATGAAAAGTCTAATACTCCTTGATCTGTTAGATATATTTCATTCAATATAAGTATTATTTGTTCTATTTTGTTCTATATTGCCTTCTATCTCTTCCCACAAGTCTTGATCGTAAATAGGAGCAAGGAACATGATATGGAGTGAAATATAAGTGGATGCACTTCAAAGGAACAATTTATCAACACAAGTTTAAGGTAGGTACTCCTATTGTTTGTTTCCAATTGAAAGTAATCTAGGAAATTAGACCCTTGTTCGTCTTGTTTGTTGCTAGACCCACTCTAGGGCTAGAGGGATCGTCTTTGTCTGCAGAGAGGATTTACCTTAACATTAGCAATCCCAATTACAAAGCATTCAAGTGTGATGATGTAGGCATACCATTCAAGTCAAATGCAAAAGCTCTTAACCAATGATGAACTCTCTTCTTGGTACCAGTATCCAACTGCACTAAACAATATTTTGCATGCACTTATTTATTCAAAACACACATATCCACCGGGTCATGATTAACATAACTCTAATTAGATCGAGGTTCAATAAAAATAGAAAGAACTTGATCAAAAATTTTACCATCCATCTCAATAATAGACCCCTAATGATATGCTTGCCTATTATCCAGTGTTGCATATATCCTGGGAATACTATTTACAACATCTCCCACTATCTATGCCTCCTGAGCACTGTAGATTTGTGGCCTACCACCAAGATGTTGTAGATAATCTATCCTACGAGGATCTTTTCCAAAATTCCAACACTACACGGGCACCGATGTCCCTTCCCTCTGCCAGATGTATTGAACTTCTTAAGTGGTGAAACATTCTCTTTTTTACCTGTATCCCAAGGTATTTATTTCTTCTTGTCCTATTTTCACGTGTTCCTATCATTACCCTTCTAATCCTGCTTAGTCTCAGACCTTTGTTTCGATTGCTAATAAAAATGCATTAGTTTCTGGATGGGTTTTGTTGGGGTTCCCATGTTTTGGCCAAATTGGCAAGACCAAAAGATGAGACAACATCAAACCACTTTCAGATCTCAGGATCTAGCCCTCCTGGGTCCAGAGAGGGATCTCTCTATGATATGTCAAAGGTATGTGACTTTGAAGCTCAAGGTTTAAGATGTTAGGCTAGTTATAGGCACAGGGGTTTTTTGTTTGGTTGTTGGGAATCAGGAATGAAGGGTTCACTATAAGATAAGGCAATGAGCAGAGAGGATTTTAGGCTAAAGTAGATAACTCGGAGAACATCAAGGCCATTGGGCAATGGAGTCAGGAAAGGGTTTACTTGATGTTCAATGTGCAAGCTTTCAGTTGGGCTAGTCATCTAAAGAATTGGATCCTAAAATGATTGTGTGGCATGGAACATTAAGGATTGGAAGTAAAAAGAGGAAAACCATCCAATTCTGCCTATAGATCAGGTCAGAGGTCATTTAACTCCAGACCTGCTTGGACATAATTAGAGGCAACTTGAGGGAACTTGGAAAGTTTAATTGAAATGGAAAGATCCTAGTGAGGCAGAGACAGAGTTCTAAACCCCCCAGTGTTCTCAACTCATTTAATTAAATCTAAACAAGAACATCTAAAGACAAATTCCATTAATTCATACATCAGCTAGCAATATATCAGAACACTACACTGGTTAAATTAATTGAAATCAATCCTTAGATAACACATTTAGTAGAAAACATAAAGGCAAGGAGAGCAGAAACATAGGGTGCCTAACAAGGGCAAATCCTATGCCAGATTTCTGATGCAAGCCAGAAGAAGTGTAATGAAATCAAATAACACACAGAGATAGAAAAACATCACCATCTTCTTTAGATCAGGATCTAAAGAAATGTGCTTGTCATATTAAAAAACAACACCAGTCATGTACAACATTGCCCATAGCTTGAACATTCAGCTTGAATAGATATTTCTTCAGCCTATCTTACAACTCACACAGAACTATATCTCACAGAAACAGCTTGCAGTTCTCTGATAACTGATCAACAACCTTTACAATGTTTCTTCATGAAATTTTATGGCAGAAATATGGGCTGAGGAGGTAGGTGAAAACTAAATGCATCATTAAAACTTCAGAAAAGAAAGAGGGCCGAAGCCCATTCTGTTTAAATCCTGAGCATTCAATTCCTGTCACTCTTTGGATGGAAGAGTGGTCTTCTTCATGCCTCTATTTACTTCGGTATGTCTCTTGATGTACTTTGATCTACATGACTCTGTGGCACTTTTGGTGAATAAACAAATGATAGATAAACGATTGAGCGGTCTGCCGTATTTATGAAACAAATGCTTTGGTAGCTTCAGACTCTTGTCAGGGTGGAGATTTCTTCAGGAGCACGGTGTAGAATAAAAACTGCATGGGCGCTTTTTCCTTTATGGAGGAAAAACATTCTGCCACTGTAGAAACCCTGATATGCATTGATTTCTGCGTGTTGTACCTTCTGCGTGATCCCTGGGTCTTCAATCTGGTACTTTGCCTTTAAATCTCTGAAAATAAGGCTTATATATCTTCATTTGCATGCCTTAAGCTCTCTGCCGCTTAATTTAAATCCCTGTCTGCAGAATTTGTGCTTTAATGGCACCGGGACATTTTCACAGGGCCAAACCTTGTTCCTTTAATGCAGGTCCTGTCATAGGATCCTCTCAGGATTTTCTCCATGGTTTCTGCCTCTGCACGTGGTCTTTTCCTGTGTTTTCTGTCACTGTGACAACGTGTGCAAATCATGGCGGCTTTCACCACCTCAAAACCCTACAAAACCGAAACTTGTTATGAAATCCATAAATGGGGGTAATGGATGAGACAAGACGACAACGATGGCCATGCAGACTGGTGAGATGGCGGAAAGGTGCAGAAACATGGTGGAAAATGAAATATGACAGCGGGACGTGGTCTTGCAGACGTGGGTGGAGCGCAGCAGATTTAACGTAAAATAATGAAAATTTGACCTTGGAAAGCATATATATAACGGGGGCAGGCGAATGTACGATGGAGACACGTGGAGGTGACGTGGCGGGACCGAGCGATGGCGGGACAGTCAAATCCGGACCGTCCAATCTCGGCGGAGATCGACGGTGGAAAACACGTCGGAGGGCGATGGACTGTGGGCCAGGGGTACGGCAGCTATGGGTTATCGCGTGTGCAGATTCATGGATCGATCACCGTTGGATGGAGGGCTCTGGATCGGATGGCTAATATGCATATCGCTGCGTGTCTTGTGCCGAACGATAACGCGCGATGGGGTAGCGGTTTTCCAACCGTGCAAGTGCCACGCGGCAAGCGAAGAGTGGAATCGCTGCGAAAATAAAAATACCGCCAGTCCTCAGAAAGCGGTGCGATATATACAGGCAGTTTTTGAACGGGCGCGCTGGTGGGACCATAGGGGCAGGTAGACTCCAAACCGTCGGATCTGCGGGTAAATGGATGACGATTGCGCAGTCAGGGGTTTGAATGGGGGAAACACGAACACTTTGGAGTTAACGATCGCTGTTCGATCTATAAAGATCAATGGTCAGGAACGCTCCCGATATGCATTGGAGATTAGTGCCTTTCGGGCCAGCGCTCGGTTACAATGCCTGGGTCGCGTGGAGAAAAGGCTGAGGGGCTAGCGGAAGGGGGCTAAGGCCTAATGTAAGTTGCAAAGTGGGTTGTTTGCCCATTTTTAGTGCAATTTGAGGGCAATAAAGGGTAACGGTAGAGGTAATGAGGGTCTTAATGGCCAGCCAAGGGGTATGTGTGGTCTTTAAATGAGGTTTTGGGAGAATCAGAGTGCTAATGAGGGAGATAAAAAGGGGAGAAAGAGGGTGGAAAGTGGGGTATTTTTCAGGGGTACCAGGGGCAAAAATAGGCCTTTCGGAGCACAATTTTTTTACAATCAGAGAGGCTTGGGGGATGGAAAAAGAAGAGTATATTTATCAAAGGAAAATGCACAAGGAGGCTTCAAGGATGATGTTTTTTCAGAGGAAATGCAGTCCTTGAAGGCTCAGAAACAATTCAGCCCCCTGCTTGCTTGTCAAGAAATTTTATAGGGGGGCTAATAGTGGCTCCACATGGGGATGGCTTCTTCTTGAAGGACTCAAGAATTTAGAAAATGATCTTTGGTGTAGGCCAGATTCCTGCTACTTGGCACATCCCTTTCTTTCTCTAGATCAGCTGCCACAATATGATAGATACATCAGTAGAAAGACTTTCCCCAACAATCTACCTACCCTTTCTACAATCCTAGCATTTTTCTTTTTAGGGTGCATTTGAACTAGCAGACCCTTTATATCATTTATTTTTTTGCAAACAAGAAAAGAAACCTATTCTAATTCTACGCTTATTGTTCCATGAGATTAGATTAGACTGTTGGTCTCATCGGTTTCTCTACCTAATCTAATATTTGCTGGGATTAAACTGTCCAGCAGATTTCTTCTCTACATTCTACAACAAAAATTTAAAAATAGTCAAGCCAGGATTAGACTGTCTAACTTGCTGTGGGTCCAAGGCATAAAGACAGTTGCACATGGACAGAAAATTGCAGAAAACTGAAAACAAAAATTTGAAGGCTTGAAATCTGAAATATTGAAGCATCCTTCTTCTCTTTGTGACTCAAGTTTTGAGCATGCTAGAGTCACTTCTTTTCTTCATCTCAGCTCTGGTTTTGGGCATGTTAGAGCTGATTCTTCTTTCTTCTTTTCTGGTCCAGACTTTGGGCATGTTAGTACCAGTTTTTTTACTTTCTTTGGCTCAGGTTTTGAGCTTATTAGAGCCAATATTTTTCACATCAGAGGTTCATGTTTTAAGCATGTCTGAACCTCTCTTTTTCCTCTCTTTTTTGTAACATTTTCTCTTTTTTCCTGAAAATAAAAAACTGCAATGGTACGTATAATGGTAATGGAAACTGGGAATTGTAAATCAGCAGAAGTAGTCTTTGAGAATCCTGCCATTGATAGGACCCCCAAATAGCACTGTACCATCTAATTCCTGTAGGAAAAAATCATTTGGACCCACAGTGACCTCGATGATGTATGGACCTTGCCACAGACTGTCAAACTTGTTGTGATTTCCTTTATCCTCCCTTCTTGAGTCCCACTTCAGAAATTTATCCCCAATTTTGAAATCAGCAGCTTTGGTCCCTTTGCCAAACAATTTTTTTATACTCTCCTGAACTTTCACTGCTCTGTTGTAAACCTCTTCCCTTGTTTGTTGGAGATGAATTTTCTGGTTTATCCTTCTCACCATATTGTCTTCTTCTGTTTGAATCTCTTGGACCAGCTTAATTACTGGTACCCCAAGGCTGGTAGGAAACACTGCTTCTGTTCCATAGACCAGCTGGTGTGGTGACATGCCAATAGATTTCTTTGTTGTAAGCCTGTCAGTCCACAAAGCATGTACTAACTTGTTATGCCATGACTTTTTGTTCTCTTCCAACAGCTTCTTGATGATGATCACCAAGCTCTTGTTTGATGACTCAGCTAATCCATTACCTTGAGGGTAATAGGTAGTTGAATGACCGAGTGCTATTTGATACCTATGACAAAAATCAACCATTTTCTTGGATCCGAAAGCAGTAGCATTATTAGTGATTATTTTCCTTGGGCAGCCAAACCGAGAGAGGATATGACATTCTAGGAAACTAATGATGACTGAATCTGTGGCATTCCTAGTAGGTATGGCCTCTATCTACTTAGTGAAATAGTCTGTGGCTGTTAGGATCCATTTGTGTTGTGCAGAAGAAGCAGGGTGAATTTCACCTATGAAATCTAGGCCCCATTGCAAAAAGGGACCTTCGACAATGATGGGTTGTAGAGGTAAGGGAAGGAGCTTCCTTTTGCCTTCAAAAATCTGGCATTTGTGGCAGGAAATTATCATCTTATGGACATCATTGAAGAGTGTAGGCCAATAGTAGCCAGCTCTGAGTATTTTGTTTGCAGTGTCTTTCTAGCTCAGGTGGCCTCCACACTCTCCTGCATGGAATTCTTGTTTAATCCTCTCTGCCTCGTTTTCAGGCAAACATTTAAGCAATAGGCCATTTGGGTTCTTCCAGTTTAAGAATTTATTCAATATGCAATAGCTCCTGACTTTTAGCTTTAAGAATCTGGCCTTGGTCTTTGATAGTTCAGGAGGGGCATTGAGGTGTGTAAGCACATACAAAATGTCAGAATACCAAGGAGAGCTCTGAAACTTTTCCTCAATAGTGGGATCAGGAAATTATTGTTGCTCATCCAAGGTATTTACCATGTTAATGTCTAGGGATTCTAGGTTTGATTCAGCCATCAGTTGTGCTAAGCCCTGACCTTTAATTATTTTGGTGGGTTTTATCTCAAGGTCATATTCTAAAATCACAACAATCCATTTGCCCCTCTTTCCATCAGGATCTTGGGACAATATATCTTTGACAACTATGTTAGGCACATAAGCTATGGTGTGAGAATGCAATATGTACACCCTAAATTCCTTTAAGGCCTTGACTAAGGCATAGGCCTGTTTTTCCATTATGTTGTATTTCAAGGGTGCATCCCTTAGTGCTTTGCTGAAAAAGGCAATTGGCTATTCCATTCCCTCTGTGTTTTTCTGCAGCAAGACTACAGCCATTGTATGCTCAGAGGAAAATGAAAAGATCAAGAAGTCCTTTGAGAAATCAGGGCTAATCAGAATAGGAGCTTGGGTAAGTGCCATTTTTACTGATTCAAAAGATTGTTTCGCTCCCATAGTCCATTTAACTCCTACACCTTTCTTCAGCATGTTAGTCATATTCCTAAGGTGTTCAGCTAGGTTGGGAATAAACCTCCTGAGGAAGTTAATTTTCCCAATGAAGGACTGTAATTCTTTGATGTTTCTTGGGTGTGTGATCTGTAGTATTCCCTCAACTCTTTATGGGTCTATCCTAATTCCCTTTTCAGATATAATGTGGCCAAGAAGCTTTCCTTCTTGCAGCCCAAATACAGTCTTTTTAGGATTCAATGACAGACCAAACCTTCTACATTTTTCAA
The DNA here is from genome assembly GCA_034641835.2 of Pinus albicaulis. Taxonomy (NCBI): domain Eukaryota; kingdom Viridiplantae; phylum Streptophyta; class Pinopsida; order Pinales; family Pinaceae; genus Pinus; species Pinus albicaulis. The sequence goes on from CM076572.1 coordinate 573,230,409, forward strand.
ACACTTTTCTTAGATGTTTCAAGTGTTCTTCTTCAGTCTTAGAATAGACTGTTATGTCATCCAAGTAAATAACAATGAAGTGTCCTATCTCATCTGAAAAAGTTATATCCATTGCTCTTTGGAAGGTTGCCCCAGCGTTCATCAGTCCAAAGGGAATTTTTACATACATAAAGGTGCCCCATGGAGTGGTAAAGGCTATCTTGAGTTGGTCTTCTAGGATTACTAATACTTGGTTGTATCTTGAAAAACCATCTAACAAAGAAATCCTCTTTGAGCCTACTACCCGCTGTAGAATGTGTTCCATTTTTGGCAATGGGTAATTGTCTTTGAGTGAGGCTCTATTAAGATTTCCGAAGTCTATACACAATCTGATTTCCCCTGTTTTCTTTCTCACAGCCACTAAGTTTGATACCCAATCAAAGAACCTCATAGGAACTATTATGCCTGCCTCATACATCTTTTTAATCTCTTTTTCAACTGCAGGCAATTGTTTTGGGTTTATCCTACGAAGTTTCTGCCTGAAGGGTTTCTAATTTTCTTTTAAAGGTATTTTATGTTGTATGATGTTCATGTCATAAGCCTTTAAGTCTTCGTAGCCCCAAGCAAACACGTCAATAAATTCCTTAAAAAGGTCAATGAATTTCTTTTTCATCTTTGCGGGAAGAGACTTAGCCAATTTAATTATTTTTGGATTATCCTTTGTACCTATATTAACTTCTTCAACGTCAGAGTCTGCGTGCCCTATGGTAGGATTTTTTGCCACATCATCGAAGTCAAAAAGGTCTTCTAACGGTGCCAGACCTCGAGGTATGTTCTTATCTTTGGCCTGCAACACCTCTACTTCTTCATTGTCTGCGTTTTCACACTCCGTGGTTGAATTTCCAGTTTCTTCGTTTAAAGCATTTATTTCTACATCGTGGGGTGTAGTTTCTTCCTCGGCCGAGGGTTCCTCATTTAGGCAACTATCACTAGACGTAGAGTCTGAATCAGAAAACTCAAACTCGTTCCTGCCCATCAAAAAATCTTCAATTTGTTTATCTCCCACGAAAACCTACCAGTATTTTTCGTTATCCAGCACTGCAGGTCTGAATTTGGTTTGAATGATGATCTATTGGTTGCTCGGAGTCTCAGGGTATGAACTAGCTAGGCAAGCTAATCCATTTGCAATGGCATTCTGATTTCTAGGAACAGACACTAATTTATATTCAACAAATGTTTTCAATATGTCCATAGCATCATTCCTATATGCTCTCAACCTAGGGTGTTTGGCTGTGTATTCGTCGTTCACCTGTTTTATAACCAATTCAGAATCTCCCTGCACGGCTATTCTACGGGCTCCTATTTTCTTCAACAAATTTAAACCCAGGATAAGAGCCTCGTACTTTGCAATATTATTGGTACATTTGAAATGCAGATTAGAGGCATGGCTCTCTGCGTAGTCGCTTTCTGTGTTACGTAGCCAAACCCCAGCTCCGGCCATTCTTCTTGTGCAGGACCCATCGAAACTCATTTCCCACAGGGGTTCACTCTCATTTTTGTTATCATTTCTTTCCCTACAGCCGGGTTCACCATTATTTTGCATTATAGGATCTGCACTAGGCTGTGGGTTGTTTAGTTTTTCGTTACGGGTGTGGAAGTCAAAGAGGTGACTAGTTGGCTTACCGCATTCTATTTCTGGTTTACTTTGCATTGTTGTTTCAGTGCACTGTTCAAAGTTTCCTACGTCTTCCTCCTCTGAGTCTAGGGTAGCCATTATGTTAAAGTCCATTGGCTCTGTTTCATCATGTGTACCTTTGCTTGTATCTACATTTTCAGATTATGGTCCCCCCAAATATTCATCATTGCAAAAGATAAAGGAATCCAGGTCTGTATGTACAGAGTATAGAGGAGCATTTTCAGGCTTTTCAGGGCCACTAACCAGGAATTTCATTTGGGCTTCCCTGTACAATCGTCTAAGTTGGCCAAAGATTGGGATTGTGGCATAAGCCCCATCCATCTGCATTGTTCCTTGCAGCTTGGCTCCCCATGATCTTGATAATAACATGCCATACCTAGGTGGCACATCTGCCACCACAACATCCATGACCATACATTTAGCTGGGATCTGGGTAAGGCTCACACATAAATCTTTGATCAGGCCAAGGTATTTTACCCTGCTAGAGTCGAATGAATATAGGTCTTTATAGCGACGGGTTATCTCTAGGCCTAATCTTTCCATCACTACTTTAGGCATCAAGTTGTGTGATGCTCCAGAATCATGCATTGCATTGTGGAGAATCTTATCATGGACATTGAGACTCATATAAAAAAGGGGCACCACCCCCTCCTGAAACTTTCCTTCTATCTTTGTACCAAACAGAAGGGCAGGTTGATCATCACTCAAATTTACAGTGTCATTGTTCTCACCTAAATTTAATGCTTTCAAAATTTGGCCTTTATATACATTCCGAGTGGCCAGCTCAGAGAGTGGGACAAATATTTTAATTTTTGCAATCTCACTCTCCAAATTGAAAGTGGACTGACTCTTTGGAATGTTCAACTCTATTTTGTTAGCCACTACCTTAGTGGCTGAATCAGTGTGTTGATTCTCGTTATGTACAGTGTTTGTGACAGTTTTATCAGGAGCACTAACTGCAGTGCTAGTGCTGCTAGCTGGTTTACCTTGTGTATCAGTGTTTTGGTTGTCTTTTTCTTTGTTCTTTCCAGAACCCTCAGCTGCTGATGTGCTGCTTTCAGCAGTCACTTTAGAAGTCTTCTCGGGCCTTTTCTTAATGGTTACCTCAGGAGATGTGGGTTTGGAAGTGTCTTGGTTATTTTTGCTCCTAAGTTCATATTGTCTGACCTGCATGATGACATCTTCAAATCCAAGTCTGTAATCTTCAGATTCTGATCTTTTCTCATCCCAATATGAGGGTGAGGGCTGATCTTCTTCTGTGTAATAGTTATGGATTGAATCTTTTGTTTCAAACATTTTTATTGTGTTCCCTTCAGACTCTTCTATGATTCCCTCATCTTCATCAATAAATTTCTCTTGAAATGGGGGTATAACCTATTGATCTGATTCTCTTTGTCTGTTGGGAGTGGCATTGTTTCTTCTAAATTTTTGGTTCTAGTTATGGTTTTGATTTCTATTTTGGTTACTAACTGTGACAACCATTTTTTCCATCATTTGGTATAGCTTCTCCACTTTTTTTGATAGATGGTCATGATTTGGATCAGATGTGGAAGCTACATTGTAGTCTCTATATGTTACCCTTTTCTCAGCTCTTAATCTCGCTCTTTTCTCAATCAGATTTGCCTCTATATTCACTGCTCCTTTCTGCATGTCCTCCAATGTGTTGTATTCTTTATCCCTAAGCTGATAGGCCATGTTAGCATCAAAGCCTTCAAGGTATTTCGCTAGGGCCATACCTTGGGGAGGTTTCATATGTGGAGGGAGAGCATTGTAAATGTTGTTAAATCTTGTTGTGTAATCGTGGACACTCTCTCCCACGTTTCTTTTAAGGCTCATATATTCTGCTAGGAGTTGGCGAGGGTTGGCCTTAACTTCCCATTTGTTTATGAAGGTCTGATATAGAGCTGGGAGGTCATTAATGCTACCCGGAGGTAGGCCTTTAAACCATTTCTTCACATCACCCCCTAAGCTCTGGGCAAAGATTCTCATTTTGACTATATCATCATCTATCTCCATGTAGTCAAAATAATCTTCCATCCTATCTACATGATATTGTGTTGTGGTAGACTCTTTTGCAGTGAAGTGTGGGATCTTTGATTGATAATCATTGGGTAAGGGAACTAGAGGCTGAGGTAAAACCAGAGGTGCATACTAGGCTGCCATGATGATGTTTTGATGAGGTAAAGGGTTGACTTGGGCAGCAGGTATATGGATGATATGGATATTATGACCAGCAGAAGACTGATGAGCAGATCTAGGGTGACTGAGCCCCAAGTTTTGTATGAAATGTATATCAGGAGGTGTAGATGGAGGGGTCTGTCTCTTCCCAGGGTGTTTACCACTTTGGGGTGGGGAACCAGGAAGCTCGAGGTCTGGCTGGTCTAGGACACTGAATGACTTATTTCTAGGTAATCTATTAGGTAGGTCTAGGTCAAGGCGAAAGCGTGATAGAGCTGTAAGATCTTATGGTGCAGAGTTAGCTCTATGGATGTGGCTGGAAATAGTTGGTCTTTTAGGTGTAGGAGCTCCCTTGAGGATACTCTCAGGGTTGTCAACTATTTCCGGTGGGTCTAGGTTAGGGTAAGCTCTTGTATGAATGGTTCTTGAAGCCAAAATGTTGTTTTCTAACTGAGCAGCTTAACCCTACTTGTTACTTCTATTTGTGTTTGATGTTGTAATGGCTTTGGTCTCCCAGTGGAGTATAATGTGAACCAAGATAATCAGCAGGCCTACTGTTCACCAGTGGAGTCTTTAAAACGTTTAGGGAATATGGAGTTGCCAGGTGGAAAGGTTTAGGATGTTTTTGGAGGGTACACTGTCCACCACAGTGCTTATGAGATGTCCCATTTCAAGGATATCTTCCAAACTCAGCAAACTCTAACCAGATATTGATTGGTAGGGAATTTACCAGATATGTCACCTATGAAAAAGTGTGAGATCTGGAGGCTGCCTAGTCCTTTCCAGACTCTGTCCAAGAGTATGGGAAAACACAACAAATGGTATAGAGGTTGATGTGTGAATAGGAGTGTTTAACTACCAACCTAACCAGAGATTGTAGGTTTTCTGAGGCTTATGATATAGTAAGGTGAGGAAAACTCAGATTTTCTCCCCAGTGGAGTCGCCATTATGTTGGTGACGATACTGGGAGACAGATTAATGTTTAGCAGTTATAGGCTCTCAGAATCCCCAGTGGAGTCGCCATTATGTTTGGGTTCCCATGTTTTGGCCAGATTGGCAAGACCAAAAGATGAGACAACATCAAACCACTTTCAGATCTCAGGATCTAGCCCTCCTGGGTCCAGAGAGGGATCTCTCTATGATATTTCAAAGGTATGTGACTTTGAAGCTCAAGGTTTAAGATGTTAGGCTAGTTATATGCACAGGGTTTGTTTGTTTGGTTGTTGGGAATCAGGAATGAAGGGTTCACTATAAGATAAGGCAATGAGCAGAGAGGATTTTAGGCTAAAGTAGATAACTCATAGAACATCAAGGCCATTGGGAAATGGAGTCAGGAAAGGGTTTACTTTCTGTTCAATGTGCAAGCTTTTAGTTGGGCTAGTCATCTAAAGCATTGGATCCTAAAATGATTGTGTGGCATGGAACATTAAGGATTGGAAGTAAAAAGAGGAAAACCATCCAATTCTATCTATAGATCAGGTTAGAGGTCATTTAACTCTAGACCTGCTTGGACATAATTAGAGGCAACTTGAGGGAAATTGGAAAGTTTAATTGAAATGGAAAGATCCTAGTGAGGCAGAGACAGAGTTCTAAACCCCCCAGTGTTCTCAAATCATTTAATTAAATCTAAACAATAACATCTAAAGACAGATTCCATTAATTCATACATCAGCTAGCAATATATCAGACCACTACACTGGTTAAATTAATTGAAATCAATCCTTAGATAACACATTTAGTAGAAAACATAAAGGCAAGGAGAGCAGAAACATAGGGTGCCTAACAAGGGAAAATCCTATGCCAGATTTCTGATGCAAGCCAGAAGAAGTGTAATGAAATGAAATAACACACAAAGATAGAAAAACATCACCAGCTGCTTTATATCAGGATCCAAAGAAATGTGCTTGTCATATTAAAAAACAACACCAGTCATGTACAACATTGCCCACAGCTTGAACATTCAGCCTGAATACATCTTTCTTCAGCCTATCTTACAACTCACACAGAACTATATCTCACAGAAACAGCTTGCAGTTCTCTGATAACTGATCAACAACCTTTACAATGTTTCTTCATGAAATTTTATAGGAGAAATATGGGCTGAGGAGGTAGGTGAAAACTAAATGCAGCATTAAAACTTCTAAAAAGAAAGAGGGCCAAAGCCCATTCTATTTAAATCCTGAGCATTCAATTCCTGTCACTCTTTGGATGGAAGAGTGGTCTTCTTTAGGCCTCTATTTACTTCGGTATGTCTCTTGATGTACTTTGATCTGCATGACTCTGTGGCACTTTTGGTGAATGAAAAAATGATAGATAAACGACTGAGCGGTCTGCCGCATTTATGAAACAAATGCTCTGGTAGCTTCAAACTGTTTTCAGAGTGGAGATTTCTTCAGGAGCACAGTGTAGAATAAAAACTGCATGGGCGCTTTGTCCTTTATGGAGGAAAAACATTCTGCCACTGTAGAAACCCTGATATGCATTGATTTCTGCGTGTTGTACCTTCTGCGTGATCCCTGGGTCTTCAATATGGTACTTTGCCTTTAAATCTCTGAAAATAAGGCTTATATACCTTCATTTGCATGCCTTAATCTCTCTGCTTCTTAATTTAAATCCCTGTCTGCAGAATCTGTGCTTTAATGGCGCCGAGACATTTTCATAGGGCCAAACCCTGTTCCTTTAATGCAGGTCCTGTCATAGGATCCTCTCAGGCTTTTCTCCATGGTTTCTGCCTCTGCCCGCGGTCTTTTCTTGTGTTTTCTGTCACTGTGACAGCGTGTGCAAATCATGGCGGCTTTCACCACCTCAAAACCCTGCAAAACCGAAACTTGTTATGAAATCCATAAATGGGGGTAATGGATGAGACGGGACGACGAGGATGGCCATGCAGACTGGTGAGATGGAGGAAAGGTGCAGAAACATGGTGGAAAATGAAATATGACAGTGGGATGTGGTCTGGCGGATGTGGGCGGAGCGCAGTAGATTTAACATAAAATAATGAACATTTGACCTTGGAAAGCATATATATAACGGGGGCGGGAAAATGTACGACGGAGACACGTGGAGGTGACACGACGGTTGTTGCCTTTCTTTCTGCAAAACTTCTCTGAAATTCTCGGTAATCTCTGGAATATCTTCTGCTTGAACTAACTGACTATCTACATCATTGAAACTATCAGCAAACAAAACAAAAGACTCTAAATCTGTATGTACATAATTAGTCAGATGATTAACCGGTTTCTCCTTGGTCGTAATCATATACTTCATTTTTTGTTCTCGGTACAATTTTCTCATTTGGCCAAACACGGGAATCGTCGCATAGGAGAAATCTAACTATAATGTCCCTTTCAATTTTTCTCCCCAAGATCTGGAAAGCAGCATACCAACTCTCAGAGGAATGTCTGCTACAACAACGTCCATCAAAACATTCTTTGTAGGAATCTGATCCAAACTTACAACCAAGTCTTTAATGAGCCCAATACATCTCACTTTGCTAGAATCAAATGAATAAAGATCATGGTACTTCCTAGTGATGTCTAAACCCAACTTCTCCATGATTTCTTTCGGCATAAGATTATGGGAAGCACCGGAATCGAACATGGCATTATGCAATACAAACTCATGCAATAAAAGACTGATATAAAAAGGAGGCACTCGCTGTCCAGAGACTCACCATCTAAAGCTGGTCCAAATATCAGTTCCGGTTGATCATCTTCAATATTCACCATATCAGACATGGGATCAAAATTCAAAATTTTGGAGACTTGACCCTTATAACTGTTGTTCCTCATTAATTTGGTCAAGGGAATGGATACCTTTAATTTAGAAATCTCATTCTCCAAACTAAAGGTTGAAGTCTTCTCGATCTCTTTGGCTGGAACATCTTTCTTTTCAGCCTTCTCACTCATTGTAATTGGCTGATTTGATTTTTTTGCTGATGATGACTTGGTGGCAGCGGGATCAACTATCTCTTTTGCTTTCTTTTGTGCAACAGGTGAATCGTTTTTAGGTGCTGAAACTTCCTTTCTCTTCTGGATTGGATTGACAGGCACATCTCTGTTTCTGAGAGAATATTGCTTCTGCTGGGCCGACAAGGCATTCATATAACCTCTCTGATACTCATCCGACTCTTCCTCAAGAGCTGCATCATTAGCCAAGATAAAATCCTCATCTCTTTGTACCGCTGAACTTTCTGCATACTCCTCATCTTCGGTGATATAAATGGGCAAATAATCAGGAGTAAAGAAATGATTTTCCTCTCCTAATACATCATCTTCATCATCTAAATCCTGACCAACAAAATTCTGCTGAAGAGGTGTCTTTACTTGTTGCTCGACTGCTGGTTCTTGTGCTCACTGTTCTCGTTGTTTGATTCTGAATTGGGGCTGCTACTGACCACGAAAGTTGGGATTTTGAATCTGCGGTTCGGGCTTATCAAGAGTGAATTTTTCGAACATTTTTTCCACCTTGCAAAGTATCTGATCTGTAGATGTAGAATCTTCTTCCTTTATCACAACTTTCTTCTCCGCTTTCAATCTAGCTCTCTTGTCATTCAAATTTGCCTCAACACTCACGGCAATCTTCTGCATGTCCTCTAAAGTGGGCGGATCTCTGTCTCGTAATGAATAAGCCATTTCCGGATCAAAACCATCCGAGAATTTTAACAAATCTGATTTCTTAGAAGGCCTCAAATCATCAGTAATGGCATTATAAACCGCATTAAATCTGATAATATAGTCTTGGACGGAATCACCAGGATTGCGCTTGATCTTGGTATACTCAGAAGTGATTTGAAGAGGATATTTCTTCATTTCCCACCGATCTAGAAACTGTCTCTGAAGCTCTTCTAATGTATTAATACTTCTGGGCTGAAAAGATCTGAGCCACTTGCGTACCTCACCTCCAAAAGTTTGCACAAAAAATCTCATGGAGACATTCTCTTCATCAATTTCATGGAGATCAAAAAAGTCTGTCATTCTATCAATATGCTACTGAGCAGGAACACTTTGAGGAGTACCATCAAACAAAGGGATTTTACTCTGATAATCAGCGGGCATGGGATCCAAATTTGCTAGCAAGGCAAGAGGTGCAAATCTAGCGGCCATTGCTCTTGGTGGATTTATGATCTGTCTTGGGGAAACAGGTGGAGTAGGAGCAGTAGGTGTACGAGGTGTATGTGGTGGAGATGGAGGAGGAACTACTGCAGATTGTTGATCAGATATCAATGGTTGTATAAGAATGGTAGGAATGAAAGAAGGTTCAGCGTGAACTTGTGAATCAGATGTAACTACTGATGGACCAAGAGTTTCAGAAGCAGATTCAATAAACTCAGGAATATTCGTTGCCACAATAGAGTTTTGAATATTCAAGATGTAATTATCAATGGATCTATTAGCTTGTTCAACCTCAAGATACTTGATAAACTCAAGATTTATGACGGTAGAACCAGTAGCACTTTCAGATTTAGTTTCAAACAACGACAACTCGAACTGATCATCAAACTCAATGTCTTCAATGAATTTAAATACAGTAGCGTATGAATGAGATTTAAACAAAGGGATCATGGGACTTTCTCGATGGAGGATTCTTGAAATTAGATTAGGATTCTCATACACTGGAGGCAGATCAGGATCAGGATTTGATCTAGTATGTCTTCTGGAAGCCAGTGTGTTGATCTATTCAAAAATCAAAGGATAAAACCAATCTATTTAGCCTATCAAATTCTAGACTTAATCACCCAAAAGTCCAGAACGATGTAATATACTGGGGTAATTCACAGGTCAAATGTCACGTTAACAAGCTAAACCAGAGATTGACTGAAGTAGCGTTTATCTACTTCCGCCAATGCAAGGCAAAAGCGTTTCAAAAGCTACCTGGCGTAACTTCAGGCTCCGTCTGTAACTTATGAAACAAATAACACCAACAAGCAAACCATTTTTTCCCCAGTATGGTCGCCACTATGTTAGTTCCCAAATCCACCCTAGGCTAAAATAAGGCAAAAAAGGGACAACACCAAACCACGCTCAACCTCGTAGCTAGCCCTACAAGGACAGGAGAGGGCTCTCTCCGGGTCAATCTCAATGAAAATATTCAATGGGGCTTGAGATGACTAAAAAAAAAACTGATCTTAGGCTAGATAAACAAATAGGAGGGTTTGATTTTGATTTTTTTGGATTTTGTTGGAAAAAGGGGAAAGACAATTTCGGGCTTGGGGATGAGGCCAAATTCTTGCAAAGTTCAAGTTGGGGCAGGGAAGGCAATGACTTTGATGTCTTAGGTTTGATGAATGGATAGAAAATACTGTTGAGGAGCTGAAGAGGGAAAGAAGGTGCAAGGATCCTCTCCAAACTGACGAAAACATATAAAATTAAACAAAAGTCTAAGGCAGAGCACCAGCAAATCAATGAATTCTACCTCAGTTACTCATTTGTTTAATTCAGAAGTAAAGAGAAGGGAAATGGCATACATATAACATTAATGAAACTTACAATAACATGAGAATAACATCATCAAAACTCAGAAGCCACAAGGATCCCAACAAGTGCTGCAAAACTCTGGTCTTTCCTTTGCCAAAAATTGAAAATGGATATACAATGGAGTGCCAAAATTTTCCCAAGATTCCAACCCTGAAAATGCCTCAAAAGATACAATATATAGACCATCCTAACCCCTTCCCATGCCTCTAGGGGTCGAGCTCATCATTCTAGGAGCTGTTTGAACCAATTCTAAAACAAGGAACTGAAATCTAGGCAATCAAACAACTTGCCTCTATATGCTAGGAAACTGATCAATTCACTTAATTTTCACTTTTTAGTGAATGAATCCTCTAGAAAAAGTAAAAACATGCCAAATTTACATCATAGTCACAAAATTACATCAAGATAGATCAATATTTATATCCAAAAGTAAAACTAGTAAAACTGGCCGAATTTCTGAGCTGAAAAGTGAAATTTGGACAAAATTCCTCTATGCGCTGCGCCACTTTGAGCCTGCTTTTGGGGCACTTTCTAAAGTCAAAATTGAGCTCATGATATCTCTTTGGAAAGCCCTGGATATCTGCTATCCAAACCAAGTGTAATTTTTCAATTTGGAGTTCATTTGCCCCTCCAAAACTGCAATCTCCCAAGACTGGTTCCTGCTGGTGCAAAAAGTGGCAGAGAGGCCATTTTTGGAGTGTTTTTGACCTTTAAGACCACCCAGAACTTCATGAAATATCTCAGCCATTCCTGAACATGCATAATTTACCATAAAAAACCAAAAAATATCAAGTTTTCTTCCAGAAGATGTCCCAATCATAAGCGCGCGTCGGGTGGCACGACGCGTCGAGTGGCGCAACGCGTCGGGCGAAAAAACCTGTTTTGCAACCAAAATTTTCAAAATGACAAAAATTTTCTCCAAATTTGCTGAAATTCGGAGTGAAGGTCTCTCATCATGTCTCATGCTCAGCCAAGGAAGCTTCGGCCAAGATTCGGAGTGGATCAGGCCTTTTCTGACGTTTCAGTGCTCTTCTCAACCTCGCCTTCAGGATCTTCATCTTAGCTCTACAAACGTGTGTGCGGGCCCAATAGTGATTCTTCATATGTCTGAGCATGTCCTTGTCCTTTTTGTCCTTTTCCAACATCTTCTCAAGATGAATTTTGGCTCTCGTAAGGCAAATCTCTCGCTCAAATGGTGTCATGTCACCTGGTCTCTCCCAGGCTAATTCCTGGTCTTCACGGATTCTCTGCAATTCCGTGAGTGTCTGCTGATCCTCTAGTTGTTTATTCTACTGCTCCAAGTAATTTATAACCCACTGAGCTCTATGAAATTTCTCATTCAGCGTTTTGATCTCAGCTTTCTGCTCCTGGATGATTTCTTTCAGCTTTGAGCTGGGAGAGCTCGAATCAACATCAATCAATATAAAATCAGTATCTTGGCCTCTTGAAGGGCCCTCATCGTGCATAGGCCTCTTGCCTCTGTCCTGAACCTGTACCTGTGTTGATGTCAAAGGCAAGACCCATTCCACGCCATGTGGAGATAGTACTTGCGCTGCTGATGAAGGCAACGAGACCCCTTCCACCCCTGGTGGAGATAGTACTCGTCGTGCCGCTACAAATAAGGCTCTGTGGCCTCTCTGATATGTCACACACACTGGAGCACTGATAGGCTCAGTCACAGGAAACTCAAACTGATGCGAAGGCTCTCCCTCATCATGAACAATCTTGGGAGGAGGCTGAGGGGCTGCAAAGAAGTCACGGGAAATGAACTCATCCCATGCAATGCCCTGCAATCCAAGTTGATGTACTACAATGATTTTGATGAGCGCATAATGATAAATGTTGTTATGTTGCTGCTCTGGAGTCTTCTTCTGCACCAGGGTAGTCATCCGCTCTATGTTTCGACACATGAAGTATGGAATATTCATCAGTCGCACTCTTGTGAAATGCATCAAAAGTCTGATATGGTATGCATAAAGGCGTGAGAATCTACCCTCACAGCTGAAGTATCTAATGATGAGTTTCATTAATGGCGCATAGGACTCCTTCAGAAACAGGAATGGAAATACTCTGCTCAACTACCTCAAATATCCAGGTCTGATGTAAGGCTCATAATATGCTCTATCCAGCTGCTGTCTCTTATTCCACTCCTCACCTATGTTTGGCATTCCGGTTGCCTCAGAAATGGTCTCTGGTGTCAAGGTGAAGTTCACTCCAGCAAGGTTTACATGACCATCACGCAAATGTAAAACAAATAAGTGAACCAACTCCTGATGGTGCTGAATCTGAGATATCATCTCACAATACCGAAAACATGAATGTTGCTTAAAGCATGTCATTGCAAGCAGGTAGGCCTGCAATTGAGCCAAAGAAGTAGGCTCCTCCCTGACGTGCCTGCCACTTTTATGAGACCTCCTCGGTACATTTAACCCTGTGGTTGAGTCACTGTCTTGCTCATATCCCTGCTCATATGATGAATTTGTCTCTAACATGGTGCTAAAAGCAAGGTGTTTGAAAAGTATATGCTGATATATGTATGGTGAAAACAAGAGTTTGGTGTATGTTTTAATGCCAAATGTGCCACATATATAATAGGGTGCTGTGGAGAAATACCACAATGGGAAAAAGGACTGTCAAGTGAGATTTAAGTGTGAGGACAATCACTGTTTAGGGGGACTTAGGGATTTGGGCATTTATAAGTGATGTGGAGAAAGGGATAAGTATAGGGAATAAGGGGATTTAGGATAGTGAAATGGGAATGAGTGAAAGTGATGGGGGTATTTTTTAGGAATGAGAGTAAATGAAATGGCAAAACATTCCTGAGTTAAGTGGAATCAAGGAAAATGAAGTAGCCCTTGAATGTTGTGGAAATTAGGATTTTATCAATGAAGGGAAGTGGTGGCAAGTGATAGGGTTAGGGGATTTAAAACATGGGAACAAAGGGTATAAGGGATATGGGACAGCGGGAATAGGAGAAAAAATTGTGATATGATAGTGTGACAGTACTAGCAGTGATAACTGTGATGACAGTGATAAGAGCACAAATGAAAATGGAATGAAAGTGTTTTGGCAACAAAGTTTAAGTTTTGGCACCCGATTTCAAACCCTAGGAGCAAATCTAATGTGGATATAGGGTTATATTTTCACCATTTAACCATCTTGAATTACTTCTTCCAAATAGCACCCAACAGGAGTTAACATCAAATGGTAAGGGCACACACTTACTTGGAGACAAATAAACTGAATCGATTTGAGTTTTGATGGAGCGAAGATGAGTTTCGGCCTTTGGGGCTCTGTGCGCCGCGCAGAAGCCCAATGCGCCGCACTCTGTGGGTGCGTCGCGCCCTTGAGAAATTACACTGCGTATTTCGGCTCTATGCGCCGCGCTGTGTGGGTGCGCCGTGGCCTATCCCAATGCGCCGCGCTTAACTTAACACACAGTCTGCCCTTCTAAAACATAGATTTCGTCCCTCCAAACTTCTAACTCGACTTTTCTCTTAGATTTTCCCAATAACTCTTGATGAAAATGAATGAATGACTTTGAGAAATATCTCATATAGATATGGTTTTAATTTTTTCTTCTCAATAACCCATTTTGTAATGTTTTTAGCTTTGGCACTTTTTGCATTTAATTCAACTTCTGTCTTTTTGTTTCCTCACTGACTTTCTGAGCTTGAATGATGAAATTGGTTGATTTTTGTAGGGATGGTGGCATTGAAACTTGGAAAAGGATGACCAGAGTTTGCATGTGGAATACTTCATGGCGAAAAAACTTTAAAATACATATTTATTACTAAAACAAATTTGAAAATTTCTTCTTCAAAACAGAGTTTTGAAGAAGGAATGTCCTCGAGTATATTTAACGATGTAAATCTTGAAATGAAACTTTTTGAAAACATCCTCATGGCCTGCGGGTATTATTTAACATTACTGAAGACCAAACCCTAGACCTAGAAACTAAAATGACTCTTTTTTTACCAAATTAGCATCTATGACTATAAATGACATGAACTGAACTTTGATGAATTTTGAGAAATTTTGACCAACCCAGCAGGTACAAGCATGAGGGAAAATGAGAGAATAAAGCCCTTCCGTCAGACAATGGCATGCCCCTAACGGAATGTAGATGAATGAGCAGAATGAGACACCTAAACAATGAAATGCAATAAGAGAAATGATCTCTGACGGAGGGATGTAAAACCCGACTCTAACACATGGATCAATCACCGTTGGATGGAGGGCTCTGGATCGGACGGCTGATATGCATATCGCTGTGTGTCTTGTGCTGAATGATAATGCACGATGGGGTAGCGGTTTTCCAACCGTACAGGTGCCACGCGGCAAGCGATGAGTGGAATCGCTGCGAAATTAAAAATACCGCCAGTCCTCAGAAAGCGGTGCGATATATATAGGCGGTTTTTGAACGGGCACACTGGTGGGACCACAGGGGCAGGTAGACTCTGAACTGTTGGATCTGTGGGTAAATGGACGACGATTGCGCGGTCAGGGGTTTGAACGGGGGAAACACGGACACTGTGGAGTTAACGATCGTCATCCTATCTATAAAGATCAACAGTCAGGAACGCTCCCGATATACATTGGAGATTAGCGCCTTTCAGGCCAGCGCTCGGTTACAGTGCCTGGGTCGCATGGAGGAAAGGCTGAGGGGCTAGCGGAAGGGGACTAAGGCCTAATGTAAGTTGCAAAGTGGGTTTTTTTCCCATTTTTAGTGCAATTTGAGGGTAATAAAGGGTAACGGTAGAGGTAATGAGGGTCTAAATGGCCAACCAAGGGGTATGTGTGGGCTTTAAACGAGGTTTTGGGAGAATCAGAGTGCTAATGAGGGAGATAAAAAGGGGAGAAAGAGGGTGGAAAGTGGGGTATTTTGTAGGGGTACTAGGGAAAAAAATAGGCCTTTCGGAGCACAATTTTTTTACAATCAGAGAGGCTTGGGGGATGGAAAAAGCAGAGTAGATTTATCAAAGGCAAATGCACAAGGAGGCTTCAAGGATGATGTGTTTTTAGAGGAAATGCATTCCTTGAAGGCTCAGAAACAATTCAGCCCCCTGCTTGCTTGTCAAGAAATTTTATAGGGGGGCTAACAGGTTCCTCCAGTGATCTAGGCTCATCAAACTCAATCTCATCTTTGAATGATATCGGAAACCCACTGATGAATCTCTACATCTTGGCCTTCTCCTCCTTGAGGTAAGGCACATATCACAACAACTCAAAAATATTCTAGTGTACTCCTCATCTGTCATAGATCATGTTAGTGTTAGAATATGCATTCTGCCATCAACGATTAAAATTACTCTTTTTATATTCATTTTAGGGGTCCCACTCATAATTTTTTTATCATTCCATTAGTTCATGCAAAAAAATGATTCACTGATGGTAGCCCTAGTCATAAAACCTCACTCTCCCTCAAAATTTCACATTTTCTGACCCACCTTCATGTCTTCTAAGCATAAAAACACTTTTGAAAAGCTTATTTCACTATGTCTTATGTCAGCAAAGTCAACCATGGAATCAGGTCATTCAAGGTCCCATTAGGTCATTAGGTTTCATTTTTCAAGGTCCAAAATGCACCATTTGATCTCAATAAGGTCGGAAAAAGGTGTGGCAGTGACTCAATAAACATTTCATTATCATCTGCAAAGGATTATCAACATGTAAATATCATTTTTAAAGTTGTACTTTTGGTTTTAAAGTATGATTTTCATACTAATATGTAATTTTATTCAAAAAACAGAGTTTTAATTTATTTCATTTTTTATGTAATTTTATGCTTCCTATATGTAACAATTTTTGTCCCTAGCTACCAACTCAAATCACATATGCCAAACTGAAAGTGAAAAGTGTCAAACACCAACAAAATTATCTTGCAAGGAAGAAAAATCAGATGAAAGGGTAATCAACAAAAATTTTCAAAAAAGTGAAAAGAGACATTAGAAAAGTGGGTTTTTCAATTCAAATTCAAATTCACTTAGATATTTATAACTCATTGACATCAATTCAAATTCATTTTCCTCCTCCAAAAATCAAGAAAGCACTCTAAGAGACCAAATTTTCGAATTTCTGAGTGAAATTGGCAATAGAGCTGAGTTCAGGGTGAAAATACTTAGCAGAGAGCACAAATGTGTAGTCAAGGGTAAAAATGTTTAGGCAAGGGCGCAAATGTGTAGGCAAGGGTGCAAATATTTAGTCAAGGGCGAAAATGCTCTGTCAATGGCGCAAATGACCAACAAGCGCTATAAATTGTTCAAGTGGTGAGAAATTGCCTTCAAAGCTCCACCAACTCAACCATTGACCTCCAACAAACCAGTAAGATGCTCATGCCCTGAAAAACCATTTTCATAAGTTTATATGTTGAAGTCATGTAAATTGAAGTTGTAATTTGGTGTTGAAATTGAGGAGAAACCCTATTATCCCATTACACTTGTGAAAAATCTTAAAATTCACTCCCTTACCCTTTGCATCCTTCCCACACTTATAAAAAACCATTCCCAAACCCCTCATTTGTAAAATTCCCTTTTCCTATAATTTCCTCCCAAAACCCTAAGCCCTAGGTGTTACATCTACCTAGCCTCCAAATCTCTAAATCCCTATCCTAAATCTATCATATTGCTACTCCCTATCCCCTCCCCATTTCACATATCCCTAAAAAATATTTCCCATTTCCCTTTTCTAATCCCTAGGGTCTTTACAAAAACATCATGGCAACAGAGGAAGAATACACATCATTAAGTGAAGGAGAGGAAACAAAGGTGAGGAGGCCACATAAAGGTGGAAGAGTGCTCATACTTGAACTTGCCAACACTAGGGAACTCTTGGCTTCTCCACTGACTGTGACATGCTTCAAACATGTGGGTTGTTATGATTTTTGTGAGAAAATTCAGAGGGTCCAACACCATCCCATGTTGACTAGAATTTTCATATCTAGACTCCATGACAACCAAGTTACATTAGTGGGTTTCACTTTCACTCTATCCACTACTATTATTTTAGATACCACTGGTATCCCAAATTTTGGGGAGAAGTGGTTCAAGAAAGGTAAGTTGAAGAAACAGGACTTTGACTTCTTCTTAAAACCAAGACACCAAAATCAAACAAAGAGGTTCTTTCCTTTTTCTCACCTCCTAGACAGATATGCCCCAATGATGAAGATACTCATGAAATACTTTTCATGTGAAGACATATTTTCAAGGCTTTATTCCTATCACATCTGGCTCTTAATGCATTTCACTAGGATAAGGATGCTCAACATACCTTATTATATTTTCCAGAGTATAGATAATATGGCATAGATTGCCTAGAAAAATGAGTATGAACAACAAATGAGAAGTCTATTTCATCATTCCCTCATAAAAAACATATTCCTCCACAATCTTAATCAATTAAACATTACATGGAGCACCTTCATAGCTAATTCTATTTTCATGAGTGATTCACTCAGCATGCACAAAATGTCCCTTCATCATTGATCAGGTGTTCATAATTTTTTCTCAAACATTAAATTTACAATATTGGGTTGAAACCAGGATGGTTGTGTAGATCTCGTCTTCATAATTCCAACGCCGTGAACGTTTCAAAAAACTGATGTCATATGAGGGAGATATCACGTTCTGATCGATTTTCGAAACAATTAAATTTTGTGACAGGTTTGACTAGGATGCCCAGTCAACATGCAGGTGCACAATCAACAAAATAGGAATATTCCTAATAATATTCCTTTTTCTCCAAGCCAGTCAGAGACTGACAAGTGTCACTATTTCATTGGGTGATGAGTTTTACATTTGGTTTAAGTGACCAATTGGAGGGTGACACGTGGCCAACCCTAAGGCTGCCACGTGTCCCCTGAACAATGTTATAAAATTTTATGAGGTCCGAGGGGTTCGACCTCGTGACCTCCAATCTACGCACCAATACTTCCACCAACCGGGCTATACAATGTGACTTAACATATAAGGTTCAATACACATATTTAAAGTTTCAAAACATTGTATGCAGGGGTTGGGACCGTCGGCGGTCCCAATCCACCGACATTCCGAGATTTGTGATCACATGGTATAAGCACAAACCACAACAACAAATGATATGCCAACGTTGGAAATCTGCGACATTAAACTCTAACTACGACCCTTATCACATGCAGGGATGTTGGCTACGGTTACGCTGACTGCTATGTTACCCCTGACCTAGACTCCTCTCTCCACTCCAGTTGCAAAGCATTAACCACAGTTTTTGCATGGAGTTTTGCTCCATGGTTTAATGCAACCATGGGGTTTCGGGGGTTGGCATGTGGCCACCCCCTCCCCTTAACCTTGACATTAAATTTTATTGTTAAGGACTGGTGGTAAAACTTAGTGCGCCCTTAAATTTTGGGTATTTGGACGAATTTAACTGCAGATAAGTGCATTTATCCATATTTAGTGGAGGATTTTTAGGAGTTATTTGGAAAATGACTAGGAGGGTCAATTTTCACCCAAATGGAGTGAAACAAGAGTCTACCTAAACTAATTGGAGCATTATGGAGCCATTGGAGTAGAGAAAATAGCCATTAGAGCACTGTAAACACATGTATTTGCAAAATTTTGAGCATAATGAAAGATGGACATGCCATTAGGAGCTGGACCAACATATGTAGCCCAGGAGGGGTGAACTGCTTCATCATTCCTTCTATGTAAATGCTATGTGTGGTTTTATTTTTTTGTTATAGACTATTGTTCAGTGTTATTTTCTCTTATTTCATGCTTCTAATTCACTAAAATAACTTGTATTTCATGGTTAAAATCCTCAATACTTAACCAAACAAATGGAGACAAGTATGCACATGTTTATTAACTGAAAAGAAAATTAACACAGTAAACTAATACAGTCCTTTCAGATCAGGTTAGTATCAGAGCTAGAGTTTATTCTCTGGTGTTGTTTTGTGCAAAATATTTGTTTAACTATTTGCAAGTTTCACATGCTTACTAGGCTCAAGCTCAAGAGAGGAGAAGACATTGGTGGAAGCAAGAGGATCTCAAAGTGAGCCATAGAAAAGGAGAGCAAGATTGCCACAATATCCACCACCTAGTTCACCTCCTAAGGAAGCAGAAGTAGCATTAAGCATGCCTTTAGAGGAAGAAGAAATCCATGAAGAAGTGGATCCCAAAGAGGAATAAAGAGTGTTCAGGAAAGCATTCATTGACATGATTGAGATGGTTAGAATCCTTTATCAAGAAATGAATGAGAAACTAGAAGGATAAGGATACAAACTTCACAAGAAAGGGCATGGATCATTAGGAGGTCACAACGATGAAGATAATTCAAAGAAGGGCAATGGAGGAAATGGAGGCAGTGGAAATTCATCATCCTCACCCTCATCATCATCATCCTCTACTTCATTTTCAGTGCATCAGTCAGACAAGTAAAAGAACATTGGTAAAATTCATTTTCTAAAACTTTATCTTAAGTTTTAATTGTCAATGTTTAATGGTGCAGTCAATGTAGAAAAGCTTGATAATTGGATTACGCAATTGGAGGTCTATTTGAGAATCCAGAATCTTCAAGATGATGATACCAAAATCCAATTAGCTTAATTGAGAATGGAAGGTGCAGCACTTGTTTGGTGGGAAGCCAAGACAAAGGAGGAGATCAAGAAGCATGGTAATATTATTCTATCATGGACTGATTTCATTTCTGCAATAAAATGACAATTTTATCCATTAGCTCATATGCAGAAAGCCATAATGAACTAGAAAAATTTTAGACAATTGAAAGGACAGAATGTGCAAGTTTACACTCAAGAATTTAGGAGAAGATCTCTCTTATTAGGGGTAGATTTGCAGAGCCAGGATACTTTTCTCAAGTACATAGGAGGCTTACATAGCCACGTTAGACATACTATCCTCATGTTTAACCCCACAAGTCTATATGAGGTATGTGTTCAGGCTACACATCTAGAAGCTAGAGGTAAAAACATTTTTGATGAGGGTAAGAACAAACCTTTTAAGGGTAAAAACAAAAAGAAGACCTCAAAAGGTAAAAGCAAAAAGAATGCATTTGTCAAGAAAGAGGGAGAAAAAGTGGTTTTTAAACATTTTTCAAGAGAAGGTCATAATGAAAATCAATGTTGGAAATTACATCCTGAAAAGAGGCCCAAATATATCAACAACAAAGGGAAGTAGAAAACTACAGCTACAACTCAACATGATTTAGGAGAGGATTCAGGTGATGAATCTAAAATTACAACCATAGGATTGAATAAAATGAAGGGGAAAGAAATTGAAACTAAACCCAGTACTAGTACATCAAATTGTCACATACATGCTCCAAATGAAGAAGAGAGAATTGAACTGTTTCATGTGAGGGTCATATCCAAACATACTAAGATTGACACATTTTGTGACAGTGGGTCACAAGAAAACTTAATCTCTGAAGACTTAGTCAAGAAACTTAATCTTGAGACCATACCACATCGAAAACCATAGCCACTTGGTTGGATTTGTAAGGATGAAAATTTACAGGATTCAAAGAAGTGTATATTGCGATTTGCAATAACTGCACATTTTGTTGATACAGTTTAAGTAGATGTGGTTCCGCTTGACATAAAAAGTATTGTGTTGTTCATACCTTACTTGTATGACAAGAAAGCGATCTTCCATCGCTATGAGAGCAAATACTATTTATTCAAATATGTCAAGGAGTACATTGTTAGAGCACATCGCAAGAAGACAAATATTTATGGTAAATCCTGGACAGGTAAAGAGGATGGTAAATTCAAGTAAGAATTTTGTTCTTCTAATGATGAAGCCTAAAGCTGATGATACTCATGAATCATTTGAGGATTGTGATCCTAAGTTGAAATCATATTTATATGATGTAGTTGATGCACATCATGAGATGTTTCAGGAGCCAACAGGATTGCCTCCAAAAAGGGAGATTCAACACAAGATTGAGTTGCAGCAACATTGTCCTCTTCCAAACATCGGCATGTATCGCATGTCGATAATGGACAATGCTGAAATAAAGAGGAAAATCAAAGAGATGTTGGACAAAGGACTCATAAGGCCAATCACTTCGCCATGCGGTTCACCCATAGTCTTGATTCTGAAGAAATATGGGCCTTGGTGCATGTGTGTAGACTTCAGAGCTTTGAACAAGATAACGGTAAAGAATCAATAACCACTCCCAAGGATAGATGATTTGCTTGATCAGATGAAAGAAGAAATTTTTTTCACTAAGTTATATTTACAAAGTGGATATCATCAAGTAAGAATTATAGAAAGTGATGTATGGAAGACTGCATTCAAAACCAAACAAGGACTCTTTGAGTGGTTGGTTATGCCATTTGGTTTGTGAAATGCACCGGAAACTTTCATGTGTGTTATGGATAGTGTTTTGCATCCATTTCTTGATGAATTTGTGATTGTTTACTTAGATGACATATTTATTTTCAGCAAAAGAAGAGAATAACATGTCTTGCATGTGAATAGGGTGCTTGATGTTTTGAATAAAGAGAAACTATTTCTTAAAATTTCAAAGTGTGAGTTTAGAAAGACTTCTTTGGTTTATTTGGGACACATTGTAGGAGGAGGCAAGTTGAGAATTGATCCCTCTAAAGTGGAAGCCATTGTGAATTGGCCCACTCCCAAAACAGTAATTGAGGTAAGAAGTTTCTTAGGTGTAGCTTAGTATTGGATAAATTTTATTGCTAATTTTTTTGCCATTGCATCTCCTATGCATGTAGTGACAAGTGTGAAGAAAGGCTTCCAATGGGGAGGCAAACAACAACAAGCTTTCAAATCTTTAAAATACAAGATCAGTTCACCTCCATTCCTTACATTACAGAATTTGAGACAGCCATTCGAGATACAAACTGATGCTAGTGATTATCCCATGGACGCAGTTCTTATGTAGCATGGTAAGCCTATCTCTTTTCATTTTGAAACATTCAATGGTGTTGTAACTAATTATCCTACATATGAAAAAGAGCTATACGTGTTGGTACAAAGCGTCAAGAAGTGGAAACACTACTTGATGGGTAAAGAGACGATTATACATACCGATCACCAACCATTACAGTACTTGTAGTCACAAACAAAATTGCAACAATCATGACATTTTAGGTGGATGAGATTTCTTTAATAGTTTCACTTGGTTATAAGGTAAAAGAAAGGTATTTTCAATAAATTTGTTGATATGCTTTCAAGACCGATTATAAGTGCTTCTAATTTTCTTAAAAATGATTCTATTTTACATGAGAGTTACATAGAACAATATGCACATGATGTTGATTTTCAAGATGTGTATGCTAGTTTGAGTGAAGGGAATCAAGTTGAAGAAAATGATTATCATATGCATAAAAATTTGTTGTTTCATTTGGGAAAACTGTGTATACCACAAGGAGAGAGGCTCATTCATCTCTTATTTTTGGACACTTTGGGGTAAGAAAAACAGTGGTGCATCTACATAGGTATTGCTATTGGCCTCGAATGATAGATAGTGTGTCATGTTTTATAAGAGGTTGTTCTATGTGTGAAACAATAAAGCCTAGCAATAGGAATATTTTGTTGTACACGCCACTACCGGTACCATCAAGGCCATGGGAGAGTGTCTCCGTGGAATTTGTTGGAGGTATACCTTTGTCAAGAAAACAACATGATTATCTTTATGTAGTTGTGGATAGATTCAGTAAAATATGTATATTTATGCCATGTAAGAAAACCATCACTGCTGAACAAACTGCTGAAATTTATTTTCAACATGTATGGGTTCATTATGGATTGCCTACTTCTATTGTTAGTGACAGGGATTCCGGGTTCATTGGGAATTTTTGGTCCAATCTTTGGAGTATGATGGACACAAAGTTGAAAAAGAGTATTTCTTTCATCTGCAAACTAATTGCCATACTGAGTTGGTGAACATAACCATTATGCATCTATTGAGAGGATATTGTAGCAAACATCCCAAGTTGTGGGATGAGAAACTGCATTACATTCAACATGCTTACAACCGGGCAAAGCACTCTTCTACAAATACATCACCTTTTGAAGTATGCTTTGGGTATTTGCCAAAATCGCCATTAGACTTCATCTTCAAGAAGGACATTGCAATTGATGGGCATAGTGATATTGACAAGGCTCGAAATTTCATTGAGAAAATTCAGATTATACATCAACAAGTTCAAGAAAATATTGAGAAAATTCAAATAAAATACAAGGAGAGGCATGAAAAACATAGAGTTGATCAGAAGTTTCAAGAAGGAGATGAGGTGTGGTTGCACATAAGTAAAGAAAGGATGCAAGGAGAAGGTAAAAAGCTCAAACCCATTTTCTATGGTCCATTCAAGATCATAAAGCAAGTTGGTAGCAATGCATTTCAACTTGACTTGACTTCATATATGAAAATTTACTTAGTTGTTAATGTTGAAAACTTACGTTTGTATGAGCCACCTTTGATCGATGATCAAGGAAGTGATGTTCAGCTTCCTTCTATTGAATATTTCTCACCATAATTTCTGGATGAGCTCAAGGAAGATACAATTCTTGATAGGAGGACAAGAGCATCCAAGAGGGGAAGTGTTGACTACCTTCGAGTTGGGCTCAAAGGTAGTAAGCCAAGCAAGGAAAAGTGGATGGAAGTTGGAAAGGTGAGGTAGTTTTACCCTCATCTACTGAACTAGTAATCAAAGTCTTTTGGGGTCCAAAAGCTTCCCAATGGGGAGGTGTGATCAGGTGTTCATAAATTTTTCTCAAAATTGAAAGTTACATGATTGGGTTGAAATCAGAATGGTTGTGTATATCTCATCTTCCTGATTCTGGCACTGTGAACAGTTCGAAAAAATGATGTCGTATGATCGAGATATCGCATTCTGATCGATTTCCCAAACAACTAAATTTTGCAATAGGTTTGACTGGGATGCCCAGTCAGCATGCAAGTGCACAGTCAGTAAAATAGGAATATTCCTAAGAATATTCCTTTTTCTCCAATCCAGTCAAAGACTAAAAAGTATTTCTATTTCATTGGGTGAGGAGTTGTACGTTTGGTTTTGGTGGGGAATTGGAGGGTGACATGTGTCCAGCCCTGAGGATGCCACGTGTCCCCTGAACAGTGTTATAAAATTTTATGAGGTCCGGGGGGTTCGACCCCATGACCTCCAGCCTAAGTGCCAACACTTCCACCAACCGAGCAATACAATGTGACTTAACATATAAGGGTCAATACACATATTTAAAGTTTCAAAACATTGTATGCATGGGTTGGGACTGCCGGTAGTCCCAACCCGTTGGTGGTCCGAGAGTTGTGATCACATGGTATAAGAAAAAACCGCAACAACAAATGATACGCCGACATTGGAAACCCATGGCATTAAACTCTAACCATGACCCTTATCACATGCAGGGATGTCGGCTACGGTTACGTTGACTGCTATGTTACCCCCAACGTAAAATCCGCTCTCCACTCCTGTTGCAAAGTGTTAACCACATTTTGTGTATGGATTTCCGCTCCATGGTTTAATGCAACCACAGGGTTTTGGGGGTTGGCATGTGGCCAACCCCACCCCTTAACCTCGACATTAAATTTTATTGTTAAGGACTGGCAGAAAAACTTAACACACCCTTAAATTTTGGGTATTTGGCTGAATTTAATTGCAGATAAGTGCAGTTCTCCATATTTAGTGGAGGATTTTTAGGAGTTATTGGGAAAATGACTAGGAGGGTCAATTTTGGCCCAAATGGAGTGAAACAAGAGTCTACCTAGAATAATTGGAGCATTCTGGAGCCACTGGAGCAGATAAAAAAACCATTAGAGGCATGTAAACACATGCATTTGCAAAATTTTTAGCATAATGAAAGATGGACATGCCATTGGGAGCTGGACCATCAGATGTAGCCTAGGAGGGGTGAACTGCTTCATCATGCCTACTGTGTAAATGTTTTGTGTGGTTTTATTTCTCTATTATACACTTTTTTCAGTGTTATTTTCTCTTATTTTATGCTTCTAATTCACTAAATCACTTGTATTTCATGGTTAAAATCCTCAATACTTGAGCAAAAAAACAGATACAAGTATGCACGTGTTTATTAACTGAAAATACACTTAGCACAAAAAACTAATACAATTATTTTAGATCAATCATTTTAGCCATCCACTTCCATCCCTCCATCTCAGCCCATGGCACATTCATCATCATTAGATCAATCCCCTTCACCTCCTTCATCCCCATATCATCATGATCCTTCATCTCCATCTCATCATGATTTTGGGTCACCTACCAGAATTGAGGACATTGAGCCTAAATGAGATAATATGATTTAGGTTGATCCATTGCCAAAAACATACCAAAGAGGCCACATGCATGTGTTTCCTCCACATGGAATCGAAGGGGCCATGCCTTCTACAACAACACATCAGGTGGACAACAGAAAAGAGAAGGTCATTGAGCCAATCATTCATGATGAGGAGGACACTCATGAAACTGAACAAGAATTTCAGCTGGTTGACCTAGATGGGGATGAAAATGAAAAAATCACAAATGCATTCATCAAAGGAAAGGATGTCAAGATTAATGAGCTTCAAACTAATCTTGATAGGGCCAGATATGTCATACACTTCCTTGAGCAAGAAAATGAGCAATTGAAGACCAAATAGGTCATTGATGAGGTAAAGTATGTCATTACTCAAAGGGAGGCAGAAAAGGCCAAATCCATGCTATATGAAACACTTGAGAAGTATGCCATACTTGATGATGAAGAGGAACAAGCACCAAGAACGAAACATAGAACTAGAGGGCTAAAAAGAGCTCTAGCTCTAGAGAGGCAAACAGAAGTTGAGCTTGTTGATCAACTAATCCTAAATGAGCAGCTTGTTATTGTTATAAGTGAGAATAGGGATCCATGGCTTGATAGAGCCAATCAGCACTTGGAGAATCTTCTAGCAAATTCAAATAAGGATAATGACCTATTGAGGAGGAAATTCAAACACCATGCATTGAAGGAGAAAATTGCATCGGCCAAGCTTAAAAGTGCCAATGCAAAAATTGAAGATTTGACCATGGAGGAGAAGAAGAAATTTGACATTCTTGCTGAGGCTTCCCTCCAAGCATAGACACATCATCATCAAATATTCCAAAAATTTTGAGGCATTTCCTAACTTTTTTGCAAAATCTGGAATTTTTTGTGTTTTTTGGGACAGACATTTAGCGGAAAATTGGGCATTTATGTAGCGCCCTATGCGCTACGCCAATAATTGGGGCACTTTTTGAGGGAAATAAAGGCACCATTGGATTCCTAATGACCAATTCATCTCATACAACCATGTTTCTAACCTTTTTTGTAGTTTTGATAGGTGAAAATCTCAAAAAACCACTTTTCTGCCCCTGTTTTGACCTAGGCACTACGCAAATACCAGTCTTGGGAGAATGACTTTTTGAGGAGAAAATGACCTTCATTTTCATAAATTTAGGCATAATCAGAAAGAGGACAGGTAGGGCTTTCCAACAAGCCATCTTGGGCCTCATTTGGACACATTTAGGTTAGACAAAAGTTACCCTGAACGTGAAGGGCTCAAATGACACTGCAAGGGCACAAATACACTGTGGAGGGCACAAATGATCAATTTTCTTGTTTTTTCCAAGTTTCTCTGAAATTTTGACCTTTCTTCAACAAACCATGTTTCTACGTGTGTAATCCATCATGTTAAATTTAATTATTTCAAGGATAAGTTACCTAGGTGTAGATTCATCGGGTAAAAGTCATCATTGAGTCATAATGAATCAATTGAATGTAATGAGTGAGTCACTTGGACCATCCTATACTCCACCTTTCAGTTCAGTATTTTGTGGATCTCTTATTCACCTCATGGATTCGACCCCTGAGGATGAGTGAATGATGTTTTGATGTCTATTTAGTCTCTTTCCTCATTCTTAGCAAGGGTTGGAATCAGTTTGTATGTTTGCATATTGATCAAGGACCTACTGTACTCAGTTTGGCCAGCTAATAAAGAGGAGTTGCAGCTATTTTTTGGGATACTTGTGGTATGATGTTTATCATTGTATTTTATTCAGTTTCATATGTTATAATGTATTTTATTCATGTTCACTTCATATCTATGTTATGATCTCTTTCAAGTTTGATAATCAGAACACATGCTTGCTCATGCTCTGTTTTGGGGAATTGATCATAGTTTGTCCATTTTCCTCTGTCTAGGAAGAATACATTTCCCATGCGCTTCCTAGCTTTCCCCTCAGTCTCAAAAACATCTCATCACAATCATATTTAAGTGATAATCTTTATGCCCACCTTTCCCCATTAATCCCTGCAAACCTATCTCATTTTTCCTGACCTAGCTTTCCTTGACCTAATTTCTTCATCCAGTGATAACCCAACCAAATCAAATCAAAACAAACCCCTGTACGCAATATCTAGCCTAAAAACCCTAATTCCTCTAGCCCTCCTAGTTGTGACCTTTTGGAGAGAGCCCTCTCCGAATTTGTAGGGCTAGCTACCAAGTCAAAAGCTTGGTTTGGGGTTACCTCTGTTGGGATTCCTTCTTCGCCGTTGGGAATCTGGTGGAGTGATAACAGATCCCAACTTTAGTTCATAACTAAATTCCTTTGCCCTGTCATCGTAGTATCTATCTGATAGATAATTCTTCCGAAATAAACTATCGAACTCACTCCAAGTCAATTCCTCCTCATAAATATATTTGATGTTCTTTACATCATCCCACCACATATCTGCTTTACCTTTGAGGTTGAATGTAGATATTTTGGCTTTCATTTTTTCTGAGTAATCATGCAACCTGAAGAAATTCCTCATACCAAGAAACCATGCTTCTGCATCCTATGATTTCTTCACTTCTCCATCAAATGTAGGTGGTTTTTCTTTATTAAACTCATCCATAAAATGTCCCTTGTAACTCCTCCTATAAGGATGATAATGATGATGATCATAGTGCCTTCCAAAACCAGAACTAGAATAATACCTATGTCTATCACCTTTCCTATTTGGAGTGTCCAAGAACCTTCCATCTCTGATCATGTCATCTCTATCCAACCTGTGACCACCATGAGACCTACTTCCATATGGCCCATTAGTCCCATCCTCATGTCCATAGCTGATTTGGAGTGGCCCTTGTTTCTACAACTCTGATAAAATTTTAAGGATTACTGCATTGACCTCTCCTTTTTTTCTTGTTCCTATATGATTCTATCATTATCTACTTTACAAATCCTTATTTCTTCCTTCAAACTTCTCAGGTTTTCTACTAAGTCAAAAGAGTGCCCAATACCATGTTTCTCATATGATTCATAAGAGGGATCTGTGTAGTCTACCAACTTGCTAGTCATATTTGATTTCTTCCTGCAAAGCATCTCATGTTAGCTAAACTAAATGATAATAAATGACATACCTTATCATAATTCGGGGAGGATATCTCATATGCAATATCATCCATTCAGTGTAATACATGTATATAAATAATAATAACAATATAACATATAGGTATATCAACACATAAACATCATTCTACCTAGAGTCCAATCATCAATGCATGACCATATCAACTACACACCATGGCTGCATTCATGAAAACATCAACCATACCAATGTACACTTAACATATATAACCAATCATACACTCATGAAAACACATTTCACAAAAACACCATCATCTCTCCCACAAAGACATCACTGCCACCATGACCAACACCATGCACATGCAACAAGTACATAGACCACAAGTATGAGAAACACATTCAAACGACATGAATTCATGACTAACACACAACCCATCTAGTCCTAGGGGTGATTCATGCTCTAATACCACTCTATAACACCCTCCTACCACATCTACCCTAGTAACCAACCAACCATGGTAAACATGTGATGAAGATTTACTACAATATGATTCAAACTCCCAAGACTCCTTAAGGAAGTGGAACCGAAACCACACAAAAACACATACCTTCTTCATATGCTACAAGACACCCAAGAACCATCCCAACCTTCCAGGAGGCTAGCCCCTAATCCAACCTGACCTTTTAATGCTCCAATCCCCTAGTTTCTCCCTTGACATGGGCAAGAGTGAGACTAGAAACCTTCTGTCACACACACAACATGGGTATGTATGTGACTAGGGACTTTTCCTAGTATTTTTGAGCCCGTGACCCCAATTTTTGTGTCACTTTTTCAGGCCCAAAGCCCAATTCACTTCCCATAACACCATGAAACTTTTAGAACTGAAATATAACAATGAAATAACAATGTAAAAAAACCACTTGAATAAGTACTTGACTGGACCCCTACTAGCCATGACAAACATTTTGTCAAGCACGTCACAAATATGTAATCTAGAATTTTAAACAACAGAAATGAGCATAGGGGTCTCATACTTATCTGAGAATCGCTAGGAAGCACTATTGTCTCATCACATTAAAATCATTATCATATATTTGGTCACAGATACATTGTTCATTCATTTTCAAATCAAAACATGATGAGAGCCATACATCATTACTGACATAGAACAAAGTCATAACCAACATATAAAAAATAGAAATGACAAGCATAGAACAACCATATAAGCCACATAATAACAAGCATATTTACCTATCAATATAAGAGGAAAAGAGCTCTTTTTTCCATAAGAAAAACTCAACCAAGACTGGGAATTCCACGTTCCACCCAAATGGTTGAGTCAAATATCTCTTTAGCAAGTCACCATTGTGCCATATTGCAAGCATGAATGTGGAATATCATAAAACACATCAAACGGAACCAAACCAGGGCTTCCAGTGGACAAACCACCTCAAACCTCTACCAGTGATTCCACCTCACAATCGGACATCACAACCATCACCAGATTGGTCTCCACCCAAGCTATCCAAGGCTCCATAGCGTTTGTTCCAACCAAGGCTCTAGGACTAGTAACTCAACCCACAGCTATTATCGGGCTCCAAATAAATTTTCCAACCAAGGCTCCAGGACTAGTAACTCAACCCAAGTTGTTACAGGGCTCCAGAGCATTTTTCCAACCAAGGCTCTAGGAACTAAAAACTCAACCCACAACAAAAGGAACATGAGGACCAACTAGAAAAGCAAACAATGAAATGAATCCACAACACCATGACTATCCAGTAAATGGAAAGTCTAGGAAAATCCATTGTCAATCCATGAAATCCTCCAAGCTAATGACATATCATGACCAAGAAACCACATGAATATGCCATGCATGATAAAACTAGTGAAGAAAATATACATGCAACTCGGTACCTACAAAAAAATTCATTGTAGCTGCTAATCATGATGTCCTCTTGTGCTCTCTGGATCTTCCTTTTCCTTCTTGCTCCAAATCTCTAAGTATGTCACACTCTCCAAGAGTGCTCCAAGAAAACTATAAGTGACCAAGAGTATGAAAGAGAGAGAGACTAGAATGAGAGCTTTAAAACTAAGCTGACAAAAGGTTAAAATTGAAAAAATCTTTCCCATTGATCCTGGGAATAATTTTTATTATGAGGCATATATTTTCTTCAATTTTCCATTATTTTCCTCCTCACATGCAACCTGTGACCTTTCAATTCCTTTTTCTCCTATTTTCCATTATTTTCATAAATAAATACGAATAAATGACACTTTCCTTTCCAAATCCTTAGCCATTTCCTTTTCTAGTTTCCACATCCATAATAAACCAAATTAACACCTGCACTAGGATGCTTTTCCTAACATTAAGCTTGGAATATGTGTCCCATGACCTTGCATTAGGGGAATTTTGAGGTCTAAAATGGGCCTCATAAGAAAAATGTACAACAAAAATAAACTTTATAACAACCAATAGGATTCAAGATGATGATGTCATCCATAATGGATGATTCACCATTTTTGGAGTAAAAAAGCAAAAATATTAAAAAATAATAAAATAATAAAACTACTTTTTCAACTCGCATTTTAAACTTATCTCCAAAAAATTTTACTCAAATTTCGAGCGGGAGTACTCGTTGGATGCGGAATTTAATTCCTCATCCAAGGAGTACCCATGTTGCATACTTTCGATGAACTCTTCTACACGAAAAATGAGAAATACATAAAAAACGTGATTGTAATCACATTTTTTTATGTATTTCTCATTTTTCGTGTAGTAGGACCCATCGAAAGTATGCAACATGGGTACTCCTTGGATGGGGAATTAAATTCTGCATCCAACGAGTACTCCCGCTCGAAATTTGAGTAAAAAATTTGGGAGATAAATTGAAAATATGAATTGAAAAAGTAGTTTTTTCATTTTTCCCTCTAAAATTTGATGATGTCATCAAATCTTATTAGATTTTTTCCACTATTATTTTATAATTTCCTTAGGAGGCCCATTTTAGACCTCAAAATTCCCCTAATGGTTATTATTTTTCCTTTATTAACTTTTATTACATGCAATTTTCCCCAGGGTTGTTACACTTACAAAGGTTACAAAAAGGAAGAATCCTAAATTTGGATTTTATATAGTGATGTGAGAGGCTATGCATGCTTGAGGAGGTTTCAAGAATTTTCATCAACCTACGACTTCATTGACTCCACAATGGGCAAGTTGGGTGCTCTTGAAATGATGGTTTTGATGAACATACACTTGTAAAAATGGGGTAGCATATCATATTTTAAAAGACATATCCTCTGAAGGAAGGATAAGTATAGTTTATGTTTATCAATTCAAACTCCTTTACCAACTAGACACTAACCACACTTATAAATAGAGACCATAAATGTGCCTTACTTCCTCCCATAATCCATAAATGGAATGATTTCCAAGGCAAAAAAGGGGTAAACGTGAGTTGTTATCCCATCATGGGCTCATTCAACTATTGGTTTGCCATACTTTGGATAAGTTGGAGCACATATTCTTTTGGATTGATTTTTCACTTATACACTTTTCCTCTCTCTTTCCTATCAACATCAAGGGACTAACTAACGACCTGGTTTTGTGTAAAATATAATACGCTCTATTTCTATAGCTATCCATGGATTTTCCCCTGCATCGTCCCTATGAGCATGTGCTTGTTGGGTGCAACCCAACTTGGTCCAATATTTGTCAATAGACTCCGCAACTTAAGGATCGAAGTGTGCAGTACCATGAAGATATATCTATCATGTGGTGTTTAGGGGTTTTGGGGTGGGTCGAAGCCCCTCATTTTGTAACAGGTATCAGGTTTTAGTCTATTTTTTGGTCTGCCCATGGTATGTGGACTATGGTTTTGTATGATGTAAAAGCTATATAAAGAAATGTAAGGTTTTGTCGAAGTAAGAACATATAGATCAATGTAATAGTTGATGGGCACAAGCACTTGAGGTATTGTTTTAGTCTGTTTTTGGGCCTAAAGGAAAGCTCTGCAGCTGTGTGCACAGAGGCCTTGAAGATCCGGCATCTTTGTGCACATACCACCTGCATTTGCGTTTGTAGGTCGGAGAAGTGAATTTACTGAAGAGACTTATCATAATAAAGAAGAAGAAATTTTGAAGGCATATTTGTGTTTATGTGTTGTGTTTGCTTTCTATCTATTTATGCGAAGTTATCATTATAGCATAATATATCTTATGTTTTAATATGTTTATGTTTATCTGAATGATGTGAAGTAATTAAGTAATTTGAACTGCGCAATAGTAATATTTGTGTTAGAATATTTATTAAGTATGGAAAATCAAAGTAAATCCACCTTGCGCAGTCCCTCAAGGCTGTAGAAACCTAGTTCTGCAACCAACCATAGCCACCTCAGGTGAGACTTCAATATGCTTGCACGTCATTGCTGAGAGGGCTAGTGTCTGGGATTTTGCTGGTGTGAAGTACAAGTCAAACCTGGGTCAATCCCAACCGAACCAATAGTGCTTATTCCATATACCTATTTTGAGATATTTGCATCACATTTCATTCATTATACCCAAAGTGTGGTTCCACTCAATCCAATAAGAATTCATTCATGCAAAGGAATTCCACATGATAACATTCTAAGACATATTTGGTCATCATATAAATTTCTATATTTCTTTACAATTTTCCAAGCTTTTGTTTCATCTTTAAGTTGATTTTGAATTTTTTCTATAGCATTGATTACAAGCTTAATAAAGAAATATTTTGGAACCTCTCAATACGTAAGAAATGTGATCAAATGTCTTGAAAGGGATTTTTCTCTTGACTTATAGCTCGTTCCACAAATTTCCAAGGAGTTGATACTTGGGTAATGAACATAATTTTCATCTCTTTCATCTTTTATCATCGACTCTCCAAAATTGATCGTTTTACATGGAAATATTTTGTTAACAAGAAATGTTTCTTTGATAGCATATCCATTATAGAAAAGAAAATTTTGATGGAGCAAAGGGAATTCCTCTAAAATCTAATTTCTTAAATGTTTGCCTTGAAATAAATTTGTTGGGCATTGTAAAGCTAAACTTTTGTTGAGCCAAAGTCAAATTCATTTATGTAAGAGACCCTTCTTGGGATCCTTAAGGTCAAGAAAGGTGTTACACCAATTTTTGGTCATCTAACCATGTATAATTAGATGGATCAAAATACACCATGTAAAACCAATTTTACCATAGTAAAATTGTTTTCACTAAGAAATAATTTAATAAACCATAGTTTATTAAGTTATTTCTGGTCCAAATAGAAAACCCCATGAGGAATAATTAGATAGATCCTTATTTATTTGATTTTCCTCTAGGAATAATTAATTAAACCTATGTTTAATAATATTCATGGTGATATTTAACCCAATTAATGAGAAATAATTAGATAAATCATTATTTATCTTATTATTCTCAAGGAATAATTAATTAAATCATTATTTAATTAATATTCCTTGTTAAATTTGACTAAATCATTTAGGAATAATAAAATAAATCATTATTTGTTTAATTATTCCTTGATCCCATCCTTGAAATAATAAATACATATGTTATTTGTTTATTGTTTCTAAATAAATGGATTTAACCAATTTAAATTCCTTTTCCCTCCAACAAAATATAATAAAATATTCCAAGCAGTTAGATCTATATGTTGGTTAATAATATTTTATTATGCACCATTATCAAGGATAACTCAATATTTTGTTATAAATAGGAGGGTTTTCCATTCATTCCTTACCTTTTATCCTTTTATCATGGCTGGACTTTGATCCTCTTATCATTGTTTATCTTTGATTATTTTTATTTTCTTTTTGCTTATTGAGCTCCCTTTGAGTTCTACATGTCTTGGGTATTCTACACCATTGAGAGAGAAACTTTGAAGTTGAAGCATATGAGGACAGCCAAGAACCCATCCCATTGAGGGGGACTGTATCAGTTCTCTTCCCAGGTGTTACATAATACAAAAAACTCTTTATAATTCTTGTCTTGTCCATTGGATATTTTGGAGAAACCCTTATTTCATTTTGTTGTTTAGCTGCTTTATTTGCATAGGTCTGGGTTTATTTTGAATTTGTTTCGACCGTCTATTGTAGATCTAAGAAATTGACAGCCATCTTTGTTTTTAGGGTTGTTTTTCATGTGCAGCTAAAGTGATCCCTTTTCGTACACTTACGTTAAGATTTCATACTAACAATTAGTGACTCCACAGGGTTTTATTCATATTTCCTACGTGGCCATCTGCTTTAGTACCTAGGGTTTTAATTCAGTTATTTTTTAGCCTCTTAATTTTTTTTTTACCTTTTATTCCCTAAAACAGTAAAAAATCTAACTTCCACATGTTTCTGGTTGTTTTTCGCAGGTAACAGGTACAACCGTGACACAAACGACAAATGTTTTTTTACAACTTTCCGTTGAGACTTCTGGAAGTGCATCTCACACTTGTCTACCCCAAAGCTGTGAGTTTAGGGTTTAGATAGTATTTTTTGGGCCAAAAACTTCAAGTTCACTAGTTAGCAGGTCAATACTTCCAAGTTGCAGTTTTTTGTTGGGTTTTTTTCTGTAATTTTCAAGGTTTTCCACAAGTACTGTTCAGAGTTGATTGATCTCTACCCGTCTCAGGCCTGGATATGCTCAGTTTTTATTTTTGAAGTGGGAACAAGCCTCTTAGGGCTTCAGTACACCTCCACCTTTTTAGGAAGAGTTTAGCTGAGTAGGTATTCTACGATTTTGCAGCACTTTCAGCCATTTTCAGGGTCTGATCCCTCTTTCTTTCATATCCATTCAAATTTGTTATTATCTCATCCAAAACTCCCTCTTGAGTCTTTTTTGACCTCTCCCTTAAGGTCCCTCTTGTTTTCCTTAGGGTCTTAACCTTTCGCCTCCCATTTTGCAACAGTTTTCCCTCTGGTTTCTTGTTGTTTTCTGCACCTATTTTCAACAGATCTGAGTGATTAGATCCTTGTCTCTTAGACCTTAGATATTTTGGCCTTTTTGTGTGTTTTGAGTCAATTTATCTCGCCCCTTATTACAATTTCTTGGGAGCCCTTATTTTTCAGTTATAATTTATGCATATTTAACTGTTTATTTTACTATCGATTCAGTTTTATTTACAGTTATACAATTTTTTTTCTTCTTCTTTATACACAACCGTATGGGCTTAATTAAATTAACACACAGATCACATACATGCACACCTAAATCGAAGAGGACTTGGTTTACACCACTAAGCCAAGACATAAACATCATAATTAATTTATCTGCCCCTCTGCACTTTTGCTTATTTCTCTTCCATCTTATTTGGGTATCTGTGTCTTGCGATCATTGTATCCCCAAGGCATTTATCCCGGAGACTCCTAGGCCTTTATCCTCAGTTTCTGTTAGGAATAATTACTCCACCTCTTCGACGTCGAGTCATTCCTCCACCGAGTCCCTATACTGACTCTGATTCTGGTCCATTGAGCCCTCACTCTGATTTCGAACCCAGTTCCCCTCTACCTCATTCTCCCACCATGTCAAGTGCCAATGAAGGTACTGGTCCTAATGCTAGTGGTAGCCCCGAACCTAACTCTAGAGATGATAGTAGTGGAACCAATATCGAAACCATCCTGACTACTCCCTTGCTAACTTTTATGGCAAGTTTGAACCTCTCTGATTTCATCCAGTTAATTAGCGACCCTATACACCATGATCCAATTTGGCCTGTTATGCCAACTAAGCTTACTTATGACATCTCTAATTTTGAAGGAAATGGTGGAGAGGACCATAATAATCACGTTCACTCCTTTCACATGTAGTGTTTGTCTAGTTCTATCAGTAATGACTCTATACGTCTTCGGTTATTCCAGTGTATGCTCAGTGGAGACGCTGCAAATTGGTATGTTGACTCGGCCTCTACCTCTCATTCCACTTTTGTGACTCTTGCTAAATCGTTTCTGTCCTACTTCTATTTACCTCTCTCATATGATACCAATGCCGAGTTGTTGACCACATTCCATCAAACTTCTGCCACCCACCTTTTTGACCATGTCCAAGAATGGCGTATAAGGGGGAGCTTATGTCAAGCTCCCACATTCGATGACCCTGTCTATATGGATTGGTTTCTTAGAACTATTTTTCCTTCTATTGATAAAGATTTTTCATCTCACTTTCCTCAAAAAGAGGAAGAATCTCTCCAAATTGTGTTGAAATATGATCTCATATATGCCCAATTTGGTTATGTTTATACCATCTTACCGGATCTTCCTAGACCTGGTGGTGCCAACGCACCGAGGGCATCTCACATCGTTGATGATATCGTTGGATATCTTTCACATCTCTATACACATCCTCCCATGGGTTATGGTTTCCCTGAGGGAGGGGCAAGCTCCTCTAGCACTTACCCCCCTCCGGACAACATGTATCTAGAAAAAACACATTTTCCCCACTGACTCAACCGATGCCAGGGCCTATGGTTGCTCAATCTGTTTACCTCAATGTTGCTCAACCTCCTTTATATTTGTATCAATAGCCCAATGCTCTAGACCCTCTAGCATTAGCACTCCAACCTCCTATTCCTTCTCAACATCTGCCGCAGCAGCCACCTCCCCCTCCCCCTCCGAGTCAGGTGTATGCACAGCAAAGCGCAACCGATCATCCAAACTCTAATAAAAAAGAGGAAAGGAAACCAAAATCAACCAGTGCAAGGTAATCAAGGGCACCAACCTAACCAGCCAAAAAATAATAAACAACAAAAAGGAAATCATCCCAAGTAGGACATGCCTCTTCATACGAACAAGCCTTTTTCTTGTTGTGGTGTTCATGGGAATTATACTCATGATTTTTCCCTTTTACCCCAAATGCATCAGTTGTGCGAAGCACAAGCAACATCTAGAGGACAACAATCCTTGGTTTCGGCTCCTCCAAATACTGCGCCTATTCAACCGGCTGTTTTTACCAATTATTTCCCTCATCAATGATATGTGGCTGCCCAACCCCCTCAAGGTCAAGCCGCCCCTCAAACCTCTCAGTCTGGTACGTTTTATTACCATATTCTCATGATGAAATATGAAATGGTTAATACCAGTGATGTCAATCTTCAAACTAGGTCATGCCAATATGGCAAGCCTCCTACTTCCTCAGTAATCGAGTCTCAAACCAAAGTTTCCATAGAATCCAATTTGATACTTGATGCCCCTTTACGGATCCCTCAGCCACGAACATAGGTCCTTCCCAAAATCCCCAAAGGGCCATTACACTAAACTGTTTCTCCTGCCAAAGTCGCCCATAATTACAACATAATAAATGAATTAGCACAATCTCCTACTATTATGTCAACACTGGAAGTCCTCTGATCGTTCCCTTCAAAAAATAAAGCTCTAATATCTACTCTGGGAAATGTGGATCCTTGAGATGATTGCTAGATCATATTTTATTTTTACAAGTTAGAACATCCCCCTTACCTTCATCCATCACCTTCCAAATACTTGTCAAGATTCAAAATGTCCATGTTCCGCACTGCATCATTGAGGAGGGCGCATCCACTTACATGATGTATGCCTTTGTTTGGAAGAAACTCAGATCACCTAAGTTATTCCCATCCACCATCACTTTGCATGCTTGGGATGGTCACGCTCTTAGCCCCTTGGTATTTTTCGCAATTGTCCTATCACTCTTGCGGGAAAGGTTGTTTTCATTGACATTGAAGTCATTGATGCCCCTTTGGATTACAACATCCTATTGGGTCGTAGATATACCTATGCGATTTCTATTGTCGCATTTTCGGTTCACCATAATATGTTCTTTCCTAAAAATTGGAATATCTTTACCATAGATCAGTTGACATATTACGAATTGAAGTCTCAAGTCTATCAGCTCTTCAGTGGCTGATAAAAAATCAGTCACACCTCTTACTAGTGTTTCACCTCGAGTCTTTAAAGATTCCACCTTACTTCTTCCATTCCCTATTACCTTCCCTCTTGTTTCATATCCCAACTTGTAGAATGTTTGCATGATGCAATCATCTTAGACTAGCCATAAGCAGTTTGGTTCAACCACCCAACAGAATAATCCTCCACAACCTACTGGCGGTCACTTGATGGAACCTGCAGGGCCTTCCTTTCAAGGACCTTCGTCTACTGTTGGTGTCTCTTCCACTCCTTTTCAACCAGGAACAGTTCCCCCTAGCCTTAACCAGTTGGGATCCATTATACTAGGCCATTACCCCTATGGTCAGATTCTATTTCTCACTCCCCCTTTTGGAGTCTTTTTGGTGCCTGTTATGGCTACATTGAGCCTTCCCAACTTGACCCTGAGGATCCCAGTCTGGTACATCGATCCCCAAACCAAAACTCTACCTGGTCAGCTCAAACCTTATACCGCTTTGACCCCGGTCTAACTGGTCGCCACAACTCCTACCTTTGCTTCAGTGCCTCAACCACCTCAACAGGAATATACTCTTGTTGTGAAAGCATCTGGTCATGGGGGAAAAGCCAAAAATAAGGAGCTTAAGGATAAGGCTACGTAAAAAAATCTTGCTCCTCCTAAGCCGCCAAATAAGTCACCTTCGTGTGCTTTGTGTGATGTTGTTGGGAATGCCACCCATAATTGTCTTGAACTTCCTTGTCTCAAACCTGTGGCCAACGATTAGTTTCCTAAATCTGATATCCTGGAGGTCCATATTATCTTACCACATTCAACAAAGAAACTCAAATCATTTTGCATGAACCACCCTTTTTCTTTGTGTGATCTTTATGGCCACTATTCTCACATTTTTCCCTATCTCGACAACTTTCGCAACACCCTTGAAGTTGTTCGTGAAATATAGGCCGCTCATAGTGGATCATGAACCCCTCTACTTATGTGTTCTACTTTGGTAGAACTAGAGGGCACTATCATACCTCCACCCGGTGTCAAGATCATGGAACCTTCGACCACCATCCTCGATCTGTCATCATCCATGAGATCCTTGGTGGAACACCCCTCCAGGGAGTTCTATTATGTTTCGACAGAACCTCCTTCGGTGATCACCTTGGGCTCAACATCATTATATGTTTCATATAACAGTTCTTTGTCTACCCCCGTAGTGATGCATATGTGAACCATATCTCTCATGATGATGTGTCCGATA
Source organism: Pinus albicaulis (assembly GCA_034641835.2). Classification (NCBI taxonomy): domain Eukaryota; kingdom Viridiplantae; phylum Streptophyta; class Pinopsida; order Pinales; family Pinaceae; genus Pinus; species Pinus albicaulis. Next base: position 573,270,216 of record CM076572.1, read on the forward strand.
GCCCCACCACGTCATGTGGTCTTTCTTCTTCCAATCCCCCCATATTTCACTCTGATGAAGACATTATGGAAGCAATGATCACCCCTGAATTTCCTTAGGATGATAAGCACCACTATGTGTACTTCCTCCCACAATAGTCCCTTGACCCATACGTTGTGGAGTTTAAAGACTTTATCTCTAATGAGGTTGATCAGTTTAGAAATCCCATTCTTGTATCCGATGCTTTTGATGAAGAAAAAAAATCCTTGGGGGCACCTTGCGCCCTGGATGAAATTGAGGCTTACACCAAGCTACTCAGATAATTCTGTAATGTTTCTGCTAGGTCCTATTTAAAGAGGCACGAACATGGTCCTACTATTTTTTACCATCATATCAACACACGGCCTAATGGCTACCCTATCTGTCAAAAGTTGAGACACATTTCTCAACGAGAGGCTCTAAAAACCGCAATCGATAAGCTCAAGCAATATGGTTGTTCCTATCTCTTTTTCAAGAAAACAGTCACCATTCATGTCTGTATGGACTTTCGTGACCTGAAAAAATCTTGTCCCCATGAAATCTTCCCTAAACCATGTATTGACCATATCTTTACCAATTGTAAATGGCATAGAAATTTTACCCATAGAATCCCCCATGTGTGTTTTATTTCTGCCATGCATTCAGGTTTCTTGCATTTTCCATCATCTTCTCCTTTTTTTTCTTGTGACGCCTTTTGGGTCGATCCTTCATCCACACTGTACATCGGCTATGCCGACGGTGCAAGTTGCTACTCACAGAATCTAGCCTCGACAGACTGGCCATTTTTACCCCCATACATTCGTTAGTCCTTTCCAATGGCATATGTATTGGATCTGCCACCAATAATCAGGCCGAATATGATGCAGTGATGGGTTTGTTAGTCGATGCCCTTGACCATCGCATCATTCATATTCATGTTCGTTTAGATTCCCTGCTTCTAGTCAGACAATTGAATGGTGTTTATCATGTGCATAATCCTGTCCTTTTTAGAACATATTTACGAGTGAAGCTCTTAATGTGTGAATTTGAAACCATTACGTTCACTCATGTACCTAGAGCCAGAAATCACTATGTAGATAGCATTGCAAAAAATATTCTAGATTGGCACTTATCACATGCATTTAACACAAGACAATAACATTAACACAAAAGGTGAGCCACATGCTCATCATATATAAAAGATGCATATCCATAGTATGTGTCCACAAAATCATAAATGTTTTGGAGTCCTCTACTCTAATAAATTTGACATGCCCATGGCATGTTACAAAAGAAAAAATGAGGGCACCTCATGCCCCTACATATAGTCACTATCTAGAAGGTCCCGAGCCAATGGCTCGACTCCCGCAGCCCGCAGATCCCGCATGCCATGTCTGGCCATCGCCATACACCGCATGACCCCTTGCCACTCTGAGGGTAGACCAACACATGCCTCAATGTAGTGGTCATCTAGATCTTTCCAGTCGTGCTTTGATACCTTGGTCATCAACAACTGAAATCTGTGGAAGACATCCTTCAATAGTGCATCTGAATATGATCAGTCAACTCCTCTAGCTGTACTAGACCCTATAGCCCCTGGCACTGCGGTTCGTCCCATATACCCAGCCAGTCTCACCGGTGCTATATCTGCATATCAAAAGTAACAAATCAGTACCATATACATCATTCAAAAACTTTAAAATGAAACATGAATATAACAACTTTTTACTTAACATCTGGTCCCCATACTGGACTGAGCGGAAGTGGAAAGTTTGGGTCCCCCTGATATTTCATACCACTGTATGGATAGTCGTCTATATACAGCTGCATTTGGTCCCAATGTGAAAAGAAATCAGGTCGGAATACCCGCCCGACTCAACCACATCCTCCTCTCCTCAGTAACCCCCCCCCAACAACGCATCCTGGGCTCCTATGGGCCCCCATCCCAGATCTGTACATGAGGGTGAAGCGTGGGGATATTATCGAAGAAGAATGAGCACATCATTGTCCCAAAAGCACAGTCATGGTTCACTTGTCGCTTGCATAGCGACAACTATCGTTTCAATGAAAACAACATCATTTGGGCCCACACATAGTAGGTCTCACTCAAAACACTCTCAACAAGCATCATCTGCCCTCCGGTGATGTGGTGGAAGGCTTGGTTTCCCAAGATCCACAACGCTTCTGCGGCGATAGCCCAAGTCTCTAGACTCTCTAGGTCTCTGATCGGTATAGTTGTTCCCTTGACATGGACATCTGGAATTCCACAATGCAGAAATATTTCGTCCTCATGGTAATACTGGCTCGATGTTTCCCACCAGGTAAGAAAATAAATTTCATTCACATTCAGGTTGATTTGGTGCCCCTACACTATAAATACCTCTAGGTGCGGGTCCAAATATCTAACTATTTTGGATAAAAAGGGCTCTCCTGCCCTCATCAAAGGGTTCTCAACCAATTTGAGCACCCCATATCTTAACAGTGTGCCCCGAACAGCCTGATCCCCCTGGATCTCAAAACGAAGTGTCTCAAGATCTCTCTCTCTCCAATTGATCCTTAGCTCTACCATACCTACAAAAAACCAGAAATTTGTCAGTCAGAGGAAGGAAAAATAGCCTAAAAAACATCAAGACCCAGTTCCTAGCCAAAAATAGCAAGAAACCCAACTTTTGGCAGCTCGCGGCTTTTTATGTCATGTACCTCTGAGGTTGCAGTTTTTTGCCCTAAAACCTGCTACCTATGTCACATAAGAGGCCCCAAAAGGTGTGAGTCAGTCATAAGGAGGGGCAGAGTGTTGTTCACGGGCTTTGGGAACCTAATCAAAAATTCTAAACCACTGAAACTGAAGAGTATGGTTAGGCGACCTACCTACAACTGACGGATCTTGATTTTGAATGTCGGTTTGTCCACTACAAACACTACAATATTTAGGTCATTTTCCCCCTCTTCAAATTCACCATAGCTACACTTGCAAATGAATCAAATTGGAGGGAAATAACCCTATTAAAAGAGAAACCCTAATTTTTCTTTCACCAACTGCGACGAAACCGTAGCTCTGTTTGACGAACCATTAGCACCGTTGGAAATCTCTCTGTGAACTCTAAAATGAGTATTCATTATTTTTTGGTGATTTTATACTTCATCCAGAATCCTTTTTCCAAGAAGGGTCACTTCACCACCTCTCAAAATCGAATTTTTGAACTTGCGCCACTTGTACTTGGGGAACCACTTAGCCTTCAAACTTTTTGATGCTTGTGTCAATTTTCGTCATGAGTAACCATCATTTTCTCATGCTCTGTTGGCTTGAGGGGTCCTGACCTAGGTTCGGTGTGCAAGGTTTGCCAAAAAACCCCTATACTACTGGCCCTTTCGGTAGTGACCTGCTTGCGCAGGTCAAAGTCTCACCCAAAGTAGTATGGGTGGGTGCTAGAACCAGGTTTCTGCACCCTAAGAAAGGATGGGTAAGGAAAGCAGAGCTGTGCTAGGTTCTGAGATTCGCAGGTTATATTCTTTTGTGCAACATTAATTAAGTCTCTATTCGCATCCACGTGCACTAGATCTATAGTTATATGCTTTTTATAACATTAACACAACATTACATAAACAGAACATAATAGATCTAGATCCAAGAATGCAGTACATAGATCTTTCACAACTTAAGGACAGAAACGTAAAATACAGTAATTATCAATAATTCACACAACAGTACTCACAGATTCATTTCTCTAACAATCTTTTGCATTCATTCATTCATCAATTCTTCCTTACAATTCCCTTCCCAACTTGCACACACAGCATTAGGGTCCTCACATAGCTGGACTTGGATCTCCGCGCACACAACCAGTAGGAGTCCTTTCCCCGAAACCCAAATAGATAGCTTAAACAAAAGATCGCATCAATAGCTCCTCATTTCTTATCCTTTACAAAACAAAATGAATCTCTATTTATAACAATCTAGCCTCGAATTTCCTATGGTTCGCAACCCATGGTTTTCGGACCCCTAGTTTACCCTTTTGACCCATTACAATGCGTTCGAAGCTTTGACCCACCCCAAAACCCCTGTGCTAGACTAAATATAATAAAAAATATTCAAAATGGGCTGGTTTCTTAGCTTGTTAGGAGACCCCGTTCCAACAGTCCCCCAACACAATCTTTTGAATCGTCCCGAGTCACTTCGGTGGTGCGGCCACATAGTCCTTAGCCTGGTATGGTTTGAGTCGACTTCCATTGAAAAAGCTCGGAATGAGGTCACCATGCAGGGTAGTGAGTTGGACTGCTCCGCCATTCGTAATGTCCTTAATTGTGTAGGGACCAAGCCAATGCTGCCGGAATTTCCCTGAATGTTTTGAAAATTAGCTATCGTACAACAGGATAAGATCACCTTCGATGAATGTCTTTTAACGAATATGTCGATCATGCTAGGATTTATCGTGAACCTTCTAAACCTGCTGGTGAAAATTAGCAATAAACTGATCTTCCTCCAAAGCCACCAGCTGCACTAGACGTTCCTCTATGATATCTAAATCTGCCATATTAGTGAACGCAGCGATGCATAGGCTAGGAAAAACGTATTCTACGGGCATAATGGCCTCCTTTCCATAGACCATTCGGAAGGTAGTCATGCCCGTTAGCTTCTTACAGGTTGTTCGGTATGCCCACAGAACCGAGGGGATTCGCACATCCCAGTCACTTCGATCGGCGTTGCAAACCCTAGTTAATGCCTATTCCAAAATTTTGTTAAAAGCTTCAACTGCCCCTTTTTCCTGGGTATGATAGGGTGTAGTCTTCGCATGGTGGATCCGAAATTCCTCATTCAAGGCTTGAATCGTTTGGTTAATAGAGTGCGTACCTTTGTCGCTCATTAGGATCTTTGGGCAGCCAAACCTGGTCAGAATCTGCTCAAAGATGAAGTGCGTGTTAGTATCTGCAATACAATATTTGACCGCTTGTGCCTCAACCCATCAAGTGACGTATTCAGTGGCAGTGATGATGTAGCATGCATATATTTTCTTGCCGGGTGGATTGATGGGTCCTATAAATTCAATAGCCCATTTTTCAAAAGCCTATAGGGCCACTTGAGGCTGTAGTGGCATGTCATCTCATCGTGAAGGTCGACCAATGCGCTAGCATGTATCACAAGATCTACAGTAGGTGTACAAATCCTGATGCAAGGTAGGCCACCATAATCCAGCCCTCAAAATATTTTGCGTTGTAGCTCTTCCAGCATAGTGGCCTCCTGCAACTCCATCGTGGGCTTCTGCTAAAACTGTGGCCCGTTCATGTTCCAATACATACCTTCGTAGTACTTCATCTACGCCTAGCTTGTAAAACTGTCTGGCAATGGGTAACCAGCCTGCAGCCCGGGTAACCAACTCCTTCCTCTGTTGTACCGAATATGCTGCAGGGGCCACGCCTGTAGTAAGGAACTCAATGATATCAGCAAAGTGAGTATCGACCACCTTAATGGTTGTTAGCGCTTGAATCTGCCTCAGGCTGAAAGAAGGCAAGGTTCAAGGCAACATCAAACCAAGCTCAGCCTCGTAGCTAGCCCTACGAGGACAGGAGAGGGCTCTCTCCGGGTCTATCTCGCAAAAAGTCTTCAAAGGGGCTGAGATGACCTAAATGCAAAACTGATAATGATTTTAGGCTAGTAAATAGATATGAAAAGGGGTTTTTTGATAAATGACTAGGTTTTCTGGGCAGTGTGGGGACAAGGAACAGCGTGAGCAGGGAAATTAAATGAAAGATGCAGATTATCTCATGAGGCAAGATAGGCAAGAGCTCAAGCATTCAAATTGAAATTAAATGGGGTGAAAAGATTGTTTAAGATAGCTGAAAAGGGCATTAATGTATGAATCCTTTTTAGGCAGAAGAAAACACAGAACTTGAACACTTTTCCAAGGCAGAGCAACAATTGAATTCTACCTCTCTAACTTAAAAGTGTTCAACAGAAAATGATTACGAATGAACTGCAAAACATTACAAGACACATATGAAAACAAAGGAAGAAACACAATGCTAAGTTATTACCACAGGGATCTTATGAAATAGAGCTGCAACTTTCAATTAAATCTCTGTCAAAAATGTACAATGAAGTTTTCCTTCACACCTCTCCCACTGTTTTCCAGAACTCTCCTCTTTTACAAGTGTTTTTCAATACATTAAATAAATTATGCTAGAAGAAAACAGATCGACCCAAAAACAAGGGCGTTGTTTCAACTGAAATTGCAGAAATAAAAAAAACTATTCTTCTGTTCTAAAAACAGATCAACGTTTCCCTTGAAATCTTCTGATGGCCAATTAAGAGACAAATATTGGAGCGCAGATCCATTTGGATTATTAACTGAAGTCATTAATAGGAGATCAATCCTATTCTTCTGCTGTGGTAGGTAGTCTTGATTTATTTTTAGCCTTTGACTTTTCACTTTCCCTTTTTTGTCTCCATTTTGTTTCCCATTCAATTATGCCCTAGTTCAGCACCACCTCAAAATATTTTCCTATTATCACTCAAAATTAACTACAGAAACCAACTACCCATTGTTGCATCCACTAGTTTTCCCGTTGATCATGAAAGATGATATGAAGAGGCTCATACTAAAGGGTACGTTATGCAGGGGCCACCTAAGTCCCAGTTTCCACCTAATACACATTGCACACTTGGCGTTATTATTTTGTGCCATGCCGTTTCAAGATTACAGGTGGTTTTCCTTTTATGATAATCATACCTGCGAACCTTATGATCCCATCCAGCTGTTGCAAAAATTCTGTTATCTCTCCTTAATTTACAAAGTCGTAAAATTGAACCATTGGCTCCCGATCATTCTCATAAACAACGTTAACCTTCCCCAAGCAAACAATGCAAAAGGGTGAATCAATGCCCATCTTCAAGAGCAGATCCTCATGTATCTCAGTGGTGACAGCAACAGCTTCTGGCTTACCCCTGACAACATTCTCAATCCATTTCCTGATCGCTGATTTATCAATTTCGTGCTTAAAGAGATCAAAGAGATGGAAAGTTGATGCCTCAAAATCGAGATCCACAGTAATTAGAACCTCCCCTTCAAAATTGGGCCCTGCCAATACAGTACCAGAAGGGGAAAAAATAACACTTCCACACCTGTACATACAACACTCTCCTGAGACATACTCTCTTCTGTGCCTCCAAAGACATAATCTGGTGGAGGAGGTAAGTCGTTTCTTTTGCAGAACTGAAAAATATCCACCCTTCATATCTATATGGCGCATTGTTATTTTCCATGAATCTCTTGCATCCGCAGTTTGCGCACAATAAATTTCCACCCTTTTAACCTACATAGCATATCCATTAGCACATTCAATACTTGACTCTACTGAATATATGCCCATCATCTCAAATTTCAAATATGACGTTGTGACAGTTCAAAGAAAATAAGTCGCCACATTGCTCAGCACGCACTGTATATAGACCTCAAAAAAGGTTTTTCGAATCTGCATTGAATGACCATGTTTTAGACATTGGAACCTCCCTTTCGTCCTGTTGTGTGTTCCAAAAGTAGGTATGCCTGTCAGTGCAAGAGTATGGACATGCTGGAAAAGTCCAAAATAATCCACTGCACCCAAAGGTTTCTCATACAGATCTTCAAACTGGAAATAAGCACAACTACTGGCTCCAAAAGGAATCTGTAAAGTCCGTCCCATGACAACTTCAACAGTTGTTGGAGTGACCATATATCCACTTATCAATTCTTGAAATTTTCCTTTGAGCAAACGAGAATAATCTTGCCACAAAAATACAATCCTTTCTGAGTTTGAAGACAAAAGAACTGAATCAAATTGAATTTTTGATAAAGCAAGACGAATTTCGGCCTTTGGGGTTGTGTGTGCCGCGTGGAATCCCAACGCGCCGCGCGCATTCTATGTGCCGTGCCCGTGAAAAAATGAACTGTCGGTTTTGGTCCAATGCGTCGCGCGCATTATATGTGCCGCGCTCTGCTCCTATGTGCCGCGCCCTTTTTAAACACACACAGTCGGCTTCACATCTACAATTTTGTCCTTCCATTCTTCATTTCGACTTCTCTGCTCCAAATTTAAATTCGAACTCTTTTTGAATTATGTATTGAGAGCTACATAACTATCATGTTACCACACAGTTCACCACTCACAATAAACATGAAAAGTAGGAATTCTACAAACTTGTTTTCTAGCAATCCATGCAACATTGGTTCCAACAACCTGATTCTTGCACATGATATCTCATGCATTAGTAGGGAGCGTTCCTGGATATTTTTCATAATTCAACCTTCAAACAACCTTACTGAATTTAAACAACCTTCAAATTCAATAGTTAAGTTTTCTTTTCAAAGCAGTAAGGTATAAAAATAGTTGTAAATAAACAACTCTCTGTTCTTACTGTGAATTCGGGGCTCCAGTTGAGCAAGTTCTCCTTGTTTTCTAAAGAGTTTTTCTTTGTTGTTTTTTGCAGGGATGGTGGTGTGGGACTTAAGCAAAGGATCAGGAGGGGCTGCATGTGAAACATCCTTAACTGAAAAACTTGAATAATTATGAATTTAATGATTTCTTCTTCAAAACAGGGTTTTGAAGAAGAAATACCCTCAAGCATCCTTAATGATGAAATTTTGAACTGAAAACATATGGAAAACCTCCTCATGGCCTGCGGGCGTTATTGAAGCATTTTGAGAACAACTGTCTGCAAGCCCTAGACCTGACCTTTGTTTCACCAACCCAGCACTTAATGACTACAAATAACGAGAAATGAACCTTGGTGAATTTGACTCTGACAGAGGACTGATAAGACTGAGTCTAACAATGGTAAACAACTGCGCATCGAGTAAGCCTTCATCCAAGTTAGTAGGCTCTTCCCCTGTATCGATGCGAGAGAGATGATCTGGGCCTGCATTCAACCTCCCAGGTTTAACGATGACCTCAAAATCATACTCTTGGAATAGCAACAGCCAATGGAAAATCTTCCCCCCCAACACAGACTTGTTGACCAGATATTTCAAAGCCGAATGATTAGTGAACATCCTAAAGTGTCCACCTATCAGATAGTGCCGATATTTTTGTAATGTGTATACCATGGCCAATCCTTCACGCTCAGTGGTAGAGTAATTTATTTCTGCGCTCGAGAGTTTTCGGCTTGCAAAGGCAACTGGGTGGTCAATATCTCCGTCTCTAGGTTTAGTGATAACTGCGCCTAGGGCGATTCCTGACGCATCGACATGTACGTGAAATTCCTTTGACCAGTCAGGAAATATTAGTATGGGTGCAAAGATCACCTTCTCCTTTAGCAGTTCGAAACTCTTCTGACATTCGTCATTCCAGAAAAAAGAGACATCCTTTTTTAGCAGCTGTTCCATGGGTGCTATGATTAGGGCATAACCCTAGATGAATTTCCTGTAATAGCCTGTGTGACCGAGAATAGAATGCAGTTGTTTTTCTGTGGTGGGGGCTGCAAGGTTGATAATCACGGCTACCTTTTTAGGATCGACCATAAATCCTTGCCGACAGACGATGTGTCCAAGCAAGATTCCGAATGGTACACAAAAGATGCACTTTTTTATATTCAAGGAGATCTGGTGCTTTCAGCATGCATCCAGCATTAACCGTAGGTTCGAGACATGCTCTTTTACCAAGCCAAAGAATGTCCAGTCATCGAAGTAAACCTCCAGGAACTTATGAATAAACTCCTTGAACACAGCCACCATGACCCTTGAAAAAATAGTAGATGCGTTCTTGAGACCAAAGGGCATGACTGTATACTGGAAGGAACCCCACTCGGTTGCAAAGGTAGTCTTACTGCGATATTCAGGTGCAATTTTGATCTGGTGGTATCCGAAGAACCCATCGGTGAAGGAATAGGCCTCCTGGCCACCCACGCTATCAAGGATTTCATCAAAGAAAGGCATAGGGAAGGGGTCATGAACACAGGCATCATTTAACTTTCGTAGGTCCACACAGATGCATATTTCCCCCTTTGTCTTTTTCTCCTGGACGACCATTGGACTTACCCAATCTGACTATTCAACTAGTTTAATGATACCTACGGTCAGCATTTTTTCCAACTCCTATTTGACATTTTGATTATATTTAGGATTCAACCTGTAAGGGTGTTGCTTCACGGGCACGCCTCGGGTTTCAGAGTGATGTGCATAATTCCGAGATCCCCAGTGATTCCTTTGAGCTCAGAAAAATTTGTTGGGAATAAGTCTTGGTACTCCGTAAGTAACTCTGAAATTTTTCCTACGGTGCCTTCATCCCAATAATCCCCAATTTTAGCCAACTTAGGGTGTTCTTCTGTCCCAATATAAACTTTGCACAGCCTAAGAGGTTGTGTTACATCAACATCCTGGAGTGATGGTCCGATAACGTTACGTTATCCATTGGATTCTGGAACAAAGATATTCCGTAGATTATCCTCTTCTTCGTTAATCGCCAAGCTCCGGCAGTTGACTATGTCTTGCATCTAGGCTTCCCATGTCAGGACGGCTGGTGTGGTGCGGGGGTGAGGCTTTTTAAATATAAATGCATCGATGTCCTGCAGAGCTTTATCAAGCGTCTCTGTTCCCCCAATTAGTCTGAACATTCCAATAAAGTCTTCTTTTAATACTTCCCAGTGGCAGGTTTTCTCATGTAATTCCGCATCTAAGTACCAAGCAGCAGGGATAGGGCCCAAGGCATGCACAAATAGATGGATCCATTCTTCTGGGGTTTGGTCGGACCATTTGGTCATCCAAGTACGCAAATGTGCGCGAGGATCCCCGGGTCCCAGGAATATCTTGGTGCATACGTCAGCGGGAGGTGCGAACTGCAGAACCATCCTATCCCAACACATCGCCCAGTCTGGAAATGCTTTCTTGTGGGTATCCCACCAGCGTGCATGTGTTCCACGCAGAGCTAAATTGAGTGCCCAGAGCTACCATTCTTTTGGCTCTCTAGCCTCCAATGTTCTTAAGAATTCCTGGACATCACTAGAGCCATCAAAGTGGGGAAGGTCTCTTACCTCCGAAGTAATGCAGTAGAGGGTCGTTGAAGCCCGAGGGCGTTGTAGTGCTGAGACATCATGTAGTCGGGTCTGCCAACTCTCTAATTCCTCATCTAGATAAAAAATGTACTCCTTGTCCTTCTCCCAATCGAATACTCCACCTGTTGTAGGGTTACCCTGGTCTTCATCCTATGTCGTCACCCTGTAGATGTGATCTAGTTCCTCCTCTTCATATGCTAGTTCTATGTACCCCACACCCTCAGCGGGATCTAGTGGTACTATTATGCGCGTTTTATTCTTCTCAAACACCATGCTGCACTTTTTTAGATTAATGACACCACCTATGTCTATAGCCCAGTCTAGTCCCAGGAGTGTAGGTTAGGGGTCTGCATCTTCCACGATTTCTATTACTTCAAAGTCAGCTAAGACCTTTACTTCTGTGATATCTATCATGACTTTTGGAAATCTTCCAAGAGGGATGATCTTTTGTTGATTCACCATACGCAGCTGGATGGTGGACCAGTCTAACATAGTTTCTCCCATTCATTTCCATGTTTGTTTTGGTAAGACGTTCACATCCAATCCCAGATCAAGAATAACCTGATCTATCTCATAGTCGCCAATCTACGCGGTTAGCCGCATTTCCCTCCCAGTGCGTTTCTTATAGCTGTGTAATTTGTGTACTTCCTTAACCTCAGCCATCGTGTCGGGCTAGACTTCGCGGTCATGTAGTAATTCATGAAGATTTTCTATAGCCTGTGGGTTGCGCAGTAGTTTCGTACATGCCCTTAGAAAGGGCTCAACCTCTTCCTTTTTTTGGGAGTGTGTTGGCAGCTGCGCCGGAGTTTCCAGCGGTCCTTGTTCCTTGAAATTTGTTCTCTTCAGAGAGGCAGGCTTGTCTCTTGCTCCCTGGGTGATCACCCCGCTGCGCGTTATGAATTTTACACTTGGATCTAAATTCCTTAGCTCAGCTTTGACTCTTTGCACATTTTGCGTGGGGGTAGGCTATTTTTCCTGCATTTTCGTTATCAAGATCGGGGAGTCTTCGATCTCATGGTCCAGCTGCTAGAAATATTTACAGGATTTCTTAGTGCGGTTTGGGCAGTCCCTGGTAAAGTGCCCTACCTCCCCACAGTTACAGAAGATCAGCTGTCCCTGTCCTCGTCCTGCGCTCCCTCCCCGGCCCCCCTGCCCCTCGTAGGAGAGCCACCAAAGGTCATGGGAGATCTCGGCAACGTAGGATTGGATTGTACCCTATAAAGGATTCCCTGATCTACCAACAAGTTATATGTGTGGAAATTCTACTCATCGTGCCTTACCAATCGGCAGAACCTGCATCATTGTTGCTTCAGGTCTCCCACACTTATCCGAGGACATTGGGCTGTATCATGTAATCCCGCTACCCGAAAGTCTTCGCACCATAGCGCAGATCCGCTGGATCCAAGGCGCAGCGGGCTCGGTCCTCCTGCCTGTAGGTAGTCCGTCACTAGAGGACATTGGTCCTTGGTATGACCAGACACCCGACATCTTATGCACCAGCGGTTGGAGCTGACTTCTTTTCCCCGTTTTGTTCGTAAGTTCTGTATTTCTATGTGCATAGCTCCGAGCTATTCTTGAATTTTTTTCACTCCCCCCAACGTGTTTTCCTTAGGCGTGGCTTCGAGTTTCATGGCAACTTCCAAGGCTTTTTCCTTTGATTCAAAGATCTGGTGGCTCATTGGTATGCATAAGTGAGGTAGCAACATAGCGATGAACCATTCCATGTGCTATCTGTCATCCTACTTGAACCCTCCTTCCCTGATTGCTTTCTTTAACTGCTGATTGGCCTCCCATACTGACTCAAATGCACCTTGCTTGAATTCTTTGACCTCTGCTACCAACTAAGAGTACGATTCAGGCTTACGAAATTGTTGTTTTAGGGCATCCTTAATATCTTGAAGCGAGGTGCTCCCGTTTTGAGATATATACCGCATATACCAGTCCAGAGCCCATTCTTCGAAGGCCAGGGATAGTTGTGCCCTTTTCGTAGTATCACTTACCAGCCCTTGCGCAATCCATACAGAGTCAGCTATGAACCAGAATCATTCCATGTCCTCGTCAACTGCAAAAGGTAGGTAATTTCAAATGTACTTCCATGCTTTCCTCTGGTTTGTTATAGCGAGCTACGAGGAGAGCGATCCTCTGCTTGATTGGTTCGATAGTAGTTACCACTCCATGTTGTGTTTTCACCCAAATTAGCACTCATTCACGTCCACCTTAGATCTCCTTTATTTGCTTGTCATTACCGATCCCTCTCTCAGACTTCTTTTGGTCCCGGTAACGGAACCATTTGTTGGCTTGAGGGGTCCTGACCCGGGTTCAGTGTGCACGGTTTGCCAAAAAACCCCTATACTACTGGACCTTTCGGCAGTGACCTGCTTGCGCAGGTCAAAGTCTCACCCGAAGTATTATGGGTGGGTGCTGGAACCAGGTTTCTGCACCCTGAGAAAGGATAGGTTAGGCAAGCAAAGTTGTGCTAGGTTCTGAGATTCGCAGGTTATCTTGTTCTATGCAGCATTAATTAAGTCCCTATTCGCATCCACGTGCACTAGATCTATAGTTATATGCTTTTTATAACATTAACACAACATTACATAAACATAACATAATAGATCTAGATCCAAGAATGCAGTACACATATCTTTCACAGCTTAAGGACAGAAACGTACAATACAACATTTATCAGTAATTCACACAACAGTACTCACATATTTAGTTCTCTAACAATATTTTTCATTCATTTATTCAACAATTCTTCCTTACAATTCCCTTCCCAACCTGCGCACGCAGCAGCAGGGTCCACACACAGCTAGACTTGGATCTCTGCGCACATAGCCAGCAGGAGTCCTTTCCCCGAAACCCAAAAAGATAGCTTAAACAATAGATCACACCAATAGCTCCTCATTTCTTATCCTTTACAATACAAAATGCATCTCTATTTATAAAAATCTAGCCTCGACTTTCCTATGGTATGCAACCCATGGTTTTCAGACCCCTAGTTTACCCTTTTGACCCATTACAATGCGTTCGGGGCTTTGACCCACTCCGAAACCCCTGCGTTAGACTAAATATAATAAAAAATATTCAAAATGGGCCGATTTCGCAACTTTTTAGGAGACCCTATTCCAACATGCTCTTATGGTCCCCACTGGGCCTATTCTATGTGGCATCATCATCGAGTCACCCTTGTTCAGAGCATCCGACTTGAGTCATAATCGCATTCATGGAGTCTGTCCTGAGTCCCTTTTTCATCCTGTCACAGTATCCCATCCATTTATGCTTTGTCCCTCTATCGTGTAGCACTTTTTTGCCTTTCAGTCCCACTGTCCCCCATCCCCTCAGGTGTCGAGTCAGTCACTGCCAGGTCATCCATGCTTTTTATGCTCTGACATGGGAAGTCGTCTATTTGATACTTAGTATCCCCCTTTCCATCATCATTCCTGGTGTCAGTCTATCAGTCGCTCTACTATATTCCCTCGTTCCTTAGTTGAGGACCCTCATTACCTCACCCATGGCGAACCTCTTTCTATCGACATCAACACATTCATTCCAAAAGACAGGTCTAGAGGGTGGTGTATCTTGGTTCCATCTTCCATCATTGTTCGGTGCCTTAGATCAGTCAAAGGGACTCCTTATTTCCCTTTGACTTGATTGTTTCTCATCCGCTCCACTTCAGCATGATTGAGATTTGTATACTCGATAGTTAAATGATCCAGCAGATTGATCTAGTGATTCCCAGGTATGTGTGAGATGTTTCAGACCTCACGAGGGGGTGGCCCTTCAGGTAGCCCCCCACATGCTCAGATGACCTCATTCTCTTCTACAACCTCATATCCAACTCCGTAGATTTGATGAGTTCGGCCCTAGATGCCTACAATGCCTCTAGCATGCATGTATCACTTAGATGATGCATTTATATTTTTAGAGCCCTTTCCTGTTTACCAGGGCTTCTCTGGTTGTTATTATATCTCATGTACTCAGATATTATTGTATTCAGTCCTGGCTATTGTCCCAGGTGTGTTATGTTTGTGGGATTCATTATATTTTTTTCTGGCCCATGTTTACGCCAGCATATCATGTACATCATTTCTCAATTTCATTTTACTGGGAGAACCATTATTCTTTTTACTAGGTTATCTTGGCGGGCATAATTATGCCTCCCCTGCCTCTTTGTATACATGTACTCAACCATTAAAGGAGACTTAAGATTTTCAGTCTCACCCCCTTGGGGTTATTATCCTCTCTCACTTCACTTCACCTACATATATCTCTCCCTATGACTCCCCTTCGGTGTCTAGTGATTGTGTTCTTACAACGTACTTCAATCATACAATTATCTCCTAACGCTCGCACCTTGCGGGGAAATATGTTACAACAATTTTTGGTCATCTAACCATGTATAATTATATGGATCAAAATACACCATGTAAGACCAATTTTACCATAGAAAAATTTCTTTCACTAAGAAAAAATTTAATAAACCATAGTTTATTAAGTTATTTCTAATCTAAATAAAAAACCCATGAGGAATAATTAAATAAATCCTTATTTATTTGATTTTCCTTTAGTAATAATTAATTAAACCTCTATTTAATAATATTCATGGTCATATTTAACCCAATTAATGAGAAATAACTAGATAGATCATTATTTATCTTATTATTCTCTAGGAATAATTAATTAAATCAATATTTAATTAATATTCCTTGTTAAATTTGACTAAATCATTTAGAATAATAAAATAAATCATTATTTGTTTAATTATTCCTTGATCCATTCCTCGAAATAATAAATAAATATTTATTTTTTATTGTTTCTAAATAAAGGGATTTAACCAATTTAAATTCCTTTTCCCTCCAACAAAATATAATAAAATATTCGAAGCAGTTAGATCTAGATCTTGGTTAATAATATTTTATTATGCACCATTATCAAGGATAACTCAATATTTTGTTATAAATAGGAGGTTTTTCCATTCATTCCTTGCCTTTAATCATTTTATCATGGTCAAACTTTGATCCTCTTATCATTGTATATCTTTGATTATTTTTATTTTCTTTTTGCTTATTGAGCTCCCTTTGAGTTCTACATGTCTTGGGTATTCTACACCATTTAGAGAGAAACTTTGAAGTTAAAGGATTTGAGGACATCCAATAACCCATACCATTGAGGGGGACTATATCAGTTCTCTTCCCAGGTGTTACATAATACAAAATTCTTTATAATTCTTGTCTTTTCCATTGGATATTTTGGAGAAAATATTGTTTCATTTTGTTGTATAGTTGCTTTATTTGCATAGACCTGGGTTTATTTTGCATTTGTTTTGACTGTATATTGCATATCTAAGAAGTCTGACAACCATATTTGTTGTTAGGGTTGTTATTCATGTGCAACTAAAGTGATCTCTTTTCGTACACTTGTGTTAAGATTTCATACTAAAAAAAGGAATAATATTTTTGTGTTTAAATATATCCTCCACAAAATTTGTTCCTTCTCCCAAAATTATTACCATTCACCCTTCAAAGATAGACTCCAAACAAAATATAATCAATCCGGCCTTCATTACAATCCTATAAGTCAGGTTCAAGTCAAATTCTTCTTATCAGCTCAAATGCACAGTGAAAAGTATGTATAAATAGCCTACTATTTCACCATTTGAAGGAGAGATGTGAAACATCATTTAAAAAAGTAAGAGAAATTTTTAAAGGACTGAGAAATGGAGAGGAAGCAGAGAATCTTATAAAAAGAGAGGAAGCTGAAAATGTGAATTGTAGAAACAATTACAGGGAGACTAAAGTTCCTTGTTAGAGAGATGAACAGGAGAAGGTGAAATGATAGTGAAAAAACATTAATGATATGTTGTAAATCATAGAAACTATTATCTCTGGTTTTAGAAGAAAATGGTTGCAGGAAATGATTTCAAAATAAGTGAGCGCATTATTAGGAAATTTACTCTAACTCACAGATGTAAATTAGACACCAACAACTTCATTACTTTATTCCAACAAAAGAAACCTACATAATATGGAACAGGAAGAACTCAACACATTCATCAATTTCTAGAAAATTCTCTGAAAAGATTTGTTAATATCATAAATAAAAAGTACAAAATTTCCAAAACTTTTGAGGCCCAAAGTCTGGAACCTCCTTTCTCTCTTGAAAAAGTATTAAATACATTATTACAAAATGGAAAGTTCTAGAACTGTCAAGTTCCCAAAATGTTTTCTTCGGTCATTACAATAAAAAGTATAAAATTAAAACTTCTGTGGTAAAATAAAGTAAAGTAAATATGAAGTAACATTTGATCATGAGGTGGCAGCAACCTGAGATCCTGGAATGGAAGAATTTCTTGCATCATTAGCTTGCGGAGACATCCATTCCTTGAATTTTTTCCACAAGTCTACATTCGAGCTGGAATATTTAGCAAGCTTGACATGAACCATTCTAAAATATATGATTCTGGAATATGAGGGTCCTTCTGAAAACAAGTTTTTCATCATCCATAATAGCTGAAAGTCTTTATGCAGATAATTCACATAGTGGCTCCCTTTAGGATAACAGTCTTTTCATGTGTATTTCCAATTTTACTCTTTGCCTCTACCATCAATGTTTCATATGTCTCCCAAGGGAGAATATTTCCTTTTTGATCCCATCAAGATGTCAAAACAACCCTGGTTATTTTATCAAATAACACATTAAATCTTACCAATTCTTCTTTGACTTCCTTCAACTCTTTCTCTATAGTCTTCCTATATGAATTATTCATGATCATCTTGTTAAACTCCATCACACATTAAGTATTGTCTTCAATTCTAAAATCCTCCAGTTCTTGTGCAATTTTGGAATTAATAAAATCAATCAATCTCTTGGCATACGAGGCCTTGTTTTCAATTTCTCTTTATTTGCAACGATGATATTTTCTAGGTCTCTCACAATAATATTTTCTTCCCAATCAATAATTAATAAAGCCCACATGTTCTTGACAACATCAATGATGTCATTCCAAATAATCTCCCTGGCTTGTATAAGGGACATATTTCCCTCCACTTTCTCTTTTAACTCTTTGATCTCTTGATAGGGTGATAGTCCTGCCTATACTTTTTTGCATTATCCTTAGTCATGTGTAACTCATTCTATGTAACCTTGAGTACTTTATAAGAACCTTGCAAGTCCCTCTGAGTTTTATTTAAATAATTTTTTTTCCAATCTTAACTCAGTTGAGACTTAAGTTAACTAGGCAGCAGGGTCTTCTGAATTTGATGGAATAACCATTGTACAAAAATGATAATATGTCTTTTTCTGTAACATTTTACCTGTCTCTTTCAACTAAGATATTTCTTTATCTTTGGCCAGTAGATCTTGCAACAACTGCTCTTTCTCTGTCTCCACATGGGCTACTTCAATAGCCATAGTATGCTCACCTGTTGGAAGCTTAAGCTTCTTCTTCAAACTCTGAATTTGAAATTCAGCAAACTGCAACAGTTTCTGAATTTCTGGTCTGTCTTCGGAATCAATGCCAATTTTAACAATTATTTTCTTCAATTCCTCATTATGTGTGGAATAATCTCTTGGGTTCTCTTTTTCCAACTTCAATTGTTTTATCACTTTCCTCAACATGTTTTCATCTTTGGCAACAGCTGAAGTAGTCTTATTCAAATCATTAAATATTAACTGTCTTGTTTGCATGTGTAAGTTAATCTTATTAGGAAGAGGGGTTTTCTTAGCATCCACTATCAAATTAAGATTTCTGAAAGAGGTAATAGAAGTTACATTCATAGTTGAAGGATGGGAGAAATCTATCCTCAGCTTATCTTTTTCTAAGTCCATGGTTGTTAATAATCAAATTTTCTTGAGGGGAATTTGAGCCTCTAACTGAGACTCAATGTTATCTCTTATTTTCTTGTTCCTTTCTTCGATTTGTGAGAAAACATGTTTAACATTAGACAAAGAATCATGACTTGTACCTTTATGAAGAGGAGATGAAGGAGTACAATAAATTTCTCCCAGTTGTAAAGGAAATCCAAGCATGACTAAAGAACTACCCTCCTCCACTGTCTTTGCCTTCTTGGCTTCATTGTCTGCATCACTCTCCAAATCAATTAATTTCTCTCTTCCTCTTTTAAGCCCCTTCTCACGAGGATGAGGGGTTTCCACCTCCATCTGCACATATGCATAATTTTGTCCTCCATTTTCCAACTTCTCCATGTATGGCCTTGATTCATGAACAAATGGAGAATATCCATTCTCCACTCAGTTGTTTGAAATCACGTGGTATGGGTCATAAGCCCATTTTCCCTCCAATGAAAAATTCATGTCAGTCAGCATTTTTTGAGATGCTTTCAGGGCCTGTCTGATGTTTAAAATGAATGGCCCTATTGCCCTGGGTAGTTTAAACAAATGACCTTTATTTATTGGTACAAAATGGACCTGAAAAATATTAAGACCTTTCTTGATGAACTCCAAGGCAAACAATCTCATGGGAACAAATACATGTAATTTAAATGTATCTATATCATCTCCAAGTAATATAATTTCAGTATAGTCTTCATGAGAAAAGAAATCTCCATATCTCACATCTTTACTTAATTTCAAAAAGGACTGAGCTTCAGGAAATAATCTTGGTGTAGACACTCAATTTAAAATTTAATATACAATAGGAAGGAAATATGAGGTAAATTCAAGAAATCCTTCATTCCCACTTCCTTTCTTACTAGGTCTATCCAAAAGACCACTAACTATTTTTTTTTATTCACATCAACAATGTTCAACACAAACTTGGTAAAGCTATCCACATTACTATAAAGAAACAAATACGTGACCAAAGAACGAAACCTAAAACTGCCAGTGATTAATAAAATCATAAATTAATTATTGATAGCACTCTATAGATAAGTGGGAATATCCAAAACTACTCCAGGCTTCATCATTAAAGAAAACATTTCTAGAATTGACTTATCTACCACCATATCATCTTCTCTCCCTAGGATTTTGGCCAAAATTTTGATAATTGGTCATACATCTTCAACAAAGGAACTTAAAGGCCCCAGATGTGGGTGACACGTCTGACACGAGTGGATATCACATCTCACCCCACCCGGAATACAGAAATCTCCAATGCAATTCTTCACCTACGGCGAATCCAATTATTGTTAACTCCTCGCACATTCCTCATAGAACCAGAGATGAGGCTGAGCGGATAGGCATTGCATCACCAAAACCTGAAAAATCACCTCGCCCATACCACCATTAATGTCCATAATGCATGATCAACATCGCAGCCACACCTCCTCCCCTGTGCCTGCTCAGCTGCTCGAGCTCCATACACAGTTCTGTGCGAAGATCACTCATTGCCAACCTCACAGATCTCATCCTCACCCCTGTATAACCCTTAGATTTCTATGCCTTTTCTCACTCATCTGGTCACCTTTTCCTTTTGCTCTCCTCCTTCTGATATGGCTTCTCACTTATTCCAATCAGCTGCGAAGCCTTAGCCCCAAAGTGGATTTGCGCAGACTCCCTCTGCTTGTCGCTCTTCATCCTGTGATCTTGCCCCCCATTATTTGCAGCCCCTTCAACCCAATGTCACTCCTGCCTCCCCTCCCAAGTGTGTTATGGCTCCCAGACTATGCCAATGCACTATTCGTGGTGATCAGAAATAGGCCCTCTCAGATCATTACCATCGCGGCGAGGATAATCGCCTTGAATCGATTGACAGATCCTCGTACAACACCTCAGCGAGCCATAAATTTGATCCCAATTAGCGAGCAGATTCCTCCTGGGAATCGGTGCAAAGAGGTAGTTGAGGCGTGAGGAGGTCTACCTCCTCTCCCATAACTCACTCTCTGCATCACACGCCAGCTCCCCCAACCATTCTGACATGGGATGCTGAGGATACGAACATCTGGATCATGGACTCCGAAGAAATTTGGATGAAGGTTCCTAATAGGGTAGACCCAGACACCCCCATCCTCTGCGCTCCTGTAATTTTTCCCAAGCGAACTGTTGCCGACATGGAAGCTACTATGGAAGCTTCTATTACGCAAGCTCCTGCCTGTCCCATTAATGAGGAGAATCCCAATAGCAATGATGATGATGATGAATAACATCTGCACAGCTATTCAGTTTTACTCTATTTTTTTGTCTTATGTGCCTACAGGGATTTTCTATAATTATCTACACTCTAGCTTTTAAATGTACCAACGCTACTACACACAATGTAAGGCTTGCTCTCCAGTTTTGTCTCGGATGGCCTCCTCCCCTGAGGTAGACCAGAAACAACATTACAAAGGTAGGGATTGGTTAAGTGAAACTTACCAACCCTGCCTACAGCATATGTAATATTATGTTTTCGAAATTAATAAATTAGCTCAACTTACCAAAAAAAAACAAAGGAACTTAAAGGAAAATTGTCTGACTCCAAGGATAATTTTTCCTTTTCAGGCATGAGATAAAATATAATTTGGGTAAACTCAGGCCCTGACAATTCTTGAAAATATATAGAGAGGGATTCATCAGTAAAACTCACATATGACTCTAGAGAGGGGTAACAAATTGATTGCCTTAGCAACTGAGCTGACATCTGGAAGACATTTTCCCCCAATTGGTTCATGACAAAGCATTTTTTATGGTACATGGCAGAAATCAACCAATGGATAAACTCTGGAAACAAGTAGGTCTGTGGAACAAACAATGACAGGACTCCATACTTAATCAAAGAAGAGTAAAATGGGGGCTTTGATTGGTTTAGGACGACATGTTGATAAAATAGAGGGTGGTTTACTGTGGAGGCAATAACTACAATTTGTAGAATTCTTTCAGTAATAATCACATGCAAATGAACATTGTCGATGCATTTCAAACCAACTAGTGTGGTTCATCATCGGGACTAGGTGAGAGATCATATCAGGACGTTGAGTTTAAATAGATGTAGAAATGGATAAACTAGCCATTAGGATAATGGCTAGTTTGACTTTGAAAATTAAAATCGATTAATAACAGGTAGTTTTATTTATTTAATTAATTATTTAATAATAGTGATAATATATTAATATATATATATATATATATATATATATATATATATATAAGAAGAAAAATAATATATTTTATTTTATTTAATCAATTAATTATTTTATTTTATTTTTTTTCTTCTATATATATATATATATATTATCATTTTTTTTAAGAACGAGGGCTAAGGAAAAATGAAAAACGAAAACAATAAAAAAATAAGCAGCAAAGAAACAAAAAGCGAGCCTAAAAATCAAAGGAAACAAGATAAAGGGCAGACATTGTATGATGGATCACAGAAGCCAAAATTCTAAAAGAATCTACAATGTTTGTTTCTTTATCCATTAACGAGATGTGAGTGGAAGACCCAGCAATAACAACTTTCTTTAACATGTTGGACAAGTTTCAAGAACAGTTGCATGGGTTACCTGGTTATGTCGAGGTGACTAGTTGCTGACTTGGAAGCTGGTACGAAAATTGGAGAGCTTTAGCTGTTCGGAAGGTAGATGTGGACACAATGAGGACACACATCTCTTTTATAGGCAGAATAAGTGAGTGGCCGGAAAAAAATCATACGGGAGTGTAATGAATGGTGGAATGATTGACATGACCTTTGGAGGTGATGTGGAGGATGACGTTGAAGACATATCTGGCTCGCTTGTTGGTGTCGCGGGATCCATTGATTGTCTTTACTGTAGGGGGACTCCGCAATATGAAATCGATCATAGAGCAGTGCCCTGCAGTTTATCTGGGACGATCATTCTGGTCAACTGGAAGGGGCCAAATATTCCAATGGAGACACCCCACCAGTTAACCTTTGGTCACGTTGTGATCCCCCTCATGCTTCATCGTAGGACATATTTTCCCATCGACAGTACCATGATGTCACTTTCTCGTCTTTTAACACAATACGCCAAATGTGATCCCACTATCTGACACATTAACTCCAATCATCGCTTAGTACTTCTTTTAATTTTTATTTTATTTTATACATGTATATATATTTTTTAAAATTTCTTTGAAAGACATAAACTCAAATATACAACATATAAGAAAATTAAAACAGGCCACAACATCCCCTGTGGAGGGGTTTTTCCCTAGCCTGGAGCCTATTTATGGTGCTCTTGTTTGCATTGTGATCTTATTTATTGGTATTGTCTTGATGATGAACAAAAAATAATAATGTTGATGATGAAATAACATTATATCACGAGAATTGTCAATATAACAAGAGAAAATATTATAAAAGAAACAATGATTATGTTTTCCCTATTTTTTCTCAACATGTATGGTCTTGGAATATTTGCAATGTAGAAATATATCTTGCTTGAAATCAAATGCAATGCAAAACTAAATCATGAACCTCGTAGCCAAGTGATTAGTGGGCTAACGTTGAGCAGTACTTTGATGAGTTTTTTTCACGTATATGAATCCAACCATAGATAATCTTTCAAATCTAGATACGCGAATGAAAGTACCCACAAAACAAAGGGAGTATAAGTTAGATGTGATAAATAATTAATAAAATAGAATAAAAATCATACGAGTGCCTTATTCCCAATTAATAGAGTAATATTTTCTCCTATTTCCCTACATGAAAAATGACAGTTTATATTCACTCAAATAAAAACACAATTGTCAAAGAAATACAAATACTACATGAATTTTTTTCATGGAATTTTTTGTTATTTATTATAAAACTTTATGTAACTCCCACTCGGCCAAGACATACAATAAAAATATTAAAAAAAAATTGTTGCCTCACCTAAACCCTTACCATTTTGAGTTATTTTCTTCAAATAGTCATTTCACTTCAACATTTGAATTGAAACTAGTTTTCCTACACATATTCATGAGACCAATGAGGCAAACTTAGATTAAATTTGACCAAATATTAAATTTAATTTCATGAATAAATAATAATTAAAAATACTTGTGTGCATGGACACCTGAATGAGCTCCTCTTGGTTTCAAGAATAATTATTTGGAGTAGCTTAATCTTGGAGAAAACCTCCCTCCACTCGATGAAGTAGCAGTGAATTCAACATTGACTTTGTTCTTGCTTTGTTTGACTGAGGATATTTTTCTCCAACATTATCCAAATCCTAATTTATTCTCTACTGAACAAGGTCAACCACGTAAAGTTGGAATCTCTCATGACCCCTCCCCCTCCCCCTGACATCACTCTCAATTCTCCAGTACCCAATATATACTATATAGGAAATAGTTGAAATCAAGACATTAAGATAGATAAAAAAACAAATATAAAACATGCATTCATTCAGTCATTCGTAAATCCACAAAATATTTCATCTCAATAAATTGTATCATATAAAAATATGTTTACATAATATGAAACAATTTCATGTACATAAAGAGACATATATTAATTATTCATTAATATATAACATTCATTCATTCATTCATTAATCATAGACACAAAATACTTCATCTCAAAAAAAATTATCATCAAAAATATCTTTTCAAAATATGGTACATGATGTTTCTAATAGTCGTGTACTCATCACGTTGTTGAGCTTGCCGAAAGAGGGGTGGATCATCAGCTGTAACAAAAAATAAATGTTAAATTGAAATTTTTTTATTATTCATTAATAAAAATAGCAGTATATTTTTCTTAACTTTGTGCACTAGTTGACACTGTAATTTAAAAAATGAAACCATTACCACAATATAAAAACATAAAAGTGTAATTTTGTAGATACTTCTCATTCAGAGCATTGATACTGGTCAAGATAACCAATATTTCCTCCCATCTTCACCAATAGCGTGTATGGAATCTATGCAGGAGTATGTTTGGAAATCATAGATTCCCAAAACGCTACTAGTGAAGACATGAAGCAATATTGGTTGACTTGATCAATATTGATGCTTTGTTTGGGAAGTATCTGCAGAATTGTAATTTTCCATTTTGATATTGTGGTAATTATTTCATTTTTTAAGTTTTGAAGATTAGTTTTAGGTTTTGTTAATGTTTTCATTTTGTTTTTAAACACTAACGGATTGTGGAGATGCTTCAATGGTTGAACATTGTATTTCTCAAGAAGAGGACAACAAAGGAACACCCCCTCCCCCCACCCCCCCCCACATCATCTCAATTCCTCAATACCCAGTCTATCTACTATATAGAAAATAGTTATAATCAAGACATTAATATAAATAAAAAAAATAAATAGAAAACATTCATTCATTCATAAATCCACAAAATATTTCATCTCAATAAATTTTATCATAAAAAAAATGTTTACATAATATGAAACAATGCCATGTACATAAAGAGACATATAGAAATTATTCATTAAAATATCACATTCATTCATTCATTAATCATAGACACAAAATACTTAATGGGTTTAGGTGAATATATAAGAGGGGTTTGTATAAAACATTTAGGCAAGAGTGTAGTTGATGATGTTTTTAGATGCTTAAAATGAGAAATTTAACAGCATCGGAAAATTAATATGTGCACATTTATCCTTCAATATATTAGGTCTCAACCAAACAACACGCATGAACATTGTTTTTTAAACTAGGCATCTGAATTGTTGCACCATTTCAAAAATCTAGAAAGAAATATTGATCATGATTAAAGACTGAAATTCACTTTCTGAACAGGGTATTCGAATTAAGTTTGAAAACACATTGTCAAAATATTAGACTTAATTCGAAAACTACAGTCACCGGACTTGAATAGGACAAAGAGATCTTGCACATACATATATAAAATCAAAAGTCTGAATAAGACTATATAATCCAAGACCTATGTTCAATGCATATATCTTAATTATTAATATTGGATAAATATTGGCATATGTGTATGTGTGCATTATGAGCATGAGACTTATAGTATCGATCAAATGAAGAAAATAGAGAATATGAATAACCTATAGGATCCCATACCTATGAAATAATATTTTCTAGATCTTCTGAATTTGGATTAAGTACAATAAACTACCTTCATTAAACGTATACTAATTAACCTAGACTTAGTGTACCATTTGAAGCTAGAGACCCATGCAAATAGTGGAAGAATTCAAGTCTTACAAATTGACAGAATTTGAATAGAACCTCAAAGCAATATTATGACATTCAATGATTATTGGGATAATTCATAGATGAGTTGATACACCATCCCATGAAGCATCAATATTAGTCTCAATATATACTAGTTGACACTTTTGGAATGGTTGCTATATTAATTTCTACTATATTTATTGTAACTAATCTATATATTGGTTGTATTTTCTAATATATATTAGTCTAACAAAATTATAACATATATTAGTTGTTAATTCACAATACTTTGAGATTATGATGGAAATTTAAGTACACATGAGTGTAATTTCCATGATGGGATGTATGAATTGTCCTCCGCACATTGTCCATCAATGATTTGAATGGGCTAGAATTGGTTTTTCATCACCTCTCAAAATGACCCTACAGATGAAAAATTACCATTTCTATAATCATCACTTAACATTGTCTCATATATGACCCCTTTTACATATTATATGCATGAATTTCTAGCAGACCATCCCCTCTACCTAGTCTATGATTGGTTGTGAGAACATTTGAACAAAGTAAAATTTATAAGTAGGGGAGGCTTGTCAACAAAGATCTGTCAATTGTAATTTATTCACTTTTTATCACAATCAATCATAGGATATGTAGAGGGGGTGTTCTTCTATAAATTCATGCATATAATATATAGAAAGGGTCATCCATGAGATAATGTGATGTGATGATGACAAACATGGTAAATTTTCATCTGTCGAGTCATTTTGAGATGATGATGATAGACCAGTGCTAGCCCATTCAAGGTTATTATAATATTTAATGGGGAATTTTGGGACAATAATTCATACGTCCCACCATGGAAATTACACACATATGTACTTAAATTTTCATCATAATCAAAAATTGTAGTGATTAGGAATTGAAGCAGGAGTAGCTAGCACCTAAATTAGGAGACATGGTAGTGTATGGTGGAGTGGGATAGGTATACAAATTATTAAATGGTTGACTTATCATGGGAAAAAATTGTGTAAAGGCTTAGTTTAACATGTGAATCTGATTATAGGCTCTTGGTGTCCGTAATAGAGTTAATTGACTTATACTACGAATTTATCAAATATATGTTATTCTACACCCTCCGTGTATCACAAAAATTATGTTTACACAATATGAAACAAAACCATTCTAATTTTTTGCAATGTAAAAATCACAACTTTTTATTAAGATAGTCTAAATTTACATATGCACATGCCATGAGGCATTCAACCTCTCAGTAAAAAATGTGGTACTAAAAAAACGGGTTCTAAATAAACAAGTTCAGTAATTTTTTTATCAACTTTATTTCTTTTTTTTATATGTAATTAGCCAGGATGTCTTGATCATGGACCCCTTCAGATTTTTGTGGTCTCTGATGTAATATGTCTTTTTGCTGACTTAGTCCTACGACTATGTTGCTGCAAGTGGGGTCGAGCATCACCTACAATAAGAAATAAATGTTAAATTCATATTTATAGTTATTATTATTACAAATGTTTTATTAATAAAAATAGTATTATAGTGTTCTTTACCTGCTTCGGTAGTTGAGGGAAACAAAAAACTTTCGAATGTGGCCATATGTTCCTTTTCTTCTTTGGCCACATCATGTACATTCTCTGGTGTAGAAACAAGAAAGGTTATAATTAATACACCATTTTCATTTAAATATTTTTAATTATATTCGATACTAAATTTTTTTTTATAACACATGAAATACCTCCAGTACGGAGTTGAACATCAGTCTCAAGATTAGGCACTCCACCATAAGTAGGCTCATGTGTTGTATGTACATTTCTTGTCTAATTTTTACAATAAAGCGCATTACTTTATGGCCAAAAATAATAACCATATATTTTACAAGTAATGATTTATAAATGTTATTCGTTTATTTTATTTTCCTAAGTGTTATGTTCGATGTTGGAAGACTATGAAGATGCCAAGATTTTCCTCCATTCAACCACGGCTTGATATTCATGCTTGAAAACAAGATTTAGAACATGAATTTTTATTTTTCTATGATATTAAATTAAAATTATTAAAAATTTATAATTTGGATGCAAATTATTTTTTTATATACTTCCAATTTTTGTGCCCAGTTTCGGGTAACCACCCGGACCAAGACAATGTTGCCCATGTTTGGCTATTCTAGCCTGTGTGTCTTTGGAAGTATCAAGGAGCCTATATTTAAAACATTGAAAAAATTAATTGGGTGTCACAATGATGATAAAGCATCATAATTACATTATTAAATGTGCCCCATACCTTCTTAGTCTGGTTGGATTCTTCCATACTTTAAGAAGTGCTTTCTCATGTGCATCTTCCATGAGCACTCTCCACTCCATCTCTAAAATAAATGAAGGGTGATCATACGACCTAGCCCTTTCCAATTCAAACTTGTACTGGTCCCAAAAATATTTTAAATGTAGGCCAGCCTTTGAGTTAAATCCATATTTGTTGAAGGTTTTGTCACCGAACATGTGAATCATCCTGTCAATAATTTCCTATTTTAACTTGGAATTTTGGGATTTCCAATTTGTGCAAATGGTCAACCCAAATATTTCCAAGGTCATTGTTGAACCTCAAAACTGTTCTTATTTTGACACACTTTTTCATCATTTCTTCCTTCCTTAAAATCATGACTCCAATCAATGATAATTGACATAGTCCACATCATAGAAGGCATTTAAATGATTTCTACTTTAAATTATGATGTTTCTTATTATTTAGATGAATTTTTGTAATTAGCTATAGAATGTGTGCAATTCTGCAACTAATCGTTGTTTCTACAGGCACTATTATGGTTTGATAGGTTTTGAGAAGGAAATAAGGAAGCGGGTCATATGGGTATCTATGGAATGATCCACACATGGATCATATCCCATATAGTTGTTCGAATTCAAAGAGAATTTATACCTACACTCATGGTCAATATCGGTCAAAGAACGTGATCTGTGAACGAAATACTCTTGATTTTCTTTGACGTAGAAAATCGAGAGATGGAAATTAAAGAATTTGCTTCTATCCAAAATTCTAATCAGTTCTATTTTTTATCTATAGGTGGAAATGCCTCATACAGTTAAATATGAAACTTGTATAAATATCGGTCTTTTGAAACCAGGAGATAGTCCTAATTTGGTGATAATTTGGTGTACGTTTTTGAAACTCTGTTTTGATAATAAGAAGACCATTTCCAGATCTTTTGATGTGCACGTAGTCTATTAGATTTTTGACTCATTCTGTTGCAGAGGGCCCTTACATAGAAAGGAGGTTTTTAATTTTTTTTGTAGTTTGATTTCTGTCATTTAATTCCCATTGATTCGTTATTTTTACTCTTGTCAAATCATAGTTAAATTCACATTGTTTTCATAGTTAGATTCTTGTCAATTCATAGTTTAATTTTCTTACTGTTTTATAGATTAGTTTCATGAATGATCTCTTAAATTATTTTCCAATTAGCTTTGTAATCTTATGCTCGCTAAGTCATCTCAAGAAAGTGGCTCTGTGATTTTCCAATTGGATCAGATTTGGGTATTTGGTCATATAGCAGTTGTAGTTTTCTTTAAAGATTATTTGTAATTGCTTTTTTATTTCAATCAACACTGTCATTCAAATTCTTAATAATATTATTTATGTTTTTAATCCATGGATTATAATTAGGACGGAGTTATATTAGAGCTCTGTTTTTTTTAAATAGAACAAATGCTCTATTTTCATAGGACTGAAGCTTTCAATGGATAAGATAGGAAATGATTTCATCTTATCATTTGAATGCACTTAGATTTAGAATAATGCTTTGCTTTAAACTAGTTAGATATTTTTCATATATTTTTTGCCAACCTACTAACATTTTTCAAAGTTTGATTTATTTTTATGCAATTTATATTAGTTAATGAACATTTCCTTTTATTCCTTCTTTTAGATTTTATATTCCATTAAAAATATTTTTTAATTCAATTTATTTCCTTATAATAAAAACAACATTTCCTTTTCTTCCTTCCTTAAAAATTAGTTTTCATCATTAAAATTCATTCAGAATTGATTATTCACTAACATTTAAAGATTTCATTTCTTAGACCAATTTTCAGACATAGATACAAAATCCCCAAAACAACATAAACATACACAACGAAGTAATAAAATAAGATTACCTAAGCATATATAGTGCACCACACTTCATCAAATTACTAACCTCTGTCAATAATTTGTGATAGCAATTGAGACATCAAATTGATTAAAAAATTTGGCAATGCTGTCGAGGATCGAATCCGGGTCACCCGCGTGATAGGCGGGAATACTCACCACTATACTACAACGACCAGGTAGTGCCACACCACCATATCAAACTCATATTCCATTTTTCACCTCAAGACGTAGACTTCCTAAAGTCTTAAGATCAGAAATCCAACCAGGGGATTCTCCAACTTCATCTACTGAAGTAGTCTTAGAAGAAGAAGATCCTAGATCTCTAACAGAAGGAGTAAAATTTTTCACCTCTACAAGAGAAAATATTATAGCTCAAGAGTTATAAATCCCTAGCGAGGAAGAAGAAGAAGAAACTTTCTTCAATATTCTATTGATAGAAGAACCAGAGGAAGAAAAATAACTCTACAGTTAGAACCTTACATTAGCTCTAAGGAATATACAATGGAAGAAGAAGGAGGAGGAGGAGAAGTTCTGAATGGAGATTCCTTAAGAGGAGGAGGAAGAGGTAGAGGATGATGTGGAGGAAGAGATGGAGGAAGAGATAGAGGCAGAGGCAGAGGAGATCCTAACTTTGTTGGATTTCCTATAGTTGATGAGGATACAAATTTTACAATGAAAAATATTTCACCTTCTATCCTTCCCAATTTCCATGGATTAAGGACTGAGGATCCTGAAACATTTTTATTTGAATTTGAATTATTATGTAGATCTTATGACTACTTATAAGAGTCTCAAAAATTGAAACTATTCCCTGCAAAACTCAAGGGTGCAACTCTAAAATGGTTCATGGGTTTGATAACACAATCTATTAGGACATGGGATGAGATAAAAAGTGCATTTTTTCAAAGATATCTGAATTATTGCACACCTATTAATAGGAAGGATGAAGTATTTAAAATTATGCAGAGAGAGGATGAAAACTTATAAGAATTAATTGAGATTCAGTTATAATATCAAGAGATCTAAGATGGAACATCTTGATCAAGATACTTTAAAATCTCTCTTATTGAAATCCGTAAGAGATGAATCCATAGATATCCTTAACATTATGGGAAAAGGAGATATATCTAAATTACCATTACCTAAAATTATTGAATTGTGCATTCGTCTCTCAAGAGGAAAATCAAAAACTGGGAAAAATACAAGATATCCTATTCTCTCTAGAGTAAATAAATCTGCAACTGGAATAGTGAGTAGGGAAGAAATTGGAAATATGATTGATGAATTTAACACAAATATCTTATGGAGTCTCAGTGAACAAATAGACACCCTGAAATTACATAACAAACATAAAGATGAAACTAATGCCTTAACTATTTTGTGTCCTAAATTTAGAAAGAAACATGCTTTAAGAGAATGTCATATTGATGTAAAATTCATAGAGACCTGTGTTATTTTTGCAGAAAATCATGAAAAAAAAGTCCCTCTATACCAAGTCTTAAGGTTGTCTTTCAATAATATGAAGTAACTCCATCTCCAGTAGATAATCTTTGTTTTGTCTCTATAAGACCATGGCAGGGGCCACAAACTCAAGGTTTTAATAACCAAATGTATAATTAGCCCCCACCAAACAATTGGAATTCATCATGGCAACAACCTTGGACACAAGGGATGCAAAATCCTTATGGCAGATACTTTGAGTATCACCAGTATCCACAATCCTATCCAAACTATCCTCCCCAACATTTTCCACAAAAAATAAACCACCCCAAATCCAAAATCAGAATCCACAACTGTCATTACCATTTCCACAAAGAACAAATAAACTACCTGCCCAACCATTACCAAACCCAAATAAAAAAAATGCTCAAAATGCTTATAACATAGAAGGACAAAACTTTACAGATTACATGATTACCCCACTTGATCTTAACAATGTCCAACTTAGATCTGGTAGAATATTAGAAAGGGAAACACCTCTTGTTGTTATTCAAGAAAAAGATGATTTTGATGAAGAAAATTCTCTACAACAAGGTAAAAATTCTGAAAATGAAAAACAAAAAGATCCAATAAACTCAACCCCTAAAATAGATCAACCTTCAGTATTTTTTTCTAACCCTCCTTTTCCTGAAAGATTGCAAATCAATAGAGGAATAGAAAAACAAAGTTTGTTTCCTAATTATGATTTTCTAGATGAACTGAAAAATGGTTGTATCAAAATTCCTTTGTTACAGGCCATTAAAGAGATTCCTATTTTATCTAAAAAAATAAGAGAGTTGAGCATGAAAAAATCAGGAAAAAAAACAAAAGAAATAAAAAGTATTCAGTTAGTAGGAAAAATTGTTGATATTATGATGGAAAAATAGTCATACAAAAATATTTGGACCCACGAAGTCCAATTGTAAAAACACATATCAATGGCATTGAGATTCCAAATACATTAATTGGCTTAGGAGCAGCCATCAACATCATGAGAAAACATACTATGGAACAACTTAGGCTTCCAAACCTTCAATATACACCAACATTACTACAATTAGCAGATGGATCAGTAATCAAGCTAGATGATGTATAAGAATACATATATGTGTCCTTAGACTCTTGGGAAAATCATGTTGACTTCATGATGCTAAATCCCAAGAACAACCTAGGGGGGCATCCATAATTTTAGGAATACATTGGTTAGTTACAACTAATGATTTCATTAGTTGTAGATCCGGTGATATGTTTATTTCTGATGACAACTCAACAAATAAATTCACTCTATATCCTTCAGCAAAAACAATCACAGAAATAGCAGATGAAGAATGGATGGATGGTGATAATGAGATACAACCTCTCTTTACTATTTCTCATATTAGTGAAGAAAGTCAAATCTTAAATTTAATAGAAAACTTTGAAACATCTTCACAATGTGAAGATGATTATATTTTTCAAGAACAATACAATATTGAATACTTTCCATTTATACAAATGTCTTTATATTCTATGAAATAATTTCGTAACTCTATAGTTGAAATCTTTCCAGGGAAATATTTAAACATAAACAAAAACTTGGAGAAATTCCAACAAAAAGAGTTAATCAAAACATTACAAAAACATTCTTCTGCATATGCATGGGAGTACATTTACATGAAAGGAATTATTCCTGAGACTTGTATACATCATATATAAATTTAGTAAAACTCTAGGCCTATCAGGCAACCTCAAAGGAGGACGAACCCAAATCTTAGGGAAATTGTGAAAGAAGAATTGCAAAAAATTCTGAATGTAAACTTCATCTATCCAATTTCAGACAGTCAGTGGTTTCTCCCTTGGTGATTGTAATTAAAACTAATGTTAAATGGAGGGTATGCATTGATTATCGAGATTTGAATAAGGCTACTCTAAAAGATCATTTCCCATTGCCTTTCATAAATCAAGTATTGGACACATTAGCAGGAAATAAGTATTTCTCATTTTTGGATGGTTTTAGCGGTTACAATCAAATTCAAGTAGCACCTGAAGACCAAGACAAAACCAAATTCACATGTCCATGGGGAACCTATGCTTACCGAGTACTTCCTTTTGGATTGTTCAATGCATCTGCAACATTCCAGAGGGCAGTATTATGAATTTTCTCTAATATAATACATGATTTTGTGGAAGTATATATGGATGATTTTACAGTTTATGGAAATTCATTTGAAGAGGCTCTTGAAAACTTGGAAAAGGTTCTTAAAATATGCAAAGAAGAAAATATTTCATAAAGTCATGAAAAATTCTTTATGATGTTTATTGAAGGAATTGTTTCAAGACATCACATTTCAGGGGATGGAATTAAAGTAGACTCATCTAAAGCTGAAGTCATCTCCAAATTATCAATTCCAAGTTGTCAAAATGATTTTAGAAGATTTCTAGGATGTACATCTTACTATAGAAGATTGATAGAAAACTTCACAAAATATCATCTCCACTCTTCAAAATGCTTACCAAAGATTGTGAATTTAGTTGGAATCTTGATTGCCAATTGGCATTTGAAATTCTAAAAGAAAAAATTTCTAAAGCACCCATCTTAAGAGGTCCAAATTGGAAAATACCTTTTCAAATTTCAACAGATGCTTTAGATACATCTCTGGGAGTTGTACTAGGACAAAAATATTTGATTCCCTATGCCATCTATTACACAAGTAAAATTTTGACTCTTGCTGAGTTAAATTACACTGTAACTAAAAAAGAATTTCTAGTTGTTGTCCATCCTATTAAAAAATTTAGACACTACATCACTGGCTATGAAACCTTTATTCACACAGACCATTATACAATTAGGTATCTAATGAATAAATGTATCACTAATAACAGAATCACAAGCTGGTTATTACTCCTGCAAGAATTTAACATCACCATTCTAGACCGACCTGGAAAACAAAACACAATTGTTGATTTCTTGTCTAGAATTTAAAACAACAATAATGATACTCCAGTAGAGGATAATTTTCTTGATGAATATCTCTTTAAAATATCTACTAAATCCCCATGGTTTGCAGATTTTTCTAAATATTTAGCTACAGGAAAATTTCTAGCATACTTGTTTCCTAGAGAGAAAAGAAGAATTATTCAAAAAAGTGCATTATACTTATGGGTTAATGATGAATTGTATAAAACAGTTTCAGATCTCATCATCAGAAGGTGTGTTCAAGAATATGAAACGCTTGAAATTATAAAGGCATGCCACGATGAACCTTGTGTTGGACACTTTTTTGATAAGAGGATTGCCTATAAAATCCTTCATTTATGATATTATTGTCCATCCATCTTTAAAGATGCCAAATAGTATGTCAAAATATGTGACAATTGTCAAATAATTGGGAAACTTGTTCCTACAGATGAAATTCCCTTACAACCTCAGGTACTCATCAAACCATTTGAAAAATGGGCCTTAGATTTTGTTGGATCAATCAGTCCACCATCAAGACAAAAGAGGTACATTCTGGTTTGCACTGACTGTGTCACTAAATGGGTAGAGGCTAAAGCACTTTCTCTTGCTAATGAAAATGTTGTAATTTCATTTCTCTTTGAGGATATTTTCACTCGTTTTAGTGTCTTAAGAGAAATTGTGGCAAATCATGGATCTCAGTTTACATCTAAGGTGGTGCAAAATATTGTGGATGAATACAAGGTTAAACATAGAAATTCCACTTCATATCATCCACAAGAAAATGGTCAAGTGGATTCCATCAATAAAATGATCGAGGTAGTCCTTACAAATATTGTACATCTACATAGGAAGGATTGGGCATATAGGCTTCCTGAAGACTTATGGGACTACCAGACTACATGGAGGAATACAACAGGACATACTCCCTATGAACTTATTTATGGGAAGCAATTCGTATTTCTTATATAATTTCAGATCAAAACCTTCAAGATAGTAGTCAGATTAGAACTTAATTTATCAGAAACCCAAAAGCACAGAATGGAGCAACTTAATGAGCTTGATGAGATCAAGCAAGATGCAATTCAAAGAACCAGTCTAATCCAGCAACAAAGGTCCAGATGGCATGATAAGTACATAAAAGAAAGAAAGTTTCAAGCAAGATATTGGGCACTTTTGTTCGATTCAAAGTTAAAATACTTCCAAGGAAAATTTCAGACTCATTGGCTTGGGCCTTATGAGATCGAAAAAGTCTTTGTCAATGGAGCAGTCAGGATAAGGAAAATTGATGAAGAAAAGGTACCTCTTCTTGTGAATGGACATTGATTAAAAGTCTAGCATAAGCCAATTACAAAGGAGTAATTTATCAAAAAAATTAAAAACAATACTGATATGAAGTAGGTGAAGAAGAATCCTTCTTCTTCCCCAACTTAGTCTTATTTTTATTTTCATATCTAACAAAAGCATAAATAATATATATATATATATATATATATATATATATATATATATATATATATATATATATATATATATATATATATATATATATATATATATATATATATATATATATATGAAAACCAATCAATGATTGGCATCCTTATACAGAAAATACAAGATGAAAATCATATTTTTGACATCTTATATTTTCTCCCATTCTAAAAATTCCCAAATTCTCTGTTCCCTTTCTTTCTCTAAAGAAATAAAAGAAGTAGCTACAAAATTGCTACAATTTTGCAGCTCTCAAGAGATTCTGCAGCTTTGTTACATTTTCTTACAGCCTACTGAAGCAAACATACTAACCAGAAGAAATTGAGGACTCCATTGAAGATCATGCTGAAAGGATACCTGAAGAATTAACACAAAGAAAAGAGAAACAAAGGTTAGTTCCAAGGTATGTTACAAAAATTTGTTTAAATAATAAGACCAAAAAAATTAGTATATATAATTTAGATGATCATATGCTGCCTCAATATGTCATCATTATAATTTATTGTATTCGGATTCACATCACAATTTCATATTCCGACCATAGCATCTGTATCATATCTCATAATAATCCATATTGATTTTCCAATTAAATGATTAGCGGTCATATCTTACTTCTGTAACCCACTCATCCATGTTCCTAAACCCTCACTGAATATCTATTTGACCTATACTTCTCCACAAACCTTCGACATCCTTAACCCAGAGCAGCAACCTCAATTCACTCGATCAAAGAAGCACAGTTCTAAAGGTGAAAATCCTCACAACAAAGACATGGCTCTAATAGTGAGAATTGAACCTGTGGGAGAAAAATTCATGGAGGGTTATCCTCGGATAAAGGAAATGTTTTAAAATGTGAAATGTCTTCGGTTTATATAGAAGTTCGATTGGTTTCATAAGGAGGTCACCAAGTCCTTTGTAATATCTTTTGACGAGATAGAGGTCGAAATTGGAGATATAAAATTCTCAGTGACAAAATCCTTTGTGGTCGAAGCTACAGAACTCCCGAAAACTAGTGAGAGATGGTTTAAGAACAAGGAAATTAACAGCGAAGAATGGAAATTTAAACTGAAGAATCTAGGTATGGACACTACTATTTACAAGAAAGGAATTCCCAGTTCAATACTCAAAAACAAATGGATAAATATGCTTTTAATTTTACAAAAGTTTGTTACTTGTGAGGGCAGATTTCGTTGTATTTTTGTTTATCATGCCCGATTGTTAATGAACTTTTTGGAGTATGGAGAAATAAACCTCCCATACTTCCTGTTGAAAAATCTAAAGAAAATTTCAACAAATGTTCAGAAAATAATCCAATTCTTAGAAAATACCATGCACCATCATGGATTGATAAAGATACTTATTGAATTCCATCTAAAAAGTGTAGGAGATTCCTGGGAAATTTTCCTAATCGTAAATAACTTTCAATATGAAGCATCAGAACAGCCTAAGGATGAAAAAACCATAAAATTAGAAGGAGAAAGCTTGATACATGCATTGAGAATAAATCCTCACCTTAACCAAAGTAAGAAGAAGAAGAACTCACCATTGCAGAGTTAATGAAAAATAAAAAACAAAGTGGAGTAAAAAAGAGAGGCCATGTAGAGAAAAAGGGAAAAGTTACAATTTTAGAATATTTAAACCCTCCACAGCCAAGGAGAAGCTCTATAATTTGAAAAACCTTGAAGAAGACACCATCCGACAAGAGGAATAATTTGTTAATTTAGATGAATAACCCCAAGTTCCATCGCTGATCACTGTCTCTCCTACACATAGTATACACTCTCCTATACGTAGTCCTGTATGCAACCAAGCATAAAATCCCCAGAAATTGACCCAACGCAGTAGGAGATATATGACTATATTGAGTCATTGGGAAAATACATGAAGAATAAAATCCAAGTGTGGAATAGCATCCTATTAGTCCACAAGAACCTCTGCTAAACACCCTCAAGCAAGAAATTTATGAGCTGGAGATACTGAATAAGCACATTAAACAAGCAAATGAAACCCTGAAAGAACATAATAATTTGGAGAAGCTCATCAGTGATAACACTATCTTACATTTGGGGTTGTGGTATAAAAAGAATAAGAATCTAAGGAAAAAGAACAAATCTATGAACAAGAAAATCATCAACCTAAAGTACAAACTCCTTATGAGAAAACCTAGAATGGAAATCACTTCAAGGAAAGGAAAGAAGAGGAAGTTGGATGTATTAGTAGAGATATCAGAACAAATGCAATAGGAGGTAAAGGCTCACAATTTTGGGAATTGCATGAGGACATGCAATGGTCTCTTAGTGGGGGTATGTTGAACCTCAAAATTGTTCTTATTTTGACACCTTTTTTCATCATTTCTTCCTTCCTTTTCACAAACTGATGAATCCAATCAATGATAATTTACATAGTCCACATCATAGAAGGCATTTAAATGATCTCTACTTTATATTATGATGTTTCTTATTATTTATATGAATTTCTGTAATTAGCTACAAAATGTGTGCAATTTTGCAGCTAACCATTATTTCTACAGACATTGTTATGGTTTGAAAGGTTTTGAGAACAAAATAAGCGGGTAATATGGGTATCTCTGGAATGATCCACACATGGATCGTATCCCATCCACTTGTTCAAATTCAAAGATAAATCGTGCCTATGCTCATAGTCAAGATCGATCAAAGAACGTGATCTATGAACGAAATACTCTCGATTTGAAATGATGTAGAAAATCGAGAGATGGCCATTAAATAATTTGCTTCTATCCAAACTTATAATTTTAGTTCTACTTGTTATCTATAGGTGAAAATGCCTCAAAAAATTAAATCTGAAACTTGTATAAATACTGGTATTTTGAAACTGGGATATAATCCTAATTTGGTGATAATTTGGTGTATGTTTTTGGAACTTTGTTTTGATAATAAGAAGACCAGTTCTAGATCTTTTGATGCGTGCGTAGTCTATTAGATTTTCAGCTCATTTTGTTGCAGAGGGCCCCTACACGGAAAGGGGGTTTTTAATCATTTTTTAGTTTTATTTCTGTCATTTAACTTCCTGTTGATTCGTCATTTTTACTCCTATCAATTTATAGTTAAATTCACATTGTTTTCATAGCTAGATTCCTATCAATCCATAGTTTAATTTGCTTACTGTTTTATATATTAGTTTCATGAATGTTTTCTTAAATTAGTTTCCAATTAGTTGTGTAATATTGTGCTCGCTAAGTCATCTCAAGAAAGTGGCTCTGTCATTTTCCAGTTGGATCTGATTTGGATATTCGGTCATACAACAATTCTAGTTTTCTTTAAACATGATTTGTACTTACTTTTTATTTCAATCGGCACCTTCATTCAAATTATTAATAATAGGATTTATGCTTTCAATCCATGGAATAGAATTAGGACAGAGTTAGATTAGAACTGTGTTTTTTTTCAATAGAACAAATGCTCTATTTTCATAGGACTAAAGCTTTCGATGGATAAGATAGGAAATGATTTCATCTTATCATTTGAATGCACTTAGATTTAGAATGGTGCTATGTTTTAAACTAGTTAGATATTTTTCATAGATGTTTTTCCAACCTACTAACATCATTCAAAGTTTGATTTTTTTTTATGCAATTTAGATTAGTTAATGAAAATTTCCTTTTCTTCATTATTTTAGATTTTATATTCCATTAAAAATTGTTTGTAATTCAATTTATTTCCTTAGAATAAAAACAACATTTCCTTTTCTTCCTTCTTTAAGAATTAGTTTTCATCATTAAAATTCATTTAGATTTGATTATTCACTAGCATTTAAAGATTTCATTTCTTAGTCCAATTTTGAGACATAAGATACAAAATCCCCAAAACAACATAAACATACCCAACGAAGTAAGAAAACAAGGTTATATAAGCATATATAGAGCACCACACTTCATCAAATTACTAACCTCGGTCAAAAATTCATGATAGAAATTTGATACATCAAATTGACTAAACAGTCATGTCATACAAACACCTATAAAATACATCATTTCCTGCAAAATGATATTATCATTAGTTTAAAATAATCACAGGCTATATGTTAATTTAATTTATGGTGTACTTAATTTTTAAAACACTTCTTAAATACTTGGAAGTTTCTCTATTTTCATAGGTACATTGTCAAAATCTACCAAAAATGTGATTGGTAGTGATCCCATGCTAGTAACACAATAAGATCCAGGAAATATAATTTCAAATTGTGCAATTGTATCGTCCTCTGCATCCACAACATCATGTGTAGATATTGTTGTACGTTATTCAAGGGATGCAGATCCTATTGTGGGTGGCTAAGTGTTGTACCAGTCTTAATGACCGAAGACTCACTCATAGGTGGAGCATTGGCATTGCTGCCAACGTCGACCTAGCCCATAGTCGTAGCATGAGGATAGAACTCCACCAAAAAATCCTATAAAATAAAGAGTTTTTTTATAAATGATGAGATAACTAAACCATAAACAAATAATTGGGATAATTAAATGAGATTCTCACCCCATACTGACAAACTTGTTGCAACAAGGTTTTGATTTCACATTTTATCTCATTTGTCTAAGGCTCAATCAGAACTAAAGAATTAAGTTTCTTTTTTTCTTTGAATTTAAGCTCCCTCATTGCTTGCATTGGATCGACAGACATAAAAATTGCATCTTCATTAACATCTTCCTCATGAGCATCTTTGGAATGCACTAAGGTTTGTGCCCTCCCCTTATCTCCATGTTTATAAAATAAGTATAATTTTCAATTCATCCACAATTAATCATCATTATATTTATAATAAAACCACTATTGACATATTTCTAAATTTATATAGAAACTTCACGTAGTAAATGACAATCATAACATACAATAGGCATTGCTTAAAAGTTGGGTAAAATTGAATACATATTGCCTCCATAATAGCAATATTTGTATTTATTCTATTCAAATTG
Organism: Pinus albicaulis; assembly: GCA_034641835.2. Taxonomy (NCBI): domain Eukaryota; kingdom Viridiplantae; phylum Streptophyta; class Pinopsida; order Pinales; family Pinaceae; genus Pinus; species Pinus albicaulis. The sequence continues at coordinate 573,311,310 of CM076572.1, forward strand.
TAATCAATGAGAAACTCCTCCCCTGTAGTTATTTATTTAATGCAACATATGAATACATGGTTTCCTTCACGTCCCTGGAATATTCAATTGGGTTTCATATTTGTGGTGACGGTTCGTGTACTATTTATAAACCCTGCAATATTCCCTGCTGCTTTTGGTCTTCCATCAATATACATAGTCATGCCTTTATTTTCATCATTCTCTTTTAGTTGTATATAATTTTTGGCCACTCCATATCTTCACATAATTTTGGTATATTGGACTAGTTGTACCCAATCATTGTAGTTGTAATAGGGGTTGACATACTCCATCATTTTAGTTGATCCTTCGTAACATACCTTTATACCATCCATGGAAAATAGCCCCAAACCATGTAATTACGATGAGGAAATGTGGTATATCCTTTCATTGTCATAGAAATCAGTGTTTATTTTAGGAATATCATTCCCATTATTTCACTATATTTTTTTACTTCAAGGAAACCTCGATGTCATATATTCTCTTATTATCATAATAACATGCCCCCATTTAGCGAGAAACATTTTCATGCATCTATTGAATTTTTTCTAATGTTTTCACCTATAGTTGATCTTCACCTGCTAGATGACGTAGCAAATGTTTGGTCAATTTATTATATCCTACCTGAACTTATGTCACTTGACGAAGATAGATCTAAAAAATACATGTTTGGTTGAACTTAACTTCCTATAACAATCCATCAAATTAGAGAAATTGTAAGCAAATGTCATAAGGGATTTTGAAAAACGTCTTGACGAAACCATAAGAACATTATATTAGTACAATTGATTTATAAAGAAGTTCTTTGAATTTAAAATATTCAAGTAATATTTAAAAACATGAGAACTTGAAAACCTATTCATCCTAACCATTGAACTCACTTGATAACTTGAGAAATCAACATAATATGATAGCATTTAATCTTCCATTACAAAAAATTACCCACATAATTTGATATATTTAAGAATGTAACTAGTTTAGGTGGAATGAAATGAATTTGTTTTGCGAGATGTCGAGGTTATTAATATTTGTAGCTTTGGAGGTACTCCAAACCCTAGGGCATAGGTTTTTGGAGGAATTGGCACACAAAAGTGACTTGTGGGCTAAGTAACCAAGCCCTTGGGCTTTGCACCCAAGCATGTGGGTGTGGAACCATGAGGCATTTCGATGATTTGTGTAGAAATTATTGTGTATATCATAAACTATTCATGAAATTTACTGAATCACAAGACTGGAACTACTCTATTGATCTGTGGAAGCTAATTCATGATCAAGAAAACAAATCATTAACATGCATCAATATTCAACACACATACACATATATCTATCTAGGGGAAATAAACTGCTCAAAACCCCTTACTATCTATATTGCATTAATCAAAGAATCTAGATGAACACAATATAGTTTACTGAAGCTTGAGCTCAACCTGCACCTGTATCTTCTATCCTCTGCCTGACTGACTGAACCTAGCCAATACTTAGCCTCATTTTTGAGCCTCCAAGATCTTATTTCCTTGTGTTTTTCCCTTGGAAAAAATGCCCTACTTTTTAGGAATTTCTCACCAAGGAATTGTGCAATTACCATAGGTCAATTATCTGATTGCATGCACCACCTGTATAACTTGGATTAGTTTACAACTTATATTACACTTCCCTTGGACTCCAATATCATCTGGGTAACTCACATTATCTGCATGCATCAGTTAATTTGGGTTGATTGATCAGTTAACTAGATGACCACTGAGTGTGAATAAAGTTACACTGCACAACTTGACCCTCCACTAGTTTCTACAATAGTTGGAACTAGTTTAACTGACAATAACTCAACTTAATTGAATTAGATTGCTACAAATTAGAAATAAATAATGTATAAATAAACTCAAGTGTCTCCAACTTGAATTTACTAAGTTACTAAGTGAAAAAAACCATGTAACCTCAGTTGAATACCTCCAAGTATTCTCTTGAAATTGAAATTTTAATTTTAATCTAGTTTGACCAAGGCAAAGTCAAAACTAGATTTTGTTGTTGCATTTTTTACACTCCCTCTCAAAACAAAAAGGGATTATCTGCCACCCCAATCCTGCCTCTATGGAACTCTAATTTACCTCTTGATAAGGCTTTTGTCAAAATTTTTGCATTATGTTCCTCTGTCATAATGTACTGCAACAACATGATCCTCCTCTTCACACAATCTCGTAGATGGTGATACCGGATAACTATGTGCTTGCATTGATCATGAAAAAATGGATTCTCAAAGAGTTTGATAAAACTATGATTGTCATAGTAAATCATAGTATGATCCATCATCTAACCAAATAAACCAACAAGAATCTTTCACATCCATATATCCTCAAAATTTTCTTGAATGGAAGCCATGTACTCTACTTATGTTGAGTTGAGTGCCATAGATCTTTGCTTCCTACTATACCAAGAAACTATTGTTGGCCCAACACTGAAAAATTCCTCCTGAAGTGCTCTTTTGGTCTGATGGACTTCCTACCCAATCTGCATCTGTGAATCCTTGCAGCTTCACTCCCTCTATCCATCTGTACCAAAGTCCAAATTGAGTGGTGTCTATGAGGTACCGTAGTACATTTTTAGTATCCCTCCAAAATGATTTAGTCGGTCGAACCATGACATGGATCAAAAGGTTGAATACATAACATGTGTTTGGTTGTGTGTTCATGAGATACATGAGTGAACCCACCAACCTCTTATACATATCATCCACTTCGTCACCTGAAGTGGATTCATCTTTCCTCCAATTCATCGCTAGAAGAATTCCATGGGTTTTCATCAGTCCATGTGGAACTTCTAAAGTATCTCGTTGGCATACTTTCCCTAAGATACAAAGAGTTCCCTGTCTCCTTATCATACTTCAAAACCAAGGAAATAGTGCATCAACCCCATGTCCTTCATTTAGAACTCCCTTGCAAGGTCCTCCTTACAAGACCCGATAAGTTGTTCATCACCAGTTAAAATCAAGTCATCAACATATAAGATTATAATCAACAATTTACCTTCTGCCAAAATGTGGTAAAGGTTTGCGTCTGCGTCATTTTTGGTGAAACCCAAACTGGTGAGGTAGTTATCGATCTTGGTGTACCAAGAACAAGGTGCTTTCTTCGACCCATACAATTATCGCTTGAGTCTGAACACATGTAACTCTTTGTCAAAGGTCTCAAAACCTTCTGGTTGTTCAATGTACACCTCCTCCTCAAAACTCCATTAAGGAATTTTGTCTTCACATCCATCTCATGGATCTTCCACCCCATCTTTGCAACCAAAGCAAGAATTGATCTGATCGAAGAGTACCTTGCTACAGGAGAAAATGTCTCTTCATAGTCAATCCCTTCTACCTGAGAGTACTCCTTGGCCACAAATATAGCCGTGTGCTTCTCTATGCTTTTTTACGCTACATGCTTTACCTTGTAAATCCATATTGAACCTACCACTAATTTATCTGTTGGTCTTGGGACCACTTCCCAAACATTGTTTCTGACAATAGAATCGCATTCCTCTACCATAAAATTAACCCATATAGGATGATCCATTTCTTCCTCAAACAAGGTTGGTTCTATATATACTAGCTCAGACATCAGAGACATGTAGCTAGTGTACTGATTCAATGACCTCCTATACCTACACTATGATGTGGGTGCACCCACATTCTCTTTAGAATCCTGCAATAATTTGTCGAATTCCCTGATTTTTTCGTTCCTTCCCTAGATGTCCCTTCTTGAGTGGTTATCTCCACTCTCTGCTCCTCTACATGTGGTTTCCTCCACTCTCTTCTCCTCTGCATATGGCTACTCCACATCTTCTTGAGGTTCCTCCTTTGGAGTCAAAATCTCCTGATCTACATGCAATTGAAGCTCACTCTCAAGGGAACACTTCATTTCCTTCTCCTCATCAAACTTCAAATCTCTACGAACAATTGTCATCCTAAGATATGGCAGGTGTTTGTGTCCAAATATGAACAAGATTCAATCCTTTTTCCACATAAATTATCAACTCGAGGGTGTTAGTTATTTCAATACTAACAGCAAATTATATGCAGATACAAGCACATGGTCCGTTGTAGATCACAAGTTTAATCTATAACACAAATACCACTGTAACAGCAATGAAATGAACTGTAGAAATAAAGGCATCCATAGCAATTAACGCGATTGTAACAACAAGTAAAGAATCACACCAAACACAGTACTGCAAGGAAAAAAAAGAAGAATGAAGCACCTGATCACAAGAGTGGCCCCAACTCTTGGATCAGGGCTGCAAAAACTCAAAGATTACAGGAGAAACAACGAGTTGTTGTATATTCAATTAATAATAGAAAGATTAATTACAAAGTCTGTGTATCCAAAAAAGGGTCTCCCCATTCATAGCACGTAGGCCTCTCTATACAATAGTCCTGAAACCCCCAATTCCCCCCAATGACTTCGTTGTTACAAAAATACATATTGTTACAATGGAAACTGAATTTCCCAACAAGAAACCATAAGAAAGCCAAAGATAGCGCTGATATGCCCATGGTTGTCATGATGTAGCAGAAAATAAGGAGGACGTTGGAAATGATGGGTTGTGCCTTGACTTGCGGCTGCAACGCGCCTATTGTAGCCAAATCTGAAGAAATATAGGAGTTAATATGCGAAAAGGTAAAACCTCCATGACAAATACATCATTAATCAAATATCCCATAAAATATAGGAAGAAGGTTTTACCTAATGCTTTTAAGATAAATAATCACACAAAGAGATAGAAATATAGGGTAAAAATAAGGGAAGAAAGTATACAAATCCGGTGCCCAACATCTCCCCCCAACTGGTCTATCTGCATGTCCTCATGCAGCTCGTTGTCTCCTCAGATCCGGATTGGACTGACTGTGATCGGCATGAAGTTGTGTGAGGTCATATTCTGCAGCCATATCTATTCTTGGTGGCTTATATCCTTTTGTCAAAATGTTGTGAAACCAGCTCCAAAAATAGAAGAAAAGAGATATCAGCGCCTTATAAATAAGCCACTTCGAGGGGGCAACCTCCAGTAAATTACATGAATGAACAATTCTTGGATAATACAAATGACAAAACCTCCTTTCTATATATAGGAGTCCATGGGGCCACAATGTAATCCTAGCCGACCTAACAATAACAATGTAAGGGGCATTAATAACAATATTGAGATGAAGGGCTACAATAATAACAATAAAGGGGTTACACTAACAACAATAAGGGACTATACTAGTAATATAGGGACCTAACATGCCCCTCTCCTTCAAAAAAGTGTTGTCCTCCACGCTTGAGTAGCTCTGGGTGCTTCTGTATAAAATTCTCATCCTCCCATGTAGAATCTTCAGTGGGTAAGTTCTTCCACTTGATGAGATACTCTGAAATTGATCGATTCCGTAGCTGTCGAGTTCTTGTTTCCATGACCGCTTCAGGTTCCAATATGATTTTCCTTCCTCATCAAGTTCTGGCAATATTGTTTGAACTGGAAGATTTTCACCTATAACCTTCTTTAAGCATGAAACATGGAAAACTGGATGCACTCGCGAAGAAGTAGGAAGCTCCAATTTGTATGCCATAGTACCAATATTTTGCAACACCTTGTATGGACCATAGTACTTTGGTGATAATTTATTATCCTTCTTAGCTTGCTTGAGGGACATTTGTTTGTATGGTTGTAGCCGTAAAAATACCTAGTCTCCTACATCAAAACTTCTCTAGCTAAAATGTTGATCTGCCTATTATTTCATTCGATTTTGTGCCAAATTTAGGTTATCCTTTAAGAGGGATAACTTCTTGCTGATGCTCGATGTGATCTTCCACTGCTTGAACCTTAGAATTTTCTCTTAAAGATGATGTGAAGGACGGTGGATGATATCCATAAAGTGCCATAAATGGGGTTATTTTTGCTACAGTATGGAAGGAAGTATTATACCACCATTCAGCGAGAGATAACCACTTGACCCATTGTGTTTGTTTATCAGATACAAAACAAAAAAGTTATCCTTCCAAACATATATTCACCATCTCAGCTTGACCATCGGATTGAGGATGATAAGATGAGCTATGAGCTAATTGAGTACCCAAATAAGAAAATAACTCCGTCCAAAAATTTCCAGTAAAAATGGGATCTCTGTCGCTCACAATAACCTTTGGGTTTCCATGTAGCTTTTGAATTGTTTCCATAAATGTAGTAGCAACTATACTTGCTTTAAATGAATGAGATAATTCACAAAAGTGTACATACTTGGTAAGTCTATCAACTACCACCATGATGACACTCTTTCCTTTGGACTTAGGTAAACCTGTGATAAAATCCATTGAAATCCCCTCCCAACGTTGAATTGGAATGGATAAGGTTGTAGAAGACCCGGGGTCTTAATTGTCTCAAATTTATTTTGCTGGAAAACCAAACATTCCACCACAAACTTTTGAATATCAGATTTAAGGCCATCCCAAAAAAATTCTTTCTTCACCCTGTGGTAAGTTTTTAAAAATCTTGATGTCCTGCTAAAGGACAAGTGTGCTATTCCAAAAGAATATTTTGTTTTATTTGGGAATTCCTACAAATATGTAAGCGATCTTTGTACCATAAGGAATCATTTTTCCAACTAAATGTATCAGATGTATTAGGATCTTCTTTGTAATTTTGAATGAGTGTCCACACTTCTTCGTCCCTCTTCCATTCATCCCTTGCTTCGGTTATCCAATCTGGTTGGATAATAGAAATGGCACAAATAAATGCTTCCACCTCTTCATTTTTTCTTGAGAGTGCATCTGCAACAACATTTAGCTTCCCCTTTTTGTAGATTATTTCAAAGTCATAACCCAACATCTTTGTGACCCATTCTTGCTGCTCTTCTGAAGATAGTCTTTATTCCAAAAAGTGTTTAAGACTATCATGATCATTTTTTACCTTGAAGTGTCTTCCCATTAGGTAAGGTCACCATTTATTTAGTGCATGTAGTATTGCTAACATTTCCTTCTCATAAATAGCTTTCTGTAGATTCTTTCCTTTGATTGGATGAATTTCAAAAGAAATGGGTCTTACTTCTTGCATTAAAACAGCACCAATTCCATTTCATGAGGCATCACATTCCACAATAAATGTTTTTGTGAATTCTGGTGTAGCTAAGACCAATGTTAGGCACATTGCCTCTTTAAGATGTTCAAAGGCCTTAGTTGCTTCAGGAGTCCATGAAAATGCATCTTTCTTCAATAATGTTGTTAGAGGTGCTTCTATTCTCCCATAATTCTTAACAAACTTGCGATAATACCCTGTTAACCCGAGAAATCCTCGCAACTTCTTTATGGTTGTGGGGACTTTCCATTCCTTAATAGCTTTAATTTTGTTAGGGTCTACCTTAACACCCTCGTGAGATACAATATGACCCAAATATTCCACCTCTTGTACTCCAAAGAAACATTTGGATGTTTTTGCATATAATTGTTTCTCCTACAATAGTTTAAGCACCCTGTCAACATGTTGAACATGATCCTTCCAAGACCTGCTGTAGATTAGTATATCATCAAAAAATACTAGCACAAATTTTCTAAGGAAGCGTTTGAAAATGGAATTCATCAACCCTTGAAATGTAGAAGGTGCATTGGTAAGGCCAAAAGGCATGACCAAAAATTCATAATGACCCTCATGAGTTTGAAATGTTGTTTTCGGAATATCTTCGGTCTTCATTCTAATTTGATGATATCCTGAACGAAGATCCAACTTGGTAAAATAAATTGCTCCATGTAATTCATCCAATAATTCATCAATCACAGGAATGGGAAATTTGTCTTTAATGGTGAGCTTATTGAACTCCCTATAATCTGGACACATTCGCCATGATCCATCCTTCTTGTGTACCAAAACTACAGGAGCAGAGAAAGAACTTTGACTAGGTTGAATTATACCCGCCTCTAACATTTCTGCAATCATACGTTCAATTTCGCTCTTTTGGAAGTAAGGATATCTATAAGGCCTGATGTTTGGAGGAACACTTCCTGGAATTAAATGAATAGCATGATCACGATCACGAATAGGTGGGAGTCCTTTGGGAGTTTCAAACACCTTGGAATGATTGTCCAAGACTTGTTGGAGATCTGCAGAAATAGATGATTTTGATGTTGGAACTTCTAGTGAGCATAATTGTGCAATTACGCCTCGTTGTTCTTTCTTTAGAAGCTTTGTCATGACATTAGAACTTATTATCTTTCCTGGCTTCCCCGCAATGCCTCGTAATTTGAATTCCTTTCCTTCTGAAAAAAATTTCAAGAAAAGTTCTTGAAAATTAAAAGCTACCATCCCCAAAGATTGTAACCATTGTACTCCTAGTACAACATCAGCACCTCCCATAGGAATGGAAAGCATTGGACTAGTCAATACATATTCCCCCATGGTTAGCTTGATATTATGGCATTTCCCAGAGCAATTTATAGTTCCTTCATTTGCAACCATCACTTGACATTCTGGTGCTGGGTATAGGAAACAATTTAATTCCTTGGCTACCTTACAATGAATAAAATTATGGGTGCTACCTGAATCAATCAACACTATTAACCTTTTCTTCTTGATATGTCCTTCTATCTTGAGAGTTTGAGGAGTGGTAATTCCTGCCAGTGCATTACACGATATGGTCGGATTCATTTCTTCCTCTTCTAGGGCTAGTTCCTGGTGTATATTCTCTTCTTGTTCATTTTCTTCTTCCTCTTCACAATCTATGTAAAATAATTTCTTCTCAGCACACTTATGACCTTTAGTGTATTTTCTATCACAACTGTAGCAAAGCCCTTTTTCTCTTTTTTCTTCCAATTGTTGTGGTGTCAACCTTGTAGGTTGTGGAAATCTAGGCGTAGCAACACTTCCTTCTTTATATAAGTGAGTGGTAGGCTTCCTTGTCGCCATAATTTTACATTCAATTTTTCTTGCCAACCTGAATGCCTTCTCCAATGAATCAGGTTCCAAAACTTGAACTTCATGTTGGATGTTATCCTTTAAAGTACCTATGAAGAGATCAATCCTATGTTCCTCTAGAATATCAGTTACGCTTATATTCAAGTTTTGGAAGTCCTCAATGTGCTCCCCCACTAAACCCTTTTGTTTGAGATTTATCAATTGGCTAAAGAAGGTGTTGCTCTTTGTATCCTCATAATGTGCTATAATTTCCTCTGTAAAAATTAACCAAATGACAATTTTTTTACGAGAGAAAAGCCATCGATACGATACAAATGTATTTTGTTCTAAATGTAAAGTTTCAATGCGTACCTTTTGTGTTTTTTACACATTATTGAGATCAAAATATTGCTCCATTTGTAGTATCCATGTTACGGGATCCTTGCCATCAAACTTCCTCATATCCATCTTTGGAATATGGTGGTTCTTCCGTCCAACATTAGAGTTTATGAAATGATGATTAACATTTATTTTGCTCTCATCATGAGTTTCCTCCACTATCTTTTCGCCATTAGGAAACAGTTCTTGTATCAACTTTGTCAAACCTTCGATGTCTACTTTTATGTTTTCCATTTTTTCATCTATCTTAGCTTCCATGCCATCCATCTTAGCTTCCATGCCCACTTCCATGCCTTCCATATTAGCTTCCAAACCATCCATCTTAGCTTTCACTCCTTTCTTCAAACCATCCATCTTAGTTTCCATGCCTTTCTTTAAAACTTCTATTTCATTTTTTGTTGCTCTTTGAAATTAGCAGAATTTGGTGAACTTGCTCTTGTAATTTTGATATCTCATGTTGTGTTTCTTCGTCTTCATGAGTCATAGTAGAGCCTTCTGAAGGCTTAATGGGTGTTGAATTCTTTTTAGGGGCCATTTTAGAACCCAATACTGATATCTATTCTTCAATATGCCCTTGGAATAAATTCCAACTATTTTTTTTCAAACGAGACTTATGTAATTCGAAAAAAAATACACACATTTTTCTTGCTTTTAAGGAGTGCGATATTGAAACTGAATTATCTCTATGATTTTGGATCTTCAATATCTAAAATTTGGTACTGAGGTCGCTCTCTACATCCTCTTTCAAATGCCACAAGTCTGACCTGATTTGGATTCTTGAAGACAAAGTTGTGCCCAATCTCCTACGATGACCTAATTATGGACTAGTTCAGTAGAAAGAACTTGTATGGCTTGCCACGTGTCAGTGCTTCCTCCTTCGGCTCTAAAATTGATAGATAGGAAACTAAATTTCGTGTGCTTGTATCCACTTTTTACAGAATTCCAATCCGATGCTCAGAGAGAGAGTTATGAATATTTTCCCACAATCACCTCTTTGAGATGAAATTTGAGAGCCTGAAAAAGTCCTAACTTCCACAGACCATATCTCCGAAAATATTGCGAACCAAGATCTGAAATTTTGCGACGATGTTCCTCAGGAATTCGGCTTCAGGCTCTAAAACTTGAAAATTTTGAGCATTCGTAGAAACAAATTTATAGTGCAAATGTCGCGATGACCTATTTAGGTTAAATTGAGGAGCCTGCAAAGAGACCTAACTTCCACAGATCATATCTCCGAAAATATTGCGAACCAAGCTCTGAAATTTTGTGACAATGTTCCTCTGGATTTCAAATTCGTACTCTAAAAATTTCAGCTTCTGAACCTTCGTAGAAATAACGTTATAGCGAATATGCCACGATGACCTATTTGGAGCAGCGAAACCCTAGAATCCAAAGCTCTGATACCAAATGTTGTGAAACTAGCTCCAAAAATAGAAGACAAGAGATATCAATGCCTTAGAAATAAGCCAATTTGAGGGGGAAACCTCCAATACATTACATGAATGAACAATTCTTGGATGATACAAATGGAAAAACCTCCTTTCTATATATAGGATTCCATGGAGCCACAATGTAATCCTAACCGACCTAACAATAACAATGTAAGGGAACAATAATAACAATATTGGGGTTAGAAGGGGCTACAATAATAACAATAAGGGGGCTACACTAATAACAATAAGGGGCTAAACTAGCAATATAGGGACCTAACACAAAACAACGTCCTTCCACCAGTCGGGTTCAACGTTATAAGCAAGAGTATATTGTTCAGCTGGAAGCAATATAAGGGGAAATTGAAATCTTAATCCCATCCATCTAACCCCATAGGTATGAATACATGCCACATAACGTGGCATTATTTATAAGGCACATGCAAAGTTAGGTGCCCCAAATGGTTCTCTTCCCCTGACGACTAAAGAAGACAACATCCATCTTTTCTAACAACTATCCAAGGCTTCCTTGCGAAATGTCGTAATCTAGCCGACACACAGGTCAGCACACCACTTTTGAGTTGCCGTCATGTGTTCCTTACGACCCTCAATCTGTAGAAAGGTATAATTCTTGTTGTAAATGTTCGAGGAATGACCATGATCTCTTCTCACCATTAATGGATTTCCGGCTTGATTTTCTTCAAATGTGTCCCAAGCCTTTCTCCATTTAATCTGATTGATGGTATAGGAGGTGAAATCCCTTAAGTGGATGTACCCCATGAATGGAACGGGGTTAAAGGACTAATCATGCTTTAAATAATACCCATGCATGTAGAGGTCACACATTAAGTGTTGTCCTATAACATCATAAATTTTTAAAATACGGATAAATTGAATGGGGTCCTCAATTTCGTACCAAATCTCCTTATATATACTTTCAAGACAAAAGAAAAAAATTGTTCATGAAGGAATAAGGCATAGCTATGTGTAGGAGGTCTGTAGGCCATTACCTATTGTGTTAGGGAAAATATATCCTCCTTATCTGTCTTTAGCAACTGAACTTGTTCTTCCAATTCTTCTATCCTGGCCTTCTATTTGGCCTGCTTCAGTTGTGTCTTGTATAACTAATCTATGTACTCTGTAACGACTCCAGTAGCCTGTTCTTAAACCCTAGATATTTCTTTGTTGTGGTTGCTCGCCGCAGAATGCCACTTTTTAATTTCAGTGGCCAATACAAATTCTCTACCTTCAAACAATTCTTCGACTAGGCCAGTCTGGGTGGCTGCAGTGGAGACTTTAATTTTCGGCTTTATTTCCCTCCATTTGTAGATTTTTACCTTCCTTTTTAAACGTGAAGCTTGCTTCTTCAAACCCCGAACCTCTCTTTTTAGTCTCATGGTTTCACTAAACTACAGCTGGTACCTCTTTTTGAGAGGTAACCTTCTTTTCTCACACTGTTCGACCCATTCTTGTTTAATAGTGAATTCAGGTTCTGGACCTATGACAGGCTTAGAAGGCAGCAGAATGCTATCAGCATCCTCTCCAGATTCTTTTTTCAAGCCCTCTTAGTTGGGCCCCCGATCCACAGGTCCTTCTTCTTCTACATTTCTTCCAAAAACTCGTGTTGTTTGGTTGGCAATTTCATTGACCCCTCTGTGTTCCAATGTTTCTATAAGAACTATGTCTTCCTGGTGAACCTCCAATTGTTCCAGTTTAGTAATATCTAGGCCAACATTGGTCGTGTCAATAAATTTTAGTACCGGGGGAACAACGACTTCTTCCATTAACCATTTGGGCAAGCGAAATCCCCTCGCCCCTCTGGGCATTAGGGACTGGAACGGAGAACAGGGAACAAACCCATCATCATCATTCCCAGTTTGGACCAGGACTTCATGCATTACTACCTCAACTGGAGTCGATGTTGGTTCTTGTGGAGCAGTATCGATTCCGTGGCTCAATTCCCTTCTTTCCTCTTGCCCTTTTCTTACCACTTCTTCTTCATGGGTCGATACTAGTTCTTGTGGAACATTATCGACCACCTGACTCATTCCTTCTTTAGCCTCTTTTTCCTCGGGAATCACCTTTGTTTTCACAGTTGGTACCGATTCTTGAGGTCCAGCATCGATTTCGCGGGTTGAATCCTCTTGTTCTAGCCGAATTGGGGGTGGTTCTTGTGTAACACCCCCAACTGTATCAACATCCATTTTTATCTGGGCAGGTGATGTTGTTTCTTGCGAAACATCATCACTTTCCATTTCTCTGTCCACTATTCCATTCCTTTATTCTTCATTGGAAAAGGTTGCCGACTGTATAACAATATCAATTTCCTGCATAATTTCCATAATCCCTTCCTCTTTGGGTTCCTCTAGTGAAGCTGGTTCTTGTGTGACAGCCTCGTCTGTGCCATTAATTAGCTCTTCCATTCTTATTTCCTCTTCTGTGGCCTTTTCCAGCGAGGCAGGTTCTTGTGTGATAGCCTCGGCTACGTCATCAATTACTTCCTCCATACTCATCTCTTCAGGTTCCTCCTTATCAATCATCATCTCTTCTTCCTCAGGTTATTCCTGATCAATTTTTGTTTCCATTTACACGGGTTCCTCTTGATCAATTTCCTCTGAAGGTTCTTCCTCCACCTAACCAACCAGAGAGGTTGGTTCTTCTTCTCTAGTAGCAATCATAGCTGCTACCGCTTCTTCTGAGGATCTGCAGAGTTCCACCCAAGAAACCCGCAGTATGCCTATTGTATGAATGTTCAATAATCGCACCAATCCATGGTTAGAAAATACTTCCATCATCCGATGAGAGCGCCGAGCAGACTGTGCCATATGCTGTAGTTGTTTCAATAGGAAAAATGGCATGTTTAGGGCATGCACCTGATTCTGTGGAAATTGAAGGTCTGTTAGAATTTTAAAGTGATAGTTGAATAGAGCCAAGGCCCGACCCTCACAGGTAATGTATTTTATTACAAAACCTGCCACTTCATTCCAAGGATACGACACAATTCTGCACTCATATCCCCTGCCCAATTGAACTACACTTTCTCCTTCCAGCAAAAGCAATTCGGGAAACTTCGGGAGAGAAACCTTCCAAGCAAACCATTGCTGCCCCTCTTGTCTCGGCCCGCTAACCTCTGCAATTACTTCCTCTGTAACAGGAAATTCCAGACCTCTAACCCGCGAATAATTCTCCTCTAAATTGAGTGTGAATTCCATTGTGATACCTCCATCGAATCCCTACAATCTGTCAAAGTAGATATCCCATCCTGCGTCAACAAAAACTTGCCAAACCTTTGGGTTGTTGTGAACTGAAACCGTGTTTTCAGACTCATGCCGCACAGCCAACCCACCCATACTGTGGAGAATTGTAGCAGCACTTCTTGTAGTAGCAGACCATTGGGCAAGGTGGTGGGTACCGAATTCGGAGGAACATCATAGTGAAAATGGATAGGTGGTAACGGTAAATACGATTGGTAATTCTCGAAAACCGAGAAAAATCATAAAAGAGTATGGTAAGTATGGTAGAATAGAAATAATAATTTTTCGTACAAGGTGGATGAGACATCTTGCGAATCCCAATACGATTTAAATGATGATACCACATATTGATGCGATTCATAAGGTGTACTATGAGCAGAATGGCATTCTTAACTTATGGGGAAATTATCACACCGTCCTTGGCATGAAGACACCCCCCCCCCGCGACTTAAATTCTTGCCGTCTGTGGCATTAAAATCTTCACATGGGATATTTATTTAAATTAGTAAAATTCATGTGGAGGCATACCTAATGGCCTACCTGGATGATGGGATGGTTGGTAGGATGGCAGCGGAGTAATGTGGATGGTGTAACGGCATCGGTGTAATATCATTTGGTGTAACAGCAACGGAGTAACAAAATCGGAGTAACAGCATCAGTGTAACAACATCCAATGTAACAGCAGCAGAGTAACAGCATCGAAGTAACAGCATCGGTATAACAGCATCCAGTGTAACAACAGAGGAGTAACAGCATTGGTGTAACATCATCGGTGTAACAGCAATGGTGTAACACCATCCGGTGTAACAGCAGCGGAGTAACATCATACGGTGTAGCAGCAACCGAGTAACATCATTAGGTGTAGCAACATCGAAGTAGCAGCAACCGAGTAATAGCATCCAGTGTAGCAGCATCAAAGTAGCAAAAACCAAGTAACAGAAACATGAGTAGCAGCAACTGAGTAACAACATCTAATGTAGCAGCATCAGAGTAGCAGCAATCGAGTAACAACAACATGATAATTCCTTGATTTTCACTCCTTAGTCATAGCTCCTGCAAAAAGACAAGAAAATAGAACAAAATTCTTTATTTATTTATATATATATATATTCTCTCTCTCTTTTTTTTTACAAGAAGGGTGCAGAGGAAGGATTCTCTGCACTGATAACCTTCAAACCAGATTTCTCAGAGAGCTGTTTAATAAAAGCATCCTTAGATGTTGGTCGATGGTATAGTCTCAGGCGATATCCATTGACTATAAAGGAAGTACGTGTATCATCAATTGTGACTAGCCTAACTGTTCCATTATCAAATACAGCATTCACCTCATAAGGTCCCATCCACCGAGTGCAAAGCTTTCCCTTAAAATCCTTAAAACAAGAGTCATAAAGTAGTGCCCAATCTCCACTTTGAAACGCCTTATTTGTAATAAACTTATCGTGCCATTTCGTTCTCTGCTGCTGAATAGCAGTAGTTCGCTGGACAGCCATTGAACGTATTTCATCAAGTTCGTTAAGCTGAGCCAATCGGTGTTTCTGGGCATCTAATAGATCTAAACCAACTTTCAGAGCTGTTCTGAGTGTGCTTATTTCAAATTCTATTGGAAACAATGGGTATTTCCCATAAACCAACTCGAATGGTGAAAACCCGATTGTATTTCGCCATGTTGTTCTGTATGCCCATAGAACCTCTGGAAGTTTCTGAATCCAATCCCGACGATGGTATGCCACAATTTTTGTTAAAATATTTTCTAATGTCTTATTTGTGCTTTCCACTTGTTCATTCGCCTGGGAATGTTATGGAGATGTTACTCTGTGCTTGACCCCATATTTTTGCATGAGCTTTTCTATCTTGTGTGATGTGAATTGTGCTCCTCCATCTGAAACAACCTCTCTTGGAGTACTGTAACGAGCAAAAATTTCTTCAAATAGAAAATCTGAGACTACCTGATCTGTTGATTTCGCAACTTCTTTGGCTTCCACCCACTTAGTCACGTAATCAATACAAACCAAGATGTGGAATTTCTACTGGGAGGGTGGGATAAAGGGTCCAACGAAGTCAAAAGCCCATTTCTCGAAAGGCTCGAGGACTAGCTGTGCCTGCAAAGGCATTTCATCATCTCTACCAAGCTGCCCCATACGTTGGCAACTATCACACCTCCTGACATAATTATGAGCATCACGAAAAATGGAAGGCCAGTAATATCCCATTTGTAGCACCTTATGGCCTATTCTTTTGTCTACAAAATTCCCTCCACAAGGGCCATCATGGGCAGCCTTCAAACTTCATAAATATCATCTTCAGACACACAGTGCTGGATCTGCTTATCTACTCCTGTATGAAAAAGGTACCCTACCATCCAAGAATATCGGGCACTATGATGAATAATCTTTCATTGTTCCCTATATGACAAATGAGAAGGCACTTTCCTTGTAGCAAGATAGTTAGCAATATCTACATACCACGGAGGTTTAGTAGAAACTGCAAAAATATTTTCATTAGGAAAACTGTCTTCTATTGGTGTGAATTCATCATTGTTATCCATTCTAGATAGGAAATCAGCTACTACATTATCTTTTCCTAGCCTATCTATTATTGTAATATCAAATTCTTGAAGCAATAGTAACCATCTCGTAATACGACCAAGAGTAATAGGCTTCTTCATCAAATACCTGATTTCTGCATGATCAGTATGGACAATAGTAGAGTACCCGGTGATGTAGTGTCGGAACTTATTGATAGCATAAATGACAGCTAAGAATTCTTTTTCTGTCACCATATAGTTTAGTTCAGCAGGAATTAGATTCTTTCTGATGTAATAAATTTCTTACGGTGTTTTGTCTACATGTTGTCCTAAAATAGCCCCTACTGTTGTCTGAGAAGCATTAGTATGTATGTGAAACGGTAATGCCCAATTAGGTCCTTGAAGGATTTGGGCCGTGCACACCAGCCCCTCAATTTTCATGAAGGTTGTCTCACAATCTTCGGTCCACAAAAATTCTGCATCTTTTGTTAGCAATTGAAATAATGGATATGTAATTTTAGCAAAATTTTCTATAAAGTGCCTATAATAACCAGCACAACCAATAAAGCTACGTACCTGTGTGGGTGTTTTGGGTACCGGGAAATGTAGTATTACCTCTACTTTAGCCGAATCAACTTGAATTCTAGCGATTGAGAGAAAATGTCCCAATACTACTCCTTCTTCCCTCATCATATGGCATTTGACTGTACTCAATGATACATGGTTCTGTTTACATCTTTTGAGTACCTTTTCCAAATTTTCCAATCCTTCCTTAAATGAGTTCCCATATGGAGTAAAATCATCCATATAGATTTCGACACTATCATCGACCAATTCAGAAAAAATTCCCAAGATTGCCCTCTGGAAAGTAGCAGGAGCATTACACAAGCCAAATGGAAGAACCCTATATGCAAAGGCTCCCCATGGGCATGTGAAATTTGTCTTATCCTAGTCTTCGGGGGCTATCCGGATATGGTTATATCCACTGAATCCGTCTAGGAAGGAAAAGAACTTCTTTCCAGCCAAGGTGTCCAAGACTTGGTTAATGAATGGCAAAGGAAAATGGTCTTTTTGTGTTGCCTTATTTAATTCCCTGTAATCTACACAAATCTGCCATTTACCATTCTTTTTGGGAACGATAACTAGCGGGGATACCCATTGGCTATCTGAGATGGGATAAATGAATCCTACATCCAACAATTTTTGTAATTCTTCTTTAACAATGTTTTTGAGAGCAGGATTCATCCTCCATTGAGGCTATCTTATAGGGTGACAATCTTCCTTAATGTAAATATGATGAGTGCATAGGCTCGTAGGGATACCCTTCATGTCGGTATAATCCTAGGCAAAAGCTTCCTGATGATCTTGAAGGACTTTCAAAAGATGTTTGGTCTGGGATTCAGACAGGTTTGGGTTGATATTAAGTGTTTTCCCTGGATCAATCTCGATTGGAGTACTATCATGGAATGGGGTTACAGGAATCTCCTCTTTGTCATCTTCTGGTTCAATGTTTTCTTATGTCTCACAACTCATAGCAGATTCTAGAATATATCAAGTTAGATTGGGAACAGAACTGGAATCATTAATGAAGGCGTTAATGGCATCATCTTCAGTTTCTGTTTTAAATCGAAGGGCCTCGCCAATAGTGAGAACTGGTCTAACATCTTCATTTTCAGGCTCAGGCTCTTCTACAGGTAGAGGTTTCTAACTAGTTAATGATTTTTTAGATGGGCTTGGTTTTGTAGGAGAATAAAGCTTGAGATCCTTCGTAACTGTCCCATTTGATATGATCATGTGTCCAGACCGGCATCCTATGTAGGCATCTGCAGTTTCCAACCAGGGTCTTCCTAGGATCAAGGGTGGCCACCTACTGAAGATCGAGTCTGCAATATAAGGAGGTCCACAAGGTAATGCCATGAGTCTACTGAAATGATCACATCCTCTAATTTACCTACTGGTTTAATTGTGGATTTGTCTGCAAGTTCCAGGATAGTAGGGGTTGGTTTAATGTTTCCAAGTCCTAATGTGTTCATTGTTTCAGCAGTGTTAATGTTAATGGCCACTCCCAAATCCACCAGTACATTTTGGATTTCAATCCCATTAATTTGTACTGTTAGAATCGGGTTCCCAAGATCTCTGTATTTTACAGGCATGATTTTTCCTAACATGATATTGGATAGTCTGCCCATTACATGAACAATTAATGGATCTTTAGGTTTTCTACCTGGTTTCTTTGAGAAGTATTCTTTCAGAGTTTTTGCATAAATAGGTACATCCCTCATAGCTTGTAAAAGGGGTATTTTAACAAAAATATTCTGCAGTTCCCCTAGAAAGTCAAATTCTGCTTGAGGGTTTGGTTTACTCAAGGTCAATCTTTCAAGATATGGGGGAGATGTTAAATGACCTTGATTGGGAACAATTTGGGGAGGTGTCTGATTTATTACGTTTTGATTTGCATTCTCCCTCACTATTCTTTGTTCTGGTTTTTTATCTTCACTATCAAGTTCTTTTGTAATAATGGGTGAAGTAGGTGCATTTACTACCCGGCCAGACCGTAGATTTATCTCATCGAGCCCTGCGGTAGAAATGTTGTAGGATGGAAGGTTCAGAGTGTCAGTTTGTTGAACCCCTTTATTATTCATATTTGGGTTGGGCTGGATAGGAAGCTGAGGTCTAATGGCTGGGTTTCCTGGGGGCACATTGGAAGGTAATTGAAGTTGTTGCTGAGGCATAGGCTGAGGAAACTGTTCAGTGGGAGGGGATCCATGCCAAGTCTGATTCCATGAAGGATTCAGACTGGCTTGAGGAACCCATTGCTTCCAAGGGGGATATTGGTATTGAGGCCACATGGCTGAAAATGGTGCAGATTGGGGACCCATAATAAAATTATGAAAATACTAGGATGGATCCTGAAACATACATAGATTCACCGCTGATGGTCGAGGTTGCCATGGCTTCTTCTGCCCCATGAAGTATAACTGGTCCACTGTGCTTTCCTCGCTTGCTCCTGGGAAAACCGCTTTTAGACCGGGCAAGGACATGCACTGGTCACATGAGTCTATTCACAGATTACATAGGCTTCCACCATGTTCGGCGGGAATTCCTTCAAAGGGTGTTTCTTTCTACACTGAGGGAAAAATATGGCCATGGTTTTTTCCAACTCCATTTGCTTCTTTTTTTCCTGTAGAGTGTCCATTTGGGCTGATAGCATACTCAGGATATTGGTCCTCAGATTATCTAATAGATTCCCAATCTCTGATTTTGTGACCCCTTCGCCGGAGGTCTTTGATGACCGAATACCCCGTCCACTTCTTGCAGCCCCCCGCGAAAATTTGATACAGTATTCACAGATAGTTTCAAAGTTTTCTTTTGAAATATCCCCTTTGCCCACTATATTCAGGAGTTGCAAAGAGTCTTCCCCGAGTGCTCTGAGAAGAATGATATTTAGAATGTCCTTATCCAAGTCACCATGTCCAGACCTCTGCAGTATGTATTTAAATCATTCTACACGGTCCTCCATATTTTCATCTTCCTTCTGTGAAAAATTAAATATTTCCTCCTTAATGTCACGCGACTTACAATAATCTTGGTATTTTTCCAAAAAGGATTTCTTCATTTCTTCCCATGAAGTAATTGTGCTTCCCCTTAAACCCATAAACCATCTTAGGGTTGTCCCTTTTAGGGTAGCAAGGAATATTTTTAATTTCTAAGCATCAGTCATATAGTCGTATCCTCGACAAACAATATCAAATTCGAAGAGGAATGTATCAAGGTCTTCTGAAGAGAGCCCATGAAAACTAGGCAAGGTTGTCAAAGGTATGGGTCTCATTGGTGCATCACCTATAACATTTCCAATGGTAAAATCAATGGAGGAAATTATAGGTGCCATAAATACTTTCCAATACTCACTTGGAATTTTGATTGGTTTCATAGTCAGTATCTAGAGTGATTCAACCGAATATGGTCGCACCGCACTCCCCTGGTCTCTTGGTGACTCAAAGTCCTTCAAAAATTCCTTTACTGGATCAGAATCTCTTAACTCAGCGACGGGAATTTTCACAGTGCTGCCTTGGTCTCTTGGGGACGAAAACCATTTTTGAGGTTCTTCTTCCCAGTTAGAGTTAATCAATTCTTCTGATCCCTTGCTTTCCACTTCTTCCCCTTCTGCTGTTGATAAGGATTTCTCTTACATTTTACCCTGTTTATTAAATCTTCTTCTGTAGAAATAACACCTTCTGGTACTGTGGATGGCATTGGTTGTTCCATAAACTGCCCTTTGGACTTCTTCTGAACACTAACCCTAATAGCAGCACGGGATGATGCCTCAGATCTAGATTTTTCAATAATTTCCTGAATATACGTCTTCCTTCCCAAATCCTTCCCTTTATTTGGGGGTCTTCCTCTAACCCTATTGTTCGGATTTTTTTCATACAAATTTTGGAGAGGTTTCATCAAAGAAAATCAATCAATCGCTCAAGACCCGAAGTAGGACAGATAAATTCCTCCCCGGGAAGAGAGAAAAGATTCACATGAAACGAAACAAAATAGAAAAAAAGAAAAGAAATCAAAGTTCAGGTTCTAGAGCAAAGTAATAACATACCCTCCCCAGGATGAGAAATTGGCCCCTAGAAAAAAACAGGAAAGAAAACTGGGCTACGCCCGGGACTTAGGGCAAGGTTTTACAAAACACCTTCCCCAAGATGAGGGTTTAATTCTACAGAAAACACAATAATACAAGAAATAGGAAAGAAAGAAAGAAAAAAGAAAACACAAGGCACTTAACCTCAGGACTTGAAGCTGGGCAATAGATTCCCACCTCAAGTTGAGAGATCGACTTTGAGATCTGTTGCAGATCATGTTCTTGCACTTGTTAGCCTTCCCCAGCAACGACGCCAAAATTTTGGTGCCCGGATATGAACAAGATTCAATCCTTTTTCCACATAAATTATCAGCCCGAGGGCGTTATTTATTTCAAGACTAACGGCAAAGTATATGCAGATACAAGCACATGGTCCGTTGTAGATCACAGGTTTAATCTATAACACAAATACCATTGTAACATCAATGAAATGAACTGCAAAAATAAAAGGCATCCACAGCAATTAAAGAATCACACCAAACACAGTACTGGAAGGAAAATAAAGAAGAACGCAGCACCTGATCACAAGAGTGGGCCCAACTCTTGGATCAGGGCTGCGGAAACTCAAATATTATAGGAGAAGCAGCGAGCTGTTGTATATTCAATTAATGATAGAAAGATTAATTACAAAGTCTGTGCATCCGAAAAATGGTCTCCCCATTCACAGCCCGTAGGCCTCTTTAAACAATAGTCCTGAAACCCCCAATTTCCCCCAACGACTCTGTTGCTACAAAAATACATATTGTTACAATGGTAACCAGATTTCCCAGCAAGAAACTATAAGATTGCCAAATATAGCGCTGATACGCCCATGGTTGTCACGTTGTAGTAGCAAATAAGGAGGACGCTGGAAATGATGGGTTGTGCCTTGACTTGCGGCCGCAACGCGCCTGTTGTAGCCAAATCTAAAGAAATATAGGAGTTAATATGTGAAAATTTAAAACCTCCATGACAAATACATCATTAATCAAATATCCCATAAAATATAGGAAGAAGGGTTTTACCTCATGCTTTTAAGATAAATAATGGCACAAAGTGATAAAAAGATAGGGTAAAAACGAGGGAATAAAGTATACAAATCTGGTGCCCAACAGCAGGTACACTTGATAGTTGTGATATGTATCAGTGTACCCCAAAAATATGCCCAAATTAGTTTTCAGCTCTAACTTTTTCCTTGCTTCCTTGGATACATGGCAATATATTGATGCTCCAAATATCTTGAAGTGTGTCATGTCTAGTTTCTTCCCTGAAAAATATTCTTCTGGTGTACTTATCCTAAGAATACAATGAGGACTCTTATTCTACAAATATATCATTGTGTTGTATGCTTCGTCCCACAAGTGCAGAGGTAGGCCTTGGTCATGAAACATCACCCTTGCTGCTCCCACAATACTTTTTTTCTTCCTCTCAGCCACCCCAATATGTTGTGGGTTGTGTGGTGTTGTCAATTCCCATCAAATGCCTTCCTTTGCACATAAATTTTAAAAATAATTAGACATGCAATCACCTCCATTATCACTAAGATCCTTCGCTTTCATGCCAATTTATTTCTCAATAAGTGCTTTAAATTCAACAAACTTGGAGAATGTTTGGCCTTTATTTTGCATGAAGAAAATCCAACACTTACGTGAGAAATCATCTACAAACATAACATAATACTTGTGCTTGGTAGTGTAGGTTTTCAAGAAAGGTCCATACACATCATAGTGGATCCTTTCAAGGATTACATGTGCCCTACTATCCCGATCATTGAAGGTGGATTTTGTGTACTTCCCCAAGGTACACCCTTTGCATGTATTATATTGCTCTAGTGCTATGTTGGGGAGGTCTGTGGTGATATGCAACATGATATTCAAAGCTCCATGATTCCAATGGCCAAGTATTCTATGTCATAATTCATCAGCATCTCGACTCTGCACCTTCTCTGCCTTTGTTCTCAAATCATCATAGTCTTACACATTTAAACTGTAGATGTCCTTCACTCAGAACCCAATCTGCTTCATTTATCTTGTGGCGATGTGTCTCAATAATTCCTTTCCTTTGTTGAATATCACAGTGTAGCCACAATATTCCAACACCACGATGGAAACCAGAATCTTCTTTAGACCCGATATAAACATGACATCCTTGGGCCTGAGAGGGGAACCTGAATCCCTTTGAAAGGTGACTATTCCCATCTTGGTCACAATGTACCTTCCATCAGCTCCCATCTCAATGTGCATCTAGATTTTTTTCTCCTCCAAGTCACTAAAAAAATATGTGTTCCCCATCATATGGAATGAGGAACTGTTGTCGAGATACCACATGCGTCCCATCATTGTTCTTGCCATGCATGAAATGACAGTAAAATTAAGATCAAATTGTGAAGCTAGAGCTTCACCTATTGCTCCTATTTAGGTCTTCTTTATTTTCTTCTTCTGTGTACATTTCATGGCATAGTGCTTGAATTCATGACATTGAAAGCACTTGATTATGGAAAGTTCTTTCTTCTTTCCCACTTGACTAGATTCTACTTTGGATTAGGATTTATTCCCTTTCCATTTCTTTTATTTTCCATCTAAGGCACATTTATCCTCATCCTCAACCTTGGATGAAGTCCCATCTCTATTTCTTTGCCCTATTTCTTCTTACACTAAATCATACCATAATCGATCCCAACTTGGTAGTTTCTCTCTACCATTTATTGAATCTTGATAACTATGTCAGCTCTTGGGAAGTACCAAGAGGGCTAGAGCTACCAAGTCTTCTTCATGTACATTAACACCGACCCCTTAAATTTCATCATGACACTGTGTAAACCTGCTCAGGTATTGCATAATTGTGTAATTATTTTGCATCTTGATGCTTCTAACCTTATCCTTGAGTGCCAACTTCTTATGGTCACTATAGTTCTCGAACAACTTTTTCATTATTTTCCACATCATGAACGGAGTCTCTTTCCAATGGAGATTCGAAACAATATGATCCTGAACTCCCTCCAATGTGATTCTCCTCACTTTAACCACATATTTCCTCCACTGAGCAAGATTATGAGCATCATATGCTTGGGGTTTTGCTACATCAGTTTTGATGTATTCTAATAGCCCATTGTCATCCAATACTGCATCCATGTGAATCTTTGATGCCACAAATTTTTTGGTTCCTTCCAAAGCATACTCAATCTTGAGTCCATTGAAATTCATCTTCTCAGTCCTAGAGAAAACTGGCAACATTTATCTTCAAATTTTAACCTCCTGCAATTAAAAATTTGAAATCTCTTCTCTACTGTGAATCTAGCTCTGATACCATGTAGAAATTAATGTGTATATCCTAAACTGCTCATGAAATTTACTAAATCATAAGACTAGAATCTACTCTACTGATCTGTGGAAGAAAATTCATGATCGAGAACATAAATCATTAAAATGCATCAAGATTCAATACACATACATAAATATTTATCTAGGGGAAAGAAACTGCTCAAAGCCCCTTACTATATGAATTTCATTAATCAAAGAAACTGGATGAATACAATATTCTCTACTCAAGCTTGAGCTCAACCTGCACGTGTATCTTCTACCATTTTCCTAAGTGACTGAACCTGGCCAATAATTAGCCAAATTTTCAAGCCTCCAAGCTCTTATTTCCTTGCATTGTTCCATTGGGAAATTGCCCCTATTTTTCAGGAATTTATCACCAAGGAATTGTGCAATTACTATAGGTCAATTCGCTGACTGCATGCACCACCTGTACAACTTGGATTAGTTTACAAATGATAGTACACTTCCCTTGAACTCCAATCTCAACTAGGTAACTCGAATTATCTGCATGCATCAGTTATTTTGAGTTTATCAATTAGTTGATTGGATGACCACTGAGTGTGACTAAAGTTACATTGCACAACTTGACCCTCCACTAGTTTCTCCAATAGTTAGAACTAGTTTAACTGAAAATAACTTAACTTAACAAAATTAGATTGCTACAAATTATAAATACATCATGTAGGACTAAAATCAAGTGTCTCCACCTTTAATTTACTGATTTAACTAAGTGAAAAAAGCCATGTCACCTCAATTAAATACCTCCAAGTATTCTGTTGAAATTGAAATTTGAATTTTAATCTAGTTTAGCCAAGGAAAAGTCAAAACTATATTTCTTACTGCATTTTCAACAATTTGACACATTGAGGTGTTACAAGACTTTTATAGGAACCAAAGGCAATGAAAATCATTGAAATATTATTGTCTATGATGATATTTTCATTTTTATATATGGTTGTTGGTTTTCCATATGATTTGTTCGAGTCAGCTTGTGTAATTTTATGTTTTTTCAAGCCCACAAAAATTGATTAGATGAATCCCTTGAGAAGTCAATAAATTAGAGTGAGGAGAAGCCTCATTCTCACCAACCCAAGTTAAATTCATCATAAGTGGAGAGTATCTAAAGTATTTGCAGCCTAAAGGAGTCTTGTCAAGTGTAGGAGGCATTTTTGGGTCTATTTTGTATGTATTCCAAATTTCTTCTCCCAAGCTCGATATATTTCTTTGGCTAGAGCTTCTATAGGATAAATATAGACAAACACATTATCTGGGCCTTTTTTATGCAATTATAGTAAAGAAAACCCAGCACAAATATTCTTACCACTACCACTAGGTGTTGCAACTAAAACATTATCATCTAAGTTATAAATAACTGCAAATACCTGAGTTTGAATAGGATTGAAGTGTCTAAATTTTTTATATACTGCTTCATATGAATGATGTCTTAATCCAGACACAAGAAGTTGATGTAAATCTAGCAAATATGTTGGAGATGGGTATTTCTCTCGCAAAATAGGATGTATAAATGAAACTAGCAGTATTTTTTGGTGTCCCCAACCACTTATCAAATACAACACTAATAAAGTACTAGGGAGGAAGAGGTTCATGGTTTTGAAGAATGTAACTAGTGTATATTTATGAAAAGAAAGAAAAATAAATTTGTATTGTAAAATAAATTTAACTTATTAAAACATGGGTTTCATGCTTGGGTCATTGGTCAACAAATCAAAGCCTCCATTGTAAGCTTCTAGGATTATATATTGAGTCATTATCATTATTATTATATGATAGACCCTCCTTGGGATCTTTGTGTCAAGAAAGAGAGTTAATATTCTCCTCCTCCACCAAGTGAACTTCCTAATCCTTCAATTCAGCCTCAAACAATTTAACAAGTCGACCTCAAACAACTTGACAAGTCAAACTTATGTTGAAGATTTGAACTACTATAAATACACAAGTGAAATTGTCTTATTTAAGGGTTAAAATACGTTTGATCTATAGTACAGAAGAAAAATAAAATAAAATAAAATCCTATCCTATTTCTAAAAGAGAAGCAACCCAAGTGAAGGACTGAAGATAGTAATCCTCTATCAAAGGTGCAAATTTTTCTAAATTATTACAAGGTCAAAAAATATAGGAGACTGAAAATTGCAGGAAAGATGAAGAAATAAATTGCAACTCTAATCTTGATGCTTATCAATTCGACTTAGTTATGGAAGGTTGACTTGGTGGAGTAAATGAGGTCACTTATCTTGGTCTAGGTTCCTGGTTGTCTCAAATTGATCTAAATCTACTAGTGGAAGAGTTTGACTTGGTTTTCCCCTTGTTAGGGGTATTTCCCTGGCTCAGTGCATACATCTTGTGTCCTCTTTTGTTTTTGATCTTCATTGATTGGCATTATTCTTGATGATAAGAACAAGGTAGCTTAAGAGGAATAACTAATAAGAAAATATCACAAGATAGATGGAATGTATATTAAAGGAACATGAAGTACAAGGAACTAAAATGGTGTGATTACTCCCTCAAGATGAAATATTAAAATTTTAGGAAAATGATGAAAATGATCTCCTAGAATTTAAGGGAATTATGTATTCCTAGAAAACTTGCACCAATTAGGGATTTGATCAAAGAATAAAAGGCCAAACTCCTCCTACTTTAGGAGACCAAATTGGAAGACTGTGAAGAACTGCAAAAATAAAATAGCATTTGGCATATCAATTATGGTTGGGAAACACATTCTAGGGGTTTATATATGGGAATTTATACACTTTCAAATTCTTCTCTTTTAAATTTAAATCAAGTTAGGTGTTTTCATCATTGGTTAGTGACAAGTCTCTCTTATCTCTCATTTAACACTATTGCAATGTAGTTAATATTTATGTTCCTTTAACTTATAATGAGAAATTAGAATGTTTGAAATTCGTAATGGAGTTAAGGGATTAAGATTTTAGTTCACATTACGTTTTAGAAAGATACTTTAAAATCACGCTTCATCACTATGAGTAGAGTGGGGGGAGGCGAGGGGGGATTTTTTTGGATCCAATCATATAGAGAATGGAGAACCCCATTTCATTTCTTGATTTATTGAATATGTTGGTTGAAAAGGGGAAACTTACATAGAAAAATAGATGTATTAGTCCTAGAAACATTAAGCTAGATCAGTTATTATTACATAGTTCCTTCGCACAAAGTAACATCTCTTTGTCTTCTAAAATTATATCTTATGTTGGATTATATTATTAAAACATCACCTTTTCTATGATTAAACAAGATGATTGTGGTCATATTAATATTTTTCATTTCAATAATTTTTGGCTCTAAGACCCATCCTTCTTCACCTTATTTCTTGAGATTGGAGAAAGTGTGTGGTTGGTTCGTTGGTGCACATATAGGAACAAAATCTTAAAAATATGAAGCTCACTCTAAAGGTTGGGATGAGGGATTGACATCAATTGGTATGTAAATATATCAACTACCTCGAATATAAATTATGGGGAACTCAAAGGCTCATGGAGTAGGAATAATTCACTCCTTATTTAATGATTTAATAAAAATAAACCTTCTAGTTCTACAAATCTACAATGAGGGAAGAAAAATAAAAATGGAGGTAAAAGTAGAAGAGTTTGTGGATCTAATTAAGGGATATAAACACTAATTTTTTTCACAAACAAGCTAAAGTACAACACTAGTGTCAAGGAAATCACCACTAATGAAGGAGAGACACCAAGTCCAAATGAAAAAATCAAAGAAGTAGCATATAACCCTTATTCCACCCTATATATTGAAAGTAGGAGCCAAGATAGATTTAGTACAAATATTATGCAAGAAAATCATCCATGTATTATAAGAAACAAATACAATGCTTGTCTAATGTAGGTTATATCAGAAAAGGAAAATTCAACGCAATCAATCATTTTGAACTTGATAAGGTATCAAGTATAGATGAATTCAACATTCATTTTTTAAAATATTTTTGAAATATTATTAAGTTTTAATTTGTGTGGATGGTGTGAATTCTTCAATATGTTCATCATTCCTTGCACCCAAGAGGAGGGACAAATTAATATTTCTTAAGTATAGTCTCGAAAGAGGTAATTCCATCATCCTTTGTAAATTCAAGATGATATCATAGTTAAATTTTTATTATAATATTATGTCTAAAATAATTGCTAATATATCAAAAAGTATACACCCTAAGATTATCTTAGAAAACCAAGGTGGTTTTCTGAGGAAGAGACAAATTTTGGAAAATATCGTCGCTATACATGAAGTTATCCCCTCTAGTAGGAATAATTAGGAAAATTGGATGATCCTTAAGTTGGATATGGAAAATTTATTTAATTGTGTCAAGCATAGCTTCATGTTTGGATTCCTTTAGAAATTTTGGTTTAATCCAAGATTCATTACTTGGATCTCCACAATGTATCAACAATTTTCTTGTTTCTCCTTTATGCAATGGGTTATAATGCATTTTTGTGTTAGGACTTTGTTAGGGTTGGCCCTTATCAACTTTAATGTATATCATCATGGTAGAATCCAAAAATTTAATATAAATTGTTTTGGTAGCTTATTTCAAGTAAGTATTATTGGTGGAATCAATTCATTCATAGGAAGAATCTAGGAGTGTGACGTCATTGCCTTGATTAGGTCATAGAAATTAGAAAATTTTCAAAAGTATATAGCATTATCAATTTTGTTTTCCATCTTTAATCTTAACTAAAAAAATTTCCAAGAAATAATGAGCATATCAACATTTGGCATGATAGTATCATGGGAAGGCATCCTTTATCTCAACATTAAAATATTGTCGCCCTTAAAAAATTGTGGAACAATATGGGTCATCATATATTTTGTTTCTCTTTACATATCTAAGGAGGAAAGAGTAGGATTTCAAATTCTATCATCTGATCTATTTATTACAAGTGGATACAATCCATATTTTAAGAAAATCAATTTTTTTTAGCCATTACCTCCTCACACAAATGGCTAGGGTTTGAAGTATCAACCTATGCTCTAGAATGAGATTCTATTGAGACCCATCTAATATTTTGTTTGTATTTTGGGACTAAGCTGGAATAAAAATATTTTTTGAGGATGACCAGGGAGTTTTAAAGTTTATTTATAGCTTCAAAATCAACTTTTTTTTATTTTATGAAGGAGCTAACTTGATTTACTTATAGGCCAAGGAGTTTTATACAAAAAAATCATTCGAAAATTTTGGAAAATTATTTTCAAGCTTTTCATGTAGTTTTGCATGAGGGAGACAAGGGCATATAAACTCCTCCTCTCACTAATTCGAAGAGGTTTTCAAACAATAATTTTGGCATAAATTTATTTTGCAATTTTCTCTTTGTGCGAGGGTTTCTAGAGCTCAATTTTTGATTAATCTAACTCTTTTTGAAGTAATCCAAAAAGCT
This sequence comes from Pinus albicaulis, assembly GCA_034641835.2. Taxonomy (NCBI): domain Eukaryota; kingdom Viridiplantae; phylum Streptophyta; class Pinopsida; order Pinales; family Pinaceae; genus Pinus; species Pinus albicaulis. The sequence goes on from CM076572.1 coordinate 573,341,185, forward strand.
TGATTTTGGGAGGCCACAAGCCCTTTGGGGTTTTCATTTTTTTTTTTTATTTTGCAAGGGATAACTCCTGGTTTTTTCATTGATCAACTTATGAATATAATCACCTTGAGGAAATTTTTAAAGAGTTTAACTTGCATGAGAACTTGAAGGACAAAAAAAATGTTGTGAATTTATATAGGCCCAATTAATTATTTAAATTCCTCAGTGGTTATTCTATATGTGGAAGGAAGATGGAGAATATTTTAAGTGAAATACATACTTCAGTAAATTTCATTTTTTATCACCCTATTGATATCTTAATGAAGTGAATGAATTTGATGTTTAGAAGCATCCAAATAATAACTGAAATTCAAATTTTAAAAAATGCAAGAAAATTACTTAAACTTATCGTCTTATTTCTATTAATAACTCCTTCACATTGCAAGGGGTGTCATCTTATCCTTGGATGGATTTAAAAGTGGGGTTGTGCAACCTCCTACAAAAGACAGTAGAAAAACCGGATATATATATATATATATATATATATATATATATAACTCCATGCTTCATGAAAAATGTTAACCCAACTTATATTACCTTAATTAAATCTTGAACACCCTAAAAATTTAATGGTTCACCTGCAAAATTTCCAAGCAAGGAAAAATTTCCACACTAGCAAATAAGGTTGAACTCTATAGACTTGTAGCCAAGATAAAAAGGCCCAAAAAGGTATGTGGGCTCCTCAAGCATTCAGATCTAAATTTTTTCTAAAAACCCAGTGAAGCCTCTCCAAATCAAACTTGAGATGATTCAAGAACCGAAAAATGAGTGGAGGTAGGGTTCGTCGATGGAATTTCCAATAGGCTTTCCCATAAATGCTCCAAGTCTTCTCATTAATCTCATTAATTTGGTGTGGTGTAGGAGCTAGGGTTCAAGAGTCGGAGGTGAAACATAGGAGCTAGGATTCGAGAGTCGATGACATACTAATTGGAGTGTGTGGATGTCAACCCATGGATGGCAGTGGCAGCATTACAGTGGACCAAAACGTTAGAGTTCTGGTAATGGTAGCGTTAGCGTTATGACAATGTCACGTTACATAACTTGCATTACGTAATTCAGAATAGCTACAAAGTCTAATCCCTTGCTAGTTCATATGATGCAAAATTTTTGTATCTATTGTTTATTGTGCATGGATTCCAGGCCTGAGATAAAGTGATTTCAGAGGCCAAACCTTTTACATTCCAGAGAAGCTACAATTCCTAACCACTTACATTTGAAATGCATTACAGTGTCAGACCTATGATCATTTAGAAAATTTCAAAGTAGAGCATACTCATTAGGGGAATTTTGAGGTCTAAAATGGGCCTCCTAAATACAGTATTATAAGAAGTATCGAGCTTTCGAAAGAAGATATCATTATCATCAAGAGGGAAATAGTAGTCCACCATAAGGCATGTTTGAAAGACATCTTATCGATATATCACTACTACAAAATGACTAATTAGTTACTAAAAAAATGACTACATTTTTCATATAAACAATCATTTTTCAGTCGGTGACCAATACTAACTAATTTATAGTATCTTATAACGTGACCAACTTTTTGTCATTTTTAGCTTAGTCATTAATTGGTTGTCTCAATTTTATCATTTAGTAGTATATTTAGTCATAAATTTGGTCATTAATTTAGTCATTAATTTCCATAATTAATGACTAAATATACAACAAAATATATTACTATATGATTACCCGAGAAAACTAATTAATGACCAAAATGTTGATCGTGTTATAAGATACTGTTAATTAGCGACTAATAGCCATATATATGCAAATTTTAGTCATTATTTGAAACCAATTAATTACCAAATTTTAGTCGTATTATAAGATATTGTAAATTAGCTACTAATAGTCATATATATATACAAAATTTAATCATCATTTGTAATCATAAATTTATCATTTGCAGTAGTCATTTATCTTTTTTTGGTTGTTTCATATTCATTATATAAACGAATCATTTAGTAGTTTCTATTCATTTCATTTAATTTCATTCATAATCATTATAAACGACTAATTTAGTCATATATTCATTTTATGTGTGTTCATCATTAATCAATATAAACTACTAATTTAGTATTTTTAGATTGATTTTATGTGTTCATTAGTAATCAACATAAACTAATTAGTATGATTTTGCGACTAAATTTAAAAAAAAAAAATACCATACAATGTTCATGTTCATCTAATATGATAACGCAAAGTTACATATGTTAATTACAAGAATAAATAATATCATGTGCAAATAAAAATAATTCCATTCATATAAATTTTATTATATAAAATGTCAAGTATTACAATGTGAGTTTCCAACTTAATATTGTTTGGACAACAATTTACACATGAAATATTGTTTCATCATTTCAAAACATTATCACTGTATTTCCAAAGCATTGCAAGTGAATTCACCAACTCTGAAGGCTTGACCATTAGTCTTTAAGTGTGTATGTTATGGTGTAAGATATTTGCTCCAAGGGTATCACTAGATCATTTCTCTTCTCTCTCTCATTTTCAATTTGTCGCTCCAGTGTTATTGTTCTCCTCTTTCTTCAATTCCTGCTTCTTACCATCAATATTGAATTCCACTCCTGAAAATGAATGAAGATACAATGCAGAGTGTAAGACATGAATTAAGACGATGAATACTTGAAAATAAATTAAAGTAGACTATAAAATATTTATACGACATATACCTCAACATCAGCAGTGTCAATGTCATTTCCCCCCATAAAGGAAAGAAACTGAAACAAGTTTTCTTCAATTGAGGATAGTGTCCATTATGTGGCCATATTACATGTATAAACAAAGCAAATAAAACATCACCATAGAAAATAACACCTTAGTAACTTACTTATATTCAACCTTCATAGAAATCTTAGGCACAATCATGTCAACTAAGTTACATGTTAAAAATATCAAGTTGTAGATAACTTGTTAAAACAAATAATCTGTGTGATGTTTAACCCTTTTTGTTTATTCACAACAACATTTGATTCTCTAACACGTGAACTTGGTCAAGTATATATACAACATGTGCTTAAATAACAACATGAAAGTAAAATTATTTAATAGCCATGAAAATATTTTAACACAAAATAAATAAAAGGATTTAAATTAATATTGTGTAATACTAAACTCATATTCAAGCTTTGGATGGTTTTTAAATGGACATGATACCAAGTATTTTAAATTCCATAGCTAAAAGACAACAAAATCAAAAGAAACATTCAAAATACAATCAAAAAATAAAGAAAGGATATCTTGGAATGAACATTGCAATTATAAGAAATTTGTTTACCTATCCACTAGTGTCTTGTCTAGCATTCCAAAAAAAATTTCTTGCCCAAAATAACCATGAGGTGAAATAATCACAACATTAAAAACCATAGGAATACCTACTAGAAACATTTCCAATATCGATGGCTTAGGTGCATGAAGGATCTCCAACAACAAATTAATCATATCCAAGACATGCTCTGCATTGTCTCCCCATCATTTTTCCAATCCCATTTCACGTAACTTGCCCACACCGGAGTTAAGTAATAGTCAAACGAAGGCATTGACATTTTTTTTTTATCTTTTATATCTATAAAATTTGAATCTGATTTGTTTCAGGAACATATTGATTCATATTTAAATCCTTCATGTCATGAGAAGGTATCAACCGAGTAGAACATCAGAAAAATTGACCTTAATAAGGTCCTCAAACAATTCCTACAATATCAATATTTTTCTTGTTGTGATATCTTGGGTAGAAAAAATAACATATATGCATAACAAAAATCCATATATTACTTATGTTCAAACTTTTTATATGGTGTATTTTTAGGTATTCTTTTAGGATGTTCTTCTGCCTTTACCATAGCAAACTATGGCTTGGCTAAATTCTATATCCTTTCATTCAACATCAATTTCTGCAAGATAAATGTCACACATTATTCTTTTCCATTTCTCAACATGCTACAAATGATAAATTGAAAGTCACATAAAACCCAGAACAAACCCTTTTTCTAACCAAAACAAACAAACAAAATAATGCCTCTAATAAAACTTCACACCTCATAAATTATGCTTCCATGTGCATGAGCTAAAGCTGAGATTCTTTGAACCATATTTAGGTCATACTTAATGGGATATTCTTATTTTTACCATGATGTAATTTTGGGGTTAAAATAAATATATAAATCCAATTTATTATCAGTGAAATTCAAGTATAATTCAAAACAAATAATGTCATTGCAAGGTAGTGGAGAGAGAAACATCTTCATAATTAGGCTTCTCTATTTTAGTTTGATTATAATTGAGTTCACATTTGAATATATAATTATCTTTAAATAATTGAAACAGAAATATGAGAATCGAAATAGCCTAGACAATCACAAACCTTCCTTTCCTGGTTATCCATACCAATCTCCTAACCTTATTAAAATAATGTGTTTTAAATTATTCAAAGAGTAGAATGATTTTTCTACAAAAACAATTTGTGGACATCATGATATTAATTATAAGATCCACAAAGAAATTTTTCAATTGGGTTTATCTCTGGTGGTTGTGAGGAATGATTGTTTTCCTTCCCACCTAGTTTCAATTTCCATAAGTGATGTGTTGAGCTCATAACAAGCATATTGGTGTAATAACATTGAACCTTGTTGTTGATTGGAATTCAACAAGGTAAATCTTTTGGTCACCATTATTTCTATTTCACTCCAAAAAAAATTGGCCAGTTGCTACATAAGTGATGTCATAGATGGAACTTGTGAATTCTTTCCTAGCATATGGCTTTTCTCATCCTCGCATTCATCTGCCTTACCAAAATATTCAACTTATTTATTTCGTGTATTCAATAAAAAAAGTATGTGCTATTGACAGGTCAATTCAACTAAATCGCGCATTTTCAACTTCTGACAAGGATCACTAATGATTTTGTGATTCACTCTTGACCTCAACTCCTCTTGTATTGGAAAACCATAAGATGTAAAAAGTGAACTGCCATAAGTTATTTTTTCTAGCGAATCCTTCACATTTGAATTTGTAGGTATTTCTTGCACGGTCATCTATTTAACAGCAATAAGAAATCCTTTATTCATGAAATTTATATGATGGTAGAAATTTTAAATGACATACATAAAAAAAAAATTGTAAAATATTAGCAAATGAATTTCAAAACAAGTATATTTCAAAGCAACTACATCATAAAATGGTGTTTGAAGAATACCATGCTCAATTTATCATCTTTCAACGTAATTAGAAGGAGACTATCGTTTGTGCCACATGGTGGGCTTCAGAATTTATCCATATGTGGGAAACCATCTTTATGGGATATAACCATAGTTTAGTCCCCATAATCTCATTGTTCCACATTAGCAACCATCATTCCCACTCAACCATCTGAACAATGAAGGAAGAGTGTGTTTCTTCACCCTCCTTGTACCTACAATGTGAAAAAACTCCAAACTCAACTTGTTCATTCATTTATTTGGTATATAGTTGTATTTATAATGGAATACCATCATCCCCAAAAATAACAATATGCAAATACTGATAGCTAAAGCGTTTGGACCACAAAAAAATTTAGGAGAGTAACCCAAAAAATCTCATTGGTTTGCGCCTAATCTAATCTAAAAATGACGTAACTTCAGTAGAACGAAATGATGTATATCAAAAATCAGGGAAAGCATAAAATATATATCCTTTGCATACACAAATGTAGTGCTAAATTAAAATTCCTATATTTGGGGAGTGGTAACAATGCAAAAGATTTTAAAATTGGATTTTGATAAATGATGTAAGTATAATCATCTGTTCTCCAACATATCCAATGGAATTTTCAAAAAAAATTAACAGTATCTTATCAAGAAATAGTGAAAATTACGACACCACCACCACGCAAAACATATATATATTCCACCATGCAAAAATTGTCGATATGATTTTTGATATGCAATTTAAGTTGCAAATTCTCTTATTATACCTCAAAAATGTCATCCATAGATTTGCAACAACTAATTTGAATTCATTTTCGAGAGAGATTTCAACATCTGATGTGCTACTTTTGAATGTATCATGATCATCAAAAAAGGATTTGTTAAAATAACCTTCCTCGCATATACTATCACTATATGATCTCCCTTATCATAATTTATTGACCCCCTCGAAGATCAGGCCTTTCATCTCAAGAAAAAAAGCAAGGAAAAAAAGGAATACAACCCCAGCAATAGCGGTGAATACTATAAATGTTTTGGATGCGCCCAACACATCAATAAAAGAGAGGAATATCTCTGAAACAATGTTATTAAATATCCAGTAAATTTTTGCATCAATGCCTCCACACATACTTCTATATTTCGAAGGATAAATTTCGGAATTTATTTTCCATGGAATTGGTCACATTCTAGGTGAGAATAAACTTGTATATAAAACCAAGCCATGAACAATAAGACAACCATAGATAATTGAACCCACGTCATTGTACCAAGAGTGAAAATGATGGGAATAATATTTCTCAGATGTTGGAAGTTTTATTAATGAGGTATGAGGGAATTAGTTCTTCCATAGCCCCCAATATAGCACCCAACCTTATCCTCTTTTGACATGACATATGGGTTGGCAAACCCAAGCGAAAATGGAACCCTAGTAAGAAATGCCTCAGACTCCATTGAACTCAAAAATGAACCAAGGCCCTATTGGATATATAGAGTTGCTAAAATAATGATTTTGAAACCCTATATGACCTTTAAATCCCTAGCACTTGAAACAATACCCTTGCTAAGAAGGCTTGAAATTCAAAATATTTTAGGAAGATGGCAAGGATTTCATGCCATAAGGATAGAATATTTTGATGGAAGGAATAATTATTTTCTTGATCATGCCACCAGAACAAGTGTATTTCAGCAGAGGAAATCTCGCAGAATCTCGATACTAAAATTTGTGAAGAACAAAAACAATGTGTTTACACTCAGGAAGTTAATTTTGGTAATCATGCTACTATTTGTAATTTTTTGAAGTGACATCGTTAGGATATGCTGGAGAAATTATCATTTGAATTTATTCCATGTGTTTTAATTCAAGTATTTCTTGAAATCTAGGATAATGTTGGATTGGCATTGCAATTCTTCAACTGGTTAGAAAAACAACATATCCAGCAAACTATACAAGTTCACTTAACTCCCCTGAGAATTTTCTTGCAAATCTTGCACATCTAAGGTAAGATTCTCATACCTCATCAAATATTGGTCTTCTGCAGCCCCTAAATGGCTAAAACTTTGACCTACAAACCCTACATTCACCCTTAATTCCATGTTTGTTCCACTAAATCCTTCATTTTCCACCACCACGACCATCTTCACTTAACTCTACTAAGCATTTTTTTGCAAATATTGCACATATAAGGTATGATTCTCATACCTCCTCAAATATTTTTCTTCTCAAGCCCCTAAATGGCTAAAGCTTCGATGTACAGACCCTACATTTACCCTTAATTCCATGTTTGTTCCACTAAATCCTTCATTTCCACCACCACGACCATCATTAACAAATACCTAAGCACATCTCTTTGTGTTTCCCAATTTCAACTCTTAAAAGAGAAAAAAAAATTCACAGGGTCACCTTTAACTCAACGCAAAGGTACCTGATCCATAAGAAAATAGTCTCCATTTTTACACAGAATTACAAAGATTCAGAATTTAACAATACCCCATGTCTGCCTGCAATGATATTGTGTTGGTTTTACCGAACCCGGGGATGCATGGTGTTACTAAAAAATGTAATTGATTCAAGACCTTAGTGATTTCCCCCAATGGCCTTCAGTTCTCTGTTCTAGACTCTGGCACCACAGGAAATCCAAAGTTATCACATAGAGGAACACCAAGCTTAATCTTAGAAGAAATAGTGGTATGACTCTAGCATACATTGGCATTGTCACTTATCTTAAATGAGCTTAGTTTCATGATAAAAGTTGCATTGAATGGAATAGGACCTGGAAACATTATTTAACCTCCAATTTTGGTTCCTCACTGGAATTTGCTGAAGGAAATCTTCAAAATAAAATTGTGCAAAATCTTAATATAACACTAGCAAGGTTTTTAGCCTTGTAGATCTAGAAATACTCAATTTTATGACTAGCATCTTGTAAGGACATCAAGAATATATTTGATGAATATACCAACAAGTGTAATGATACCTCAGTTGAGGATATGGAACCATGGTTTACAACTTGAAAGCTTGGACAATATTTTCCAATATAACAAGAAGGTTGTTTTTAATTTTCCTCAAATAAGGCAGCAAGCTTACTTTATGCTTACCAAATATGTTTGGCCATTACTTTCCATGTGACATAAACCAATGAAAGTGAAATACATATATAAAATATCATATCCACATGGCATAGTGTGTCAATGTACCAATACTCCATAAATGTTGGATAATAGATTTGGGTTCAAGTGTGAGAAGATTGCTTCTATAAAATTTTATGTAAACATAGGGCATGTCATTAGGGTTGAAACCTTTCTCTATCATCTTCATACTAAAATTAATTAGGATTTAAAATATTTAGATGGACAAGCATAAAAAGTAACACCATGAAGATGTGGCATACTCTATAACATCATGACAATGACTTACTAATCAAAGGCATTGAAATGTGAATAAAATTAGGAGATGAGCCATTGACCTCAATAGTGAAACAAGGAGATATTGATTATCCCTCACTAAATCATTATCAAATCAAGAGATAGTACTATATCCTAGTCAAAATTTTAAGTGTGTATTTCATGTCCACCAGTGTGTATTTCTACAAAAAAAATCAAATAATAGCCAATGATGACCATGAGCAGTAGCTGCAAGAAATTCCAAGCAATCTATCAAGCCATAAAGAGGGGAAACTGGTAGATGGTGTTGCAGCGACCCAACAATTCTCAAATCTTAAAATGAAGGTGGTCGAGGAATATGGAGGAAACTAGTGCCCTGCAGCTCTAGTACCATGCAAAATAAAACTACATACAACAATATAATATCGTTATTAACCTTATACAAACAAAATAACATAGAAAATGAATAGAGACTCAAAAATAATATAAGGAACAAGAGAATAATTGCATCTATTAAATTTATCGTGTCTTAAAATAGAGAGTGAGGCCCTCTTTATAGAAGAGTAGAAGGAATCCAATATTTAAGAAGGTGATTGTTGGGTACACCAATTGAGCATTTAATAATATACCTCAGTGAACTTAAAATGAGTGTGTGCACTAACATGGCCAAACAATCAGTGTAGTAATACAAAATATAAGAAGATTGATTGCAAACTGCAAGTCAAAAGGTCCAAAACAACGAAAATTTTCACCCAAAATTTGTTCTAGCCACCATTCACAAGCCCTAATCCTATATGAATGGTAAGTATATTGTTGTACTAAGTCAAAGACTATTTGATAAAATAAACTACCTGTTGAAACGTGATAAAATTGTATATTCAAAGGTGAGGTGCAACCAACAAGAAACGAGTCATTCAAATAATTCAAGTAAAAAAATGTAAATATATTCATTACTCAGATCCTTGTGTCTTGAAGGTAATAAGATTACTTTTAATACATGCTTGTTGGGTAGAGAGATCCTTTGAAACTTCGGCCCATAGGGCTCTAGGTCAACAAAATATTGTAAGGGGGGAACAGATGAAGTACAAGAGGCAACATGCAACAATAATATTATAAATCAACACTTTAGATAACAAAGGACCACACCATCTACAACTTCTTATGATAACGTTAGCATTATATCCGCAAGGAAAGTTTGGGTGCCAAGTTTGAGTTCCAGAGAGATCCCTAGGATCTTATTGAACCTCACTTGAAAAAATAAAATTTTGCACGAGCCATTTCACTGAGAAGGAAAGCATGGAAAATTCATTCCTCATTGTAGCAACAACACAAGTCTTGGATTTGGTTTATCTCTCATGCTTAAGGCTCACTACAGATGCCCATATAATCACATCACCCAGACTCCTTCAGATTAGAAAATCCTACTAGAGATCCATTATAAAACAATTGGGAAATGACAAAGAAATAGAGTATCCAAACATCCTTTCATTGTCTTTGCCTCCATGGTTTAGCAAAAACCTAGTTATCAAAATCGTGCACCCAAGGCCTCCCAAGGCCATAACAAGAACCCTCCTATTCCTCGACATAATACTTTAACATTGAGTCAGACATTGAGATGTCCCAACAACTCCTACTCTAAGTTAAAAGTTGAGATTTCTCAATTGGACAAAGTTTAGAAATCATTGCATGATATCCATAGAAAATTGACAATTCAATGAAGCAATCTCTATTCCACCTGAACAACATTAGGCAAATATCATCTCAAAGTCAAGATAAAAATATCACCAAATGGGGTGTCATCCAGTCTACCCCAGGACAGATTAAGCACCACCACAATTCCTTAATAAATGGAATTAAGTGGTCAGGACAAATGGCATTGAGTAGGTTCAATTTTTGGCATGCATTACAATAATTGATACAGATAATTTGTACCAAATTCAAGGTAACAGTGCTCAAATAGATCGGATGGAGATAAACATGCATAGGATGCCAAAGTAGATATTTTTATATGATAATAAGGTCATTGGAATTGCATTCAATATATAGGAACTACCAGAGGCAATGTTTAACAGATACGTGCAATAAATTTACTTATATTGAGAAATAAAAACAATGATGCGTAAGGTCCTAGTTGAAATAATCAAACCACGACAAGAGATTTTGTTGTCTATAGATGCCATACAACTATAGGTGTCGAAATTGGACAACAATGTCACTCAACTCACAAAATAAGTAGCTAATATAAGTCTCACGAACTCTGCAGAAGAGGATAAACCAAAGAAGGCTAGTGATGTCACAATATATGATTAGGCATGCACAATATTTTCTTTTTTTGTATACTTCTATTTCATAGTATAAATGATATCTAAACTATGTTGGATAGAACAAACTCTGATTATGACAACAATATGAAAGCTATTTAGTCTAGTTTAGCATCTAAATAAAATATATCAAACTTCATCTATGATAAAATTTTGGAAGCTATGTCCTCTTGGACCAAAAGACTGGTTTAGTTTCCCTAGTAGAAGAGCAGTAGCCAGGCATGTATTTTTTATCATGCATTGGATTAATATATAATATAAAAAATGAGCTTGCACCCTTAAAAAAGACAAAAGAAGGAAAAAATAGTCAAGATAAAATTCTATAAAATCTACTCTTGTACTGTGGATCAAGGTGTTATTCAGGATTTACGATTATGGACAAAATTATCTCCCCTAGGTCGGTGGCTAACCTAGAACAATAGAGGGACAAAGAACACAATGCTTTTCCTTAAAGTAAATAGACGATGAAGTGAAAACTACCTAAAATCCTTCGCACGCTTCACTCCTTCAGCTTGGAAGCTCCAATTCCAACTCTGATTGCCAAAATTAGGACCTGCATAGTCAAATGACAAAAGCCAAGAAACTACGAGATCTATGTAGTGTCATATATCTACTCTATTCAATAGATCAAAAAGGTATTGAAATAAGTGAAATAACGACATCACATATAGGAAAACAATGAATTATTTGCATTACTATGAATGGAAGGAGATTACAACCATAAGTAGTAGTTGATCTTGTACAAGAGCTCCTCCAATTTGTTCACTTGTCCTTTCCTTGTCACAATATGCACCTCCAATCACCCTAATGCATGAGATCATAACTACTCACTACAGTAGCATAAGGGCATAACTACTCTCCAAAAGAAAATCACAACCACATATAGGGATGTAAATTTATATTGGAGTAAGGTAAGTTAGGAATTTTTATCCAATTACCAATCTAGGGTTTTAGATCCACCTTTGATGGATGGGTAGGATCAAAGGATAAGTGGTAAAAATTCCAATGTTGGGAAAGATGAGATTCAAATTTTTTATCGAAGGTAAGTGGTTGAAACAATTTCTGGAAGCTCCTAGAAGGGGAAGCCTCCAGAATCCTAAACATTCTCTCAAATTTCTAGAACCAACGCAGGTGCAAAGGGGAGAAACTTGTAGGTGATCAACACTGGCCACAGTGATGAAATTTGTAGGTGATCGCACCCTAGTAGGATTATAGGGATTGTTGGTCCTAAAACTGGCCATATGATGCAATTTAGGGCTCAGATTCTGAAGGATGAAAGGTATATTATTAGGGCTTTGTGAATGATGGTGACAAGGGGGAATAGGATGTTTATTGATCCCATTAGGAAGCTCACTTGACTGGATGTGAAAAAATGGCTTATAACACAAGGTACGATGATAGAAGAAGAGAAACCAGAGCAAGAAGACTAACTCAAGAAGTAACAAAATATGGCAAACCTTCCCACTATTTTTCATATTTTGGTATGGATCAACAGGTCTTTCCTTGATAGATCTAGGGTTAAGATGGATCTATGCTAATTATAATATGAATATCCTTTGAAGGGTATGCACAACCTCATAGATTTTTTAATCAGGCTTATGAAATTATGAAATTAAACTTTAAAATGTAGTTCCTCAGTAATAAATTTCTATATTGCAGCTCAACAACTCTTGAAATGTCATTTGAGATGTTCCAATTTCTTCCATTTAATTATTAGGGGAAAATATAAGCTAATCAAATGTGTGCATTTCTATTAACCACACATAGAACACTTTGGTTGACAGGTCACTTGAGACAATTCTCTGAAAAAAGGTATTCCTCAATTCATTACTTTCCGTTCTAGAAACTAACTCACCAATGGTCCTTCAGCCTTGAAAGAATCATATGAAGAGTCATTTCACCAAATACATAGAATTGTCCCTAGATCATCAGATCCAACCAAAGCTTCTAATAATGTGTCAAATTACAGTATGGTGATATGCAAGTAAATAATACATTTGTAATTGGAAATTTGATAAATTATTTATGTTAATGTTAACAACCAGAGACTTGGCATGACATGTTGGATTTGATCATTAGAATCATGCAAGTTTGAAAAGTAAAACACAAAACCAATAGTTGTACCTTTATATATGATATATTACTGTCAAAACTACTATCCATGCAGATACTTCCCAATTGATTACTAGTATTAGATTTACTATAGACCAAATTTGGGGACAATTGGATGTGTTTGACATGCAATAAAGAACATATGGGACAACCATATGCCTAACACTCATTTCATTACAGTGGAAAAATTTCTCCTTGGCAATGCTCCATGCTATTCTTACAAACTTTTAGATTTACATATGAGATTTAGCTGCTAAAAATCATGCTAGAATAAGGAATTTTAAATTTTAATTGGACACTCTCAATGCATGCATTTTGGCTCATCTTACCTACGTTTAAAGTTTAGAGGGGGAAATTCGCAGTTCTATGTTTCTTCCAATTAAATGCATCTTTTTGTGAGCATGAATAAATAAGACAATACAAGATTACCAAAAAAGGAATTACAATCTTCCATGTAATAGACTGATTGAGCCATCGGATGTGGGTGCCTGATATGATAAACATAGGCTGCCACATGGCCTTTCAATGCAGGGGCACTTAGTCAAACCACATGGAAGCACGTTCCTTCCGCTTACCTACCATAAATATACAGTACAGGGGAGGACTTCGGCACTCTGCGGCATTCACTCCCCCCCCCCCCCCTCCTCGGCCTTCACTCTTGCAAGCTGGCCATTTATGGTTGATGGCTCATGTCAGCTTCATATCCATCTTTAGATTTCATTCCCCATAAACCTTAGTCACACCTCCTCTGCCATTCGATATGCTCTTCATTTGCCTCCTTCTGTGCATTCTACCTATTCTTAGCAGACTCTCCTCCCTGCTGAGACCATGCTAAGATGCCATAGAATGTGATGTCATCATGGAGGTAGTAGAGGCACCCCCTCTCATGCTCTGGCTCCTGGCTTGTTTGCACGCACTCTATCCCTCTCTGTCACTTTGAAAGACCCAAAGGTTCTTGACCCCTTCTCTACACAACTTTTGGTTCACCTCCCGGAAGAGAAACATCACGACTCTGGCTCGAGAGGCACGAAAATGCCTCGTGAGTCAACAATCTCATGATCCTATCCTCCTCTGCCTCAAAAATCCACTGGACTCCCTGTCAAAAACTAAGAGGACGACTCAAAAATTGGGTGGATCTGCCTGTCTGAGGACACCGAAAAAGAGAAGCAATTGCGGAAAGCGTGTCTTGCTTAGCTATGTCCAAGCAGACCGAGATGGTCTCCACTTCGACTCTGGAGCCAGATTCTCAGCTCACAAAGAAGGATATCGAGAGCATGTATGAATATGATTGTTTCATAATTGAGGAAAATCCACAATGGGTGGGTAATGAGGCCCAGAATCAGTAGTTGCAGCTCCTTGGCCCTATTTTATTTTATTTCACATAGGCTCTTTTATGGTTTTTATGAATTTTTTTGCTTCTTCCTGAAAATTATGTTACTCTTTAACGTGTTAATGGTTGGTTTCCCCTTGAAGGGAAGACCAATTTTTTATTTTTTGAATGGTTGGTTTCCCCTTGAAGGGTAGCTCATTTTTTTATTTTTTGAGCAGTCCTCATCGGGCAGGGGTTGGCTAGTCCAGCAACCACCTGTCCTGAAGCACAATTTGTATCTTTGTACATTATAATAGAAACTAGACTAATTTAGAAAGAAAAAAATATAGACTGATTGAGCAATGATATCAAATGACACCTGCAAATCATATGCACATCTACATTTAAATTTATGTTGAAAACTTATATTGCATTATAACCCTTCAAGTAATGGAACATCTTTTATTTTGGAACACCAAACCCATAGAAGATTGTGTGGATTCTAATAGCAACCTAACCAAAAGATTGAAAACATATCCCAACTGTTAGTCATCGGTATTTTTCACTTGTTAGTGATGACTAGATCCATAGCTAAGTTTTCTAGAAGCTGATTTCCATATGTCAATTTGTCATCTAGAAAACCCTCATAAAACTTTTTTCGCCCTCCTACTTTTCAGTCCGCCCATGTCAAAGTTAAAACTCATTATCACTATCCTATCTAGCTTTAGTCCTACTGGTCTACCCATCAGCTCTAAAAGGAAAATCCAAGTCTGTTTCAAAAGCCTCCCCTAAGTTAGGAAGTGGCGCTTTAAGGCATTTTACCCTTGGCAACCATCAAAAGGCCAAAAACCTCCATCTGTTACAGACCAATCATGACAGACCTCCCACTCTGCAAATGAAATTGATAACAGCACTAAGTCATGCCACTTACACACCCCTAAGTCTCAGCACTGCATAGACCACAGTCTCAAGCTGATTATTAGGTGTTTTACAGTGTTTTATGGATTTTACAAAGACAGGAAATATAACTTCATCTCAGGAGAAAATTCTTGAATACACATTTAAACGGTTCTCTTCTCAATGTCGAAAGCAGATAGTAGCCTCATGTGCGAGAGTAAAATTCTTATCCAAAGACAACACGGCTAAGTTCGACGCAGAAATGCGGTGAGAAAGAGAACAACAACACAATACGAAACAAACGATGAAATTTGTCATGGCCAAGAACCTCATTCATCTACAAGCAGAGGGTTAAGGCGCCTCCTTCATCTACAAGCAGAGGGCGATGGCCAATATTGACTTCAAGGATTGCAAAACTTACTCTAAGCACAGGTTTTCCTTTTACTAGACAGTAAAACAGGGACTCTAGGTTTCTAAGTGTAAGTGATTATCATAACAGGACTAAGATCTGAAATGTGCAAGACAAAAGAAAACAGGGTTTGTGGTTTGGTAAAAAGAATCATTTGAGGTTTCAGTCATCATCAGGGAGCATAAAAAGGGACTCCTTAATCAAAGCTATCATAACAAATATCTCTGCAGGGGTGTTAATATGAATAGCTTCAATCAGTCTTGAGCAGGAAAATACTTCAGTGAAAAGACCCCTGTGTGTTCTTTTGTTCCTGTTGAAATGTGAAGTACAGCCCCTGGTTTCTGAATGAACATGAAGAAGAGCTAGGAAAGTAGTATACAGCCCCAGATATAAGACATCTTAAAAGCGCCAGTGCAGGTACAAGTGTTGCGATCTACACTCCACCACAAAGACAAGTAGTTTCTTCAAATGTAGCAGGTTGGTGTTTTCATAGTTTCATTAGGAGGAAGATGGCTAATAAAAGCCTTGGTATCTGTGAAATAGGTCAGCAGTTATTCCACATCTTATATACTTGCATCCTCAACACAGGGACAGAAACTGATTATGATCTGAGTTTTAAAAACCCTAGGACAGCATGCCAAGCTAATCAAGCATGTCTTTCTTGAAAGCAGCTCCATTCATGAACAGGTGCCTTTTCAAAAATGCTACAACAACTGGCACAGACAATATAGGTTTCTGTCGTCAAGATACATCACCATTGAAACTATTGTTCATAATAGAAAAAGAGATGTTTTGATAGACTGTCAGTTTTGTTTTAAAAAGTTTGAAGCAAAAAAATGGGTTTTCATTATTCAATGGACAGAGACATTATATGATATGTTTTGAGCAGAGAAGCATATTGAAAAAGGGCGCCCTTATTAATCAAAGGGCCATGGAAAAATCCAAAAAAGTACAGCAAATTTTTGGTACCTACAGTGGGAAAGAGGTTGAAGAAGCAATTGAAGACAGAAACTGTCAAAGCAAGTTGAAAAGACAAACCCTATCCCTTCAAATAACAAAGCAGTCTTCAATATTTTTTAATAGTTCTGGAGTGGGGTTTATGTAATGAATATCACCATCAGTGTTAACAAAGTGGCAGAGAATGGTCTATAGGTCATTGGGGTAATATTCAAAGTTTGAATTTCCGTGTTAAATTGTCACCAAAGAGACAAAATTGACAGGAATCACCTTTCAAACCTATATGCATAAATGAACAGAGTTCTGACTTTTCAAACTGTATTTGCTTTCTATAAAAGGGCTGAAAACTCTATTAGCATTTTTTAAAGGCATAAAAACTCTGTCACCGAAATCATTCCAAAAAGGGTGAGCACCTCTCAAATGAAGTCGACATGTTTTCGAGTTTCAAAGGGTACACCAAGGCAGCATTGCAAAAAGCAAACCTTTAAAAAGGCCTTACAAAGGCTAAAACACGGAGTTGGATTTCAATTTTGCATTTCTAAATGAAAAAATCCCGTTGGCCTTTACATCTTTTCAAAAGAGACTAAGACCGTTGGCCATTTCGTGCATTCCAAGGTGATAGATACCATTGCAAATTCATTGCATAAACACCCCAGCTTGAGCAAAGACCCTTTGCTGCCCTCAAGATCAAACAAAGAAGTTTCGGAGCGGTTTGAAAAAGTTTGTCACAGTTTAACAGCGCGATGCGCCTGGAATATTGCGCGACGCGCTCAGGTGGATTTTTACACCGGCGCTCAACTGTCGCGGGACGCGCCTGTACGTGTGCACGACGCGCCTGTACGTGTGCACAACGCGCCTGTACACGGTGCCCGGCCGACCCGACAGAGCCACCCAACAGCCTATGTGCGCGACGTTTTCTCATTCAAACGCGTCGCGCTTGTGGTTACACCTCCAACCGCCTTCAAAACACTTCTAACTCACAAACAAAGATCTGCATCTTGATTTTTGAGGTATTTGGTCTTGCTCCCCCTTAAAGTTCGCGTTTTCTAGATATTGTTTGGGGCAGAAAAATCTTGGTTTAAAAAACAAGATGTGTTAAGTAATGGCATTGAAAGGGGATAAGTGGTTTTGATTTAAAAACTGAGTCTGGAAAAACCCTAATTCACCAGCAGTAAGCATGTTCATGAAATTGCTCTCCAAACAGCCTGACCTTAGTAACAACAGGAATCAGTTAGAAGTTTTTCTATCAAAATAGCATAAAGAACAGAGGGAAGTAAAGAAAGCAGTGTTTGATGAAGAGATGCAGTGTCCAATTTGAAGGAGGGTTTGTTTTTTAAAGAGCAGTTTTATTGGTCTTGGTTACTACATCAAAAAACACATTAAACCCTGTTAGCCTATCTCAGAACAGCAAGCTTTGGACTCTTTTGAAATCATCATTAGTGACTGTGTGCATACTTTGAATTAATTAGTAAAGTAGCATAAAAAGGGACCAGTGTCTTGATTAGAAGAAGTATTTTCTCACTACAAAACTGTTCTGCTGTCCTCTAAGCACCCATGGCCATGACACCTTGCACCAACACAGTAATCTGTTAAAACTGTGTATCATTTGTGGATTCTGTTAGGCTTTTAAATATACTTGTGAAAAAGGCATCAAAGGTTGTGAAAGCCTCATTTTAAAGAACAGAGGTTTTTTGTATTGAGAAGGAGATTGTGCACAAACATTCAAAAAAACATTATTTCCTTACCAAGGCAGTGGATTTGGGCTGAATAAGATATACTCTGGTTGACTGTTCTCATTTTGATTAAATCTGCTGGTAAAGGGCATACAAGGACAAAACTGTATTTTGAAGTTCAGAAGATTGTATTTTTACCTTTGTCCACCCACAGGAAGGTGTCTTCACCATGTTTTCTTTGACTTAACTGTGTATGTCACTATGAGTATGTGCTGATTCATATACAAAGGCAAGAAGAAGGTTTTGTTATAAAGAGACAGGGCTTTATATCAAAGGAAGGCATTTCACACTATCTTCAAAACATTGCTACATTATCAAACAGTGAAGTGACAGAAGGCTGAGGCAGAGTTTGTTATAAAGAAGGCATTTCAAATGCCTTGTGGTAAATTGGTGTTTTGAAAGAACAATCTAGGTCAAAATGCTGCCCAGGCAGGACAGCAGAAGTGGTTCGCATAGAAGATATGAGCCAATCTCTACATAGGAGGTTAATGCTCATCCATCCATCCTCTTCAACTTCCATGAAGTAGGTTGTCTAGATTTCTGCCAGAAGATACAGGAGGTCAAAATTTTCTCGCCATTGACACACCTATGCGCCCTGAGGTTCCAGAACAAGCATTTCCAGGTAGCGGACCTTGATTTCAAGTTTTCTCCAAGATCAGTGTCCAAAGCCACCAAGATTCCATATCATGGTGAGAAATGGTTCAAATAGACTCATCTTGACTTGGAAGATTGCAAGCCTTTCATCAAGCCTGAGCATAGAGATACTTTCACTGCTATTTTTCCTTTTTCTTATCTTCTTGACAGCTATGCTCCTCTAATGAAAGTCATAATGAAGTATTTTACTTGTGAAGGGAGGTTTGCTCGAGTTTATGCCTACCATGTCCGACTATTGATGCATTTCATTAGAACCAGGCTGCTAAATATCCCTTACTTTTTATACAAAAGCCTCGAGAAGATGGCATCCACAGTCCAAAAGAAGGCCCCACCTCTGCAAATACCTTCCCTTTTCCATCATTCTCTGATCAAAATTATCATCTTACACCAGCTAGAGAAAAAAGAGGTTCCATGGGATGTTTTTATCAACCACCCAGATTTCTCTATTGTTCCTCCTGTCCATATATCTCCCACCCAGCCTGTTCATCGCCCTGTACCTTTGTCCAGCAGGCCTACTCCTAGAAGGCTCAAATTTCCTACAGAACAATCAGGACAGCAGGAAGAAGAAGGACATGAATAGGTAGAAGAGGAAGAGGATGAGCAAGAAGAAAATGATGAAAACCAGCAGCATAATTTTGATGGTCATGGACAGCAGCTTGAGCCACATAGGGAGCATGAGGTGGAAACAAACCAGCAGACTGATGTTGGTAAATAGGGGCAGCAGTCTGAACAGCAGGAAGAGATGGGTGAAGAGCAGCAAATTGCAGATGAAGGGCAACAGCAAGAGCAAGAAGAAAAAGGTGTTGAACAGTAGCATCTCAGTGAAAGTGAACAGCAGGGACAAGAGGAAGAGCGTCAGCTTGATGTTAAAGGTCATGAACAACAGTTTGAGCAGGAATTTGAGCAGCTGCTTGAGCCACAAAATGAGCAGGAAATCCAAGCACAACAGTAGCATGAAGTTGATGATCAAGGGAAAAAATGATTTGAGGCAGATCAGCCTCATGATATTGAGGGGCAGAGACAACTTAAAGAGGACACATAGCAGCCTCAAATAGAGCAGCAGTTTCAAGAAGTTGACAAAGGTAAAGCCATTGTATCCCCTTCTGCCAAAAGAACAAAACCCATCACAACAAGAAGGAAAGGGCCTAACGCTGCCACTCCAAAAGTGACAAGAGTTGTCCCTAGCAAAATAAAATCACCCAAGAGATCTCACACTAGTATGCCAAGAAGGAAGAGTGCAAGATTGGCTTTCAAAGGGAAAGGAAAAATTGGAGAGAGTCAAAAACATGGAGGTGCATTAGCTGTCATTCCAATCCAAAGTGATGACAGCGATAATGAAGCCCGCATCCTTGAAAACCTTCTAATCCATCGAGAGGGCCAAATTGAGGCATTGGAGAATGACCTTCATCGGGAAAAGACCTTTAATCACTTTTTGGAGATCCAAAATAAACAAATGAATGTCCATTTGGTTGTCCATGAGGCACGAACAATGAAATACAAAAATGAGGCTGCTAAAGCACACATAAGGATAGAGGAGCTTATCAGTGAGTTTGATGAAGATGAAGAAGAGGACCAGCCTAGGCGGAAGAGGCCTAGAACCATAGGGCTTAAAAGAGCCCTAGAAAAGCAAAAGGAAGAAGAACAGTCCCATCTTCAAGCCTTTCCCCTCACTGCATTACTTGAGCAAGAAATTGAAGAAAATAAGGAGGCATGGCTAGAAAGAGCCAATAAACACTTGGAGATGAAGCTTGAAAAGGAAAACAGAGACCTGGAGCTGCAAAGGAAGATGACACAGCACTATCAAAAGTTGAATCAGTTTGCTCGGCGCAAGCTAAAGGCCACCCAAGCAAAACTGAAGGAAGCAAAGGGGAAGCGCCCGGCACGGAAAGAGAAGAAAGGCACATCAGCACTTGATATTTTGGTTTCAGCTTCGGAGCATGTTGCTAAGGACCCTTGAGGATCATGCATACCAATTTTGGGCCCATTTTGACAACTTTTGGGTTTTTGGCATTTTTGGGTTTTTGGTCAAAAAACTCATAAATTCGCCATTTCATTTTGAGGATTCGTGAAGGGAGGAGAAGGGTACCATCGGATGCCATAATTTCATGAGCAGGCCCTCAGCGATTTTCAGATCATTTGGAGATCATTTTCCCCTTCAAAACAGAGAAAAAGGCTCGCATTTTGCACATTCTACCCGGTCTATCAGCAAACTGTCTTTTTCTGGCTTTTTACACACAGGAGCAGATTTGGAGGACTTCTGGGCATTGGATTGGAGTGATTTCAGTTGCACCGGAAAGTAGACACTCAGATCATTCCAACGAGCTATCATGAGCCTCGTTTCGACACCAGGAAGGCTGCCAAATGTTTCCAGCAAGTCAGGGGACCTTTTTCTGATATAAATTTGAAGTATTTTTGTAATTTTTGAACCTCAAAAATCTGCTTTTTCCAAATGTGCGTTTAGCTATTTTTGCACTTGGAAAATGTTGCAAAGTCAATTAAATTCTCTTTTTTAGAAATTTTTAGATATTTTATGAGATATTTTTGTGTCTTGGGCTTTGCAAAGCCTCAAGGACAAGTTTAGATATTTTGATTAGGCCAATGAGGATGGAAGTTGAACCATGAGGTTTTCCTCACTTGAGCCTATTTATTCCACAAGCTCTCATTGTAAACAAGGCTGAATTTGAGAAGATAAGCAATATATTGGTCATATGAGCTTTGGAGAAAATACTTGTGCTATGCTTTTGGATTGCCTCTTGAATGTTCTTGGATGGATGATGAAGGATTGTTGATGGATTCCATGACATGGTAGAATGGTATAGTGTTTCTTGCTTTGTTGTTGTCTTCTAGTTTTCATCCATGATACATGTTTCTTGCTTACTATAGATCAGTAGAGATTAAGTTTGAGATATTCCCATGGAGGCACCTCAAAATTCCTGAATCTTAATAGCTTTTATGTTTTCTTCTTCCTTAGTTGTATTAAAGAATTCTTAACTGCTCTTTAATAACTTGAGGATATTGTTGCTAGTTTCACTAATAGTTCTATGCATGTTGAGTGGGATGGATGGTGTGCCCTGCTTACCTATGACTGTCCATAGTTCCAGCCATGAAACTATCTCTTTGACTGATTAAGATTATCATTTTTTTTGAACCAAGGAGGCCTGGTCCCGATCTAGCCCTTTGCCTAAAAACTATGAAAGCTTGTTTGTCAAAGTGCCCAATAACTTAAAGACTGTGTGTAGGCGTTCCGGCATAGTATTTTGAGTTGTTAGTCCGTCTTATGTGTTTTCCCCAAAGTCTGATAGCCATTTCCCAAAGTTAGAGGGTCTTATACTTCTATGCATGGCTTGAATGTTTGTTTCGATGTGTTGATTAGTTTATAGTTACATGTTGCGTGATTAAAGATTTTCTTTACCATGTTTATGTTATCTATTAAACCAGTGATTCTTGAAACTCTTTGTTATTCACAAACTTGATGTCCATTTACTCCATTTTGCCCAAAGATCCTTTCTACCTTGAAATCAAATCGGCCCTTCAACAGCCTTGCATCGTCATCTAATAGCTTTCTTGGCCTTTTGACCCCATAGCCCAGTTAATCTAACATCTTGTTACCTATTTCATATCTTTGATCAGTTTCATCCCTCACAACTTAAAAAACCAAAAATCAAAAACTCACTTCATAACTAGCCTAAAATCAGAATACAAATAAGCAAACACACAGATATCCCTTACACCTATAGAGAGAGCCCTCTCTGAGTCCAAGAAGGCTAGGTCCTTGGGCTCCAAAGCTTGGTTTGATGTTACATCGTTATTTGGCTCACCAATCGGCCAAATCACAGGAACCTAACATAATGGCGATCACGGTGGGACCTTTCTGAGTTCATTTTAATCTGAATATCTTGCAAGACTCACGGAAAGCCCCTTTTTGAACTAAGCAGACCTACCAGTGAGCCACCTCATCGCCACACCTAACATAATCTCCATCACGGTGGGACTCTGAGTGATAAACAAACTTAGTTTCCCTAATCTTTAGAGACCTTTAAGAATACTATCTGATTGACTTATCCCACTGCTCACTAACATAGTGACACTCACAGTAGGACCTTCCGAGTTAGTGACAATATAAGTACACCTTAGTAACTCCTGAAGTCTCAATCAAGCTTAGTAAACTTAGATATTGTCTGAAGAGTAGAAAATATCTCTTTCACCATCTTAGCAAAATGATGAGTCAGTTATAGAAAACTCTTCCAAACCTTGTAGGCACATAAAACTCAAAAAACCCAAAAACACTCCCTTAGATTGGTTTTTCTGTCAGTATTGGTGGTGGACCATACAAATATACCTCAAAAACAACTAAAAATCCACCTGGCAACTCCACTAACCTCTAGTAGGCCTTACTGTTTTACCGAACTCTAGGTTACTATCCGATAGACCTATCCCACCGCTCACTAACATAACGGGAGATAGTGGGACACTGAGTACATGACAGTCTAGCAAACTCTTATAGACTCTTTGGTCCTTTAGATACTTAAAACAAGCAAGCAGCCCATAGACCCATTTAGAGTAAACTCTTTTTGTTCTCATCACCCTAGCAAAGTGTTGAAACAAGTCTAGGATACTTTAACAAACCATAGGCTGCACATAAAACTCAGAAAATCCAAAACATTCCCATATTAGTTACTGGTGGTGGACCATATCTATCTTCACAAAACAACCAAGTTCCACCTGGCGACTCCACTAGCCCATCCCTTTTACTTTTTGACCATCCTTCACCTTAGTAGAACTTTGGAGAGACCACTCATCCAGAACATTCACCAATACCATTCTCTCTAAGCTCTAGACCCAAAATCTGGCTTCACGAAGAATCAACACCAGATCCCATCCCGACCCAAATCCCCCTATCATAGTAGATGACCCAGAGAAGATTCTGTGGCAAGCTTCTGAAACTGACCATCTAGCTACTGGTAGATCCATCCGTAAAACAAGATCAGTACCTAAACATCTCACTATCCTACCAAATTCACCTTTTGAATTAGAGTCATCAAAACTCTTTTCAGAAGCAGGTCTCATAGTAAGATAAACTGTGACGATCTTGAAACCCTAGACCAATCACACAGTCATAGTAGAGAAGCGTCACCTTCCACCCCACCCCCCCGACTTTCAGCATCTCCATCAATTTGGCTCCTACCATCCCAGATCTGCTCAAAACTAGATCACTAGTCCAAGTTCATCCGCCACACCTATTCAAACCACCTCATCTCATCCCACTAGTCCTCATCTTGTACATCATCCATTAGTTCCCGTCATGGCAGCCTGGTATGCACCTTTGGTGTTGCCACCACCCTTGGCTCCTCTCCCAAATAAATATCAAGACAAAATCCCACACTTTACTGGAGAAGATACCACTACACCTCAACAACATATAAGTAGGATGAATGATGCTTATGAATACCTGGAGGTACAAGACGAGACCGTCAGAATGAGAATATTCGCCCAAAGTCTTGGTGGTGAACCCAAAACATGGTTCAAAAGCTTAACTCCAAACAACATCCACAATATCCCAGAACTACATCAAGTCTTCAGAAATAGGTGGGAAATCCGAAGAAACCCTATTCAAATCCTGTCATAATATAACAACCTAAAACGGGAAAATGGGGAAAGTGTCCAAGCTTACTGCACTAGGTTCAACAATGTGTATAACTCCCTTCCACCTCATTTCAAACCCCCACTTGGTTTAGCCTTGGCAAAATTCCCCGAGGGTTTCAATCCGGACATGACATATCATCTGAGAGACAAGGATCCCCCTACCTTAGAAGAAATGCAACAAATAGCCATAAAAGCATATGCCAACTTAGCAGAAAAAAGGGCTAGGACTAGATCAGAAAGAAAGGTCACATATAAAGATGAGGTCTCCACTTCATCACCTTCCCTAGATCCTAGAATAGATGATTTAGTCAAAACCATGGCCAAAATGTGGGAAAAGATAAATGAAAAGGCTCCTGTTAGGGACAACCAACCAAACCCTCCAAACAGAAACTGGAACCAAAACTTTAGGAGGGAACAGCCCCAAAACAGACCAAGGGAAAATGACCAACAAATTAGACCACCATTCAATGAAAATTATGTGGAAGAAGAAGATAGGGATACAGAACCCATTGATGAAAGACATTTAAATCTCGTAGGGTCTGATAATGAAAGCGAGGTGTACCTCACAGCAGAAGAACAAGAGTTATGCTCTCCAGGTCGGAACGAAACCAACTGGGAAGAGTTCGAAGATCCTGCCATAGATTTTCAAAATGCCATTATAGAAGCTCACAGGCAGTATAACCTTAGAAGCAGAAAAAACCAAAACCATTCCAAAAAGGGTAGTCCTGACAGTACCAAAACCTCTGATGACATCCTAAAGAAGACCATGGATAGTAACAAAATTGGGGCCAAAAAGATTGACCAAAACAAAGGCAAGGCCATTCAGACAAATATTAGCTCAGATACTCCTAGTACCTCTACAAAAACCCCCGAGTTGGCTGTATCAAACAAAGTCCCAAGCCAAAGTCAGCAAATTAAGAACATAGAAAAAGTTATGTCTGAGAAAGCTGAAACAAATCTGCCCAAACTACCTGCTCCTTTTAGTTTCGAAGGGGAAATTTCCAAAATAAAAATTACCATACCCCTCACAAAGCTAATAACTGTAGATAGGTATAGATCTCAAATCTTTAAATTCCTCGACCTAGAGAGCAAGGCAGATACCTTGAATCTAACTGACGACAAACCCGAGCTCTTATTTGGCCCGAAAGTAGAAGGTGAATACCAAGAAGGATCTATTTCTCCTTTCTATGTAAGCTTAAACATACGGGACAAGATATTACATAACGCCATGTTAGATTCTGATGCTTCCCATAACCTCATGCCTAAAGCAGTCATGGAAAACATGGGACTAGAAGTGACTCAACCTTACAAAAACCTGTATTCTTTCGATCCAAGCCACGTCAAATGTTTAGGCCTAATAAAGAATCTAGATTTTTCCCTAACACAACTACCAGCGAAAAACTTATTCATGGACGTAGTAGTGGCCGATATCCCGCCCAAGCATGGAATGCTACTATCAAGAGCATGGGCTGCCAAAATACAAGGTAGTCTTCAAATGGATATGTCATTCGCTACTATCCCAGTTTTCAACCAAACGAGAAGGTTATACCGAGAGACTCGCATGAAATACATGGTTAGCAACAGAGATAGGCCAAACAATACTCCCATCTATTCCGTTCATTCCAATTTAGATTCTTTTATCTTATGCAATGAAAGTAATATAAACAAGCAGATAAAATAAAATGAAGACATTTCCAAACCATTACTGAATGAAGAAATTGATGACCAAAGTCCCAAGAAACCTGAAAAACAGCTTAGTATCATATATGAAAAGGAAGCTCTTTGGAGTATAAGCTTTGATGGTTCTTGTGGCAAAACGGGTTCAGGGGCCGGCATCTGGATACACAATACTAAAGAAGGTCATTCTTTTAGATTAGAATTCCAATGTACTAATAACATTGCGGAATATGAAGCCCTTCTCATTGGTCTGCACATACTTAGGGACTTAGGCGCTAAGAGAGTATCAGCCCAAGGAGACTCAGAGCTTGTAATCAGGCAAATCAAAGGTGAATATTCGGCAAAGAACCCAAGACTAAGAGAATATAGGAATGCAGCTTTGGATATCCTTAAAACCTTTGAGAAATATGAACTCACCTATATCCCTAGGATTCAAAACAGCCTAGAAAATGAACTCGCCTTTGTTGCGAGTAATGGCCAAATTCCATGCCTAAGTGAACAATATAGTACTCAGGTCAAACATCGCCCTATAGTACCAGATAATCTTGACCATTGGAAAATATTCCAAGACGATGATCAAATTGATGATTTCCTACAATCTAGGAATGAGTTTGAAATAACCAAAACAGACTCAGGAGACGAAGAAAGGAAACCCAGCCAAAGTCAAGACCAAGAGCTAAATCCACCTTTGTGGACCAATCTAAACTTGGTAGACCATCCATATGAAAATGAAATAGGAGAGGACATTGACCAAAGGGAACTCGAAGTCTTACACTGCGAAAATGACACCATACCCAGAGGGCTCGCACCTTTAGAAGAATTGTTTGACTTTAACGATGTGGCCAAAAAACCAAAAATGGAATCTACCGAGGATGACATAGAGGAATACAACATAGGAAGTCCAGAAGAGCCCAAACACATTAAAATATCCAAAACCCTCCCGCCTCACATAAAACATAAATACATCGAACTGTTTAAGGAGTTTAAAGATGTGTTTGCATGGGGATACCAAGATTTGAAGTCATATGACACCAGCATCATCCAACATAAAATTCCCCTCAAAGAAAACCAAAAGCCTTTCAAACAAAAGTTAAGAAGGATAAACCCAGTATTACTACCGTTGGTTGAAAAGGAAATTAAAAAGATGTATGATGCTGGGATAATCGTGTCTCTCCGATACTCTGAGTGGGTCTCAAATCTAGTATCAGTTAGGAAAAAGACTGGTGAAATCAGACTCTGTATAGATTTCCGAAACCTGAATAGGGCATGTCTGAAAGATAACTATCCTCTGCCCAAAATGGACCACATACTTCAGAAGGTAGTAGGCGCTAAAAGAATCTCATTGCTTGATGGTTTTTCCAGTTATAACCAAGTGTTGGTTTACCCTACCGATCAACATAAGACAGCTTTCACCACCCCTTGGGGCACTTTTATGTACGTTAAAATGCCTTTTGGACTGATGAATGCTGGTGCCACATTTCAAAGGGCCATGGACATAGCCTTCTCAGAAGACATAGGGGTTTTCATAGTCATATATCTTGACGATATAACGGTATATTCTAAATCAGATGAAGAACACCTAGCACACTTAAGAAAAGTTTTCAACAAATGCAGAAAGTATGGCCTATCCCTAAACCCAAAGAAAACACTTTTCGGTCTAGAGGAAGGAAAACTCCTAGGTCACATTATTTCGGAAGAAGGAATTAAAATAGACCCCCAGAGAATCGAAGGTATATTACAGATAAGTCACCCCAGAAACATAAAGGAGTTACAGTCCTTTATTGGAAAGATAAATTTCTTAAGAAGATTCATCCCAAACCTTGCTGAACTCCTGAAAGATATCACAAATATGTTAAAAAAAGAGGTCGGGGTTAAATGGACTATAGAAGCCAAAAAATCTTTTGAACTAATTAAAAGGGCCTTAACTGAAACACCAGTATTGATAAGCCCTGACTTCACCAAAGATTTTTACATTTTTTCATTTGCCTCAGAACATACAATAGCTGCGGTGTTGTTGCAAAAAAATGCATCTGGGCAGGAGCAACCCATTGCCTTTTTTAGCAAATCCCTGAGAGATGCTCCCTTGAAATATAACATCATGGAAAAATAGGCATTCGCATTGGTAAAAGCACTGAAAGATTTCCGAGTTTACATCTTGCATTCTCATGTCATAGCTTTTGTCCCTAATACTGTCGTCAAGGACATTCTGAACCAAGATCCCGATGGTAAAAGGGGAAAATGGATCACTATCATCCTAGAATATGAATTAGAAATCCGACCTCCCAAACTAGTTAAAGGACAAGGACTTGCAAGACTAATGGCTGAAACCAACCTCCAAGCTTTAGATATAAATTTTGTTGATGCCTTAGAAGAACAAGAAGAGTGCACACTCCCCCTTATTGATCAAATATTTCTGGATTCACCTTGGTATGCAGATATTATTTATGCATTAACTTATCTGAATGCTCCTCCGACTTTATCAAAAACAAAAGCAAGATTCCTTAAACAAAAATCTTTAAAGTTTTGCATTTTAGATGGTTTTCTGTATTGGAAAAATCCCACTGGTATGTTGCTTAAATGTTTGCTTGAGTCTGATGC
Organism: Pinus albicaulis; assembly: GCA_034641835.2. Taxonomy (NCBI): domain Eukaryota; kingdom Viridiplantae; phylum Streptophyta; class Pinopsida; order Pinales; family Pinaceae; genus Pinus; species Pinus albicaulis. The sequence continues at coordinate 573,370,116 of CM076572.1, forward strand.
AGAGAAAATTATGCACGAAATGCACGAAGGGGAATGTGGGGGCCATCTCTACTGGAAAACCACAGCGAAAAAAATCGTTAGAGTCGGTTATTATTGGCCTACCTTATTCCCTGATACTCACAAACTAGTTATGACATGCTATAAATGTCAAATTTTTGATGGCAAGAAAAAGCTTTTACCTTTGCCCTTACATCCCATTATAGTTGAAGGACCCTTCCAGCAATGGGGTTTGGATTTCATTGGGGAAATTCACCCCTCCTCATCCGTTCAACATAAATGGATCCTCACAGCCACTGATTACTTTACCAAATGGATAGAATCCATACCTTCCCGAAACGCCACCGATTCAGTCATCATCAAGTTCCTAGAAACCAATATCCTATCCAGATTTGGCTGTCCTAGGAAGATCATTACAGATAACGCCGCTGCCTTCTCCTCCAAAAGAATTATAGACTTCTGTCACAAGTATCATATTTCATTAGGACATTCCACAGCCTATTACCCTCAAGGTAATGGTTTAGCCGAGTCCTCTAACAAAAGCCTAGTCAACATTATCAAAAAACTTCTTGAACAAAATCAAAAAGCATGGCATGGGAAACTAGTACACGCCTTATGGGATGATAGGTTAACCACCAATAAATCCATAGGTATGTCTCCTTACCAACTATTTTATGGCATAGATGCCATTTTCCCAACATCTTTAGGGGTCCCGGTAATGAATCTGTTACAAGAAGTCCAAATAGAAGAAAATGACATGCAAAGGAGGGTAAATCAGACTATACATTTACAACAAACTAGAGAAGAAGTTTACCAAAGGGCTCAGTTAGCACAAGACAAAATAAAACAAATTTTTTACAGAAGAACTAAGGAAAATGATTTTCAGATTGGAGATAAAGTTTTAAAATGGGATTCTAGAAGGGAAGATAAAGGTAAACATGGAAAGTTTGAAAATTTATGGAAAGGGCCTTACATCATCAGCTCAGTCAGTGGAAACAATGCTTTCTTCTTGCAAGAACCTGATGGGACTGAAATTTTTGGGGGTCCTGTAAATGGCAGGACACTAAAGCATTATTTTTTCCAAGAGCTCCATTTCTGAGTTTGAAACACTTTCATTCATTGTACATACCATTGTTTGAAATATTGAAAAATAGAAAAGTCAAAAACAGTAAAAGTTAGAAAAGAGGGCGAGTGAAGATAGAACAAGGCCCCATGTTCCAAAAAATAGTCCTTCAGAAAGCGCGCAAGTCTAAATGCCGCTACTAGTACTTCAATGTCTTGTTCAGCTATCTAGCCTAATCATAGCTGAGCATGTTTAAATTTATTTGCTGATAAGTTAGTGAGTGCAAAAGATAGTCAACATTGTGTAAGATTGAATTATCACAGAGTTTAGATTAGGGAGAGATTCTGGTTCCACATGCCTAAAACAGAACCAAAGAGAGAAGAGAGGGATGAAAAATACATTGTACATCTTAGCCCCGCTTGTCTAGTTTCCCTTTTGTTGCAAAATAATATTTGTGTGCAGCTTGTCTTTTATGCCGCAAATGCATGACAAATCAGACTGCCTAATCCTGATTTGATCATCTTTTAAATTTCCTGTTTTAGATTAGAGAACAAAATCCTGTCAAATTGCTTAATCTTGACAGTCGATCTAGCATAGGTAGAGTAATGAAGGAGTTCATCAGTTTAATCTGAACTCCCGGCAGATATAAGAATAGAAATAGATAGGTTCATTTTGCAAAAAGAAAAATATACATTATCAAAAGGCTGCTAGTTCAAATGTGCCAAAGAGAAGAAAAAATGTTAGGAAAGATAGTGGGGTAGGTAGAAGTATCATTGATGTTAACCATGCTGTCACTTTTCAGAAATAGCATCAAAGAAAGGTGAAATTTTGCGCCAATGGGTAAGGCACTGGTCTTCATAAGCCAAAGATCTTAATTCTGGACACCTCCTGACGAGGAGCTGCCCTCCCCAAATGGAGCCACTGTTAGTCATCAGTATTTTTCACTTGTTAGTGATGACTAGATCCATAGCTGAGTTTTCTAGAAGCTGATTTCCATATGTCAATTTGTCATCTAGAAAACCCTCTTAAAACTTTTTTTTCGCCCTCCTACTTTTCAGTCCGCCCATGTCAAAGTTAAAACTCATTATCACTATCCTATCTAGCTTCAGCCCTACTGGTCTACCCATCAGCTCTAAAAGGCAAATCCAAGTCTGTTTCAAAAGCCTCCCCTAAGTTAGGAAGTGGCGCTTTAAGGCATTTTACCCTTGGCAACCATCAAAAGGCCAAAAACCTCCATATGTTACAGACCAATCATGACAGACCTCCCACTCTGCAAATGAAATTGATTACAGCCCTAAGTCGCGCTACTTACACACCCCTAAGTCTCAGCACTGCATAGACCATAGTCTCAAGCTGATTATTAGGTGTTTTACAGTGTTTTATGGATTTTAAAAAGGCAGGAAATATAACTTCATCTCAGGAGAAAATTCTTGAATACACATTTAGAAGAACAGTTGCTTCTCAATGTCAAACATGAGCCTGAGATACATCTGCAAGACAGAGAGTTACTCATCAAGACCTTGCAGCTTCCTCTCAGCATGAAATCACAGTAGAAGAAAGACACCACTGTCAAACAGACTGGTAAACTGTCATGGCCAAGAACCTCCTTCATCTACAAGCAGAGGGTGATGGCCAATATTGATTTCAAGGATTGCAGAACCTACTATAAGCCCAGGTTTTCTTTTTACTAGACAGTAAAACAGTGACTCTAGGTTTCTGAGTGTAAGTAATGATCATAACAGGACTAAGATCTGAAATGTGAAAGACAAAAGAAAACAGAGTGTGTGGTCTTGTAAAGAGAGTCATTTGAGGTTTCAGTCATCATCAGGGAGCATAAAAAAGGGACTCCTCAATCAAAGCTATCATAACAAATATATCTGCAGGGGTGTTAATATGAATAGCTTCAATCAGTCTTGAGCAGGAAAATACTTCAGTGAAAAGACCCCTGTGTGTTCTTTTGTTCTTGTTGAAATGTGAAATACAGTCCATGGTTTCTGGATGAACATGAAGAAGAGGCAGGAAAATAGTACACAGCCCCAGACATGTGACATTTTGATATCATTCAAAGCATCAGGGAAGGTACAAGTGTTGCGATCTACACTCCACCACAAAGACAGGTAGTTTCTTCAAATGCAGCAAGTTGGTGTTTTCAGAGTTTCATTAAGAGGAAGATGGCTAATAAAAGCCTTGGTATCTATGAAATAGGCCAGCAGTTATTCCACATCTTATATACTTGCCTCCTCAACACAGGGACAGAAACTGATTATGATCTGAGTTTTAAAAACCCTAGGATAGCATGCCAAGCTAATCAAGCATGTCTTTCTTGAAAGCAGCTCCATTCATGAACAGGTGCCTTTTCAAAAATGCTACAACAACTGGCGCAGACAATCTAGGTTTCTGTCGTCAAGATACATCACCATTGAAACTATTGTTCATAATAGACAAAGAGATGTGTTGATAGACTGTCAGTTTTGTTTTAAAAATTTTGAAGCAAAAAAATGGGTTTTCATTATTCAATGGATAGAGACCTTATATGATATGTTTTGAGCAGAGAAGTGTATTGAAAAAGGGCGCCCTTCTTAATCAAAGGGCCATGGAAAAATCCAAAAAAGTACAGCAAATTTTTGGTACCTACAGTGGGAAAGAGGTTGAAGAAGCAATTGAAGACAGAAACTGTCAAAGCAAGTTGAAAAGACAAACCCTATCCCTTCAAATAACAAAGCAGTCTTCAGTATTTTTTAACAGTTCTGGAGTGGGGTTTATGTAATGAATATCACCATCAGTGTTAACAAAGTGGCAGAGAATGGGCTATAGGTCATCGGGGTAATATTCAAAGTTTGAATTTCTGTGTTAAATTTTCACCAAAGAGACAAAATTGACAGGAATCACCTTTCAAACCTATATGCATAAATGAACAGAGTTCTGACTTTTCAAACTGTATTTGCTTTCTATAAAAGGGTTGAAAACTCTATTAGCATTTTTTAAAGGCATAAAAACTCTGTCACCGAAATCATTCCAAAAAGGGTGAGCACCTCTCAAATGAAGTCGACATGTTTTCGAGTTTCAAAGGGTACACCAAGGCAGCATTGCAAAAAGCAAACCTTTAAAAAGGCCTTACAAAGGCTAAAACACAGAGTTGGATTTCAATTTTGCATTTCTAAATGACAAAAGCCCGTTGGCCTTTACATCTTTTCAAAAGAGACTAAGACCGTTGGCCATTTTGTGCATTCCAAAGTGATAGAGACCATTGCAAATTCATTGCATAAACACCCCAGCTCGAGCAAAGACCCTTTGCTTCCCTCAAGATCAAACAAAGAAGTTTCGGAGTGGTTTGAAAAAGTTTGTCACATTTTAACAGCGTGACGCGCCTGGAATATTGCGCGACGCGCTCAGGTGGATTTTTACACTAGCGCTCAACTGTCGCGCGACGCGCCTGTACACGGCGCCCGGCCGACCAGACAGAGCCACCCGACAGCCTATGTGCGCGACGTTTTCTCATTCAAACGCGTCGCGCTTGTGGTTACACCTCCAACCACCTTCAAAACACTTCTAACTCACAAACAAAGATCTGCATCTTGATTTTTGAGGTATTTGGTCTTGCTCCCCCTTAAAGATCGCGTTTTCTAGATATTGTTTGGGGCAGAAAAAGCTTGGTTTAAAAAACAAGATGTGTTAAGTAATGGCATTGAAAGGGGATAAGTGGTTTTGATTTAAAAACTGAGTCTGGAAAAACCCTAATTCACCAGCAGTAAGCATGTTCATGAAATTGCTCTCCAAACAGCCTGACCTTAGTAACAACAAGAATCAGTTAGAAGTTTTTCTATCAAACTAGCATAAAGAACAGAGGGAAGTAAAGAAAGCAGTGTTTGATGAAGAGATGCAGTGTCCAATTTGAAGGAGGGTTTGTTTTTTAAAGAGCAGTTTTATTGGTCCTGGTTACTACATCAAAAAACACATTAAACCCTGTTAGCCTATCTCAGAACAGCAAGCTTTGGACTCTTTTGAAAACATCATTAGTGACTGTGTGCATACTTTGAATTAATTAGTAAAGTAGCATAAAAAGGGACCAGTGTCTTGATTAGAAGAAGTATTTTCTCACTACAAAATTGTTTTGCTATCCTCTAAGCACCCAGGGCCATGACACCTTGCACCATCACAGTAATCTGTTAAAACTGTGTATCATTTGTGGATTCTGTTAGGCTTTTAAATATACTTGTGAAAAAGGCATCAAAGGTTGTGAAAGCCTCATTTTAAAGAACAGAGGTTTTTTGTATTGAGAAGGAGATTGTGCACAAACATTCAAAAAAACATTATTTCCTTACCAAGGCAGTGGATTTGGGCTGAATAAGATATACTCTGGTTGACTGTTCTCATTTTGATTAAAACTGCTGGTAAAGGGCATACAAGGACAAAACTATATTTTGAAGTTCAGAAGATTGTATTTTTACCTTTGTCCACCCACAGGAAGGTGTCTTCACCATGTTTTCTTTGACTTAACTGTGTATGTCATTATGAGTATGTGTTGATTCATATACAAAGGCAAGAAGAAGGTTTTGTTATAAAGAGACAGGGCTTTATATCAAACGAAGGCATTTCACACTATCTTCAAAACATTGCTACATTATCAAACAGTGAAGTGACAGAAGGCTGAAGCAGAGTTTGTTGTAAAGAAGGCATTTCAAAAGCCTTGTGGTAAATTGGTGTTTTGAAAGAACAATCTAGGTCAAAATGCCGCCCAGGCAGGACAGCAGAAGTGGTTCGCATAGAAGATATGAGCCAATCTCTACAGAGGAGGTTAATGCTCATCCATCCATCCTCTTCAACTTCCATGAAGTAGGTTGTCTAGATTTCTGCCAGAAGATACAGGAGGTCAAAAGTTTCTCGCCATTGACACACCTATGCGCCCTGAGGTTCCAGAACAAGTATTTCCAAGTAGCGGACCTTGATTTCAAGTTTTCTCCAAGATCAGTGTCCAAAGCCACCAAGATTCCATATCATGGTGAGAAATGGTTCAAACAGACCCATCTTGACTTGGAAGATTACAAGCCTTTCATCAAGCCTGAGCATAGAGATACTTTCACTGCTATTTTTCCTTTTTCTTATCTTCTTGACAGCTATGCTCCTCTTATGAAAGTCATAATGAAGTATTTTACTTGTGAAGGGAGGTTTTCTTGAGTTTATGCCTACCATGTCCGACTATTGATGCATTTCACTAGAACCAGGCAGCTAAATCTCCCTTACTTTTTATACAAGAGCATCGAGAAGATGGCATCCACAATCCAGAAGAAGACTCCATCTCTGCAAATACCTTCCCTTTTCCATCATTCTCTGATCAAAATTATCATCCTACACTAGCTAGAGAAGAAAGAGGTTCCATGGGATGTATTCATCAGTCACCCAGATTTCTCTACTGTTCCTCCTGTCCATATATCTTCCACTCAGCCTATTCATCGCCCTATACCTTTTTCCAACAGGCCTACTCCTAGAAGGCTCAAAATTACCACAGAACAGTCAGGACAGTAGGAAGAAGGAGAAGGAAGTAGACAACAAGAAGAGAAAGGTCATGAGCAAGAGGAAAGGGATGAAGAGCAGCAAAATGAAGATGAGGAACAACAACAGGACAGTGGTGAAGGTCAGTAGTGAACAGAAGATGATGAACATCAGGTACAAGAGGAAGAGCAGCAGCTTGATGTTGAAGGTCATGAACAACAGTTTGAGCAGGAATTTGAGCAGCTGCCTGAGCCACAAAATGAGCAGGAAATCCAAGCACAGCAGCAGCTTGATTTTGGTGAAAAAATGCAGCAGGTTGAAACACAAATTGAACAAGGCATTGAAGTAGAACAGCAAATTGATGTTGGCGAACAAGGGCAGCAAATTGAATAGCGAGAAGAAGACACATAACAGCCTCAAGGAAAGCAGCGGTTTCAAGAAGATGTCAAGGGTAAAGCAGTTGTGTCTCCTCCTCCCAAAAGAACAAAGCCCAACACAGCAAGGAAGAAAGGGCCCAAGGCTGCCACTCCAAAAGTGACAAAAGTTGTCCCTAGCAAAAGAAAATCGCCCAAGAGGTCTCCCACTAGCATGCCAAGAAGGAAGAGTGCAAGATTGGCTTTCAAAGGGAAAGGCAAAATTGGAAAAAGTCAAGAACATGGAGGTGCATCGGCTGTCATTCCAATCCAAAGTGATGACAGCGATAATGAAGCCCGCATTCTTGAAAACCTCCTAATCCATAGAGAGGGGCAAATTGAGGCATTGGAGAATGATCTTCAACAGGCAAGGAACTTCAACTATTTCTTGGAAACCCAAAACAAACAGATGAGTGTTCACACAGCAGTTCATGAGGCACGAGCTATCAAATACAAGAATGAGGCAGCTAAGGCGCAAATGAGGATAGAGGAGCTCATCGGTGAGTTTGATGAAGATGAAGAAGAAGACCAGCCTAGGCGGAAGAGGCCTAGAACCATAGGGCTTAAAAGAGCCCTGGAAAAGCAAAGGGAAGAAGAACAGGCCCATCTTCAATCTTTTCCCCTCACTGCACTACTTGAGCAAGAAATTGAAGAAAATAAGGAGGCATGGCTAGAAAGAGCCAATAAACACTTGGAGATGAAGCTTGAAAAGTAAAAGAGAGACCTGGAGCTACAAAGGAAGATGACACAGCACTATCAAAAGTTGAATCAGTTTTCCCGGCGCAAGCTAAAGGCCACCCAAGAGAAACTGAAGGAAGAAAAGGGGAAGCGCCCGGCATGGAAAGAGAAGAAAGGCATATCAGCGCTTGAAAATTTGGCTTCAGCTTTAGAACATGTTCCTAAGGACCCTTGAGGGTCATGCACACCAATTTTGGGCCCATTTTGACAACTTTTGGTTTTTTGGCATTTTTGAGTTTTTGATCAAAAACTCATAAATTCGCCATTTCATTTTGAGGATTCATCAAGGGAGGAGAATGGTACCATCAGATGCCATAATTTCATGAGCATGTCCTCAGCGATTTTCAGAGCATTTGGAGATCATTTTCCCCTTCAAAACAGCGAAAAAGGTTCGCATTTTGCACACTCTGCCCGGTCTATCAGCAAACTGTAATTTTCTGGCTTTTTACACACAGGTGAAGATTTTTAGTACTTTTGGGTATCGGATTGAAGAAATTTTAGTTGCGCTGGAAAGTAGACACTCAGATATTTCCAACGAGCTATCATGAGCCTCGTTTCGACACCAGGAAGGCTGCCAAATGTTTCTGGCAAGTCAGGGGACCTTTTTCTGATGTAAATTTGAAATATTTTTGTAATTTTTGAACCTCTAAAATCTGCTTTTTCCAAATGTGCGTTTAGCTATTTTTACACTTGGAAAATGATGCAAAGTCAATTAAATTCCCTTTTTTTAGCAATTTTTAGATATTTTATGAGATATTTTTGTGCCTTGGGCTTTACAAAGCCTCAAGGACAAGTTTAGATATTTTGATTAGGCCAATGAGGATGGAAGTTGAACCATGAGGTTTTCCTCACTTGAGCCTATTTATTCCACAAGCTCTCATTGTAAACAAGGCTGAATTTGAGAAGAGAAGCAATATATTGGTCATATGAGCTTTGGAGAAAATACTTGTGCTATGCTTTTGGATTGCCTCTTGAATGTTCTTGGATGGATGATGAAGGATTGTTGATGGATTCCATGACATGGTAGAATGATATAGTGTTTCTTGCTTTGTTGTTGTCTTCTAGTTTTCATCCATGATACATGTTTCTTGCTTTCTATAGATCAGTAGAGATTAAGTTTGAGATATGCCCATGGAGGCACCTCAAAATTCCTGAATCTTCATAGCTTTTATGTTTTCTTCTTCCTTAGTTGTATTAAAGAATTCTTAACTGCTCTTTAATAACTTGAGGATATTGTTGCTAGTTTCACTAATAGTTCTATGCATGTTGAGTAGGATGTATGGTGTGCCCTGCTTACCTACGACTGTCCATAGTTCCAGCCATGAAACTATCTCTTTGACTGATTAAGATTATCATTTTGTTTGAACCAAGGAGGCCTAGTCCCGATCTAGCCCTTTGCCTAAAAACTATGAAAGTTTGTTTGTCAAAGTGCCCAATAACTTAAAGACTGTTTTTAGGCGTTCCGGCATAGTATTTTGAGTTGTTAGTCCGTCTTATGTGTTTTCCCCAAAGTCTGATAGCCATTTCCCAAAGTTAGAGGGTCTTATACTTCTATGCATGGCTTGAATGTTTGTTTCGATGTGTTGATTAGTTTATAGTTACATGTTGCATGATTAAAGATTTTCTTTACCATGTTTATGTTATCTATTAAACCAGTGATGCTTGAAACTCTTTGTTATTCACAAACTTGATGTCCATTTACTCCATTTTGCCCAAAGATCCTTTCTACCTTGAAATCAAATCGGCCCTTCAACAGCCTTGCATCGTCATCTAATAGCTTTCTTGGCCTTTTGACCCCATAGCCCAGTTAATCTAACATCTTGTTACCTATTTCATATCTTTGCTCAGTTTCATCCCTCACAACTTAAAAAACCAAAAATCAAAAACTTACTTCATAACTAGCCTAAAATCAGAATACAAATAAGCAAACACACAGATATCCCTTACACCTATAGAGAGAGCCCTCTCTGAGTCCAGGAAGGCTAGGTCCTTGGGCTCCAAAGCTTGGTTTGATGTTACATCATCATTTGGCTCACCAATCGGCCAAATCACGGGAACATAACACCAACCACTCACTTTTTATGGATGCAAACAAAAGCATGCTTTCACCAATAATTTTTCATCCCACCTTAACCTTTTGAAAATGAAAATAAGGGATATGAAAATTATCCAAGGAAATCAAACCAAATTTGAAGGATTCTCATTCAACAAAAAACATGAACAGAGCATGCCAGGAAAAAATAATCATATCTAATGCATTTTGTAATCCCAAAAATAGAAGTAGTTGTGCCCCTATGTACGCTAACAATATCATGTGTATTAGTCAAAACCACAAGTGAAGAAATAACGACTTGATTCTATTTTGGTGTGATTTTATAAATTGGTGGATAGATTGAATTCACTCCTTCAAGGAGTGGAAACTCAAAAAATAATGAAAACCAATTAGAGTAAAAAAATTCTCCATGCCCTCCTGAAATCACGCCAGATCAGCATGCACATTTAACATTAGTGTGTTTTTTTGGATGTGTGTTTACCCCTTCCATAGTTTAATGAAAATCAATGCCTTCCCGAAAATTCCCATTCCTAAAGGAAAAATTATGCCCGGAATTTGGACTGAGCCATGTTCTTTGCTCCAAAGATAAATCTATCCTCCCCCTTCCTATTTGTAACAAGAGTTCTAGTAACATATCTACATGCTAGAAAACGAGCAAGAAAAGTGATTTGGATAGAGAGGAGCAACCAACAAACAAAGAGGAAAATGATGATTTCCCCACTTAGTGCCTCAAAATTAATATGATTGAAGGAAAAACATGTGAATTAAGAAGTGAAGAAAAATTTAACTCCAAAGACATTGATGAAGACCCTTGTTATGATGTGGATAATGAGAGTCATGGTGGAAATATTAATATGGGGGTTGGTAATCACTATGGAAAACATGTAGAACAAGATGCAGTGAAATCCCCTGTCTTAGATGACACACATTATGCAATAGAAGGTGATTGGAGCATAAGTAAACATTCCATTGACCAAGAGGTTATAAAGATTGCTGACTGGAAAAAAAAAAAATCCTGAATCAGAAACAAACTGAGGCAATTGTTTATATTTTAAATTTCAACATAAACATATTGCTGCAATGAAAATAGAGACTAGCCTTGGCAATTTCAAAAACATATATCAAGAACATAAAGTGGTTGTTGTGGAAGGAGAATACCCAGAATGCACAAGCAATAAGGATGAGGAAGAAGCCTGCAATTCAGAAGATCTGGGTGATTATTTCAGGCCCAAAATAGAAAATGGTTATGTTCAAATCAATGACGGGTTTGATAATAACATCTCTACTATCTTGGAATATCAATTTGGTCAATTTTTAAACGTCCAAATAGAGGTGTCTTCTTTGTTTCCCCTAGCATTCAAAATGTTGTAAAGATCAAAATGTGACATCACTTTCACGCAGAAAGGAAATGCAAATGGGAAAACCCCATGCTACCAAGGTGATGAAGGTACACAACAAATATGTGTCTCTGAATAATTTGAGAGGATAGATGTTTTGATGTTCAATTATGTAATGAACCAGAATTCTCTAATAAAACCAAAATTGAAAACTACAAGGGGAATGAGCATCAAAGGATAAATTATACCCCTTGGTTGTTAAATACATTACCATCTTGTTTCATAGTGTTATAATGCTTTTTTAATTGAGTTGTAAAGATAACTAGTCGTTGAAACATTTTCTATCATCCTAAGAAAACATGTCATCAATGACACTGATGGAAGCATAAATGGTTTTCCTATTTAAACAATCTCAAGCATAACCATCGAGGTTCATAAATCTACTCCAAACAAAAGAAGAACCTACTCACGTGTAGACTATTGGATTCTTTAAAGAAAAGTGTGTTATGTCACACCTAACCCAACAAAGCACAATTTTGTAACTTAAAGAAAATAATAATAAGTTGGGGAAATAAGAAGAAGAAATTAAAGAGAAATTCACACAAATATCAAAAATTTAATGAAATAAATGAAAACATAAGTGATTCTTTCCAAAGTGTATGCCTTATATTTTAAGGAGCAATGGTTCAGATTTTACTAGAGAGGAATGCTTCAAATCTACCAATTGTTACTGTGGATGAACCAGGTATTTTTTTTATATGTAATTCTTGCAATGCCTCACAAAGAGAATATTTTAAGAAATAACATTTTCAAACAGTCATTTGCTTTAAATACCTTACAATTACAGTCTCAAGTTGACTTTAAATATCTTTACAATTCTTATGCACAAATTCGAGCTTCAATTACTGCCATCATCTACTCCATTGTAAACCAAATCAAAAAAGAGTGATAATCCAACACAATAAGGAAAAATCCTTTAAATGGAGACTAATAACCCTCGGCCCAAAGAGCCATTACGGAAAAGGGGAAAATAAATCAAAATTTCACCCAAAAAAGAATTGCTCGTGTGATAATTGGTGGTTGAAAAGAGTAGAACATTTTTAAAGAATTTTCAAATCTGTGAACCGTCTAAAAATTGGGCTAATGAAAACAAAAAATTATACTACAAAGCATCATGCACATGGTAGAAGAATTGTTTGCATGGTTACATGGTGACCGGCCTATTGCACTAATTGCATCATCATATTTCTATGCGGTATATCCAGATCATGGTGGGCGGTTTCACATCTTTTGCTTATTATACATAGTCTGTATGGTTGATTATATATTGTTATATCTGTTAACAGAATGATGGATGGCCGTAGACATGAGGCTCATTTTCTCTGTAAATGAGTTTATTGTATGGGACCATTAATCTGTGGTAATCTCGCTGTATTTCTAACACGGCTGAGATCAATATGCTCATGTACTGTTTATAAACTAATATAATCAGCGTTTTTTTTCCTCTGAAAAAAAAAAGAATTGTTTGCATCTAACTTATTTCAACTCAAAATAAATCGAAAGAAACTCAAAATGCAAGGGAAAATTAATTGAAAATACGGCGGTAAGGTTACCTTGACATTCACAAGTAGGAAACGCCCTCAAATTAATGAAAAATTATTGCCCAGACTCCTACCCCACCACAGTGTATGTAATTATCCGGAGAAGTGTCGACCATTTATTTTTTTTGCTTCCAAGATATTATAATAAGTGATCAGGCCTGGTGGTAATTTCCCCAGCTTCCACAATGTATGATTCTCGTTCAAGTTTTACGAGTAGTGATATTATTCAGTAGGGTGTCAAGAATTGAGCTTTACATTGGACAGACAAGGGATGTTAAGCTAAATGTTTAGCATCGCTTCGAGAGTTATTGTTGATAGGTAGGCCACGGAGATCAGCAAGGGTGGCGCCGACCAAGAATGCCAGGTATCATAGTTTTAGATCTATGTTTATATACGCACTATTTCTTTCCTGGCGGAGTTGGGGCCACCGGAAGGAAAGGAACGGAAAGTGGGTGTGGCTGGTCCTTCCATATCAGACCTACTGACGTCGTGTCAAGGTCATAAAAAAAAGAAATATCTCCCCTAATATCATATAAGAGAAGTACATATAAGATAAGGACTTGTATCATTTGAGAGTGGAATTTCAAGGCAGCCTATCTGGTGAGGTGACCTACTTCGCGTGGAAGTACTTTATGCAGTGTTTGAACTACTCCAATCAAAACAGTTCGTTCTTCTTCAGTTCACTTATCCCTTCTCCATGCATCCAAGTGGAAGAAATTCATTCCATAAGCCCAACCACAAGCTTTGGGATTGAATCTTGCCTTCATTAGAGGATGAGATAAATTCATATACTTATCATAACGGTGGAATGAACTAAAGCATGAAAGCCATGCTTTAATAAGTCAAATCAAATTAATAATACAAATTATTTTCACTTTATTTTGAAAAATATATTACATTTGACTAAAATGTAATGATGAATACCGAACCTAGTTACATTTTTCAACACCCCCCATTTTAACTTGCCCTCTCCATGTTTCAAGTTTTCCTTCACTTACATGTAATTACACCGTCATCTTAGGTTTCATGGTTATTCAAAAGTTCAAGGATCTCAAATCTTAATTATAAATCTTCCGGGAAATCACATAAGGAATTTTTGGAATCAAATCTCAAATCTACCCTTCATCAACAATCTAGAGAGATTAAGGAGCTCAATTCCTCTCTTAGACTCCTTCAAATCTATTTCTCTAATCTGAAAGCATAGGTGGAGACAATGATGGAAATTCCCATACATAAATAAATCATCCACAAGTTACCGAATTTATGTGGGGCTCTCCATTCTTAACTCTGGGACCTTCAAGAAGCTCAACCAATTGGAATTTAGAGTCATTCTCCAACACTTTGAGAAATCGAGAAATGGCCACAACAGATTATGTAGTTCCTCGCATCCCTCCACCTCCAAGAACATTGTAGGACAACAATACAAATTAACATCCTTCTCCACAACTTAGGTCTCATAATTTCCATTTCAGGATTCTATTATCTACATTACTCTGTAAATTTCCTATTTGACTACTTGTACTTTTTTATAATGGAATCTCTTAGCAGTCTCTCTAAGCCCACTGTCTTGGAATGTTATTTACCTTATGGTTCTCATGACCTATGTAACTCTAAAGTGTCACCTCAATGCAGACTTTGCTAATACAAAAATATTCTAGTTTTCATCCAAAAAAATAAAAATAAAATCAAATTTGAAATGGCCACTCCACCCATTAGCTTTGTAAGATAGTAAAGAGAGCTAGTGTTCAAAATATATAGGTATCTAAATAATTAAACGTTATAAAATTTATAATTAAATAATCCAAAAAAGGGGGACATATAGAAACAAATACACAGTTCATATCTAGAAAATTTACCACAACCATGTTACTTTTCAGAGCATCATATGCAAATTTTGCAATAAAAAACTAAACCCCAAAGGCAAGGTAGATCAAACTTTAAAATCCAATCAAACCAATATATTTGAACTACTTTAATATATTAAGACACACTACTTAATATAAGAAAAAAATAAATATCATATATAGAACGACTCAAATCTACAAGGGTATTCTATTACCGCAAAGAAGAAATACACAACACATAAGCACAAATGAAAATTTTCTAGCCACCACAATGGTGTGCCCCTTGTTCTCCCTTACAGACTACATAAGAAAGAAAAACAATGAATCTAGACACGTAAGTACTTCCCCTTATATCTGAATCAAATCCTAATGTTAGTCCATCGACTGGTGCACCCTCCTTGCATGGATAAGTGTGCAAGGTGAAGTGCCACTCAACTAGAAGATAAGTTGGAGCATGCAAGCATACATCCCCTCCTTGATATTTGTGCCCTCTATTGAAAACTAGAAACTCCTCATGCATGAGCGCCTTAGCTATCTAGGGATTTACACCCTCATATTAATAGTAGATTTGAATTCTAAGAATAACAAAAACAAACTCCAAAGATAGAAAAAAACCTATCTGATACTAGAACTACAAAATATGAAAGAGCTTTAAAATGGAATTAATTATAGGTGGAGCATGCATGCACCATTTACGATACTACAGTCTATATCACTTTTTCTTGCACCCTCATTCAACATGTTCATCACTGTTGTATTGAAAAACTAAAAGTACCATCTCTATTGCACCATCACTAGGGGAAATAACTAGCTAAGTAATATGTGCAAAATCTAATAGTCTAGCTATAGATTCATATTGTCTTGTTAGTGACAACACTAGTATTGATCCAAAATTTTTGTGGTTAAGATCCATGTTATGGTTCAGTCTTTATTTGTATAATCTTGTCCTGCATTAGATTGCACTAACCCTTAACTCTTCGTGGTTTTGACTGTTTTCCTTAGTCGGGAAGCCATACAAAGAGGTAACCAAAAAAAACAATAATAGAGGCATATTTTCAAATCCAACCATCCGATATCAACAAGATATTAAAGGAACACAGAGTGAATGGTCACAAGAAAAAAAAGAAAAAAAATAGATAATGGTAGTTGCAATTTTCAATCCATACATTCTTGGAATTGTTAGTGCTTTGGAATGTAAAATACAATTCTCTTCTACATCACCAATGGTAAAATGTGTACAACCAAATCATGTTGTTCAAGAAGACGAACCAATCAAGATATCGAAACACTGCCAAATGGATTATACTCTGCAGAGAACAAAACAAGAATTTTAATGGGAAATTGACAATATTAGAGGCCCCTTTTTCGTTATAGACATTTTTTGTTCGCAGTACTCTAGGAAATTATATCTCTAGTAAGATAGTTGAAGCTGCTATGGTAATTTCACATGTATCAAATATTTTTTTAAGGTCAAACTTAAAATCCTAATGGTGTGCATGCATGTAGTGAGTATCATGATGAGAGGAAAATGGGATCTAGAGCTCTGTGACAGGGTCTTATCAATTTTTATTGTTATTAATATTTATTATTAATGACAAAGAATTTTTTTCCATTGGAAATAAATCAAAGAAATTTGTTTCACATGTCTAGTATAGAGCAAAAGAGGAATACGACATGGATGGAGCTACTTATTTTGGGGCCATAATGCATACAAAATTGGCAATCAACCAAAGCCATGAATGAAGCAACAAGTTTTCCTTGGGAACTTTCCCTGGTAATGTGAAGGTTGTGTCTGACAATGAACAAATAGATTTGTAGATGTCGTGGTTAATGTTTCTTGAAAATTCATTACCAACCTAACAAAGGATGCATTAGATGTCGACCCTTTGCTTATTATGGTAATGTCAAGCACCTTATCAAAACTATGCTAGAAGAAAACACAAATTTGTGCATTGATACATGGTTCAAACTCTCTCCCTCCATGATAAAGTGGATTTTGGTGTTCATATCTACCAATAAATTAGTTGGGCATTGTGACCATTGCATAGGAGGAGAGGAAAACACAGAGTATCATTTGCATCCAAATCATGTATTGAAACACTTATCCATATATTGAAACTGCCTTCCACACACCCTAAACTGATGGATGGTGTAATAGTGTATTGGAAAATGCATTGTTAATGAATGTTATGAATAAGTGCAAGTTCAAAAATATATCCTACCATGTGAAATATTTCCCATGTATCACTAATCAATCAAAAAATGAAATGTACCAATAAAAAATTCATATTAACTCTGAACCCAAAGGAAACCCAGTAATCATTTTACCTTTTAATTTCCTTGCAATATTGTTGAAGTGTCTAAAACTTGATCAATTCCATGAGGGTTCAAAACTTGTATGGTTATAAATGACTAAAAATATAAAGGGAATAAAAAATAGGGCACGAACACAGATTTAAACCATGAGCATGGCCAAGGCTTACAATGTACTTACAAAGTTTTCACCCTTAGAAAATAGATTTGACATATGAAGCACCATATAAATGGGCTTCTTCAAAGAGAACATATGCATGGCGAAGTACCAAAAGAAGACCATTCACAAATCCACAAACAATGTCTACTACGCACCACCCTACTGATGTTGTTGGTGTTTCCTGCCTACAGGTGAAATGGCTTGCCTGCCTCTTTTAGGTGGTCCCATAATACTTAATTAGATTAATTAATACCACTTATTTTGGAAGACTCAGACCGACTCACAGATTGAAGCCATTGCAGACCCTGAAAAGAAGATCAAAGGGGTTTTTGGCAAAAAGAGGAAACTAAACTCAGAAGGAAGCGTTGTCCAAGTGGTGGGAGTCCAAAGTTAACATGGATTTTTTTTACTTTCAAAATATCACTCAAATTTAATGTGTTTGGAAGGATCACATTTTCCCAAGATGAATTTATCGTGTCATTAAAATTAAAATTGTGTAATTTAAAAAAAAATGTTTAACAATAATTTGTTGTAAATTTTAATTTATTTATTTTGAAACATGTACTCTGTCAATTTGATTTCCATCTTCAGTTTCATTTTGTGATATTTAATTTTAATAAATACTAAACCATGTGAAAATTGATTGATTTATATTTTTTCAATAGTGGGAAAACTTATCATAATTGAGTTGTCAAACTAGCAGCAATGACAACCTTCTCTAGCTATTCTCTACGAATGCAAGTTTTCTCATCACCATTATTCAAGGAAAACCAGGAAACCTGGAATGAACCATTGGTGGTATGTAAATGGGCACGCTTTCACTCCTACTATATGCCTTTGTGTCTTGGGTCATTAGCCAATTTCCTTACTTTTGAGGAAGAAAAACTCTTAGCCAAGCAAAACAAAGCTATTCTAGGGCATACTCGAGGCTCAATTGATTAATTTCTATTTTGAAGAATATATTAAAATTAATGTTCGATTTTTTTATAATATTATATTAGTATATCATACTATATTTTAATAAATATGATTTTATTCTTAAAAATATAAATTATAAAAATTATGATAAATATAAATAATTTTTTGTGTTTCTCATTTTAAATAATGAGTTTGATAGAGATATTTTATGGTATTATTATATATCCATATATGAGAACCTTAATCATAACTCTATAAAGAAAAAATAATGAAAATAGGGCAACTTAAATTGTGAGGTTCAGGAAATTAGGCATAAAATTGGGAGAGTAATACCTCAAGGTGCATGCCTGTGCAAAAACCCCAAATTCCATCAAAGTATTAGACAATATTTCAACATTGAAAATGGATTTAGAGACCCTCTTAAAGAGGTATCTAGATTTTAACACTGCAGATGGACTCACAGACCCCTTCGTCTCTAAATTTAACATTGCGTATGAATTCAAAGAAGGGGGTCTCTAAATCCATCTATAGTTTTAAAATTTAGAGACAAAAGGGTATTAATAATTTTAACACTGTAGATGGATTCAGAGACCCATGTAGTGAAATGTAACACTTCAGTATCAAAATTGTAATTTTCCATTTCTGGAGAGACATAATTAAAAATTACTAACTCAAATGGGTAATTCATATACTTTTTGTACTTGTTATTTGGTCATATTTTCATTATTTGACTATAGTAGTCATTTAAGTTAATCATTATTAATTTTATCACTTATTATCTAGTCATATATTTTAGTCCTAGAGTAAATTAGTCATTTAAGTTAGTCGCTTTTAGTTTGGTCACTTATTATCTAGTGGTATATTTTATCCCTGGACAAAATTAGTTGTTTAAGTTAGTCATTTTTTGTTCGGTCACTTAAAATTTCTCATATTTAGTAGTAATTCACTTGAAATAATTGTGGTGACTAACTTTTTTAGTCACCTAGTTACTAATTTCATCATTTTCTATTAGTGTATTGAAGGGACAAGTGCTTACATATAATTCTATGTGTCAGTTAAAGACGACGCCTAGGGAGGATCTAGATCGACTTGAAAAAAATACCTTATAGGCTTGTTCTATAATGATGTATTAACCCTAAGTTAGTAGGCTTGGATTAGGGAGCCTTGCTACTGGATATTTTGATTTGACTTGAGGAGAACGACAACGCTTGTAGGTCATATCTTGGATCCTTTCCTTAGAGCTTTGTCTATCAAACTAGGACTACCATCGGATCAAGACTGACTAGCTTCATGACTTTCCATACAAAAAGGAAGGATAATTAGCACCAATAAGCCCGCAATTGGTAAATAGTAATAAATAATTTCATCTCCTTCACATTTATATATGTTATAATTTTTTTGTTTAATTATCGAATTCTTTTTGTGAGTCATATTTGAGTCTCAAAACCCTCCCATATCTTCAAATATACCATAACCATGTCAAATTTCAATGCATATGAGCACAAACTGGTAAAAAAAAAATCAATGTTGGCCCAATTCTCAAGTCATGTGAAGTCATGGGTCGAGATTATTTCTTTTGTGTGGGTGCCCCATGCCAAGTCGATCTGACCAACCAAATTGTCGTGTGGGAACCTTGGTGTGCCCAACATGCGACGTACCCATGGGCGCCTAGGCGCCTCACCTTCGTGCAGGCATGCCCATGGAGTGGGAATTTGCCATGCTATGAAAATCAGTGAACAAAAATAATTTGCTAATCAATGAAAAAAAAAATTATAATTTTTTATTTCCATGTAGCATGATCAATATTCAATTATAAATCTTCTTTTAACACCTAAACATTAATTTAGTTATTTTCTAAAAATAATTATGAGACCCCCTTGTGGGAACTCTGTTCATGGGAAGTCATGGGATGAAATTACTTCTTTTGTGCAAGCGCGCCTTTCCAAGTTGGGTCGACCCACCAACTCGTCGCATGGGAACCCCTACTAGGGGGGGGGGGGGTGCCCTAGGGTGCCCAGCACGCGATTCCCCCATGGGCGTCGAGCACCATGGTGTTCCTAACACGTGAAACCCCCATGGGCGCTCAGGTGCCCTGCCCTCATTGTCTCATCAATGACAACAAAATATCATAATTTTTAAGTACCATGTTCCATAGTCAGTGAATTATAAAGTTATTTTTAACACCCAAACATTACTTTAGTGAATTTTCTAAAAGTCATTATGAGACCCCTTCGTCGGAGCATTGTTCATGGGCGATCATGGGCCAACCTTACTTCTTTTATGTAGTCACCCATTTCCACCTCGGTCTGACCCACCAACTAGTCGTACAGGTGCCCTAGCGTGGCCAACGCACAATACCCCCATATGTAGCAGGCGCCCTAGCGTGGCCAACGCGCAATACCCCCATATGCAGCAGGTGCCCTGGCGTGGCCAACGCCCAGCATGTGACGCCCCCATGGACGTCCAAGCACCCCGCCTTCATGCGGGCATGCCCAGGGCGCAGACGTTTTCCCTATTTTTCAAATAATTGAACATAAATCATTAGATCATCAATGAAAACAAAATATTATCATTTATTATTTCCATGTTGCATGATTAATATTAAATTATAAATTGGATTTTAACACCTAAACATTAATTTACCTAATTTTCTAAAAACCATTATGAGACCCCCTTGTGGGAACTCTGTTCATGGGTATTAATGGGTCGAAATTACTCCTTTTGTGCAGGCACCCCTTACTAATTCAGGTTGACTCAACAACTCGTTGCATGGGTGCCCCTGTCGGGCGGGCACCCTGGCATGCCTAGCACGCAATGCTCCCATGGGCGCACGAGCGTCCCGTCTTCATTTGCTCATCAATGAAAACAAAATATTATAGTTTGTTAGTACCATGTTGCATAATCAATCAACTATAAACTAACTTTTAACACCCAAACATTATTTTAGTGAATTTTCTAAAAATCATTATGAGATCCCTTGATGGAAAAAAAAATCATAGGAATTCATGCGATTACCTAACTTCTTTTATGCAGGTTCCCATTTCCAAGTCGGGGTGACCCACCATCTCGTCACACGGGTGCCCCTACTAGGTGGGAACATTAGCGTGCCTAGCACGTGACGCCCCCATGGGCGCCTGGGCGCCTTTCCTTCATGCGAGCGTGCCAAGGGCATGGGCGTTCACTTTGTTGTGAAAATCAATGAACAAAAATAATTATCTCATTAATGAAAACAAAATATTATCATTTTTTATTTCCATGTTGCATGATTAATATTTAATTATAAACCAGCTTTTAACACCTAAACATTAATTTACTTAATTTTCTAAAAATAATTATGATACCCCCATGTGGAAACTTTGTTCATGGGCATTCATGGGCCGACATTAATTATTTTGTGTGGGCACACCTTTCCAAGTCGGGCTGACCCACCAACGCGTCGCGCGAGCACCCTTGGTGTGCCCAACATGAAACACCACCCATGGGCATCGGGCGCCTTGGCGTGCCTAGAACGTGATTCCCCCATGGACATCGAGTGCCCTGGTGCGCCAACACTCGATGCCCCCATGCGCGCACCTCCTTCATTCACTCATCAATGACAATAAAATATTATAATTTATTAGTGCCATGTTTCATAATAAATCAATTATAAATCGACTTTTAACACCCAAACATTACTTTAGTCAATTTTCTAAAAATCATTATGAGAGCCCTTGGTGGGAACTTTTTTCATGGGAAGTCATGGGTTGACCTTACTTTTGTTATGCGGGCACCCCTTTCCAATTCAGTTCGACCCACCAACTTGTTTCATGGGCACCCTGGTGTGCCCAGCACGTGATGCCCTCATGGGTGCCCGAGTACCCCACCTTTGTGCGAGTGTGCCCAAGGTGTGGGATTTCACCCTGTTGTGCAAATCAGCGAAAAAAAATCATTATCTAATCAATGAAAAAAAATATTATCATTTGTTATTTCCATGTTGCATAATCAATATTCAATTATAAACTGGCTTTTAACACCTAAATATTAATTTACTTAATTTTCTAAAAATAATTATGAGACCCCCTTGTGGGAACTCTATTCATGGGAAGTCATGGGCCAACATTAGTTATTTTGTACAGGTACCTCTTTCCAAGTCGGTTAGACTCACCAACTCATCGCAAGGGCACCATCACGTTCCCATCACGTGACACCCCCATGGGTGCCCAGGCGTCCCACCTTCGTTCGCTCATCAATGACAACAAAATACTATAATTTGTTATAACTATTGTTATAACCAGTCTGATCTTGTTGGCACATCTTCTGAGGAAAGTTGTGCTTTGGAAGGGCAATGGAATTCTGAATAAAATCGAATTAAACTTCTGTTGAAACCGGCGTAGCGACAGAGCTCGAATCAAATTGATGAGGTGGATATTCATTAAGCATTACAGTTATAATGATGACGATGCCCCAATCTTCAAACCCTTTTGGTGATCCATTTGAAACAAATTATACTCATGGTGTTGGGCCTTTCCATCAGAGTAATCG
The DNA here is from genome assembly GCA_034641835.2 of Pinus albicaulis. Lineage (NCBI taxonomy): Eukaryota > Viridiplantae > Streptophyta > Pinopsida > Pinales > Pinaceae > Pinus > Pinus albicaulis. The sequence goes on from CM076572.1 coordinate 573,392,564, forward strand.
ATTTGGAAACCTTGGCTCCTCAATTGTAAACATAAAGCAAAATCTTTAATATTTGTTCGTAACTTGCATGTTGAAACTGTGCTATAGAGCCATAATTTGCAAAACATGTTTCCCAATGATATGGTTGAGAGTCTGATTTCACAGGTTGGTCAGAGTGGTTTTCAGCTGGCAGACAAAGGTCTCTTCTTTACAACAATTTTCCATTTTAACGTTTTGCAGGCATCTTAGATTTGGGCAAAGGTGGAGAACACAACAGAGCCTATTTCTTTCACTCAATAATTTTTTTTTGACAGCTGCAGCACCTAGCTTCAACGTCAGAAGAGGAAGAGAATGCTGCCTAGCTTAAGATTGGAGAAGAGTTTTTGGATTCTTATGCTTATGCTGGATTTTATGCTGGAAATTGATTGTTTTTTTCATGCTCACTATCTCCATTAAACTAATGTTCATGATGCCAGGAAACTTAGGAACACTGATTGGATTATCAGAATTATCCGTTACTGGTTGATGATTGTTGCTGGATACTTAGGAACGCTACAATTTAATGGTTTGAATATTCAACTATATCTGACGATGTACAGGTCCAATCTTGCAAAAAAGTAAGTGACATTATTGCAGCAAATCGATGCGAATCATACTCTGCCCAACTTCCAACTGCTTGAATGAATTTAACGGTGCATCTAAGAAACTGAAATTTGCTAGCACCGAGACAGTATTGCTACACTTTGCAAAGCATGCCAAGAAATGGAGATCTGACTTTAATTTTTCCTGTTTTGTTTTTCTTCTTTCCTTTTCTTTTGGTGTGTATTATCAACATGAAAATTGCAAATGGGCCTTTTAATAAATTCCTGAAAACAATACGAATGCATGTTTTTATGCTTAACACTAATTTGTTTTCTAGAAGTCACTTTGACAGCAATCGATGATGAAATCAGCACAGGCGACAGGTTTCGGAAATGATCACATTTTGTTGCTGAAGTGATTTTCAAAGATCACAGAACTTTGTGAGAAACATGCTTTCATAAACAGCTTGAAGGAGCTGTAACTCGCCATAAACATCATGATGTTTGCGCCTCTTGATTTTTGTTGTTACACAGCGACTATGCTGATACACCAACATTTCCACTTTTTCCATTATCTATGTTGTAACACTGTAACATTTCTCCTTCAAATCCGATTGACCATCCTTGTGTCGAAGCCCATTTTCCATTACCTTATCTTTCATGACTTCATGCACAGTTATTTTTCTGAAATCACATACATTCCTTTATCCTTTTCAGTTTATTTGCCTTCTACTTTTCCTTCTGAATAAAACTTATTCCCTTTCCATAATTACATTGCCTTGTTTTCCTCGCCATGTTGATCCACACTGCTTGTCCGTGAGTTCTTTCCATTTATAGTCCTACCAAATCTCTTTGTAAAAACTCGTGTTGACTAATGTGGGATTCCTTAAGGCCCACCTTTCAACAAGTCTTGCCCCATCGACCTCAGCACCTTATCTGGGAAATAGACTAGAGTTCCTTTTGGGTACCTTGAGACTTGCATGCCTTAATGGCAAGTTCTCTCGTTGACAATCATGGGAATACATCAATGTCCCTTGATCGTCAGATCTTGCAAATGGCTCGACGTCAACCCCTCTATTCGCATTTCGCAAGATTTACTCGGGTACCTTGGCACTCATTGACATCAATAGTGAGTTTGCCTCGCATTGGTTAACGTCAGGCATTAATGGCCGGTAATCCAATGATTTCTCTTCATGCTCAACATCAACACATTCTTTCGCATGATTAGATTTGTACCATTAGTTTTGTAGCAGACGAAGACTATACACTTTTTCACGACTCCCTCAGCAGTTACCGCAACATGAATTCTGATCGATGAGAGTACCACAGTTCCACTTTCAGCCTTTATCTTTTCCATGATTCAGCATCAGCAGTTCAGATTCCTTCATTTCCCAGGATCCAGTTACAGCAACATCAACATTCACAGTTACATTTTCATGATCATGTTGTAGTAAAACCTTCCATGTTCTAGCAGTTACATCAGTTGCAGTTACAGCAGTTGCAGCTATGACACCAGTCATGTTTTCATGATTCAACAGCAGCAGCAGCAGCTACATTCCTATTGCATAGTTCATCATTCTTGGGTAAGTGGAAGTATGTTGTTTTCTAATATTTAATCATGCAATTCCTTATATGCTGACTTGAATATTTTTGAAAATTCCCTCATCATGCTCCATTTCCTTTCATGACCCACGCCAAGTTGCATGAGGACATGCAACCAATTCAGTTAGGGGGGGGGGGAAACTATATTCACTACATATTCACTACTATGATTCCATTTCTCCACCACTATCACTCCATTTTTTTTTCTTATTTACCATTCACCAAAATTTCTTTTCCAACGATACTTTGTTGCACTTTGCTTCATACACATTAATATACATATTTGCATGCTTCATGAATATTACAAAATGGCTTTCTTATGCACATTGATATCTTATGATTTCCAGTGAGTTTTTACATTATTATTGCAGCAAGAGAACAGGAAATGAAATGAATGTTGTTGACACAAGAACCAACATTCTTTGTATTCATGGTTGTCACACAAGAACCAACCATAAGAAAAGAGAACAGAAAATGAAATGAATGTTGTTAACACAAGAACCAACATTCTTTGTATTCATGGTTGTCACACAAGAACCAACCATAAGAAAATGTAATTTGTTACTCATATCCTGGAAACATTCATTATTAAAAAGATATCATCGTGTAAAGCCAAAGTTCAGATGCCAAAGAGATCCATGCATGGTTGCATGAGGACATGCAACAAGTTCAGTTGGGGGGGATGTTGGGACTTAGAAATGTCGTATTTCCATCCACCTTTCCCTTCACTATTCCTTACATCTCATCATCCCATTAACCTTTCATTATATCATTTTCATAAATACATTTGGGTTTCACCTTCTTATTTTCCACTTTATTCATTTTTGTATTATAAGTGAATTTATGATTAAATATTAAAAAATATACACGTTTTTATATATATCTCAAGAATGTGTGAGCTTTGTAATGTGTAGGAGAAATGTGAAGGATTAATTCTAAGAGACTTCTGGAATATCTCCTCCACCATATTAAGGAGATAATTATTCAAGCCTACTCCTAAGGAGAATATCATGGAGGATTTGGTTGGCATATCTTATTCAAAGATATGTGAGAGATGTGTGGAGGATTCAAAGGGATCATGTCTTGTAATAATGGGAAAGTAGTTGAGAGTGGTTGAATGAGATGGTTATCTTCTTCATGTATATAAGAGATTGCTCTCTCTTCATTTGGGGGGAGGAGAGTTCATTAGATTAGTTTTTGGAGTTTTAAGAGATAGTCTTGTAATTAGGAGAAGGGGATTCTTAACTGTGATTCATATTCTTTTATTGTATGCTTTCATGGTTTGTCATTTGATTCTTGTAATGTAATTTGAGATAGCTTTATTGTTGTGAGCTCACATATGTTTTTTTTCATTCAGCTCTTCACATGTTGTATTGCTTTTCCCTTATGCAATTTTCTGCTTTCCTAGTTAATGTTTCAATGCCTTTCTAGATTAATTTGATTTCAGTAATTTAGATTAGATTAGTTCCACTTCGGTCCTGCATATATAGTGCATGTGCTTTGTAAGCCTACGAACCTCAGATTGACAAATTAAATGGTTGGGCAAGTACTACAACAGAATTAAACGACAATAGTTTCACCCAACAATAACCATGTTACATAATCAATCAATTTTAAACCTACTTTTAACACCCAATCATTACTTTACTAAATTTTCTAAAAATCATTATGAGATCCCTATATGGGAACTTTCTTCATGTACAGTCATGGTTTGACCCTACTTCTTTTATGTGGGCACCCCTCACCAAGTCAGTACAACCCACCAACTCGTCGCACGGGCGCCCTGGTGTGCCTAGCATTCGATGCCCCCATGGGCGCCCGAGCGTCCCACCTTCATGTGAGTGCACCTAGGGCATGGGCGTTCGCCCCGTTGTGAAAATTAGTGAACACAAAACATTAGTTCATCAATGAAAAAAATATTATCATTTTTTATGTCCATGTTGCATAATCAATATTCATTTATAAACCGACTTTAAACAACTAAAAAATAATTTACTTAATTTTATAAAAAACATTATGAGACCCTCTTGTAGGAACTATTTTCATGGGTAGTCATGGGCTGGCATTACTTCTTTTGTGTGGGCGCCCTTTTCCAAGTCAGGCTAACCCCACAACTCATCGCACGGACACTCTGGTGTGCCCAACATGTGACACCCCCATGGGAACCTAGGTACCCCACCTTATTTCACTCATCAATGACAACAAAATATTATAATTTGTTAGTAACATGTTTCATAATCACTCATTTATAAACCTAATTTTAACACCCAAACATTACTTTATTCAATTTTCTAAAAATCATTATGAGACCCCTTGGTGGGAACTCTATTAGTGGGTAGTCATGGACCGGCCTCACTTATTTTATGCAGTTGTCCCTTGCCAAGTGGCGTCAACCCACCAACTCGTCGAATGGATTCCCCTACCGGGAAAACATCCTGGTGTGCCTAGTTCGCGACACCCCTAGGGGCACCCAAGCGCTCCACCTTCGTGTGGGTGCATCTAGGGCACGGACGTTTGTCGTACTGTGAAAATCAGTCAATACAAATATTAGCTCATCAATGATAACAAAATATTATCATTTGTTAGTACATCCATGTTGCATAATCAATCAATTATAAACCAAATTTTAACACCTAAACATTAATTTAGTAAATTTTCTAAAAATCATTATCATATACCCTATTGGGAACAAAATTCATGGGCAGTCATGGGCCAACCTTACTTCACATGTATGCTTGACTGCCATGTCGCTTGGTTCACCCGTCGCCCAACTCACATGGTACGTAAATAAGCTTCTCTTTGTTTCAAGAATGATATATTATCTACTTAACAAGGCCAACCATGTAAAGGTGGAAGCTCATATGGCCCCTACCCCCACCCCCCGCATCACTATCAATTCCCCATACCCAATCTATCTACTATAATATATTTGAAAGAAGAACAACAATATTCAAACATAAAAAACTAGGAAAATAAAAATTAAAGGTGAACAAAAGAGAAAAAACCAACAGAAAACATATAAATATATACCTCGTACTTTGCAACATTTTGATATCATTAATCTTCTTCCTCATCCATCTCATCATCTGTATCATCTAGTTTATAATTCATGTACAAAGTATTCACCATATTAGCATCATCATCATCATCTCGAATATGCTCTTCTACATTTGGTTCAACTTCGTCCGACACAATGTAAACATCATATAGTTCATCCAAAATAACATTTTTTTATTAACATATAATCCTTCAACTTCTTTGGCGTAGTCATTTGAAACTGCATGAACCCCCTGATCCTCTACATCATCTTCTTCTTCAATTTCATCTTCTTCTGCTACATTATACTTTACAGACCTTCCTTTGGGATCATATCTAGCAACATATGACCAACCCGCTTTACCTGGAATGTCTACATAAAATACTAGTTCACATTGGTTTGGAAGAACATATCGCTATGATCCTGGCTCAAGATTCTTTGTATCAACCATGGTAAATATGTTAGCATGCTCAATAATAGTTCTATCAAGGTCATGTTCATGGATTCGTAGCCTAAACCATTTGAGATCGATCAAAAATATTTTGAAAGATTCAAAGTCACACTCAAATATGTCATGCAGATACCCATAGTATCTATTTTCAGAGAGTTCTATATGTATGTCACCTCTAGAGGAAACATTGATAACTTGAAATACTTTAGTTATCCCACTATCATAATTTTTCATCTTTTCATCCAACCTTTTAATGTGAAATTTGCATCCATGGCACCACATTTTGTTGTGGTATTTCAACCAAAATACATCAAACACATAAAAATTTCATTGTCAACTAATAAGCATGCATATTTATACTTCGAAAATTTGAAAATTAAGAAAAATACACTCCATATGTTACATCAATATAATTGTAAAAAAACTAGGTAGTATGGGCGAATATTCTTGCGTGATAATCTTTTAAACCATATGCTAAATCAATTTCCCTCTGTGTAAGATTGGTATCTCCATTAAGTTGAGCATATTTGACCAATGAAGAAACATCATACCATGATTAGCATGTTTTCATCGTTCAATCCATACCTTCATCCAATATTTATTGTTCGCAATGTATAGATCTATTGCATCCCACTCTTGATCAGTTGTATTAATATAAAACAATTCACATATATATAATTAGTTACCATGTTATACCTTCATAATAATGGATTATGTAGGAAGACTAAAAATTAAATAAGTACGATATACATAAAAACAAATGAGTGGAATTTGTTATAAATCTCCACTATCTACTTACATCTCACTTTTCTCATTCTACCTTTCCCCAATAGGTGCTCCCCTTCAAAATCACCCATTAAGTTGACATCCAAAACATGATCCAATACATTAATAATTTTTCCTATTTCATTACTATATTGATGAATATAATCCATGGTTTGATATACCATATATCCCTCTACCATAGAACCCTCAGGACGTTCTCTTTGTCTAACCAAAGCCTTTAGTGATTTCAAGTGCCTTTGAACCATCCACATTGATCTTGTGTGTACAGGTCCACACTTTTTAATCTCCTCGATTTGGTGTATGAGGTACTGTTCTTGTGCATTGAAAAATGTCTAAGGTGGATACTTTTACATTTCACACATTATACGAGGAATTTGTTTTATCCAATACTTTATATCTTCTTTATCAGTTTCTTTACATGAAAATCATCTACAAATGAAGCAAGAAAGTCACAAATTTCAAAAAAAAAAAAGAATAATATAGTACATGATGACAAGAAAAACACATGTAGTGAAAAATATGTGACACAACAACTTATTGAACAAATTACACTTTGCACATAAATCTCCACCTACCTCATGTATTTTCCAAGATCATATATAACTTGTTTGACATTGTTGTCAAATTTTTCTAATAGAGATAAAGGTAGAACATATTGTAATAAAAATAATGATCGATCATTATTTTTTCCCAAATTAGTAGAAAAATAAACTAATTCACAATATGTTTCACCAATGTATAAAATATATATACACCAAAATAATTACCTTAATGAACGTATGTCAATCATGAGTTTTTACCCCGCCTAATTCACCTTTCTTTGTTAGGATATTCTTTATGTTTGAAGAGAATCCAATTGGAAATTTAATTTTTTCAATTACCTCTTTAACATGATTTCTTTGCTTCTTTGTCAATAAGGGGAAGGGTGTTTATATTTTTGCCATCTCCATCGCTATTTGAATGAATCGCTCTTTTAAATTCATGGTCGGCCTCCTTAATGTCATTACTAATCTTGACATTTTTTTCTTTATCTCTCCTTCCATCTAAGATTCTCCATAAGTTCTATGATACATTCTTTCCGATGTGCATTGTATTAAACAAATGAACTATTTCTAGGTGCTCATAGTAGGGGAGTCTATTGAATTGCTCGAGATAACTTTTCATTCCTTGTGGAAGTGCCCTATTATTAATGCCTTCACGACCTACAACGTGAATCATAGATAAATATATAATAACAAAAATATAACTTGTCAATTAGTACAATGAAGAAAATCCCATAAAAAGGTAAAATAATCCAAACATATAATGTATATTGATACATAAACAATTTGATCCATACTTTGAGAGACTCTATTATATTGCAACTTCCATGCATGAGCTGTCATTCTCCGTGGTCTTACTCCAATCTCTTCTTTCTCGTTGAAAATATGTTTTTCAGTACTTCAGTAGATATGGTTCTTAGAAAGGAAGTGCCTATACTCATCAAATGCCTCCTTTCCTAAGCTTCTTGAACGATGAGATTTAATCTTAGGAACATAAAGTGGACAAGAAAATTTACCCTTTGTTTAAAGACCTGCAATAGATAGAATATTTTTTGTACCAATTATTTTAAGTATGTACAATGAAGGTTGAACTATTTAAAAAACATACTTGAAATGAACTTCATAAAATTAAACATTATTAAAGTGCAGGTTAACATACCAGAGAAATTTGTTAGCCATAGGGCATCATCAATTGTCCATACAAGCATTATATGATATTCAAATTCCATTTGTGCAAATACTGGTCTAGATATATCATACATAGTGACATTGTTCCATAACTACACTAAATCATCGATAGGAGGCTCGATATATACATTCATATCTTTGACATGGTACTTACCTAATTGATTGAACATACAATACATAATTACTACATATATGAGTAAATAAAAAAATTTATAAGACATAATTATAAGGCATAATTGAACATATATGAGTAAAGTAACCAAAAATTATAGGACATAGTTATGAAACAAACAAGACAAATAAGATTTTATTGTGCTAAAAAAATTATTCTAAACAAATTAATACGTGGAACAATCATTGTCAACATTATGTGCTCCCTCTTTATTGACTTACATGGAGGAATGTAATTTTTGATAACAAAAATGGGCCACACCGAGCAAGTAGATATGGCCTCTCCAAATGGATTGACACCATCAGTTTCTAATGAAATCCTAAGATTACGAGGTTCTCTTCTAAACTCTAACCACTTTTCCTCTATATTCCTAAATGCATATCCATATGCAGAAATTCGAAGAACACCATCTTCACTTCTATTCCTTGCATGGTAATCCATAAGTCTTTCTATGCTTTTGCACCTTAACAATTGTCATAGACGTGGAAATTGTTGGCATTATGGCTAATGTGTTTTCCTTGATGGAAACCTCCTTAATATAGATGTCAACATTATGTTATCATGGTCATTATGGAACTAATGCAGATTGATACAAATTCTACAAATGGTATGGACGGAGAAATGATAGTTTAGGGATAGATGGATGTTAAAGGTGAAAGTTTGAGAAAAAATACGTGCAAGTCCTATGAATCAAGGTCATGTACATACATAGTTCCTATAAGGGAAAGTCACGTAAAAAATACAAACCATGGTAATTTGAATACCAAGGATATTTACCATGGTATTGGCCCATAGTAATTGGTGCAACAATAGTTATTTGATCCCGTCAAATAATAATAACGACATTACCAAGGGATTTACCTAAGGTATTGGCTAAGCTTAAAACTATATAAGGATATGGAGATCAATGGGTTAAGGGTGTAAGTAATGAATTGTTTATGAATGATTTGATCTGAAACAAGTGTGCACTAGGGAGAATGGAGATGACTCAGACCAGATAGATATGAAAGGAATACATATTATTGATATATTTATGTCTATAACTAACAACCAGGGAGCATGGAGATGACTCTGATATGATAGATATGAAAGGAATACATATTGCTTGATTTGTGTCTATAACTAACAATGAAAGATTTGTGATGATGGTATCAATATGCATATAATTATGTATGATTGTAACAATGTGTGGGCCAAGATTTGGGTTCGAGAGATATTGTGAATGTATGATTTGGTGACTTTAGATTTGTACGTTGGTTTGCTTTTGAATGATCACGTACATATGTATATATATTTATGTAGGGTCAAATATATATTTTGTAGTTCTTTTAGATATGTACGCTAGTGTTATGCAGCATAGTCACATACATACATTGATTTATACTATGGTAGTCATGTATATATATGTTAGAGTTTTTATTGTGCTCTGATGGTGACATTTGGTGAGTTATTCTCTATTTTTTATTGTTTGTAAATGATGTCTCTATCTTGATGATGTGTGTCTGACTATGATGATTGGGTTGGTTTATTGGAAATGATGCTACAGTGTGGGGATCTATGATTGGTTAAGTATTTTTGTATGGTTTTATATATGGTACAATTATTGATTCAGCATTATAGTTATTCATGATTCAATTTTCAGCAGTTTGAGATCTGTACAAAGGTGTAATACAGATGAGGCGTGTACATACGCGAGCCTTTTTCAGTACAGTCATGTACATAATTTTATTTTTGATGTTTCTGGTTGGGTTATGCATTCACTAATTTGATGCTTCATAAATTCAATTGTTTGGAGTGTTACAATATCTCATATTTAGTGCTTTAGATTGACATGTTTGTTTGGGATTATTGTTGATATCGGCCTATTTTGAAAATATAATGAAAGGTGGCCTATAGGTTGTTTGATGATCATTTGATAGGTCAATCCAGTTTGAAACATTTTCAAAAGTGTTCCACAAAGAGCTGAGGGTTGCAACCTTCAAAATGGGGTAGGATCTTCCTTCTAGTAGAAGTTGGTAAACAATGCTAGGGGGTTGTATCACCCTTCCAGTGGGAGATGGAGAATGAGTGGAGGTTTTAGTCTCCTACAGGTGGGTACATGCGTACTTATAAGAGTTGTTGGATTGAGGGGTTCTGACCCAGGTTCAAATTTTATGGATAAACCTACAAACCCTCCAACTACTGGCCCTTTCGGCAATGAGTTTCTTGTGCAGACCAAAGTCTCACCCGAAGCAGTATGGGGGGGTGTTGGAACTAGGTTTCTGCACCCTAAGAGAGAAATTGATGAAGTGGTCCTCGGAAAAACCCTAATTGATCTTCCACAGATGTGCGCAGTGAATTTATAACAAAATTACAAATCTTTGTGCAATCATTAATAAAATACACATAAATAATTGTCTTACTTATCACAGATACTAAATCAGAACCATATCTCAATCTAATCAATGTAATACTTAACATATGTCAATATTTATGCATAAAAATATCAATTAGCTTTGTGCATTCATCAATAAGTAACCAGACAGTGTGATCTCATCAAAGCATAAATAGAAAATATGCGCATAACATAAATAATTTGCCAAAATTTTTCCTTTTATTAATTCCTCATATATGTCAATACATCATCATTCCTTCAAAACCCTCACAAAACCCTTGCAATCCCTTCCGCGCACATAGCTAGGACTAGGTCTTTGTGCACACAACCAGCAAGAGCCTTTTACCCAACCCAAAACTCATGCATATGCAGATATTATCCGAATAACTCTTATCACTTAGCTTAATCATCGTGAATTGAATTAGACAAACTCTATATATATATATAATATGCCTAGTGCGTAGATACTATGGTCTCAAACCATGGTTTGAAGCCCATAGTTCACATTTAAGCTTAAATTATATCTAAAATTAGGGCAACAATCCCTTTGACTACATCTACACAGCGCACACATACAAACAAAAAAATATATATCATTGGAAATTGTGCCTCAGGGGACCTCGCTCCAACAAGCCCCCAACACAAACATGTGACTCGTCCCGAGTCACTGAGGCACTGTTGTTGTCTCCTTGGTTTTTCCCTGAGTGTCTTGACAAAATTCTGGAGAAGTAGCACTAACTCAAGGCGTTGTGTTGTTGCACCCTGCACCTGTTGAACCATCTTATTTGTCGTAGGCCCCTCAATGGCCATATACACATTGTGTTAGGTATGTTAAATGATCTTGAGTTTGTTTTCTAGCGTTTAAGAGTGTTTCAGTGCTTCCTCTTCCCATGGTTGCATTCGTTCTGTGAGCACTCGTTCTTTGCAGCGCAAATCTGCAATTTCTCCCTAGAGTCATTGGCCTTCTTGCATACAAGCAAGTCTCTGTTGAACCACCAATGTGGGTGCTACTATGTGGATTTCTTCAAACTAGTTTTACTTGGTGTTGAGTGTGTTTTAAAACTGCTACACGACTGGATCATTATGTACAGAGGACCAAATTTCCATGGCCTCGACCAGATTGGTCACACTGAGTGACTGTGGCGGTGATACTTTCTTGGGCCTGCTTCACCGTTGTTGCTCTCTTTGCGTGAACCTCAGGCAGTGTCTCTAGGTGAAACTTGGTCTGTTGGTTCACGATTTTCTACTCATATTCGGCTCAAATGGTGTAAGCTTCCGTGCGTGCAGCCTTGATCGCAGCAGTTAGTCCATCCAACTTCTCTGTGGGTGCAGCGGCAGCTGTGTCCGCTGGAATATCTTGGCACACTTGGTTGATCTTGGATTCCAGCGCAGTGCGCTGGGCCTCTTCTTCTTGATATGTTGCTTCTGCCTATCGTTGCTTCTCATGCGATTGTGCAGCCTATTTTTGTGCATCCTTGGTCTGTGTCTATGCATTTTCTTCTCGGTACTATAGCTCATCAACAATAACAGAGTGAAGTAAATGGAGCTTTCCTACAGGAAACACAGCAAGGTTAACATGAACATCACATGTACCAATAAACTGAGTGTGTTGGCTCGCATCCATTTGGATTTCGAGTAGGGGAATATGAACAAATATTCCTTCCCCGGATGGTGGTAAGGCTACATCCAAAGGTTGTGCCCTGATAACAGGCGCAGTGGTCCGGATTTCTTGAATCACGCTCTCCTGGATCTAGCTCACTTTCATTTTTAACTCTTGTAGTCCTACCTATATAATCTCCAAGGAAGATTTATAATGGACCTCCATGTCTTTCCATCAATCCTCCTACGCAGTGGTCACTATATTCGTGCTCTCATTGAGATCATCCTTTATAAGCATCAGGACCTCTTGTCCTATTTTCTCCAAACCCTTCTGCTTCTTTCTTAACCCAGTCGTGGTTTGCGCACAACACTTTGTGCCTTTTGATGTGGCTGCTTCAGTTTCCTTAGGCACAGAGACATTCTTTTCTGGCACTGTGGTGTCAACGGTTTCTCCTGTTTTTGTTGGTGTAGGCTCCTTCTCACCAGGTTTTTTTGTCAGAGTTGGTGGTCCTATTTTAGCGGGCTTTTCAGTGGCCTTCTCTGTTGATTTAACTATTGGGGTGTGCGGCTATGTTGGTGGATTTAATTAAGCTAGCGAACAGTAATGGAAGCTAATTGAGCATTAATGAGGTTCCATTACTGACAAATTAGTCCCAAATTTGGAAAAATCCCCTCATTAAATGCATCTTGGACGCTCCTAAAAATGGTAATAATTTTGTCTTATCTTGTTTTACTATTCCAATGGCTAGTTTTTGACACCTCTATGCACCAGTCAATCCTCTGGTGTAGATACGGTGCATGTGTCGCATGTTACTGCACAGGTAATCCATAGCTACGTATAACCATTGACAGACCGTCCCCCCAACACAAGCTTGTTGACCAAGTAATTCAAAGCATATCACATAGTATCTATCATATCCCTTAGTAACTGCAAACTTCTCTGAAATTCATCATCCCAATGGAATGTCGCACCTCTCCTGAGTAATTTGGTCATGGGCGCAGTTATTAATTCGTACTAGGGAATGCACTTTCTACAGTATCCCACAAGGCTTAGCATGGAGTGCATTTTTCTGAAATTCAAGGGGATGGAGGATCCTATAAGCACATGTGGTTCCCTAACTTCAATGAGTGCCAAGTGTCGGTAACGCATAGTCTCCCTGATGGGTGCATTAATAGATCTATATTTTTATATGAAAATATATCCTAGATCTGAAATGTAATAAAATATTTCTTCAACCTCCTGAAATTTATGTTGTTAAGTTTTCCTTTTTTAATCCATTGTTGCAGCACCTTAATCTGAGGCATTCTTCATGAAAATTCTTTTTTTTTCTCTTAAGAAATGTTTGATCCATATCCTTGATCCAATTTTCTAATGTTCATACCCTATTATAGTTAACACCTTCATAAAATCACGTTGTCCGTGCTTCCATAATCTCTGCATACTCTAAGTCATGGGAAATCAGGGTCTTTAAGCCATTTCGGGAGTGAGAGGTCTTTTTAACTTAGCTATAATGATTTTTTTAAGCTGAAATTTGGTATGGAAGTCCCACATGACCTAAGATAACAGATCCAACCGTCACTTTCCTCTTTTTTTACACATATTTCTGAAAATAACCTTTTTAGGGCTTAAATCATTGTTTTTCCCCACTTTTGGTTGAAGGGATAGATCACTTTCCTTGTTGTTGCATATATTACTGATAGAAAAGTGTTTATTAACATATCCCATGTGTTATTAGCCTGCTACTACTACAATACATTGTTTATATATTGTTGTAGTCCCTCATTGAACACTTATTAAGCCATACTAGGTATGGGAGGCTTGTTTGCCTCACCTAGTTTGTTTGGTTTCCAATATCCTCTTGGCATTGGGTCTTAGATTATCATATATAAGGAATCCAAGGGCTGATCTTGGTTTCTGAAGAACAAATCCCTAAAAAATGTGTTTTTCAGGCCTGTTTTGCTGAGCAGTCCCTTTGGGGATATTACAGTGGTATCATAGCATGATCTTTGGCTCCGCCTGTGAGATCCAGCTATCAGAAGACTAAAGAGAGGGAGTAGATTTCAGAATGATGGAGAGGATGAGATTAATCTCATCATTTTTCAGATCTAAGAAGAGCCTCACCAAAGAGGTTAAACAGAAGAAAGAGGAAAGCTGCAGTGAGACCTCTAGAAAGGTTTCAGGAAGAAGAAGAAGGAACAGGTACTTCCTATTCTCATAGAGGGAGTGAAGAGAAAGAAGAACACTTAGAACATGAGATTCTAAGTAGGTACTTGACAGAGTACAAGTGTCACTCTAGAGCCTTCAAGGAGACTCTAACTTTTCTAGGAAAGATTTTTCGTTCTCATTAGTTTGCATCAGGTTCTGTAGTGAATACTTCTGTGTGTTTTCATTGTTTGCTATCGCTTGAAATTCCTAACCTTCTCATAGATATCTCTTCATTGAACCAAATGGTATTTTATGGCATGTAGCTTGCATTCAGGGATTTTTGAGATCCAACATTAGGTAGGACCTTGGAACTGAAACATAAATACAAGATCAACGTAAAATTTATTCAATTAACCTAAGGCAACATTGAAACTTAACGAAACATTTAGTGGTCTAAGTTAGAGACGTGTTCCAGTGTCTTTAAACCTAGCAGCTTTCACTCACCATCTGGCTTTAGACAGCACTAGTACAGACTTGTGCTCCCCGTACCATCGAGTATATAAAGGGAGACCCCCATAGGTTGCAATCCTTTTAGCCGTAGGAAGTCGAGTCTATCGCCTTGTAACCATGATACACCGAACACAACATTCGGGGAGACTACCTGCACATACGTCAAGTCCTTGGTTGATTCTTCTTTCATTTTATAACCAAGGTGTATATGGCAGTTCACGGGAACCTGGTACACCCTTTTAGCTAGACTACCTGAGCAGTCATTTTTTATCTTTACTAACTCCATAAATTTGAAAATATCATCGAGCACTTGTCCTTTCATGCTCGTTTTCAACCTGAAAGTGATAGAGTCACCTTTTTCCTATTTCTCGACTCTTAAAATATGAAACGACAGAGTTTTGTTTCAATGTCTTAAAAATTAACTGTCCACGAAATATTCCTGGTTAAAGTTAGTTTCCTTAGGGTGGAGTTTTAAAGTTGTTTCTGATGGCAACATTTCTGGAATTCACTAACCCAGGAATCCCTTCCGAAGGGAATCCTAGTTCTTTTCCTCATTTTGGGAATGTTGGTGCTCCTTATATGGCGACGTTGTCCCTGCCTGGGTTAACTGTTGGATTGCCTGTATGGTTATTTTCGACCTCGGTGGTCCCGAGTATTCCGTCCACCATACAGCCATCTCCTCCACCAGAACAACATCATGTTGCTTCTAAGGTGGACCTTTCCCCTTCTTCACCTATTTCTTCGTCCTCCTATTTTGCTTCACCTGGTTAAATTCTGGACTCCAATAACCAAGTGGCTAAGAAGAAGAAGAAGAAGACAAAGAAGAAGAATTCAGACAAGCGAGAGGCTAATGCTACATCTATTGCACTTAAGAAACTTTCCCTTGCAGAACCATACACGCTTCCACGGAAATTCAAATTCCCTTGCATGCTCTGCAAAGGTAACCATTTGCTTCGAGACTACCCTCGTATCCCCAAGGTACTTGACGCATGGTCTGATGGTCGTCCACCATTGGCTTTGGCTTCTGGAAGTCATATTGACACATCTTCGACTAGCACTGGTAAGACTCATAAAAAACAGGGCAAGATTACCAATCCCTGTAATTTGTGTGAAGGGCATCATCCCATTCACCTTTGTCCTTATATGGATGAAGCCAAAAGAGTGTTTGACAACCCTACTGTTTCTACACCTTGCCTTCCGGCTGGTTACCAAAAACTTTCTTTGAGTCCTCCTCTAATTGATTCAAAGGTTGGTCAAGAGTCATCCTTGGTCAATCCCGCTCCCTCGGAAATTCAAATTCAAGAATCTGTTCCCCACCAACCATTGGTTATGGAATCGGCCGACCTGACCCCATCAGTGGTTCATCAGGTCTTTTCCGTTCAGATTCGATCTCATCCCCCTCATGTTCTTCTTGTTTCTTCAGATTCCTCAGACTTGGCAAAAGATTCGTTCGTCCCTATAATGCAAGAAGATGCTCCTCCTACTCCCATGATGGAAGTCCAGGAGAATTCTCCTCTTACTCTGGTAACACTGGGGGAAATCCATCTCAGTTCGATGGTATCCCCCCTAAGTAGTTTGATCACTTCCTTTGATTAGATTCGATTCTCTAGATACCGCCTTCCACCTTACGTGCCATTCGAGATAACGATACAAACCTTTGATCTGGTCATACCCAGCACTATTATAGATGAAGGCGCGTCTGTTAGTATTATGTCTTCAACTACTTGGCAAGATTTTGGTTCTCCACCGCTTATGCCTGTTACCCAGAATCCGTTGGCTTTTAACAGAGGAACCAGTCAACCGTTAGGGATCCTTCCAAATTTTCCTATTACTTTGGGAGGGAAAACTTTCCATATAGACGTGATGGTTGTTCCAGTCCCCTTAGACTTCAATTTTCTCTTGGAGCATGATTATACTTATGTCATGGGGGCAGTTGTCTCCTCCCTCTTTCGTGTGATCCATTTCCCACACAAAGGATGGATCGTGACCATTGATCAGCTTTCATTCTTTAGTCCTGACGTGACATCTGGTCCACCATCGTCCCTTCCGGGTCTTTATCTGCCGGTTGTATATCCCCCGCCGTAGGTTAATTATGTGGCTACCTATCTTGTGCCCACATTCAGTGATGGTGCCATTGTACATCGTGTGCTGGGGGCATTGGGTCCTAATTTTAAAGATATTGTTCTCCCACCAGAGGCGAACCTCTTGGAATCTATGACTTCTTATTCATCATGATGAGTCGTCGTCGGAGCATAGTTCGTTTCCTTGTGTCAAGCTCCTTAAAGAATGAACCAAGGCATAGAGGACAGTTCTTTTAATGTGTCAACCTCGTTAAAACAATGAAACATGTTCCCATTCAATTCGACTCTTTGCCAAATCTCGTAAAATCCTAGTCGAGTCTTTCTCTTGATCTCGTAATTTGAACCTTCACTCCATCTGCCTTTCATATGGACTGAAGCTTGGGGGGCATGTACCTCGAATTGAGTCACCATTCTGGAGGCAGGCTTACTTTTTCAAGCATAGTTTATCTTTGTTTCAAGCTTGTGTAAAAATGAAACCAATTTCAAGCAGAGTTTCTTGATTTCAAGCTTGTGTAAAAATTAAACCATTCCTATTTTACCTCTCGTGATTGCCATTTTATTATCCTGTTTTGATAGATGAGCCTTGGTTTTCTCATTCCTTCGTCACTATCTACTTGGCCAATCATATGTCGTCACTTAGTTTCTTTACCCATTCCTGAGGAACCGCTGTAATGAGTGGTCTTGTTAGCCAGCCTCTTGATGTTTATCATGTTCTGAGAAGTTCCACCATTACCGGAACCAGTTGCTACCCTTAATACCACTCGTTCCTCCAGGAGGATTCAACTTTCAGCTCTTTTCTGACTCTTAAAAATTGAAAAGATTGTCGAGACTCTTGTCGTTTTGAACTCATTGAATGGTTGTGAAACGATATCTACCCAGTATACGTTTAACCCTTTTTCAGGCTGGGATAGATTATTTACGAAAAAGGAATACCCTAGCCTATCGTGACTAGGAGGTTCTCCTAGACATAGTTTTCTACCTTTTCGAATCTGTGGGACTACCTACGAAAAGGGACTGTTGGAGTTTTCTTTTCCATTGTCTTTTCAAACTCTCTAAACATGAAAAGACGCTGAGTTATTCCTTTGTCAAAATCATTAAAACTCCGATGACATCGGACTCCGTTGCAATGACGTTACCCGAGTTCCTCCTTCCTAGGGCTCATAAAATGTACTAGGTTGGATTTGTCCGAAGGAAAAACTACATCGCAAGCACATGTTATCCCCATCAATCTTGTTTTCAAAAATAATTGGGGTACTCACCAGAAATGGTGGGGGAAAATGAAACCAAGATCATAGTCGTGTTGGCAGTATGTCGCTCTTGAACATGGCACTTATCTGCATTGATGTTGGGTTGGGGACATCTTATATCGTTATCTACTTGCCTCCATGGGTTTGGGTAATCTCTTTTGACTGCTCATTTTCTCTTTTCCACATCGCCATGACCTCAGATCCCTTGATGTCAAATACTGCCAAATCCAGTGTCGTGCTAGTGATATGTTCAAGAGAAGTTTGCCTCTGAAGTTTTCAACCTCCCTCTGATTCTCTGTTGGTCTTGATTCACAAACATCATATTCCTCTATCTCGTGTCGTTGATGTGGGAAACATTATGGCCCACCTTCTATTAAGGTCTCTTCCTGTCGACTTCAGCTCATTATCCAGGAAGTTGTTCTAGAGACTCCCTTCAGGTACCTTGGAGCCTGCATGCCTAAATGGCAGGTTCTTCGCACTCGACGAAAGGTCCACATCATTGGCCTTCAATCGATTGACTCTGCGGGTGTTTGACATCAGATCACTGTTCACATTCTGTGGATTGTACCTTTTGTACCTTGAGAGCCATTATCATTATTGGTGGTTTCTCTCACGTTTGTTAACAGCTTTCATCATTGGCTGGTAATCAGACGATGTTCTTGCATGTTCGACTTCATCTCACACATTCGCATGCTTGAATCTGTACTATGTTTGGGTCGACATGGAGCGCAAGACCCTGGGTTTTGTCTGATGAAATCCAGGCTGTGGATTCTTTGTGGATTATTATGACTTATTATGACTCTTTTGATTGGATGGCTACGACCATACCTGAGTCTATTTGTTGATCCCTACTGTTGTATGTTTGTGTCCATACCTCGGATCTCATTGTTTATCTACTCTCTTATGGATGGCTACACCCATGCCACATGTCATATATCGGATGTATCAGTTGTATTCGTACTTGCAATTTTTCTGACAGTAGTGTTTTTTTCGAATGCGTTCTCATAAAGCATTTCACCCCTCCCTCTCTCTCGGACCTCATGCTTTAGGGGGCATCTGTTACACAGAAATTTTTCACTGACCCTGTAATCCCTCACCTCGCATATTGGAGGATCTTTCCCATGACCTGTGAGCAGTGTCAAACTCTGAAAATACCTTCTTTGCACCCTTCTACATAAGGACATGATTTCTCCTGTTGAACATTTCCTCATAAAGCACCCAAAAATCCATGTTTTGGCATTGGCACGGGTAGTGAGTTCATCCCTCACGCCAATGGGGAAAATATACACTAGAGGCCGTGCCAGCTGGTGCTCTGTCCCCGTGTTGTACCCGCGCAAACCTGCTTTGGAATGTTTTTTAACAAATTGGAGGTGGAAGTTTCCTTTAACCACCTCGGGAATGACTCATTGCAAGTGGGTAAACTCGATAAGCCACGGATCTCTACCTTTAGGAAATGTTTGATGGAACATTCTAAGAGGATAGGACTCCCCCCACAATTATAGGGATCCTAAATTCTTCTTCTCCCTCTATATAAACAAGCATTCTCTCTTTACATCAGCTAGCTGAAAACAATAGCTGAAAACATTAGCTGAACATATAGCCAAGAAGCTAAGCTTGGAGAAGAGATTATAGCTGATTAATCATTATAGAGAAGTTCCAACCAAGGAGGACCCCATAGAGAGAGCCTCGTCTGAATTCCTGATGAGCTTGTGAGACGTGCTTCGCTGGAACCCTGCTGGAGGAGATCGCAACGTCAAAGTGTTGATTGTACTCTTCCTTCTTTAATTTAATAAACTCGACTATGATGTTGTTTCCATCTCTGTGTTATGTTTATTCAATTCATGTGATTTATTCTTCTTCAACTAACTGATAGTTAGGAATGTGAAATAGTATGTTGTGTATCGTCTTCATCTCTTGTGTATGTGCAGATATCCAGGCGTGAGAACGAGCGAGTCGTGATCTGCCGAATCGGGAGCAGGAGGCAGCCATTCTTCCAGATGACACAACAGCGCAGGATCTAAGGTAGGTGATCTGTCGAGTCTTTTTCCATTATTATCTAGGAATTGATGTCATAGCATGTTTTTTTTGTGGCTAGACCCACCTTAGGGCTAGTGGGATTGCCTCTGTCCATAGAGGGGATTTACCTCATCAACAAGGAGATGACCTGCGCTGGTTTCTATTGGGTGAGTGTGGATACCACCCAAAGTTTTTTATTTTCTTGTCTCATGCCTTGTATTTCAAGAAAATATTGCATAAGAAGAAAGCATGGTTCCTTTGGTTAACAAGAAGAAAGTATGGGCACCCAATGATGAATTCTATGTCCATAAATTTACTTATGTCTATGATGTATGTACATGTATTTCTGTTTAGAATGGATATCATAATCATGTACGTACTTTAGGTTGGGAGAAAATGTAACCTTCTCTTGAGTTGGTATGAGGGAGCTTGTTTATATCATGATGTTGATAATGCTCCACTATTTTTTATGAACATGAGGGGAGGAATGACACATTGTGTGGATGTGTCCATTGGGAATGCAATCTCCCATGTTTATTTTTACTTCAAGAAGAGGATAGGACCTTATAGGACTGCTACCTTCTATACTATGTTTCCTTGTGCAAAGGGTCATGTATTGGGCTTATGTCATGAGGAAAGATCTCTCACAAGAGAGCACTTGGAGCAAGGCATGTGTTGTTGGAATCATGATCAGCCAACACCTATTATCCTCCATCATTTCCAAGCTTTGAAGAATCTTATTTCAGCAAGAAGGTGGTGGGATGACCACTTATTGCACCATGATTTGAGGCAGCAAAGTGATGAACAATGTTGGTCTCAAGGGAGAGACTATTATCACCATCCAATATATCATATGACACTTACTCCATATTTATTTTGGAGCACATATGGTGAAGATAATCTATTCACTATATGCATGGAAGATTGGGCAAGAAGGCTCACTATGATCCATGAAGGGAATCATGAAGTTCCAAGTTTGTTTTGGCTTCATGAGGACTATATTGTTGCAGCCCAGGATCATCAGCTCCATATGTATCATAATTGGAGGGAGAGACAGTGTGAGTTTAGTATTCTTATCTCTCATTTCCAGCCATGGAGCCTCTACACATTGCATATGGTGGGGATTGGTGACTATTTCTCTGAGCTATCAACGACGTCTCACTCTGTTTAGATGATAGCATGGAGATTGGAGTTTCTCATTGGGGTTGAAGTGCCCAATGTTTACCATCTCTCATGCCTTTAAGGGACCAATGGGTAGCATATGATTCTTTTATGTATCTCCCAATACCTCATGATGACAGCTATTTGGTTCATCCACTAAAGGTAGACTTACATTCTTGGGAGGAGATAGCTCCATTGGAGATTTTGCAAAGTCCTTGTGATTTGCTTCAGGACAAGCAACATTTTGGAGGGGAGGACTATAATATTCCTATTTTAATAGATATATTCAACTTCATTTTGTTTTCTTTGTTCAAAGAATAAGATGTAAAGGAGGACATGTAAACTCCTGAAAACATCAAAATAAATCAATTCCCAATGTGAACAAAGGAAAATCAGGGTTGTCTTAATAAAATCCACTTATGTGTGAAACAGGATTGAGCCATTTGACTGGTCAACAGGACCAAATCACAACACAGTCTAGATGCATTGAACCTCTTGGATGATTAGTGCATTTCTAGAAGGAGGTCCTCCATGTGAACAGGGTTAAATGAATGAAGGTGGTTTAGGGTTTTGAAAACCCTAATCCTATAAAAGGGAGGAGAGGGAAGCCTAAGGAGGTTGTTGATTATTATCTAATTTTAGAGGATTATGTCTGCTTAGACAAATCCAAATTCTCTTGGCTGTTTAGCAGAGAATTGTGAGGGTTTCCTGTTTAGGAATTCCCTTCCCCTTCATTGAGTAGCTCTTGGAGGAGATTTGTCCTGCTTTGTCCACTATCTGGTTGGAGACCAAGCTTCTACTTCCAACTGCAACATAGATCTAGTGAGGGTTTTCTTGCTTTTGTAAGTTGTAGCAAGTGGAACACTAGATGTGTTCAAATCTAGCTTTTATTGGAGCCTCTTCTCAGTGAGTGTGTCTTTTAACCTCCTAGAAGAGTGCATCCATTGGTTGAGCTTCAGTTTTCATCTTGGCATCAGGCCAAATTATTCTACATCACCATTTGTGCAGTTTCTTGAGGAGACTATGTCCTCTTTGCAGAGCAGAGTTGTAGAGGGTTTGGAAATTCTCTTGGAGGAGAGATCTCTAGTGAAAATGATCCTTCCTTTCACTGAGATGATCCATGGATTGGCCAACCAATCCATGTACCCTTCAGAAATGATATATTAATGCTGTACATACTGCAGAATTCCTGAATACTACTGCAAAACTGTGACTTAGATCTCATATCTACTCACTGTAGTTCATCATTTGCTGAGATCACCAAGGGGAGTGTAAAGAAGGGCCTCCTTGGCTTACAGATCTGTAATAGATCTATATTTTATATGAAGATATATCCTAGATCTGAAATGTAATAAAATATTACTTCAGCCTCCTGAAATTTACGATGTTAATCTTTCTTGTTTTAATCCATTGTTGCAGCACCTCAATCTGAGGCATTCTTCATGTAAATTCTTTGTTTTTCTCTTAAAAATTGTTTGATCCATATCCTTGATCCAATTTTCTGATGTTTAGACCCTATTAGAGTTAAAACCTTCAGAAAATCACGTTGTCTGTGCTTCAGTAATCTCTGCATACTCTAAGTCCTGGGAAATCGGGATCTTTAAGCCATTTCGGGAGTGAGAGGTCTGTTTGACTTAGCTAGAATGATTTGTTTAAGTTGAAATTTGGTATGGAAGTCCCACACGACCGAAGCTAACAGATCCAACCATCACTTTCCTCTATTTTTACGCAGATTTCTGAAAATAACCTTTTTAGGGCTTAAATCACTGTTTTTCCCCACTTTTGGTTGAAGGGATAGATCACTTTCCTTGCTGCTGCATATATTACTGATAGAAAAGTGTTTATTAACATATCCCATGCATTATTAGCCTGCTAATACTTTAATACAGTGTTTATATATTGTTGCAGTCCCTCATTGGACACTTATCAAGCCATACTAGGTGTGGGAGGCTTGTTTGCCTCACCTAGTTTGTTTGGTTTCTGATCTCCTCTTGGAATTGGGTCTTATATTATTAGATCTAAGGAATCCAAGGGCTGATCTTGGTTACTGAAGCACACATCCCTGAAAAATTCATTTTTCAGGCCTGTTTTGTTGAGCAGTCCCTTTGGGGATATTACACGGGTTGGATTTGGATAGTCGCACACATAATGACCAGCATCACGACAGTTATAAAAAATCACTTGTCCTCTTCGTCGACCAGCTGATCCACCTCCTCGGGCTCTTCCTCTGCCTTGTAATCCTCTGCACCTAGAAGGGGATGTTGGTGATGTAGGCTCAACATGCATTCTATAGATCTCAGCTTTATCCAACATCATATCATAGGTCCAAAGATGTTTCTCAGCATGCCCTAAAGAGGAACAGAACTTGAAAATTTACTATTGTAATTCAGTTTTATATTTTCCAACCCTCGGGCATGAATATGTATCATGTAGTCCAACAATATGGTATATAGTACACCATACAAGTCTTTTTAATGGACTAGGGCCTCCAACATTCAAAAAATTGTTAAAAATAAGACACTTGCACTTTATACACCATACCTCTACCCATACCTCCTTTCCTTTTTCCTTGCGTAGATTTGGAATTTCTAGATGCATTGCTTCCAGCTGATTTTGAATCTATTGAGTGCCTAGCGCAATAGGTGGTGGGGTAGCTTCTAGTTTCATTACAACTTCTACAGCCTCAGCTTGTGCAGAAATATTTTGCTGACCTAATGGCTGGTGCAGATACGGGAGAAACATATCAATAAACCATTCTTTGTGTTGAGTATCATCAATCACAAATCCACCATATGTGATGGTGCACTTCAATCTTTGATTAGCCTCCCATACTGACTCGTTAGGTTCATAACGGATATCCTTAATCTCTGTCACCAGCTGTGCATATGACTTAGGTTTCTTAAAATGCTCTTTTAGGGTTGCTTTAAATGCTTCTAGAGTAGCATTAGGGTTTTCTTGTGCATACCTAATGTACCAGCCTAGAGCGTGACCTTGAAATGTAGTATCCAGCTACACTTTTCCAATATCAATATTGTTTACTTGTTGAGCCTGCCATACTGCCTCAGTTACAAATCAGAAGTGATCAGTGTCCTCATTGCCAATGCCTCTGAAATTAGGTAACTTCATGGATGCAACCATATCTACTTCAATAGGGGTTGGAGGTGGAGGTGGATATGGACTACGCGGCGGGGTAGGTGATCGAAAATCTGAACTCAGAAGTGGAGTGGATGGAGTAGGAAACAGATTCAATGGATTCTGATATGACGAGATTTCTTCTTCAAAGACACTCCAACTAGCAGTTTTTGGATTAGGTTCACTATAATATCTAGGTTTCAGAGGGCTATAAAGGACCTTTTAAGAGTCTTCTCAGTAAATTCTTCCACTGTGCATAGCTAAACCTCTTTAATGCATTCAAGCAGTATATTTGCACAGAAAACCCTTTTCACACAATAGAATTTTCAGTAATAATTTCAATGAGCACAGAAACTTACCTCTAGGACCTTTGAAAAACCTCCTTTCAGCTTCAGAATATGACAAAAATTGGTCAACAGCGAATTCAGTCACAAATCCACCCAGAAGGCGATAGATCCAACGATCTACCACGCGAGTGATCTTATTATCAAAATTCTCTACTTTCTGGATCAATTTAGGAATCCACTCAGTGACTACGTCATATTGTATGCAGTGATGGAACTCATCCAAGCGCGACAACCACACATGTAGTTCGTTCGCAAAGGAACATAAGAAAATTTTGTGCACTTCGGTATAAATATACTTTTGTACCCACTGTTTGTTAGACAATTTAGTGTTTTTATTCTCTTGCAGTGAAAATTCAAGGATATTTCTATCCAAGTAGTATTGTAATTCATTTCACGATGGATGCCACAACATCAAATCTCCCTCAGAATGATGATCCTGGTCCCGGAAACAGAACCTTTTGTTTTCTTGAGGGGTCCTGACCCAGGTTCAGAGTTTATGGATAAACCAACAAACCCTCCAACTACTGGCCCTTTCAGAATCTCACCCGAAGCAGTATGGGGGGGTACTGGAACCAGGTTTCTACACCCTGAGAGAGAAATTGATGAAGTGGTCCTCCAAAAAACCCTAATCGATGTTCCACAAATGTGCACAGTGAATTTATAACATAAATACATATCTTTGCGCAATAATTAACAGAATACACAGAAATAATTTTCTTACTTATCGCAGATACTAAATCAGAACCAGATCTCGATCTAATCAATGTAATACTTAATAGATGTCAATATTTATGCATAAACATATCAATTATCTTTACGAATTCATCAATAAGTAACCAGATAGTGTGATCTCATCAAAGCATAAACAGAAAATATGTGCATAACACAGATAATTCACCAAAGTTGTTCCTTCTATTAATTCTTCATATCTATCACTAAATCATCTTTCCTTAAAAACCCTTACAAAACCCTTGCAATCCCTTACGCGCACATAACCAACGGAATCCACACACAGCCAGGACTAGGTCTCTGTGCACATAGCTAGCAGGAGCCTTTTACCCAACCCAAAACCCTTACAAACGCAAATATTATTTGAATATCTCTTATCACTTAGCTTAATCATCATGACTTGACTTAGAAAAACTCTGTATATTTATAATATGCCTAGCGCGCAGATACTATGGTCTCAAACAATGGTTTGAGGCCCATAGTTTACATTTAAGCTTAAATTATATCCAAAATTGGAGCAAAAATCCCTTTGACTACACCTATCTCTGCACTGGTCTCCACTGAAACTGTCCATGCACTGAAGTTAACTGATGTATTCTTTAGTTGATTAATGAGTTTATAATTAGTGAATTAATTAATAATTAATTCACACCACTCTCACTAATTGTATCGATCAGTTAAACTAGATACAAATAGCTCAGCTATGTTTAGATTAGTTAAACTGAATACAACTCCACTAACTTCCTCAATCAACTCCACCAAACTCTGTCACATGAGTTCTAACTGAAGTCTTCATGAAATAGCTCCACATAACCCTCGGGGAATAGACGTAAATTCATTCTATCGACTCTTGTACATCCCCCAATACTTAAGCTTCAAGAAGCTCGAGAGAATAAGATAATGTTTAGAGTCCAAATATTATTAGAGCTAATAATATAAGGCATATCTTTTTTGGTGGCAATCTAAAAATAGATTCCGCCCAATATGTCTAAAAATAGAAGTCCATATATTTTTCCAACTTGACCAACCATCCACAAATAGCATCCCGCAACTCATAGAATATGATCCATATGTCTAAAAATAGACATAGTCTTAAAATAGACTTTCCGACAAAAATCACCTATGTGGCCCCCACCTAGTTTAGGTGATCACTTTCCAACTAGGATCAGGAATGATGTTTTAGGATGCCTCCTTCACTATTTCTTGTTGAAATATTCAACACTCCCTCTCAACAAGAAAGGACTGTCTTTTCATGTGACATGCAACTCCATGCATTCGCCTTGCAACCTTCACAAGCGCCATGAAACTCCATGCATCTGCTCTGCAACTCCTCTGAAACTGAATAGGCTCCAAACAACTCAATCAGTCTGATGCATCTATCATCAAAGTCTTCAACTTCTGCTGGGCCCAACTGCACATGTCATCAGGAACCACTGCGTTGTTGAACTCTTGCATCCATGCACTCTGCACTTGTTGTCCACTCTGATTCGCGCTCTAGTATCCGACACTGTCACTTTGATCTGCCTACATCAATCCAACTGATCATGCTACTGCTTCACTATGGGCACCTCGTAGCCAGGTTCAATTCATGAGATCCACACCATCTCAATGAATCCTGCCCAGAGATCTCCTCTTGGGATTACTCATGCATGTCGCCCCACCTCTCACCTGGTGGTATAGTTGCATGCACTCCCTATGCCCATCTGGCATGAAATTTCTTTGCATCAGTGGTTTCTTCCACTCCATGATCCTCATCTTATGGCTTCTCCACATCCCGAGGTTCACTCTTACCTGCATGCAAAACTTGACCCCTCTCAAGCATCAATTGCATGTCTTTCTTGCACTTCCCAACAGTAGGAAGCTTCGTAGACATCCCATCTACTTCAAGTCTGTAGAGATTATTTACTCGAATCCAAACCTTCTTGACTTGTCCTTCCTCATCCACACTAACTCCTACACTCCGAAGCTCATCCCTGCAGTGGACAAACTTTGTCAAGTATACCGGAATAGTGTCATTCTTCTCCATTTTTATTTTCCTGAGTTTATCCTAAAACTCAACCGCTTCAATGCTTTGCAATTTCTCCAATGATCAATATCGCTCTGATACCATGTAGAAATTTGAATAAATGATATATTATTCACTGAGATTCTCTTGATCACACACTATTTTAGCTTCATGCACAATACAGAATCTCTTCTAGCATTAATCATCACATGCGAAAATAAAATCAATTGCATGCACACATTAAAGCCTAAAAATTCACACATATGAACACAGTAATTTATGGGAAAGCTTAAAGCTGAAAACCCCCAACTATATGTATATTATATATTTCATAGATATCATCTAACAATCATTGTACAAAGCTCCTCACAAGCTCTTAGTACAATCTCCAATTGCTACACACTAATCAGGCCCTGATCTTGCAAATCCATGCACCGATCTTTGCCAGCCTTTAGCCTGCCTCTACTGCGCAATCACTGCTGAAGAATAGCTCTGGATGAGTTCGAATTTCCCCAGCCTTTCTCACACAGTATTTAAAGGCATCTCTACTAAGTGTTGGATGCAAACCATGCATCACTTATAGTCACAACTGATAGTCATACTTGCCCTTTCACCTATCTCTGCACTGGTCTCCACTGAAACTGTCCATGCACCGAAGTTAACTGATGTATTCTTTAGTTGATTAATGAGTTTATAATTAGTGAATTAATTAATAATTAATTCACACCACTCTCACTAATTGTATCAATCATTTAGACTAGATACAAATAGCTCAACTATGTTTAGATTAGTTAAACTGAACACAACTCCATTAACTCCTCAATCAACTCCACCAAACTCTGTCACATGAGTTCTAACTGAAGTATCCATGCAATAGCTCCACTTAACCCTCAAGAATAGTGTAATTCCTTCTGTCAGCTCTTGTCCCACATCTGTGCACTTAACTGAAGTGCTCCAAGAGAATAAGATAATGTTTATAGCCCAAATATTATTAAGAGCTAATAATATTCGACATATCTATTTTTAGACTGGCAATCTAAAAATAGATTAAAAAGCTAATAATATTAAACAGTCTCTATTACCAACGTAATAATCACAAATAGCATCCCATAACTCATAGAAAACAAATCCGACATGTCTAAGTTTTTTACTGCGACAAAAATCACCTGTGTGGGCCCCACCTAGTTTAGGTGATCACTTTCCAACTAGGATCAGGAATGATGTTTCAGGATGACTCCTTCACTGTTTCTTGTTGCAATCTTCAACACTCCCTCTCAAAAAGAAAGGACTGTCTTTACATGCGACATGCAACTCCATGCATTCGCCCTGCAACTTTCACAAGCGCCATGTAACTCCATGCATCTACTCTGCAACTCCTCTGAAACTGAATAGGCTCCAAACAAATCAATCAGTATGATGCATCTATCATCAAAATCTTCGACTTCTGCTGGTACTAACTACACATGTCATCAGGAACCACTGCATTGTTGAACTCTTGCACCCATGCACTCTGCACTTGTTGTCAAGTCTGATCCGCGCTCCAGTATCCCGACACTGTCACTTTGATCTGCCTACATCAATCCAACTGATCATGCTATTGCTGTGCTATGGGCACCTCGTAGCCAGGTTCAATTCATGAGATCCACACAATCTCAATGAATCCTACCCAGAGATCTCCTCTTGGGATTACTCATGCATGTTGCCCCACCTCTCACTTGGTGGTATAGCTGCATGCACTCCCTCTGCCCATCTAGCACGAAATTTATCTGCATGAGTGGTTTCTTCCACTCCATGATCCTCATCTTGTGGCTGCTCCACATCCTGAGGTTCACTCTTACCTGCATGCAAAACTTGCTCCCTCTCAAGCATCAATTGCATGTCTTTCTTGCACTTCCCAATAGTAAGGCTACAATGGTAAGGCTCGTGGCTTGTCCCATCTACTTCAAGTCTGTAGAGATTCTTTGCTCGAATCCCAACCTTCTTGACTTGTCCTTCCTCATCCACACTAACTCCTACACTCCGAAGCTCATCCCTGCAGTGGACAAACTTTGTCAAGTATACCGGAATAGTGTCATTCTTCTCCATTTTTATTTTCCTGAGTTTATCCTAAAACTCAACCGCTTCAATGCTTTGCAATTGCTCCAATGATTAATATCGCTCCGATACCATGTAGAAATTTGAATAACTAATATGTTATCCACTGGGATTTTCCTGATCAAACACTATTTTATCTTCATGCACAATACTGAATCTCTTCTACCATTGATCATCACATGCGGAAATAAAATCAATTGCATGCACTCATTAAAGCCATAAAAATTCACACATATGAACACAGTATGTAATGGGAAAGCTTAAAGCTGAAAACCCCCAACTATCTGTATATTATATATGTCATAGAGATCATGTAACAATCATCATACAAAGCTCCTCACAAGCTCTCAGTATAATCTCCACTTGCTACACACTAATCAAACTAGATCTAGCAAAACACATGCTCCAATCTCTGCCACTTGATAGCCTGCCTCTACTGCGCAATCCCTGCTGAAGAATGCCTCTTGATGAGAATTGATTACCCCAGCCTTGCTCACGTAGTATTTATAGGCATCTCTACTGAGTGTTGGATGCAAACCATGCATCACTTATAGTCACAACTGATAGTCATACTTGCCCTTTCACCTATCTCTGCACTGGTCTCCACTGAAACTGTCCATGCACTGAAGTTAAGTGATGTATTCTTTAGTTGATTAATGAGTTTATAATTAGTGAATTAATTAATAATTAATTCACACCACTCTCACTAATTGTATCAATCAGTTAAACTAGATACAAATAGCTCAACTATTTTTAGATTAGTTAAACTGAATACAACTCCACTAACTTCCTCAATCAACTCCACCAAACTCTGTCACATGAGTTCTAACTGAAGTATCCATGCAATAGCTCCACATAACCCTCAGGAATAGCGTAATTCCTTCTGTCAGCTCCTGTGCCACATCTGTGCATTTAACTGAAGTGCTCCAAGAGAATAAGATAATGTTTAGAGTCCAAATATTATTAAGAGCTAATAATATTCGACATATCTATTTTTAGACTGGCAATCTAAAAATAGATTCCGCCCAATATATCTAAAAATAGAAGTCCATCTATTTTTCCAACTTGACCAACCATCCAAAAATAGCATCCCGCAACTCATAGAATATGATCCATATGTCTAAAAATAGACATAGTCTTAAAATAGACTTTGCGACAAAAATCACTTGTGTGGCCCCCACCTAGTTTAGGTGATCACTTTCCAACTAAGATCAGGAATGATGTTTCAGGATGCCTCCTTCACTGTTTCTTGTTGCAATATTCAACATCACCCACCCCACCCCAACCCCACCCCACCCCCCTCCCCCGCTCTTAGTATTTTTCCTAACAATTGGAATCATAGCAAGTTCCTCGAGAGAACCTTAATCGCTTAAAGGGAGATCCGTCAAGATGAGTAGTCAAGAAGGAGAATTTTCTATTAAGCCAACTTTATTTAATGGAACTAACTTTGTATTTTGGAAAGTCAGAATGAGAGAATTTATACAGTCACTTGGATTTGATGTATGGGAAATTGTTGAAGGAGGATATCAATACCCATCATCCATTCCCACAGATGATGCAAGGAAGAAAAATTATGAAACCAATGCAAATGAATTCAATGCTATCTTAGTAATCTTGGTTGAATCAAAATTTTTGAAGGTCATGTAGTTGAATACTACAAAGGCTATATTGGACAATATTATCCAAAGCTATGAAGGTGACAGTAAGGTAAAAATCATTAAACTTCAAGCATTCAGAATTCAATATGAGACTCTTATAATGCATGATGATGAAAATATTTCAAGATTTTTCCTAAGTAAATAAGATCGTTAGCTCAATGAAAAATCTTGGTGATGAAATAAAATATTTTACTATTTTTGAGAAAATTATAAGATCTATAACCTCAATGTTTGATTCCAAAGTATATGCCATTGAAGAAATGCAGGATTTAAAGAATATCACTATTGAAAAACTCCATGGGATTTTAACATCTTATGAAATGATAAAAGGGATTCCATCAGATATCAGCGAAGTAGCATTCAATTCTACATAAAAAGGGTAGGAAAAGGAATATCTTAAGGAAACAGGTTACATTTCAGATGAAGAAAAAGCAATTTTTTTAAAGAAACTTCAGGTAGGAACTGGTAGGTTTAGAGGTAAGCTTCCATTTAAATGTTCTTCTTGTGGAAGGGTAGGTCACTATGCTGCTAAATTTCCTTATAAATAAAATCATGAGAAATGGAAGAATGTTCCAAAAAGGAATGTTAAAAGAAGTTTTGATAGCAAGAAAAGTTGTTATACTCGTGAAGATAGTGAATATTCTTCCAATAATGAGGATGTTGAACTTGTTCAAGATTATCAGTTGCTTATTGCATTTGAATAAAAATGTGTAGATGAATATGATGATGTCTTTATGGATCCTCAAGAAGAAAAGGAAATATGTATATATAAGGAAAATACTCTTGTTGAATAAATAACTCAGCTAAAAATATGTCCAGAATAAGCTAAATTAGTTGTAGAAGTTTTGAAGAAACAAATTCTAAAGGAAGGGAACTATGAAAATTTAGAACTTGAAATAGTGAGTCTAAGAAAGGAACTTGAGAAAATAAGGGCTCTAAATTTTAGATTTGCTAAAGGATCGAAGACTTTATAAGAAATCATCAAAGCGAAATGTTCTCCTCTAATCCAGACAGGTCTTGGATACAGTCCAAATGGTGAAACATCAAAAACTATGAAATCTTCTGAAATAGGTACGGGAAGATACATTAATGCAGTAAAAGGAGGAATTCATCATAATTGTAGTCTCATCAAAATAATGAAGGATCAAATACTTATCATGCATAACAACCTTACCATAATAAAAGGGTAAGCTACTAAAGAAGGTATTATACTCCTAGGTATTCCTACTTCAATGGTAAATGCTTCACTTGTCACAATTTTGGTCACAAAGTTGTTCATCGTGTTGCTTACAAAACTATTATGACTAGAGAAGCAAGAAAAAAAAAGAATGAGATCAGGGAAAATAAATATTCTTATAATTTTTTCTCACCACTTCAAGATGAAATTGAATGTTCTCTTTGCAATAAATTTGGTCATAAAGAAACTAAATTCAGAAGAAGAATGGGACCATCTTACCAGCATGAACAGAAGACAATACCACTCAAGGTATGGAAAAAAAAAAGAAAAAAAAAAATTCAGGCACTGAAAATTGTGGTCTATATTTATATGCAGGAGATCAAGAAAATAGGTGGTCCATTGATAGCGAATGTTCAAATCATATGACAGGTGACAGAGATAATTTTTCTTCTTTTAATGAAATAAAGAAATAAAATAATGTAACTTTTACTAATAACTCACATTTTGATATCAAAGGAAAAGGAAATTTGTTGTTGAATAAAAGGGTCAAGGCTGAAAATGTATTATTTGTTGATGTATTAATACATAACTTGTTATGTGTTAGTCAAATGTCTGACCAAGGGCATGGAATTATTTTCAGATCAAATAATTGCATGGTATGAAATCTGGATACATGTCAGATCATAACAAAGGCAACAAGAACACCAAGAAATGTCTATGTCTTAGAAGGATGCCAAGAGAATTGTTATTTAATCAAATCTGGAGAAAGTTGGCTTTGGTTCAAAAGGTTGGGGCACCTTATCTTTTCTCAAATGTACAAATCAATAAATATGGGAGTATTTTTTTACTTTCCCGACATCTCCCCACCTGAAAAGAACATCTACAATGTTGGAAATACTGAGAGGGGGGGTGAATCAGTATTCCTTTCAATTAGAGCATTAGTTAATCTTCAATTATTATCAGTTTTTGTACAATGATAGTAGCAAACAAAAGGAACACAAATGCACACATTTTTTAAGGTGGAAACCCACTCCGAGACAAAAACCACCTAATTTTTTTCTAATAATTATTTAATATTCAACTCCAATTGAAAATAAAGCTCCAACTTCCTAGAATATAAAAAAGCATTCTTCTCCAACTCCCACTGGATGGACGCTCCAATGCCTGAGATTCTTCAGTAGTCAACTGAATGGATTCCCCAACACCCGATGAGCTACAACTCACCCTAGCACCACTCTACCACCCTATAGAAGAAAAAAAGAAGAATGGACTCTCATACCAGGGAAAATGGTCCACTTTACAATTATATAGAATGATGTAGAAGAAGAAGACACACTAGACGATAATCCCAACTATGACACAACCACCTAATGATGATCCTAGACCTCCCGAAACTACCTCTTCAATTCTTGGCAGATAAACACCAGAACAATTTTAACAATATTGTATTTACAATGACTTATTACAATGATACCTTTACAGTGACTGTATGCAATGTTGCCCACTTGAAGACTTCATGTGATGAATTTTTTGTTGTTGTTCTGCACCTTTGTTGCTGCTCTTGTCATGCTACCCTCTACTGCACCTTGCTTTGCTTTGCTGCCCTAGAAAGTTTGGTCCTTTTCAGCCCTTGACAACACATGATCTAGCTTTTTCTTGCCTTCTAGGAGCTCTATATTGAATCTGGTATATCTCTGTTATTTAAGATCCCAAATATCTAATTTTCAGTCCTATAGTATTTCTCTGTGTCATCTTTCCAATGTCACAAGTCTGACCCAATTTGGATTCTTCAAGGGAGATTTATTCCCAATCTCTCACAATGCCATAATTATGGACTGTTTCAGTAGAGAGAATTTTTACGGCGTGCCACGTGTCACTTTTTATTTATTCGGCTCTGAAATTGATAGATAGAAAACTACAGTTCGTGTAATATCTGCCACTTTTTACAAAATTTCAATCCGATACTCAAAGAGAGAGTTATGACGATTTTCCCAAGGTCACTTCTTTGAGATGAATTTCAGGAGCCTGCAAAAACACTGACTTCCACAGATCATATCTCCGAAAATATTGTGAAAATTTATCTGAAATTTTCCAATGGGCTTCCTTAGGATTTCAGCTTCACCTCATAAAAATTTCAGCTACTTCACCTTGGTAGAAAAAAATTTAGAGCACAAATTCCACAATGACCTGTTTCAGATGGCGAAATCCCTTACATAAGGAGGATATGAGGATCACAATTTATATAAAAGCTTAGGTTGAGAGGGGCTTTAACAAGTGAATGTGGGAGGGATTTTAGGAGATTAAAAAATATTAATTATGACTTTTCAATGAACCATGCGACAACCCCATGGGGTTTTAGCCCACTAACTGGGGTTACAAACTTCAAACATGAATATCTCTCAAACCGTGAAGAATTACATGGCGTGCCATATATCAACGGAAACATATTGACAAGAAGAAACCATCAAAAAAATTATTGACCCAGAATATAGTAATTTGGTAGGTCAAAATTCTGATTCAATATTGGGGTAGCCCATGGTGTTGCTTGGGTTGACATCAATGACAACCGTTGATCAACAATATCCCCCTTTGGCATTGATGGCAACACAAGTACTCCCCCTGTGATCATGAAACATCTTCCTACAAAATTATCTCCCCCTTTTACATCAATAGCAAAGGGTAACTCCCCCTGACACACAACCATCCTACAAACCTGTACACACTTCCACTCCCCATTTATATTATGAATAAGGAAAATAAAATGAGAACTTGGGAGAATCCCAAGCTTCTGGTGAAGACATTCAAATGCTTCACGAGGTAAAGGTTTAGTGAAGATATCAGCGATTTGTTCTTTTGTACCAACATACTCAAGTTTGATATTATTTTCAGTGACTTTTTTCTCTAACAAAATGATATTTTATTGGAATGTGTTTTGTTTTTGAATGCATGACAAGATTCTTGGAGATCTTGATGGTACTAGTGTTGTCACAGAATATGGGAATAGGCTCACTGAATTTTACTTGAAGATCTTGCAAAGTTTGTTTCATCCAAATGACTTGAGTACAACATGATGATGTTGCAATGTATTTTGCTTCTGTTGTAGATAACAAGATTGAGGTTTGATTTTTTCTCAACCATGATGACAACCACCTAGATAGAATGCTGCTCCACTAGTACTCTTATGATCATCAACACTTCCTGCCCAATCTGCATCTGTAAAGGCTTGAATAATGAGATTGTTACCCTTGGGATACCACAAGCCATATTCTTCTGTTCCCTTTAGATATCGAAGAATTATTTTGGTGGCAAAAATATGTGATTCTTTTGGTGCTGCTTGGAATCTTGCTACTTGTCCAACTACTTGCATAACATCTGGTCGGGAGGCTGTTACATATAGAATACTACCAATCATAGATCTGTACAACCTCTGATCCACATCCTTAGATGAGTCGTCTATGCTCAATTTTCAACCTATTACCATCGGAGTAAGAACGGGTTTGCAATCTTCCATTTTGAATTTCTTGAGCATTTCCTTGATGTACTTGGCTTGACATATAAATATTCCTTTCTCTTGCTAAGATATTTGAAGCCCTAAGAAGTATGTCAGCTCACCAGGTAAAGACATCTCGAACTCACTTTACATCTTTGTAGAAAAGTTCTTACTTAGTCGATCATCATTGCTACCAAATATTATATCATCCAAATATACCTAAACGATTGTTAAATTATCTTTATCTATTTTTACATAAAGATTGCTATCAACAGTACCTTTCTTGAACCCTTGTTGACGTAGATATCCATCAAGATGAGCATACCATGCTCTGAGAGCCTGCTTGAGACCATATAGAGCCTTCTTTAACTTGCAAACATAGTCTTCTTTTTTTGATAGTAGAAAACCTTTAGGTTGTTCGATGTAAACTTCTTCTAATTATCCATTCAGAAATGTTGACTTCATATCCATTTGGTAGACTTTGATTTTTCTTGAACATGCATAAGCGAGAAACATTCAGATGGCTTCCATTCTAGAAAATAGTGCAAATGTTTCATCGAAATCAATTCCTTCCACTTGTGCATAGCCTTTGCAAACCAATCTTGCTTTGTTTCTGGTAACATGTCCATCTTCATTCAATTTGTTCCTGAACACCCATTTAGTCCCAATGACATTTTTATCTTTTGGTCATGGAACTAATTCCCAGATGTTATTCTTCTCGATTTGATCCAATTCTTCATTCATAGCTGCTACCCAATGTTCATTCTGGCTGGCTTCCTCAAAACTACTAGGCTCAAAGGTTTCTAGAAAAGCAATGTGAGCTTGTTGTGATGAACGAAGCTGTTGACCTTCATTTATGTCACCAATGATTTGATTTGATGGATGGTTATTTTGAATCCTTTCTTTTGTTCTCCTTGGAGGAGCTTCTTGTTGTTGTTATGGTATATCTTGATGATCATTATTTACCTCTTCCTGGTTGATAGTTTCTTCTTGTTATAGAATTTTATCTGTGTATTTTTCAGCCTTTGTCTCAAGTTTCAAAGATTGAATCTAGATCCTCATCATTATTCGCTAGAACACCATCTTCATCAAATGTAACATTTATGCTCTCCACTATATGTTTTCATATTAGATTATAACATTTATAGGCCTTTATTTTGCGTGAGTAACCAGCAAAGATACCTTCACCAACACGTGATTCAAACTTACCCAAAGTTTGATCTTATCTTTTGATATAACATTTTCTTTCGAAGATTCTGAAATATTTTACATTAGCTGGTTTTCCTTTCCATAATTCATATGGGGTCTTCTTTCAATTACTTTTGAGAAGACTTCGGTTGATAACAAAGGCTGATGTATCAATTGCTTGAACCCGGAATTTTTCATCAAATTTTGAGTCCTTCAACATTGTTCTACCCATTTCATGTATGGTTATGTTCTTTCTTTTAGCAACTCCATTTTGCTAAGGTGTTCATGTTGTTGAAAATTGTATTTTTATTCCATTTTCATCACAATATTGCCAAAATAATTTAGAAGTGAATTCTGCACCATTATCTGATCTTAGACACTTTATTTTCAAATCAGTTTCATTTTCGACCAACTCCTTGTAGATCATAAAGCACTCAAATGCTTCAGATTTTTTCGTTAGGAAACTGATGGTTGTCATCCTGGTATAGTCATCTATCATTAACATGAAATATAATTCTCCATCTAAGCCTTTTGTTCTCATAGGACCACATAGATCAGTATGTACCATTTCCAATGGATGTGATGCAAAGTGTTATTTTGCTTTAAATTGGACTTTTGTATGCTTGCCGTGCCGACAGGCCTCACATAGTGTGTTGGAAGGTTTTGAGATTTTCGGAATTTCTCGTACTGCTTCCTTTTTTCTTATCCTAACAAGATTGTCAAAGTTTATGTGACCTATTCATTTGTGCCATAACCATCTTTCATCTTCTTTAGCTAGTAGACATGCTTTAGTTGCTTCATCCAGAACATATATGTCGTTTGGAGCTCGACTTGTTGTAGCCACAATTTTACCATACCTGCCTTTCCTAATTTCACATTTTGTGGAGTTGAATAGCATTTTGTTTCTTTGATCACACATTTTTCCAACACTGAGTAGATTGTGATTCATGTTTTCAACCAATAGAACATTCTTGGCTATAACATCTTTTCTTCTGAGAGTGACGGTACCCGATCTAATAACATTTGAAGATCCATCATTTCCAAAGGATACGGTTCCATCCTTATTCTCTTTTAGAGACACAAATTTCCTTCTATCTCCAGTCATATGCATTGAGAAACCGCTATCAACATACCACACATCTTTGTTGTTTTGAGCCTTGAGAGCGAGAGCACAATTATCAGTATTCTTCTTCTTCCATGTTCATTCATTCTGTGGCTTCGAAGATTCTTCTGGAGTATTTTCAAGTCTGCAGTCTTTGGCTATGTGTCCAAAGCTCTGACATTTGTAACATTCCATATTATTTCTTAAATGTTCAAATCTATTAATGTTTCGTTGAGCCCTGGGAGGTTCATATTTGAAGGATCTCCTAGAATTGCATTGGTTCCTAGGGTACATGCGACATTCTACATCTTTATGACCAAATTTTCCTCATGAATAACAATAGCCATGAAAAATATGTTGGTACCTGGATGGAAATATTCATCGAGGAATCGTCTTCCAAGGATATGCTTGCAAATCCTATCTAATGAAGTCTACATTCATGTTAGATCTCATAGGTTCATTGTATTTTGTTGTAGAAGGTCCTGCTTCTTCTTCTTTGTAACCAAGGCCAGTTCTGTCGTTGTAAGATCGTTGATTGTTGATGATTTCTTCCAATTACCTTGAGTTGTTATCATAGTTTTGGACAGTTTTTCCCTTCTTCACTTCCTTACGCAACGAGACTACTTAGGCTTCTAATGCTTCCCTTTCTTGGTTGCTTTCTTCCAACTTCTTTTGAAGTGAATCTTCAATACATTTTTTTTCTTCAACTTTAATTTTGAGACCTTGAACTTGTTCTTCAAGAGTATTGGAATGGATATTCTCTACCTTGAGCTCTTTTATAAGCTTGACTGCTTCCTTAGAAAATTATTCTATGGTCAATCCTTCTTCTTTGTTGTTTGATACCTCTTGTTTATTGTTCTCGGCCATAAAGAATACTCTCTCATTGGCTTCTTCTTCACTGTCATTGTCTTCGTCGGATGATGAGCTATCTTCTTTAGAGAGAAAGTTCCTTTTCGATCTTTTCTTTTTCAATTTCTTAAAGCATTTCTTTCCTTTTGAGTTGCCATCACTTCTATTTGGACATTTTGCTGTGAAATGCCTAACCTCACCACAGCCAAAACATATCAATGGAAGTTTACCTTTGAATTTTCCCTTACCAATTTTTAGTTTTCTTGTAAAGTAAGCATATTCTTCATCTAAAAGACCTTCTCCATCATCTCCCTTTTCTTCACACTTGCACGTGCATGTCTTTTCAATTGAAGGTCGTTTGTCCTTATTGGTTTTCTTAAATGCAACGAACGTAGTTTCTAGATGCGAAGTACCCTCTTCTTCATCAAGTCTCATTTCATATGCTATGAGAACTCCATGTAATTCCTCTTTGCTGAGTTTGTCCAAATTTTCACTATATTCTAAGACTGATACCTTTGGGTTGAATCTCCCTAGTAACGTCAGAATCATTCGTATAATAGTCTTCTCGTAAACTGGCTCTCCCAATCCTTCCAGATTATTGGTTATTTCATCAACGTATTGGAAGTATGCAACAATGTTGAAATCTTCTTTCATTCTGAGTTGCTCAATTTTTTCTCTATAGATTTGAAGCTTTGCTTCTTTGACATTTGAGTCACCTGCATATATATTCTCAAGCTTTTCCCATACATTTTTGGCAGTTTTACAACCCAACACTTTATGATAAGAAGATTCAAAAATTCCACAGATAATAATATTCTTTGCTTCTGCATCATTTACCAAATTCTTCTTACCTTGTTCATTCGCGGTTGATGTAAATCCATTTTGAACGGTGTCCCATACTTCGTAACCTTTTGCCAAGGGATAGACCTCCATTATTCCTTTCTAGAGTGCATAACTATTTTCATTGAACAGAGGTACACCATTCTTGGTATGCTCCATGACTTCCTTCCAGCTGTTAAACTATTATTGAAGGAACCAAGCTCTGATACCAATTGTTGGAAATACTGAGAGGGGGGGTGAATCAGTATTCCTTTCAATTAGAGCATTAGTTAATCTTCAATTATTATCAGTGTTTGTATAATGATAGCAGCAAACAAAAGGAACACAAATGCACACACTTTTTAAGGTGGAAACCCACTCCGGGACAAAAACCACCTTATGTTTTTCTAATGATTCTTTAATATTCAACTCCAATTGAAAATAAAGCTCCAACTTCCTAGAATCGAGAAAAGAATTCTTCTCTAGCTCCCACTGGATGGACGCTCCAATGCCCGAGATTCTTCAGTAGTCAACTGAACGGATGCCCCAACACCTAATTAGCTACAACTCACCCTAGCACCACCCTACCACCCTATAGAAGAAAAAAAGAAGAATGGACTCCCGTACGAGGGAAAATGGTCCACTTTACAATGATATAGAAGAAGAAGACACACTAGAACTTAACCCCAACTATGACACAACCACCTAATGATGATCCTAGACCTCTTGACACTGCCTCTTCAACTCTTGGCAGATAGACACTAGAAAAATTTTTACAATAATGTATTTATAATGACTTGGTACAATGATACCTTTACAGTGACTGTATGCAGTGCTGCCCACTTGAAGACTTCATGTGATGAACTTCTTGTTGTTGTTCTGCACCTTGGTTGATGCTCTTGTCATGCTACCCTCAGGTGCACCTTGCTTTGCTTTGATGCCCTAGAAAGTTTGGTCCTTTGCAGCCCTTGACAACACATGATCTAGCTTTTTCTTGCCTTCTAGGAGCTCGATATTGAATCTGGTGTATCTCTGTTATTTAAGATCCCCAATATCTGGTTTTTGGTCCTGTAGTAGTCCTCTAAGTCGTCTTTCCAATGCCATGGGTCTAACCCAATTTTTATTCTTCAAGGCAGAGTTATTCCCAATCTCTCACAATGCCCTAATTATGGACTGTTTCAGTAGATCTAACTTGTACGGTGTTCCACGTGTCATTGTTTATTTATTAGGCCCTGAAATTGATAAAGCGAAAACTACAGTCTGTGCACTATCTTCCACTTTTTACAGAATTCCATTCCGATACTCAGAGAGAGAGTTATCATGATTTTCCCAAGGTCACTTCTTTGAGATGAAGTTCAGGAGCCTGCAAAAACACTGACTTCCACAGATCATATCTCCGAAAATATTGTGCACCTTGATCTGAAATTTTCACATGAGCTTCCTCAGGATTTCGGCTTCACCTCATAAAAATTTCAGCTTCTGAACCTTCGTAGAAAAAAAATTTAGAGCGCAAATTCCACGATGACCTATTTCAGATGGCGAAATCCCTTCCATAAGGAGGATATGAGGATCACAATTTATACAAAAGCTTAGGTTAAGAGGGGCTTCAACAAGTGAACGTAGGAGGGATTTTAGGAGCTTAAAAAATATTAATTATGACTTTTCAATGACACATGCCACAACCCCATGGGGTTTTAGCCCACTAACTGGGGTTAAAAACTTCAAACATTAATATCTCTCAAACCGTGAAGAATTACGTGGCGTCCCATATATCAGAAACATCTCGACAAGAAGAAATCATCAAAAGCATTCTTGACCCAGAATATAGTAATTTGGTAGGTCAAAATTCCCATGCAATATTGGGGTAGCCCCTTGTGCTCCTTGGGTTGACATCAATGACAATCGTTGATCAACATACAAATCATGTCAATTTGCTAAGAAAACCAGAGTTCAGTTTAAAGATATAGAAGGTACTTCAAGTAATCCACTTGAACTTAATCATATTTATTTTTGTGGTCATATGAGAAAGAAGTCTCCTCGTAGTGAACAATACTTCATATTATTCATTTATGATTTTACAAGAATGTGTTGGATTGGCCTGCTAAAACATAAAGATGAATCATTTGATAAATTTGAATTATTCAAGGCTCTAGTAG
Source organism: Pinus albicaulis (assembly GCA_034641835.2). Lineage (NCBI taxonomy): Eukaryota > Viridiplantae > Streptophyta > Pinopsida > Pinales > Pinaceae > Pinus > Pinus albicaulis. The sequence goes on from CM076572.1 coordinate 573,434,782, forward strand.
AAAATGAGTTAAATCTAAAAATAAAATGTCTTGGATATGATAGAGGAGGAGAGTTTATATCATATGATTTTTTCAATTTTTTTGAACAACTCAGCATCAAAAGAAATTTTTCCATAGTTAAGACTCCTTAACAAAATGGAGTGTTAGGAAGAATGAACAGAACAGTCCAACAAATGGCACATGCCATGCTCGATGAGTCAGAAACACCTCACATCTTCTAGGTAGAAGTAGCATATACAATCATCGATATACTTAACAAAGCTCATGTTCAAGTAAACAGTGATAAATATCCACAAGAACTATGGTTTGGTAAGCCTACAACTGTCAAACATTTTAGAATTTTTGGAATCAAATGTTTCATAAAGAAAAATGATGATAAGACTGGAAAGTTTGAACCTAGAGTTGACGAATGAACTATTCCTGAATAATATTCTAGAAGAAAGGGATATAAATGTTATAATAAAAGGCTTCAAAATATTCTTGAATGCATAGATGTTGTGAATTATGAAGCATCCACGGGTATCAAAACAGAAGCACCAGCAGATGACGAACCCATCTCCATTAAAATTCCAAAATGTTGTAGGAGAAGGAATAGAGAAGCATCAGAAGAAGGAAATGAAATTACATATACATCAAAAAATAATCCTTCAAGGTATGTTCAAAAAAATCATCCTGAATCTAAAATTCTATTTGAAAAGGAAGCATGAATACAAACTACAAGAACTATGGTTGTAACTTCTAGATACTTAGCCTTATTAGCCATAATTGAACCTCAAAATGTGAATCAAGAAAGAAAAGATGAAATTTGGGTTAATTAAATTCATCAAGAACATGATCAAATAGAAAATAACCATACATGGGAATTAGTACCAAGGCCTCATGGTAAAAATGTAACTGGGACAAAAACGGTGTTCAAAAAAAAATTGAATGAAAATGGACAAGTAATTAAAAACAAAGCAAGACTTGTGTGCAAAGGCTATGATCAACACGAAGGGATATAATTTGAAGAAACATTTGCACCTGTATCTAGACTTGAATCCATAATAATGTTTCTTGCATTTTCAATCTTTCATAACTTTAAGGTATATCAAATGGATGTTAAATCTACATTTTTAAATGGGGATCTAGAAGAAGAAGCTTATATTGAACAACCTGAAGGGTTCATTCTAGGAAATGATAAAAATATTGTTTGCAAACTTAAGAAGGAATTGTATGGGTTAAAAAAAGCTCCTCGTGCATGGTATTATCGTCTTGGCAGGTATCTTCAACAACAATGCTTCAAAAAGGTGTCTATAAATAGCAACCTATATATCAAAATTGATATAGATAAAATTTTGGTAGTTGTTGTCTGTGTAGATGACATCATATTTGGAAGTAATGAAGAATCTATGATTTAAATATTTCTTTATTTATGCAACAATAATTTGAAATGTCTCTAATTGGTGAACTAACATACTTCCTTAGTCTTAAAGTTCAACAAACTAAGAATGGTATATTTCTTTCTCAAACCAAGCACCTCAAACAAATTTTGAAGAAATATGGAAAGGAAGACTGCAAGCCTGTATGCACACCAATGGTAACAGGATGAAATCTTAGTCAAAATTATGATTCTCCTTTAGTTAATCAAACTGAATACAGATTTATGATTGGAAACTTGATGTATCTTATAGGTACAAGGCCAGATATTATGCATGCAGTTGGAATTGTTGGGAAATTTCAAACAAACCCTAAGGAAACTCATCTCTAGGCAGTTAAGAGAATATTGAAATATCTACAAGGAAATCAAGATTTTGGTCTATGGTATGCCAAAAACGTAGACTTTTCACTTCATGCTTACAAAGATGCATATTGAGTAGGTAATATTGATGATCGCAAGATTACTAGTGGAGGACAATTTTATTTGTGACCCCGCTTAGTTTCATAGTTTAGAAAGAAACAAATATACGTCGTTTTATCTACTACTGAGGTGGAATATTTTATTGATGCATCTTGTTGTATTAAACTTCTATGGATGATACAAACATTGCAAGATATTCAAGTCACTTGTCCTCAACATCTACCTATTCGTTGTGACAATACTAGTTGCATAAGTATCTCTAAGAATCATGTCATTCACTAAAAAACCAAGCACATTCCAATCAAATATCATTTTATGAGAGAGAAGTTGCTTGAACAAAAGGTAAAAATGGAGTATGTTCCTTCAAAGGAACAAGTCGCAAATATATTTACAGTTCCACTTCCACGTGATCCATTTAAATATCTCAGACAAAAATTAGGAATGATTCCTCCCTCACCACTATGATAATTGTTCTAATGGGTATATCATGTTCAAGAGGGGTTTTGATTGTAAATTACTACATTTCAATTTCTTTACATGGATGGTGTGAAGGACAGTCGCGTATCTACGTGGTTTTGGACTTATACATACGCGTATACATCTTGGAAATTTATAAAGAGTGGAACATATTCATGGGGAGCCTCCTATATGCATTCATCATTTAATGTTTGGTATTCTGGTTCTAAAATTACTTTACTGTAGTCTATTGGTTTAGGGGGAGAATTTTTTATGGCCCTACAGTTCCTTGTTGGCATTATGGTTTCATGAGCATGTCTTGTTTCATATATTGGTTGATGCCTGGATGTTTCTATTTTTACTACTAAATATTTATATGTTGATGTTTGTTCACTAGTTATCAATGATGCATGGATTCCAAATGATAAAGTTATGAATGATGCTTATATGTTGATATGATTGATGAGGAGGATGTGTATGTTATGATTGGTATTGATGATTGGTTGTTGGTTTGCTAAATTCACTTGGTGATTATTGGAATAGTTGGATACTTAGTGCCATGTTGATGATGCTGAAGAGATTGATGATAGATTACCTTATATTACTTCTTGATGAATGAGGATGTTCGTGTTGCTTCTATGTTGTTGCGATCAGATGTTCATGTTGCAGGTTCCTAGACGGTGTATGGTGGTTGTTGATGACTATCATAATCTTGCTCCCTCATCGATTGAGGTCCATGTTTTGGTTATAAATGTCATATATTTCTATTGATGCAAAGGTAATGAAAATAACCATGTTGTAAATCATCGTAAAATCTAGTCATGTATGGCCTAGTAGGATCAAGTCATGCCATGTGTGTTATCCCATTATGTTGGGACATTTATGTAAAATTTTGATCCAATATGTAAACCCCAAAGGTTGGGTAATTGATGTAATCATGGGATTATAGAGTCATTAGTAATAGGAAAGTTCATTTTGGTTGAGTCATCAAGTCTTGTACTCTATTGAATATCTTCATAAGATTCAACATATACTCATGGGGATCATGGTCAGTATACAATTTTCATATGCAACAGATCATACTACAATGATCCTCTATAAAAAGGGGGGGAGAAGCCTTCGTTCAGCATTGTTCAGCCCTTTTTTCTTTATGCAAAATGGGGACAGAAGCTTGGTGTTTAGAGAGAATCTTGGTAACAAATCTTGGTATTTGCAAGTGTGTTTGCAAGTGTTTACAAGTGGTGAACAAAGACCAAATTAGTTTCCATCAAGTACAAAGGGGGAGATTGTTGGCATTATGGATAATGTGTTTTCCTTGATGGCAACCTACTTAATAAATATTTCAACAATATGTTATCATGATGATTATGGAACTAATGTAGTTTGATACAGATGCTACAGATGTTATGGACAAAGAAATCAGTTCAGGGACATATGGATGTTAAAGGTGGAAGTTTGAGAAAGTATACGTGAGTCCTATGAAGCAATGTCACATACATATGAGGTTCCTATAATGAAAATTCATGTACAGAATATGAACCATAGTAATTTGAATACCATGGGTCTTTACCATGGTTTTGTCCCATATTGATTGGTGTGACAATGTACATTTCATCCCATCAAAAAATACTAACGAAATTAACAAGGGATTTACCTAAGGTATTGGTTCAGGATAAAAATATATAAGGATATGGATATAAAGGGGTTAAGGGTCCAAGTAATGAATTGTTTATGAATGATTTGATCTTAAACAGGTGTGCACTAGGTTTTATGTAGGTAAATCCTCTCTGCGGATAGAGATGATCCCTCTAGCCCTAGAGTGGGTCTAGTAACAAGGAATCATGCTAGAGTGTAGGTTTCTAGATATTTGAATGAAAGAGGATGTGATAAGATGGCCTACCTGTGGTCCAAATCTGTCGGCAACACTCGTAGTGATGATGAGAATCGCTCTCTCCTGATTGAAGGCAATTCATAACCCCTCCGCTTATCACGTTTGGAAACCTACACAAAGATCAGAAAAAAATAACCACATACCACATACTAATTCCATCCAAAAACTACTAGTCAATCAAAGAATACTAGCATATTTCACTCGATAAATACAAAACACAAGACGGGAACCAGACAATATTCAGTTATATTAATAGGTAGAAAGAAGAGATACAACCATGCTCTGATGTTACGGTCTCCTCCAACGGGGCTCGGGTGAAGCACGTCTCAAAGCTCGTCGGGGAATTCGGACGGGAAAAAGGGACCTCTCGATGGAGCTCCTTCTTGATCCACCTTCTCAATAACTCAATTATTCAACTATAGCTTAGTCTCCAAGTTCAGCACTTCAGCTGTATAATTCTATTTGTTCAGCTAGCTTTCATAAAGACAGAAGGCTTGTTTATATAGAGGCAAAGGAGGAAGTTGGGATCCCTACAAAGATGGAAGGGAGGCCTATCCTTTAGGATTGTTCGAAGGGAGGTGGAAACTACTAACTAAAGGAGGAGGCATGTGGTTGTTTCAGTTCAACCACTCCCAGTGACTCATCCTCGAGGTGGTTGGAATGGAACCTCCACCTATAATTTTAAAAAACATTTCATAAATAGCTTGGCGCGGGCATTACACTGCGACAGAGTGCCAAGTGGCACGGGCCCTAGTGTTAATCTTCCACATCGGCGCAAGGGTAGAACTGGCTACTTGCGCCACAGAAAAAACAGGGATTTTTGATGTTATGTTCAGGAAAATGTCACCAAGAGGAGTGTTACCTTCATGAAGAGGGATGAAATGAAGATCTTTGCAAGGCATGACAGTTTTCAGAAGCCACAGAAATGACCCTCAAATGTGTGAGATGGGCATTGCAGGGACAGTGACAAAATGTTGTGTAAAAAATGCCCCCTAAAGCATGAAGTCTAAGGGAGAGGGAGGGTTGAAATGCTTTATGCGAATGTGTTCGAACCAAACACCGCTATCGGAAAACTTGCAATTACAAATACAACTAATATCTCTGATATATGAACATTTGGCATGGGCGCAACCATCCATAAATAGAGTATATAAAAATTGAGATGTAGGTATGGACGTAGCCATCCAGCAGTAAATATCACTAAATAGACTCAGGTGTGTTTGTAGCCATCCAATCAAAGAGTCATATAATAAGTCATGATAATCCACAAAGAACTCACAGCTTGGATTTTAACAGACAAAACCCAGGGTCTTGCACTCCGTGTCGATCTAAACAAGTACAAATTCATGCATGTGAATATATGAGCTGAAGTCGAACATGAAAAAAAATCGTTTGATTACCAGCCAATGATGAAAGTTGTTAGCAGACGCGAGAGGAACCACCAATAATGATAATGGCTCTCAAGGTACAAAAGGTACAATCCAAGGAATGTGAACAGTGATCTGGCGTCGAACACCGCAGAGTCAGTCGATCGAAGGCCAAGGATGTGTACCTTACATCGAATGCGAAGAACCTGCCATTGAGGCATGCAGGCTCCAAGTTACCAGAAGGGAGTCTCTAGATCAATTTCCTGGATAATGAGCTGAAGTCGACAGGAAGTGACCTGATCGAAGGTGGGCCATAATGTTTCCCACATAATCGACACGAGACAGAGGAATATGATGTTTGTGAATCAGGACCAACAGAGAATCAGAGGGAGGTTGAAAACTTCAGAGGCAAAATTCTCTTGAACATAACAGCATCACGACACTGGATTTGACAGTATTTGACATCAAAAGATCTAAGGTCATGATGACGTGGTAAAGAGAAAATGAGAGTTCAAAATAGATTACCCAAACCCATGGTGGAAAAAATGACGAAATGAGATATCCTCAACCCGACACGAATGCAAACAAGTGTCATGTTCAAGAGCGACATATTGCCAACACAACTAAAATCTGGTTCCATTTTCCCCCACCATTTCTGGCGAGTACCCCAATTATTTTTTAAAACAAGCTTGAAGGGGATAGCATATGCTTGCACTGTAAATTTTCCCTTCAGACAAATCCATCCTAGTACATTTTACGAGCCCTAGGAAGGAGGAACTCAAATAACGTCATGGTGACGAAGTCCGATGTCATCATAGTTTAACGAGTCTAACAAAGGAAGAACTCAACATCTTTTCATGTTTAGGGAGTTTGAAAAAAAAGGCAGAAAAGAATACTCCAGCAGTCCCTTTTCGTAGGTAGTCTCATAGATCCGAAAAGGTAGAAAACAAAGTCTGAAAGAACCTCTTAGTCGCAATAGGCTAAGGTATTCATTTTTCGTAAATAATCTATCCCAGCCCAAAAAAGGGTTAAACATATACTGGGTTGATATCGTTTCGCAGCCATTTAATGAGTTCAAAAAGACAAGAATCTCGGAAATATTTTCAGTTTTAGAGAGTCAGAAAAGAGCTGAAAGATGACTCCAGTAGTGACTTTTTCGTGTTTTTACCGAGTCCAAAAAAGTATAAAATATAACTCGTTACTTCATCACAGTCGCATGAAAAACCTGTTGCTGCACAAGAGACATATGTAAAACATATTTTTCGAAAATAATACAAAAATAATCGAAAAAAATGCCTTAAAACCTAATTAGGGTTGTGAAAAAGTTATAAAATGCCAAAAATGGTAAAAAATAATTACTTTTCACTTTTACCTCTTGTGGAGCAATTTTACCCATTTTACTGTGCAATCTTGCGGTGATGATAGCGTCCAATCCAGTACACCAATCGCAAATCTGTCAACTCCAGGTAACAGTTGAGATCCCTCTTGTCATTTTAAGCTATTCCTTGCTTCCTGCATTTGTCAATTTTGATTTTTGGAGGAGAAATTGCAAAAATTAGGGTTGCGCGGTTGGCGCGGGTTTTGGGCACGGAGTCGTGCCAACCGCCTATTTTTTTACACTGGGGTGCGCCCATTGGCACGACTGTTTTAGAAACAGTGGTGCCAATGGCGCAAACAAATTTCTAGCAAAATTATGCACCAAATTTCCCAATTATTTACAAATTCAAGGATGAATATTAACTAATACCACTTGTATGTGTGTGTTTGCACGTAGAAAAGAGAAAAATGGTCATTAAATGGAAAGAACGGGAACATAGTGAAGAAGATGAGTTGGCCATGGAAAATGAGGGAGTTATGGAAGCCCTCAGGAATTGTGGCTTGCTAAAATTCTTTCTAACACCATGCCTCTGAGCCTAACCAGAATTGCTACAATATCTAATCAGTATATGGGACGAAAATCAAGAGAAGTTCATCCTACGGGATCAAGAGCTTGAGATTGATGTTTCCGATGTATATTTCATCACATGATTATCGTGGAGGGGTGCAGCACCACTCTTAACAGGCACCCGACCATGTATGGAAAACATGACCATGGTGATCGACAGGGTATGTCGAGGAGCGCATAAAGGTTCAGGTAGTGGTAAAGTTGATATTCAAACTATCCCTGATTTGACACTACGTGTGGTATTGCATACCATCACACGGGCTGCTGGATCACAAGCACTGCACGAAGCAACAAAGACACAGTTGCTTCTTGCTGTGGACTGCATGGCTCCGACTATCTACGACTGGGCAGAGGCTGTAACCATCAACATGAAGCGCCAACTAACCAAATGCAAGAAGGGAAAACTGAAACAATTTGGTTATGGATCCATCCTAGTATTGTTCTTCTTGGAACGATTACCAATTTTTCAGCGACAAGAGGTTATAGTTCCGACACCACCAGCGAGAGAACCACGGATGGCCCGATGGGCATCACTGATGCCAAGGGCAGGGGGCGGCCAACAGATGTCTTGGAGGCCGGAATTTTTTATTAGCATTGTCGATAACTGATTGTCATGGAGGATTGGCCCTACTCTGGCAAAGATTTCACTGATGATCCAGACCTCCCACTCCTGGAGGGAGAAGCTTGGGATGAAGATTTGGGTGAGACTCAATTTTTTAAGTTTTATGAGTATTATGATTTTTTGTTTATTTATGTATGTTCTAACATTAAATCCATGTGATGCAGACGTTGGCCCAGAGATACCTGCCAATATGTCATTGATAGCGAGGCGAATCCCTCACAATTTCGACCCTCAGGGCGAGGGCGGCGAGGAAGACGAGATAGTGCGCAACCTGGAGGGGATCACTCGAGGAGTCCCAGATTATGCACGTTTTGATGATGTTCCTCGCGCCTACCAGAGGCATACTGTAGGGGTGCCCAACCGAATTCACTGCTTGCTGAGGCAACTAGTATGGGCTGTGACATGTTATCACGAGCACCATGCTTATTAGACACCTAGGTTTATTTTATCTGCATATTTTGCGAGACATGATGTCTCAGGATGTAACAGAAACATACATATATTTTTTAACGTTATGATGCACACAGTTGAAAACATGCTATATATATATATATATATATATATATATATATATATATATATATATATATATATATATATATATACACACACATCTATTTCCCTACATGGATCTTTTACATATGATGATGCTTTTATAAATTATGCAAATGTCTATCTAATACAATGTTAGCCACTGTATCAGTTAACGTGTTCATTCATCTAGGAATATGGTGATAATTAATGAAATCAAAATGTCTTTCCAATAAACGAATACGTAAATACAATCTCAAAATGTGCGGATTTCTAACCGAATAATGATTATTGAGTTGTAGAGCAACAAGTTGTGAATCTAGATTTACAAGCAATGCACGTATGCCAAGGTTGATTGCCTCAGTTAATAACTCAATGACAGTGCTATATTCAGCAAAATTTTTTGTAGTATGTCCTAGACAAATACCTTCCAAATCTATCAACTCACCAGCAGGATCATAAATTACCCAGGCTGTCGAAGACAAATTCCTGGTACTGCGGGAAGCACCATTCGTGAAACCGACATAAGGGGTAATAGACATATGTACAATAAGCAAGGCCAAATAAGCAGGAAAATGCTCACAAAGCACACCAAACCCAAAACACATGTACAAAAATGAAAATAACACCTATGTACACTTGTTATGCATGAATGACTCAAGCATAATATTTTTTGAGATACAACCCATTTCTGGGCTATTCAAGAGGATGACCTTCGTAGTCAATTAACTCATAGGACCCATTTTGCAATACACATTTAACGATGTGTGGCCCATGCCACATAGGTTGAAATTTTCCTGCCCCCAGCTTATCGTGAGCTTGGTCATACAGGAGGATGAGATCTCCTTCAATGAAGGAAAGAGGAGAAACTGATTGGTCAAAATGAGCTTTGACTCGCTTCTTTTGTGCTTCGATGACCAAAGCGGCTAAGCGACGAGTTTCGTCCAACCTCTCTAAGTAAAGCAAATTCTCTTCTTCTGGTGAAGTATTTGGCAGTAATTCCACAGCTAACTTGATCAAAGGTATTTCACACTCAATTGGGAGAGTAGCTTCCAGACCGTAAACCAACTGAAAAGGGGTGAATCCAGTCGCACTCTTAGTCGAAGTTCGGTATGCCCATAGAGTCGAAAATAACATGAGATTCCAGTTTGGTTTGTGGATCCCAATCGTACGCTGAAGCATTGTGACAAGAACTTTGTTCATAGCTTCAACCTGGCCATTGGCTTGAGGGTAGTACGCAGTTGAGCTATCGTGACGCAGACCCAACTTAGAAGTCAACTCCGCCACCATATAATGCCAAAAATGGAAACCATGATCGGTAACGATGGCTTGAGGGACACCAAACCTAGCAATAATATGATTGAAAATGAACTGAGCAGTTGTTTTACCGTCAGCGGCAAGTTTAGGCATTGCTTCGGCCCATTTGGTGAAGTAGTCCACGGCTACGATGATATAAGCATGCCCCCCGGCCGAGTGAGGGTTACACGTCATAAAATCTATGCCCCATTTCACAAAATTACCAACGGTAATGACAGGGTGAAGAGGAATAGGTGGCGCATGCATATTGCGTTGATAAATTTGGAAATCATGAAATTTACAAACTACGACAATACAATCTTTGAAAATGGAAGGCCAAAAATAACCAACACGAAGTATATTTTGTGTTGTAGCGTAACCAGACATGTGACCACCATAGGCGCCACTGTGACAATCATTCAATACTTTCTCAACTTCCTCGAGGGTCAAACATCGGCGGAGTACGGAATCAACTCCATCGTGATAGAGCGTAACTCCAACGATACGATAAGGTTGCGAGTGATGTCGAATACGGCAGCGGGCATCCTTTGTTAACTCAGATCGGAATGTGGAAGTCTGGAGATAGATGATGATATCACCATACCAGGGGTCGAGGGTGCTAATCAAGAAAAGTGTATCGTCCGGAATATGGTCCTCAGAATAAGAAGGAGCGGATTCAGAAGGGAGGGAACAAAGAAAATCAGCAAAAACCAGTTATTTCTTGGATTTGGAAACAGTAAATACCAAATCGAACACTTGAAGGATAACGATCCAATTTGAGTATTTCCCCCCCAGCAATTGTCGAGACAAAATATAGGTCATGAGATTGCAATCGGAAATCACAGTGACCATACGCAAAAGGATATAATGACGAAATTGCTGGATGGCCTGGACCGCAGCTAGTGCTAACTTCTCTACATGAGAATAATGTGTTTCAGGATCGAGAAGGTTACGAGACAGGTAATAAATAACATGTTCGTTACCGTCATCATCATCTTGTACCAAAACCATGGAAATTGAACTAAAAGCGGCAGCCAAATAGAGGGAAAAATCACGGCGATAATCTGGAGGACGTAATAAAGGAGCGTTGACCAACAACGTCTTGAGTGCATCAAAATATCGTTGAGCAATCTCATCCCAATAGAAAGGGATGTCATGTTTCAGAAGTCGTGTGTATCCTTTAGCTAATTCGGCATAGTTTGGTATAAAATGACGTAGAAAATTCGCCTTTCCTTGCAGACTCTGCAATTGATGTAATGAGGATGGAGAGGGGAGATTAACAATAGCCTCAACCTTGAGTGGATCGAGGAGAATTCCATCTTTAGACACAATAAACCCTAAAATTCTACTGGAATCAACGTAGAAGACACATTTATGCGGATTAAGCCGAATGTTATAGTGTCGAAAACGAAGAAAGATCTGACGAAGATGGTCTGGATGGTCTCTACGCTTAGCTGAATGAGCCAGAAGGTCATCTAGGTAAGTCTGAACGATATTACGAATGTCATGGAAAGCATAAGACATCGCTCACTGAAAAGTGGCCCCGGCATAATTCAAGCCAAAGGGTAGTTTCTTGTATGAAAATGTACCCCAAGGACAAATAAAAGTTGTCTTATGCTGATCAGCCGAGAGTATGTTAATCTGATTATATCCAAAAAACCGTCCATAAGGGAAAAAATCTCACTCCCGGTACAGTCGTCAATGATCTGATCGATGAAGGGAGTAGGATAATTATCCTTAGGATAGGCCCGATTGATGTCATGGTAATCAACACAGACACGGATAGTTCCATGTATCTTATCGACAGGAACGACGTTTGAAACCCAATCTGTCAAGGGAATTGGATAAATGAAACCAGCTTTGAGAATTTTTTCAACTTCACCTTTAATGGCTGCAGCCTTTCTAGGGTGCACCGGACGAAGACGCTGGCGAACAGGCTTCGAACCGGGATAGGTAGGGATTTCATGCACCACTATACTAGGATCAATGCCGAGCATTTCTTCGTAGGACCAAGCGAAGACATCACAGAATTCGCAGAAAATTCCAGTATAAACTCAGACTTCATCTGAAGAACAAGTGACTCCCACATGGATGTTCTCGACGATTCCTGGCATCACGGAAATGTCAATAAGCATCGTTTGTGTGATATTGCTCAAGTTTCCTTCTGTAAAGACTTCATGTGTTAGTATTGGCGTTTGAAGCGAAGGAGATGGAGCTTGAGACGCAAAACGCTCAAGACAGGTAGACATATCCTCAAGGCCAGGCATAAACGAAGAACGATGATGACCATCATCCCACGGTAGGTCTTCGAGAAACATGGTTTCCACGATGGCTTCATCGGAAGGAAACACGTCTTTCAAAGGATCAGGCGAATCTGAATCACCAAGCCAGGGGGATTGAGAATACACATCAAGAGACAAGCTCAAAGGAGCACCATCAGATGGTAGAGTATCTGATGTAGCAATGAGTTCACAATAATCGATTTCAATTGGACTCAAAGGCATGGAATCACCAAATTAATTGACTTTTTCAGGCGAAGGAATAATCCATGGGTCATCGGACTGAGAGATCATATTAACTTGAACAGTCTTGGGTGGTGAAAGGGGAAAAATACCCATGAGGGCTGGATCCTTAAAGAGACCCGGCCCAATGCTCTTGAAGGGAGTAGGGATCTTATCCACATACGGAATGTTGCTCTCGGAGGAAGAGGTGAAGAATTACAATTGATCGACAGTAAAAAAAATTCCCTCGTGTGGAAATTTCAAAACACGGAAGAGGGTGGACGAGACGTAAAGCATAGTGTGAGTCCAACTGCGATCGAGTAGAAGATTGTAATTGAGTTTGGCATCAACTACTTCTACTTCAACATTGACTGTCTTCCCTTTCCAGGTAATCGGAAAACTTGCGAGAACACCCAAAGGTTTTGATTCCCTTCCATCAAATGTTTCAAGGGCATTTGGTGAGGAATTCAAGGCCGAAGAGCCAATGGCTTTCCAGCACGAAGCTGACATGACGCAGGTTTATGAAACTTCTTCCACAACGGCTCGATGGATGTCGAGACCATTAATAAGGACTTGTATAATGAGCGCAATATATTGCGGAAGTCGTGGGACGAAATTCTCTAGATCGAAAGCGAGAAGGCTAGTGTCAGCAAGATCAACCCCGCTGATCGTAGATAATAAATCTTTCCACTGAGACGGACAACTCTGAAGTACTTCTAACGCGGACATCGCGGATGGAGCCTATGCCAAATCTTCAACAATACTGTAATGTTGAGCAGCACGGGCGTTGGGATTATAAGAAGACTTTTGGAGAACACCTTTGGAAGGTGGTCACACAATGGGTTCAGCACTGGGCCTTTCAATCTCAAGAGGGTCGGAAACAGGTGGGGGAGGAGGACCATCAGCGATCTCCTTCCCCATTTCCTAACGCGATCTAGTATAATCTTTCAACCGAGTAGCAATAGAAACAGATGCAGAACCGTTCATCATGAACACTTGAGAACCAAATGGAGCAGATGACTAACATTGCTCGACCATCTGGGTCTGCTGAGACGAAAAAGGTTCTTTAAGAACAACAGGAGTACCCTGAGTGCCCTTGAGAAATATAATCACTTCAGCCCGTCGAGGACAGTCCTTGGTGTAGTGCTCTTCGTCACAAATCAGATAGGAATACTTTGGCTTATGTTGTGAACCATCATTAGCACGAGGTTTGGATGAATCTGGTTTTGGGGTATTGGCCTTGGGTTTTCCTTTACCCTTCTTTTTCCCTTTAGAAGTCTTATTCGCAGGATTGGCCTGAACGGCATTGACCTCCGAGGTTTTACCAAGATTCAGACTAGACTGAGGAGCAATATCATTGGAAGAATTAGATTTTTTCTTTCCAGGGTTGGAAGAAGAAGACTTACGCGAAGTCTGAGACACATAACCAATAATAATGTCAACATATGGGGTCGTCGGTGTGTTAGAAGTTCCAGGTCGAGGGGCATCAGTCAAAATATCATATAATATGCCCAATTGAGAGTACACAAGATCAAGGTACTGGGCACGAGCAATGGCATATTCCTTGGCTACACATGCCCCCATGGCAATGTCTTTCGCAATCTGATTGACAAAGGAGGTAGTGAACCAATGAGTAAGAAGTTGATCAGCAATTTCAAATTTGATCAAGCAACGACGACATCTCCATTCATGAATATGCTCCGAGATATGAGTAGCCTGGTCCTATTTCAAGGAGGTGAGGAGATGCGTCCCGGCTTCATAACAAACCGGTAACTAAAAATGAGTAAGGAATGCCATGGCGAGAGACTTGAAATCTTGAAAGATACCATGAGAAAGCTCGATATACCACTTAGCAGCAGCACTAGTAAGAGTCCGTTGGAAAAGACGAAGCCGAATAGAATCGTTAACCCAAGAGTTAGAAGAACACCACAAGTGGTAAGTCATAACATGTGCTTGGGTGTCTTCTCCAGACTTGTCTTCAAATTTGGGACAATCACCAGGAATATTAGTCGAAACCGAAGGCCAATAAGGGTTATAAATAATAGGATCATTCGTTATCTTTGACACATCTAGTAAATCCAATGTAGCGATAAATGGAAATTGAGGGTTAAAAGGCATAGCAGGTCCTTGATAAGAACTTGAATTCACATTCCATCCTGGTTGAGAAAAATTATGCCCCCATTGGTTCTGTCCTAAAGGATTCTGACAATATGGGGGATAAGCTGAATAATTCTATTAATACTGAGGACCAGGATACTGATTCTGAGTATACCATCGAGGTCCTTGCTAAGGATTTTGCGACGAAATGTAAGCATGGCCTTGTGGTTGATTATACTGCAACTGAGATTGAGGGTGATAAGTAAAACCTTGAGGTGCACTATATACTAGTCTATATTGACCACGAGGATAATAAAAACCTTGGGGTTGAACTGGATGTTGATAAGTGGGGCCCTGTTGAGCTGAATAAACAGGGTAAAATGGTTGCTAAGCAGACTGAACAGGCTATTGGGCTGGTTGAGCAGGTTGGCCTAGCAATTACGATGGACTAGGTTGTCCCGGAGGAGGACCAGAGGGTTGTCCTTGTTTCCCAATGTTCGGACCAATTTGATTGTATGATCCCGGTTTTTGTACAAAATTTTGTCCCTGTGACGAATAGCTTTGTCCCCCGGGACCATAAGAAGGTCCTGGTTGATATAAAGGTTGACCGGAAGGCCCTTGTGGTTGCCCTTGTTGGACCATAGGCTGACCTGGTAAAGTTTGGCCTGAAGGCCCCTGGGGTTGTCCTTGTTGGACCATAGGCTGACCTTGTAAAGGTTTGCCTTGTGGACCGTAAGGTTGTCCCTGAGGACCTAATGCAAGCCCTAACTGAATCAAAGGTTGTCCCTGAAATGGTTGTCCTTGTGGGCCAGGAGGTTGCACTTGATAAATCATTCCAATTTCAGGAACAATTTCATAAGGGTCATAAATAGGAACACCACACTCATCATAATGATAGGGAGTAGGAAACGCATAGATGGGGGTACCTACAGCATCATAGTGATGAGGATTAATATAGGGCAAATAAATAGGATTACCATATTCATCATAATGGTGTGGCGGATTAATAGGAGCATGAGGCTACTGAGAAACCTAAGAGTTCTGTTGATGAATAGCCAATAGATACTCTTCAAAAGTGAGGCCACCAGGTATCTCAGTCGAGGCCGCTGGTGACTAAGTGACTGGCGCAGACGCATCCGTACAGACAGTAGGTTGAACTGGGATAGATGTAACTGAAAGCGACGAAGCAGGTGTCGTTGGTGACAGTCCTAATGATGGAAGGACTGGACTCCTGGATGGAGTAGATGCTGCCATGGATGCAACACCAGCAATAATATGACCTAGAGACCTATATCCAACTGGAAGTGACACCGATGGTGAAGATTGAGCAGACACATGAGGGGTGTTTTCAGGGAAAAGTTGATATTCTTCAGTAGAAACAGGAATTCCATCACTGCCAATAGGACCTGATGTGTCCATGTCTGACTCCTCCGTAAGATATTTGAAAAGACTACGGGGACTAGGAGGTATAACAGCAACTAAAAATAGTGATCCCGACATAAGAGGAGGGAATTCTTCCTCGTCCCCAAAACCAAACCAAGCACCCGAGGGAGGCCAATTGAACTTAACTGGCTCGTTAGTGGGAGACCGGGTAGCAAGGGGTAAGATCGACGGGAGAATGGGTTGTTGAAGCTCAGCAGACCTAGAGGATTGAGGATTTGTAAATGAACTGTCTGGTAAAGGACCACCTCTAGAAGGGAGCGAGGATGACAAAACTGGTGGTTCCGCCACTGTGACTGCTTCACAACAAAAAAAAAGAGATCCGAGCAAAAACTCAAAAAACCAAGGCAAGCAAGAACAAGCCAAGTACTAAAATTTATAATGGGCGTGTGATCATGGGTAGCTTATTTTATGACACTGAAACCAAACTTCGATGTTTCACGTTTTAAGAGTCAAGAAACAAGCAAAAGATGACTCTAGTCACTTTCCATTTTGAACGAGCACGAAAGGACAAGTGCTCGATGATCTTTTCAAATTTAAAGAGTTAGTAAAGATCAAAAATGACTACTCAGGAATTATAAGCAAGAGGGTATTCCAGGTTTTTGTGAACTACCATATACACCTTGGTGATCAAATGAAAAAAAAAATTACCAAGGACTTGATGTACGTGCAGGTAGTCTCCCTGAATTCTGTGTTCGGTGTATCACAGTTACAGGGCGGCAGACTCGGCTTCCTATGGATAAAAGGATTGCAACCTAGAGGGGTCTCCCTTTATATAGTCAACGGTATGGGGAGCACAAGTCCGTACTAGCGCTGTCTGGAGCCAGATGGCGAACGACAACTACTAGGTTTTAAGACTCTGGAACATGTCTCTAACTTAGACCACTAGAATATTTCATTAGGTTTTAATATTGCCTTAGGTTAATTGAAATAAATTTTAACGTTGATCTTGGATTAGGTTTCAATTTCCAAGCCTTAACATATGTCGGATCTGAAATTTTCCTAAATGCAAAACTACATGCAGAAGGATACCATTTTCGTTCAATGAAAGTTATCTATGAGAAGGAAAGAAAACTTTCAAGCAGTAGAAAATAATGAAATCATGCGAAAACATCCACTAATGCATCTAATGCAATCTAAGAGAAAAAAAAAAAAAAAAAAAAAAAACTCTTTCCTAGCCTATACAATGCAATTTAAGCGAAGGAAAGTTTCATTTTCAAAGCAAAAATAATGCAATATTTTTTATTTTTTCAATGCAATAGAGCAAACAATGCACTAAAATAACATGAAAAACAAAACTAAGCACTAGTTTGAGAGAGCGAATGTAAAATTTGAAACAGAATGACTCCTTCAACATAAAACAAACACAACAAGACTCAAACTAATGCTACAAACTTTTCAAGTCAGAGAAATCTCCAAAATGACCCATGCAAGCAATGTAATCGGTGCTTGGAGTAAGAGGAAGAAAAATCAAGTGAGCAAGGCAATGATCATTCAACCAATGAACATACTCAATAGGATCAAAGAGACCAAGAGAAATTAAACAGGGAACGAATTCGATAGCTTATCAAGAAACTCGATCTCCAAACATAAGGCTCAGTGCACCAAGGCACTCAGAAACCCTAAGACCTCAAGCTACACTGATAAGAAATGGACAAACAACTGAGGAAAAAAAGCCTTCAGCAATCAAAGACAGTCCAAAACACTTCAATTACTCTTAAGAAGAACCCAGAAGCAAAGACAACTGACCAAAAACTCATGAAAATCTCACACCCAAAAACTCACAGGGGTCTACGTGACTATGAGGCGGTATTTAGCGCCAAACAGGCGATGGCGCGAGCGCTACAAAAGCAACCTGCGCCAATCGGTGTGACTGTTCAGGGAAAAACTGCGCCAAGCCAGTTAACCAAGGAAAAAGGAAAAAATTTACAGAGCAGAGGTCAATCTTGACACTCTGGGGCTGAACAATGGTTTGAAACACAGTTAAACAACCAGAAAGGTAAACAACAAGACCAAAAACCCAAAAAATGACTCGACGTGATCAAAGACAAACTCACACTGATTTCCCCAGTATGGTCGCCAACTTGTTATGTAGGTAAATCCTCTCTGCGGACAAAGTCGATCCCTCTAGCCCTAGAGTGGGTCTAGTAACAAGGAATCATGCTAGAGTATAGGTTCCTAGATATTTGAATGAAAGAGGATGCGATAAGATGGCCTACATGCGGTCCAAAGTTGTCGTCGACACTCGTAGTGATGATGAGAACCTCTCGCTCCTGATCGAAGGCAAGTCACAACCCCTCTGCTTATCACGTTTGGACACCTGCACAGAGATCAGAAAATGATAACGACATACCACATAGTAATTCCATCCAAAAACCACTAGTCAGTCAGAGAATACTAGCATATTGCATTCGATAAAGACAAAACACAAGACGGGAACCAAACAATAGTCACTTATATTAATAGGTAGAAAGAAGAGATACAACCATGCTCTGACATTGCGGTCTCCTCCAGCGGGCCTCGAGTGAAGCACGTCTCAAAGCTCGTCGGGGAATTCAGATGAGAAAAAGGGACCTCTCGATGGAGTTCCTTCTTGATCTACCTTCTCAATAACTCAGTTATTCAACTATAGCTTAGTCTCCAAGTTCAGCACTTTAGTTGTATAATTCTCTTTGTTCAGCTAGCTTTCATAAAGAGATAAGGCTTGTTTATATAGAGGCAAAGGAGGAAGTTTGGATCCCTACAAAGGTGGAAGGGAGGCTTATCCTTTAGGAGTGTTCTAAGGGAGGTGGAAACTACTAACTAAAGGAGGAGGCTCGTGTTTGTTTCAATTCAACCACTCCCTGTGACTCATCCCCGAGGTGGTTGGAATGGAACCTCCGCCTCTATTTTTAAAAAACATTTGATAAATATCTTGGTGCGGGAATTACACTGGGACATAGCGCCAGGTAGCACGGACCCTAGTGTTAATCTTCCACATCGGCACGAGGGTAGAACTGGCTACTCGCGCCAAGATAAAAACAGGGATTTTTGATGTTCTGTTCAGGAAAATGTCACCAATAGGACTGTTACCTTCATGAAGAGGGATGCAATGAAGGTCTTTGCAAGGCATGACACTTTTCAAAAGTCACATAAATGACCCTCCAATGTGTGGGATGGGGATTGCAGGGATAGTGACAAAATGTTGTGTAACACTAGGGAGCATGGAGATGACTCGGATCTAATAGATCTTAAAAGGAATACATATTGCTTGATCTATTTTTGTATGTAACTAACAATGATATATATATCATGATGGTATGAATCTGCATATAATTATGTATGACTATAACAGTGTGTGGGCCAAGATTTGGGTTTGACAGATATTGTGAAGGTATGATTCAGTGATTTTAGATTTGTACGTTGGTTTTCTTTTGAATGATCACATACATATGCAGATATGTTTCTGTAGGGTCGCGTATATATTCTGCAGTTTGTTGAGATATGTATGTTGGTTTTATGCATAATATTCATGTACATACATTGATTTATACTATGGTAGTTGCACATATATGTTAGGGCTTGCAGTGAGCTTTAATGATGACCACTGATGAGTTCTACTCTATTTTCTATTGTTTGTCAATGTCTCTATCTTGATGAAGTGTTTCTGACTATGATGATTGGGATGGTTCATTGGAAATGATGCTAGAGTGTGGGGATATATGATTGGTTCAATATTTTGTTATGGTTCTATGTATGGTCCAGTGATTGATTCAACATTATATTTATTCATGATTCAAATTGCAACAGTTTGAGATCTGTACATAGGTGTTATATAGAGGAGGCGCATACATACATGAGTCTTATTTAGTATAGTCACGTACATAATTTGATTTTTTTTTGTTTCTGGTTGGTTTCTACATTGAGTGATTTAAGTATTCATAAATTCAATGTATTTTCATTTTTACTGTATCTCAGATTCAATGCTTCAGTTTGACATGTTTGTTTGAAATTATTGTTGATATGGGTCTAGTTTGAAAATATAATGAAATTTGGCTGACAAGTTGTTTGATGATTATTTGATAGGTGGATCTAGTTTGAAATATTATGAAAAGTGGTTCACCAGGAGATGGGAGTTGCAGCCTTCGAAAGGGGGTAGGAGCTTCCATCCAATAAAAGTTGGTAAACAAGGTTAGGGGGTTATAGCCCCCTTCCAGTAGGAGCTAGAGAATGAGTGGAGGTTGTAGCCTCCTGCAGGTGAGTTCCTATGTACTAATAAGAGTCTGCATCTATACAAATGTAATGAATGTTTTCTTTATATCATAAGAAAGAAGACATAGATAGCAGTAGTGGTGGTTTTCTCTCACATTGGGTTTCCACCTAAAAATAATAGTCTTCTTTGTGTGTTGCTCATTTGTTTTGATTTCTTTATGTTGTATACTACATACTGAAAAGTAATTAATCTACTGATGCAATGATTAAAGATAATCATCTGATAGAATACATGAAAAAAAAGTAAACCATATATATGTTGGTTTATTTCTATAAAATGGCATACATACATAGGTTTCTTCAATAATAGTAGTGTACATATTTCAGAATATAAAATTTGAAGCTTTGAGTTTAGAATATTGATTCACCCCCCCTCTCAGTATTTTTCCCAACAATGGGAATATAATGAAGAACCATGTGAGACACCTTTTTTATTACTTTATCGGTTTGATATCTACTCTCATCACATTTTGGGAATTTTTCTTTCAACGCATGTTCTTTATAATAGAGATTATCATCATTAGGGCATGCATGAATTTTTTGATACTCATTAGGGCATGCATGAATTTATTTCTTGATAATCATCTGATAGAATACATGAAAAAACAGTAAAATATATATATGTTGGTTTCTTTCTATAAAGCAGCGTACATACATAGGTTTCTTCAATAACAGTAGTGTACATATTTCAAAATATAAAATTTGAAGCTTTGAGTTTAGAATATTGATTCACCCCCCCCCCCCCTCCTCTCAGTATTTTTCCTAACAATGGGAATATAACGAAGAACCTTGTGAGACACCTTTTTTATTACTTTATTGGTTTGATATCTACTCTCATCACATTTTGGGGATTTTTCTTTCAACACATGTTCTTTATAATAGAGATTATCATCATTAGGGCATGCATGAATTTCTTGGTACTCCATTCCAATATATTTCATAACGGTATGTAAATATCGATATGTATGAGGTAAAACATTTTACGGTGGTAACAAAAATTCACATAATAATCAACAACATAAAAAAACAAAAATAGTATTGGTTAGTTTTCTAAACAATGATAATCATACATATTGCATCAAAACGTTACAAATTAATGAAATCTTGCATATCAACATACTAACATTAAAAACAACGAAAAAAAATAATTTCTTTATCATGTATATGGTATTAAATGTCACAAAATATATTACATAACTTAGGAGTTGTGTCACACATGTATTTTACAAACCATTCACCACCTTTAAGTTGACCAACAACAATAGAGCATAGAGAAGAGATGTTTTTGAGCCTTCATAAAGAGGTTTAGTTGCCATATCAAGTACATGTAAATCAAAAGCACGGTCATCATATGGGTTTTCATCGTCATCCATTCCAACATTATTAAATATCTCTTGGATCAATCTATGTGTCCCATGTTCTTCAACTATGTTATCATCATCATTACCTTCTTCCATATTATCATTAGCTTGATCCTCCATATTAATCTCTCTATATTCCTGAACATGAACTTTTACTACAACCACCTCTTCCTCGTCGAGCAATGCCCTAGGGGGACGATACTATACAGTTACAATCAATAAAGTAATATTAGTACATAGATAAAATATTGAAACGTGTATATAACAACAATTTACAAATATAATATATAAGGAAAAAAAAAAGACAACAAAGACAGAGAAATACAACTTAGGTGAGACCAAGAATCAAAGACAACAAATCAATGGTGATGCTTGTGCCATTTAACAAGATAGTTAACAATATGTTGAAAAAATATAAGAAAGATGTTACTTTTCTTTCCATGTAGGAAGTGAGACACTTTCTGTGATATATAGTCATGACCATAATTAAAAACATATTGATCTTATTTTGAATTAATCATTGTAATGTCATATTCTTTCTTAATGTCATATTTTTCATAATATGCTTTAAAAACTTATTAATAATGCTCCATAAAAAACCATGATTGACCTCTAAATCCTCTAGGTCTAAATTAACCCCTAAACAATATACGTTATCCTAATGAAAATAATCCCTTATCCCCTAATGACCTTAATGAAAATAATCCAATAATATTTCTAGTCCACATCAAGATGACAACATAGTTCAAACACCTCCCAAAAGAATATTATAAAATACATTTGCAATAGAAATATAATACAATTTACAATACAAAGACATACAATCTAAAAATACAATATACATATTTTCAGTTTTAAAAACAATCTACAGTACAAATAAATATAATAAATAATTTACAAATAGATGATATCCATGTCCACCTTCAGCGTTGTCATAGTCTCTACAATGGTTTTTAGCTGATTTTATTAGAATTCTCCTTGGCCTCAAGTCCCTGCAATTTTTACAAGGGAAATAGCATTTTCCATCCTTAGAAGCCCATGATGATCTCACATATCCTTGGCCTTCTTAAGGAATGTTATGTGACATTTTTTGTCACCAAACTTTCAATGATGATTTTGTTCAAAAATTAACCTCAAAATAAGCCTACAAACATTCAAAACAATCGCAATATATATATATATATAGCAACTATGTCAAAGTTATATGATGTATATTTATATTTATTATAATTATAATAATATAATTAATAACTTTATATATATATCATTTATATTATAATAATATAATATTTTATTTATATTAATATTAATATATTATTGATATATATATATATATTACATTTAATTATAATATTAATGTTATATTTATTTTAATTAGTCAGACTAATCAACGTAAAGTAGTCCCATATTAGACGTTATCAGTGCAAAAATCCATTAATGGTGGAATTGAACATTATGTGACGATTATTTACCATTTGTAGGAAATTGAACAACACATTTTCATAATGGATATAGCGTCAAATATCCAACAGTAAAATAACTACCGTCTGATATTTGACGAAAAGAGGGATTATAGGAAAACATCTGATAATCGACTAGATAGGGAATTCCTTCAAATATTTGACGACAAGAGGGATTATAGGAAAATGTTTGATAATCGACTAGATAGGGAATTTCGTCAAATATTCAACTAGTACAGAATGTATGTCGAATATTTAACGGTAGTGGGGATTTTAGAAAAGAAAAGAAAAAAAAAAACATGTAACTTTTGACACTTTTTCAAATTTTATCCATTATGTTGTTGTAATTTCCATCCAAATGTAGTAGTGTAGCTGTAGTGGGTGATAAACCCGATGATTATGAGATACTCTGAATAGAAGTTAATGGATTTACCAAGGAGTGGAGTGTTTTCGTCCAATTGATCAATAGGTGAGGTAAATTTCTAGATTGGGAAAAACTTTACTTTGGAAGAGCTTCGGCTTAACATGGTTAGTAGAAGCAGCAGTGATAGAAAGACATCGAAGGTTGAGAGGGAATGAGAAAACGTTGCCTTATCAGGGAAAGGAAAGGTGAAGAAGGGTTCTAGTAAGGGACCAAGCTCAAAATTAGACAAGAAGAAGAAGGACCTATCAAAGTTCAAGTGCTATGGATGTCACAATTTTGGTCATTATGTCAGTGATTTACCATTGACAAAGAACAAGGGAAAGAAGTAAGTGTTACACGTCATTTTTTCACCATGACACTTGACAGTTAAATTGGATCTATCTTCATCCATACTTGCGTTCTAGTACACTCATTTTCAAGTCAAACATTCATATTCCTTGACCAAATGATGATTTTTTGGTAAAATGGGTCTTTAACCTGACTTGCGCACTTTTCCTAGTCATTTTTTGCGCATGCATTGTTACTGTCATAAAATCTTGTGATGTTTTGTGCTCTGTTTTCCATTAAAAACCATGAAACTGACTCAAAGTAAAGTAAAAATAAAAAGTAAGCTCTATAATCATAGTTGGGTGCATATATCCCAACTAGAAGCCTCTAAGTCATATCAATTAGAGCCAAACCCCACTAATCATGGAGCTAATTCCCTTGGATCACGGAACCCTAATCCCACTATTTGTGGATCTCATCAATCTTTTGAGGATCTGAAACCTCCTCCATTTGTCTTATAAATTGATCTGAAACGTCAGGGTTAGGGGAGTTCACTTATGATAGTCTTATGCTGGTAATTTTGGATTGGAAAGCTTATCATCCAGGGAGGAATATTAGAGGCATTTGGGAGGAACCTTCACAACATCAAGGCTTGGTTGTAAGGATTCTCTTTTATCCCTAAATAATACATTCGAATACTTTTTCTCATTGTCCTGTTTTATTGGAATTATGAATGGTTTATGCTCATGTATTCATTAAATCAATTTCAATTCCTAATCTCCTTGATCATTAGGATAAGTTGGTTTTAGGTTATTATACTGCATATGCCTTTGATCCTTTTCATGTTGGTGTTTTTAGGTTTCTTCAAAGCCTTGAGGAGCTACATCAGGATAGATTGTTGGATCTTCATCGGGCATTTTATTTAAATGGTTAGAGCATCATCCTCTTCCTTTAGTTTAATAATATGAATGGAGTTAGCTTAGAGAAAGAGATATTCTTATGTCTAATTGTTTCTAGTTCTCCTTTAAGATTATAGGGAGATCCCTCTCGTCTACAAGAGGGATTTATCCGTATAATAGTAAGTTACAACTTTAGAAAATGCATATGAGCTCTCTATCATGATGAATCAAGAGTTCTCTTTGATTGCTTTCCTAACTAGCTCGACTTCATAGGGTGTCTAGTACATATATAGTAGAGATTTATTTCACATGACAGGAGCCATAGAATACTTCTCTAGTTACAAGGAGGAAGACATCAGGTTCTATATTCATATGGGAAATAATTCAAAGTGCACTCTTGTTGCACGAGGAACTGTTCTATTTCAGAGGGAGAACGAAAAGAATATACCTATCCATGATGTGTTGCATGTGTCAGGATTAGTGATGAATTTGATCTCCATATCATTCCTTTAGGATAAACGGTATGATTTTTTATTTAGAGAGAAAATGTTTTTTTTGAAGCACAAGGATTGGAGGTAACCTAGAGTATTTGGGGTGAGGAGCAATCGGTTGTACAGGTTGTAGTTAGAAACACCCAAGGCACTAGTTAGCAACAGTAGTCTGAGATACCAAGCGGAGATATGGCATAGGAGGATGGGCCATACTCATCATGGATCACTTACATTGCTTCATGAGATAGTGATAGGGGTTCCGAAGGTGAGCAAAGAGAATGATGATGTATGTTGAGGATGTGTGTTGGGGAAGTTTGTGAAAGAATATTTTCCAAGGAGTGACAATAGATTGCATGGTATTTTAGACCTTATACATTCATACATATGTGTTCATATGTCGATGAAGTATCTCAGAGGATACAATTACTCTTGTACTTTTATCGATGATTTCTCTACGAAGACCTGGATCTATTTCCTGAAGACCAAGGATGATGTCTTCAGTTATTTTCAGAGTATAAGGCACTAGTGGAGAATTAAACAACTAGAAAGATCCATACTCTTTGGTCAAAATTTGGAGGGTAGTACACTAGCAAGGAGTTCAATGAATTTGTACCAGGGTAGGAATAAGGAGAGAATGGATGTTTCCTTACAACCCACAATAGAATGGGGTTGCATAGAGGAAGAATCGGTCTATTTTGGAGGCAACAGGAGCGATGTTGTATGACCAGTCTCTCGCATGCTATCTATGGAAAAAGGCATGTAGTACAACAGTTTACATATATAATAGGGTCCCAAATAGAGCACTTGGAAATATGACTCCCGAGGATGCTTTCTCCGAGAAGAGGCTAGATCTTGTTCACTTGAGGATATTTGGTTTCCTAACATATTTTCACATTCCAGGTGAGACACGTTCAAAGTTGGATCGAACTGAAAAGCAATATTACTTCGTTGGCTACAACGAAAACTTGAAGGAATACGGGATCTTCATCCCAGGTGCAAAGAGGATTATAGTTAGGTAGGATGTCAAGTTCATGGAGGAAAAGGTGTACAGAAGGTCCAAAGAGTTTCCAACAGTTGAAGACTAGAGTGAGCAACCAGTAGAAGCACCTAGAATTGAGCAAAAGAATCAGGGGTAGTAGAAAATCACAAGTACAATAACTAGTATGAGCACGAGTTCAGGTGTGATTGATCTTGAGGCTTCACAGAGTATGGATCATAAAATGAAAAAGATTAGGTAGATGCATCAAGAGGAAATAGAGGAGGATATTCATAACTCCACTGTTGGTAGGAGGAACCAAGAGGTTCAGGATACACTCAAGGATTCTCAAGAGTTTGTGGGGGCTCCTAGGACAAGTAGGAGAGAACAGAGACAACCAGAGAGGTTCACTGGCTACATGGTTTTGGTCATTCAGTTGGTGGATATCGAGCCTTCCAGCTATCAAGAGGTTGCACAATAGCAGGTGTGGCGAGATATTATGGTTGAAGAGTATTCTTCAATCATGCAAAAAAATGTTTGGGAGGTTATACCTAGACCGACAGATAGAGTTGTGGTTGGATCACGATGGATCTATATGATCAAGCATGATGCAGATGGCAGAATTGAGAAATATAAATCTAGGTTTGTGGTCAAGGGGTTCTCTCAGAATTAGGGAATATATTACGAGGAGAAATTTTCTCCTATGGCCATGTACATGTTTATACAAGTCGTTATCTCATTAACAGCACAAATGGGATGGAAGATCCATAAGGTGGATGTCAAGATGACATTCTTGAATGGTGAACTGGAGGAAGAGGCGTACATAGAAAAACTGGAGGGATTTGTGGCACATAGCAGAGAGACCCACGTGTGCAAATTTAAGAGAGATTTGTACAAGCTCAATCAGGTTCCTAAGGTGTGGTATGAACGCATCGATAGATACTTGCATGGCATGGGATTTGTGAAGAGTGCAGCAGACGTTAACCTCTACTACTTGGTGGTTGGGGTATATTTTCTCATGCTTGTCCTATATGTGAACGACTTGTTTTTTATAGTTTCACTGGGGTTTGTCAAGGAGTGCAAGAGGGACCATGCATCATAGTTTGAGATGAAGGTTTTTTTTCTCATGCACTATTTTCTAGGCATTGAGGTATGGCATACAAATGGCGATACTTTCCACGGTCAAGGGAAATATTGTATAGAGATCCTCAAGAGATTTGGGATGGAGGATTGTAGGGCCATGTTTAAACCCATGATCACAAATTGTAGGAATATAGATGCGTCCAAGGAGAAGGATGTGTACCCCACCTTGTATAGGAAATTGATAGGCTCTCTCATGTATCTGGTTAATAATGGGCCAAACATATCCTATGCAGTTAACTCTATGATCCAGTTCAAAGTAGAGCCCAAGAGAGCGCATTGGGTAGCAGATAAGCATGTGTTGAGGTATTTTTGTGGCACAGTCGAGTATGGGATCAGATATACTCAAGGTGATGATGTTAGATTGGTGGGAAATACTGATGCGGACTAGGTCGAGAATATAGTATATCGAAAAAAACTTGAGGGTACTACTTCAACGTGGGATCAAGAGTTGTTTCTTGGTACAGCAGTAGGAAAAAGTATGTGGAACTAGGTTCAGTTGAGGCAGAGTACATAGCAGCAAGCATGGCTACATGCGAGGACATATGGCTTAGGAAACTATTGGTAGCCTTGTTTGGTCAGAGGATAGAGATGAAAATGATACACTGTGACAATCAGATTTTCATCAAGTTATCTAACAATCCATTATTTCATGATAGGTCCAAACATATAGACATCAGATACGACTTCAACGGGGATTTTGTGTAGTGAAAAATTGTCTAGCTACAGTATGTACCTACATATCATCCGGTAGAAAATATTCTGATGAAGGATTTGGGGAAGGCGAGGTTCATCTTCTTTAGAGACAAGTTGGGTGTTATTCAGAACACCTCCCTCGCTAAGAGGGAGTGTTAGTTTGTGTAGCTAAGGCAGGTGTTCTAGTCTTAGATTATGTCTATAAGGCTATGGAACACATTTTCTCCAATACTCAGAATTGGTTTCGCAAGAAAAAGGCCTTGATTAGATTTAATTAAGTGGTTAATTAGTTTTCCTAACTTAGGGAAATATATCAATTAATCAATATTGATTAGGGTAAATTGATTTTTATCTAGATACTTCAAGAAAATTAACTCGATGGGGTCAACATGATCTTAGCCATCAATTGTGATTAGACCATGGTAATTGATTCATCAACAAGGTATTATAAGAGGATATTGATGGGTTATCCAGAGAAAATATTAGTGAGAGATTGAGACATAGAATTGTAATGAGAAAAAGGGTGCAGAGGTAGTGCAAGGACATCAGTAGCA
The DNA here is from genome assembly GCA_034641835.2 of Pinus albicaulis. Taxonomy (NCBI): domain Eukaryota; kingdom Viridiplantae; phylum Streptophyta; class Pinopsida; order Pinales; family Pinaceae; genus Pinus; species Pinus albicaulis. Next base: position 573,463,284 of record CM076572.1, read on the forward strand.
GGGATTCAACAGATATTTTCAAAGATATTATTCACATCAATTTCTTGGGAGTGTTGGATATTGATTTTTCTATAGTGAGAGGCCAATTTTCCAACAGTGCAAGTTGTTCTAGAAAGTGGTCAAAATTACCCAAATAGGCAATGTGAATTTCTCAAAGACGATGAAATTTCGAGGAAAGGAAAATTCACAAGAGATATTGATTTGCACGAAAGGGTCGATTTTCCAGTGGAGGCCGAGATAATTTTCCCAGGTAATGTGAGTTATCAGGAGGGTTGATTTTCTCATTCATGCCACACGTGTGAGCTGAAAACAGCGTCAAAGGGAGGTCAAATTGGTTTTGGTGGGTTAAATAGCTTCTAGGAGGTCAACGAGACTTGGAGAAGTGATTAGAAAACAAATTTACGGAGGTTTTTCATTTTATAGTAACCAGTTATATTATTTTCGTTGAATAATTAATAATTAAAACCCTCATCTACTGAATTGGTTTTCCCTTCGTGATTTTTCCAAGGAAAATTGTTCGAAAATATTTATGTTCATTATTGTGTGTGTGTGCATAATTTTCTCAGTTCCTATGGTTATTTGTTTTGAGTGAAGTTGTAGTTATGTTTTATTTAGTATTTGTTGCAAGTATTTTTTAGTTGAAAAATAGCATGAAAATATAGGAGAATAATAACCAGTAATTGAAACAGTATCTAAAATTTTAAACTTTGTTTATGTTCAGGGAGATTGACCTTCAGTACTCTCTTGGATCATTGGGTTTGATTGAGAGACCAGTGGGATGGTCAGAGAGATCAACTTTGGTTACACTCTTGTGTCATTGTCCTTGACTAAGAAACCATTACATATGGTTGGAGAGTTTGGCCTCGTGAACATATTAATTGATCCCACGGTCAGTTGGTTTTTGACCTTGCTGCCAATGGTTTTGGCTTGTTCGATGAGATTGATGATATCAACCTTTCCTTATGATGAAATTTGTGCATCTATTGAAGTCAATAAAAAGTACCTCCCTAGGTAAGAGGGAGTGTTGAGAACTGGTATTTGTCATTGATATTTTGATTAATCTAGTATTCCTATCATACGAACATTATCCAAGATCTCTTATTCAGTTGATGTTAGCATAATTGAATGAAATAGCATGTAACAGCAATGTATGCAAACACGTAAATAAGAAAAAACATAAAGGAGATCGTAAATACAATTCACACGGTGTTTGATAACAGAGTTTGTTTGGTGTGGACTACGTCTCCATGCCCTGCTTCAAAAGTGGGGAGGACATTTCATTAGTCACAGAGAAAATAATTGCGATTACATGGAAAAATATATCATTATACCTCCAATTCTGGGAATGACTTGAAATTTGACTGCTCAAAACACAACAATCACAAAATCAGTAGGTTGGTCTCGTCTTACTAAGCCTTTTGACTGTAAACATGACCCAATTCTGAAAGATGCATTTTTGTTTCGAACTTTGTTCCCAACAATTAATGAAGAATGTTGGTTTTTGCCATGACCCATGAAATCCACTACTCAAATGTAAAAAGATATTGCGCCATTAAAATCCTTGTGAAATTGTGAGTAATTTGAGTATAAACTTTACTATATTCTTCTATCGTCATCCCTGGATGCCCATGGAATCTTCAAGATTTCTCATAGCATCAAAAAGGAATATTCTCAAAATATTCCTTGAAAATATACTCGAAATACACTTCCTCGGTATTTGTGCATGGGCATGGGTCCTCTACACCTGGTTCTAGTGGCACGGTTTTGTCTCGGCTCGTGGTTCCCTCTCAGCCTTCTCCACCCTCGTTCAAATGAAGGGGTGAATTTTTATAATGTTTGGATAGCATTGAAAACAAATATCGCCCATTAGGAATATTAGCTAGCGGGTTATGTTAAGGTTGTTGGTTATAGTGGGATCGAGGGTTCAAAATTCATCGAACTTTTTGTTATAAACATTATAATCGTGTTATATATATATATATATATAACACTTTTTGTTGTAAATGTTATAATCATTTAAACTTTCGTGTTGACCTGCCTCCAATCAATCCGCCGTTTACCGTTAGCACATTGGTTACAACGGTTTGTTAATAAAATATAATCGTCGTTGTTATAGTTTGAAATATATCAAACCCACCATATAACCATTCAATTGTCAACCATAATATATGGTTATTGACCATAACCATATTTTGTTTTTTTAAGAAACCAACAAACCATATATTTATATATGGTTTTGTTTTGTTTGTTTTAGCAACAAACAAACAATATATTCATATATAGTTTTGTTTATAATTGTTTTATTGTTATTTTTTAAATAACCATATTTTTTTAATATGGTTTTTGTTTTTATATGGGATTTTAATAGTATTATTGCTTTTTTGTTTTTTGTAGGGGCCAAGGAACAAATGACTTGGTGACAAATGTCAATAACTGGTAAACCACTAGTTGGTTTCCATGTAAACCTGTGGGTCACATGTGGCATGTTGTAGGCCCTTTTCTTACTTGTCTTGCCAACTTCAAATTTCGATAAGTTGTTATAAAAACTCGGATTGGAGTGTCGTCTACCACTAGAATTGTAACAACGAGCACTACAACTTGGTGCTAATGTTACTGAGATTTGAATACGTTGATTTTTGGGCCATTAGGTATCCCCTTGGATCTTTCCTCCCTACTAAAGGACTTTTGGTCCTCTAAAAGTATAAATAGTACTGCAATATGGATTTGCGTAACAAATTTCTTTGATAGGCAACCTTCCCTTTCCTTCACCTTTTTACTTCGGAACTTGGAATGATGAATATGACACCTATATCCATATGCAAATTTGTAGTTTTCAATACATGTCAAACTTTCAAGATCCCAAGCAAGACCATACTTTCCAAGAGTTTATAACATACTCATGGTCAATTTTACAATAGGATCCATATCCTTTACTATCCAGCTAAAAGAAAAAATGTCACCATGTTGCATTCATAAGTGATGTTATACATTCATCACTTTTACAAACATTTTCATAACATGCGATATACAATGGTGCCCATATTCGACTACTTAAAAAGGTTACCCATCTCTTACCTAGCCAAGCTAATGAGCTCTCTTCCTGTAGTTGAATTCCTTGTTGAACTTCTTCATTGGTCAGTTCCTTCACAGGTACTTTCACTTGCTCCATGTCCTACTTTGGGTGTAGCTCAGGATGGAGCTTCCAACATGTGGCTCTTTGATGTCCACTGTTTTTGCAATGGCTGCAATGGTTTTTCTTCCTCTATAATTTCTTGACCTTCTTTCTTCCATTATGTGGAGATGGATTCTATTGTAACTTTAGTAAGGAAATATTGTCTTGGCTCATCCTCTAAAATTCCCACCTCCCTTTCGAGATGACCTACAATCACGATCACTAGAATGGTGTGATGTAGCCTCAGTCGGCATTGCTTTAGAATCCCTTGTTTCTACAGCTTTGGAGTGTCTTTCAAATGCACCAAAATAATCATCATAATAAGAACATGAAATTAAATAATCACGGACATTTTTTACCTCGGTTATTAATTCTTGAGTGGGGATGATGGCTTTGGTAATCCTTCATTTCATTTCAACTTTTCCAAGGCCTATTTTGATGGCTTGTTACTAAAGTTGCAATCTCTGCTTCTCCTTTTTTGTTTCTCATAGAAGTCTCCTCATTCAACATTTTTTGCTTTAATGCTCGGGTGATGACGATTTGAATGATGAGAAGAAGATGAAGAAGAATAATATTCACTTAAATATGGAGATGGAGTTTCTCTTTCATTTACTGAATCATCGTCCCCTGCTTTCTCTTTCTTCTTCTATTATTTCTTTGATATTCTCTTCTCATAATTTGCAAACGATTTATCTACCATGTTTTCCATGTCATTCTCAATTTTCCTTCTTCATGTTGCATGTCCAACCTCTTTTTATCATTCACACCGGAAACTCACATCATCAAGCATACCACTCTGATTCCAAACTTCATTTGAAATCTTTGATTTACTAGCATCATCCAAGATTTTTTCTTCAATTGATGTTAGCATAATTGCATGAAAGAGGATGTAAAAACCATGTATGCAAACACTTAAAGAAGAAGCAATAGAAAGGATATCATAAAGACAATGAACATAATGTTTTATGAAGAAGTTTTTCTAGTGTGGACTACGTCTCTAGGCCCAATTCAATAGTGGGGAGGTCGCTTCATTCATCTCAACAAAAATAAATACAAGTACATGACAAAATACATCATTATACATCCAATCTTGGAGGTGACTTGAAATTTGACTATTCAAAACACAACAATCACAGCACTAGTAGGTCTGTATCATCCTCCTAAGACTTTTGACTGTAAACATGACCCACTTTTGTAAGGTGCATTTTTATCTCGAACTTCATGCCCAGTAATTAATGAAAAATGTAAATTTTTTCCATGACCCCTGAGATCCACTAATCAAATGCAAAAACATACTGCAACATTGTGATCCTTGTGAAATTTTGATCAATTTTAGTATAAACTCAAGTCTTGACTACATTCTGCAACTGTCATCCCTAGATCCCCCAAGGCATTTTCAAGATTCCTCATAGCGTCAAAAAAGAATATTCTTTAAATATTCCCTGAAAATATTCTCTAGAATATACTCAAAATATACCACCTCAGTATTCGTGCCCGAGCATGGTTCCTCTATGCCAGGTTCCGGTGGCATGGTTTCGTCTTGACTCATAGTTCTGTCTCGGCCTTATCTGCCACCGATCAATGAAAGGGTGACTTTTTATAAAGTTTGGCTAGCGTTGAAAACAAAGTCTTCCTGTTTGGGCAGTTGACTGGTGGGTTATGTTAAGGTTGTTGGTTATAGTGGGATTGTTGTAAACGTTATAATCATTTAAACTTTTGTGTTGACTCATCTCCAATCTATTCGTCATTTACCAATAACATTGGTTACAACAGCTTGTTAATAAAATATAATCATTACCATTATAGTTTGAAATTTGTAGATCCCACCATATAACCATTCATTGGTCAACCATAATTTATAGTTATTGACCATAACCATATTTTGTTTGTTTTATAAACCAATGAACCATATATTTATATATGGTTTTGTTTATATTTGTTTTAATATTATTCTTTTAAATAAGCATATTTGTTTTTATATGGGATTTTAATATTATTATTATTTTTATTTTTTGTAGGGACCAAGGATCCAATTGCTTAGTGAAAAATGTCAATGACTGGTAGGCCACTAATTTGTTTCCATGTAACCTTGTGGGTCCCATGTGGAATGATGTAGGCCCCCTTTTCTTGTTTGTCCCGTCAACTTCAAATTGTGATATGTTGATCATACGAACTCGGATTGGAGTGGCATTTGCGCCATTAGAATCGTAATGACGAGAAATAAAACATGGTGATAATGTTGTTGAGATTAAAAGACTTCAATTTTTTGCCATTAGTGATCCATTTGAATCATTCCTCCCTACTAAAGGACTGTTGGTCCTCCAAATGGAGAAAAAGTACTGCAATCTCGATCTGCATAATAAATGTCTTTGATAGGCCACCTTCCCTTTCCTTCACCTTTGTACTTTGGAACTTAGAATGATGAAGCCAACACCTATATCCATATAAAAATATGTAGCTGCCAATACATGTCAAACTGGCAAGATCCCAAGCAAGACCATACTTTCAAAGAGTTTATAACACACTCATGGTCAAGTGTTATAATACAACCCATATCGCTTGCTATCCAACTAAAGACCAAAATATCGCCATGTTGCATTCATAAGTGATTTTATACATTCATCACCTTTATAAACGTTTTCGTAACATGCGATTTTCAATGGTGATCATACTCAACTACTTAAGAAGGCTACCCATCTCTTACCTAACCAAGCTAATGGAATTTATTCCTGTAGTTGGCTTCCTTGTTGAACCGCTTCATCGGTTGGTTCCTTCACAGGTACTTTCACATGCTCCTTGTACTTCTTTGGGCATAGCTCTGGATGGAGCTTCCAACATGTGGCTCTCTGATGTCCACTTTTGTTATAATGATTGCAATGGTTTTTCTTCCTCTGAACCTTCTTGACCTTCTTCCTCCCCTAATGTGGAGATGGATTCTTATGTCGTGTCTCTTTCCTAGTCAACATAACCTTCCTTATAACGTATGTATCTGGTGCAAGTCTGGTGTGGAGAGCTTGTCTTGGCTCATCCTCTAAAATACCCACCTCCCTTTGGAGATGACCTACAAACATGATAGTTGGAATGGTGTGATGTAGCCTCATCCTACATTGATTATGACTCCCTTGCTTTAAGAGATTTAGAGTGTTTTTCAAATGCACCAAAATCATCATCATAATGAGAACATCAAACTAAAGAATCATTGACATTATTTACCTCAGTTACCGATTTGATGATGTATTCGTTAATCCTTTATTTCACTTCAACTTTTCCAAGACCTATTTTGTGGCTTGTAGTTGAAGTTGTAATCGTTGCTTATCCTCTTTCTCGTAGAATTCTCCTCAATTTAGCATTATTTTTTTGAATGCTCTGGTGATGAATATTTGAATGATGAGAAGAAGATGAAGAAGAAGAATATTCACTTGAATGTGGAGATGGAGGTTATCCTTCATTTATTAAAGCATCGTCCTCTACTTTCACTTTCTTCTTATTTTCCTTCTTTGTTATTCTTTTTTCAACTCTACAAACAATTTATCTACCATGTTTGCCATAATGTAGAAAACTTGATGGAAAGCTATGTCATTCTCCATTTTTCTTCTTCATGTTGCATGTCCAACCTTTGGTTATCATTCATATCAGCAAGAATACCGCTCTGATACCAAACTTGATCTGAAATATCTAATTTATCGGCATCATCCAAGATATTTTCTTTGGTTGATGTTATCAAAATTGCATGAAAGAGCATGTAAAAACCATGTATGCAAACACTTAAAGAAGAGGTAGCATAAAGGAGATCATAAAGACAATGCACACAGTGTTTGATGACGGATTTCGTCTAATGTCGGCTACATATTTGGGCCCTATTCAAATAGTGGGGAGGCTACTTCATTCATCTCAGCAAAAAGAAAGGAAAGTACACGGAAAAATACGTCATTATATATCCAATATTGGGATTGACTTGAAATTTGACTACTCAAAACATAGCAATCATAGCACCAGGAGGTATGTCTCATCCTCCTGAGACTTTTGACTGTAAACATGGCCCACTTCAGAAAGGTGCATTGTTGTCTCGAACTTCGTGCCTAACAATTAATGAAGAATGTGGGTGTTTTCCATGACCCCTGAGATCTACTACTCAAATACAAAAGAAGACTACACCATTGTGATCCTTGTGAAATTCTAAGCAATTTTCCATATAAACTTGACTATATTCAGCGACTGTCATCCCTGGACCCCCCAGGGAATATTCAAGATTCCTCATAGCATCAAAAAGGAATATTTTTAAAATATTCCCTAAAAATATTCTCTGGAATATACTCAAAATATACCTCCTCGGTATTTGCATCTGGGCATGATTGCTCTTTGCATTATTCCAATGGCATGGTTACATCTCGGCTCGTGATTCCCTCTCAGCCTTCTCTGCCCCCATTCAAATGAAAGGGTGACTTTTTATAAAGTTTGGTTTTCATTGAAAACAAAGTCTGCCCATTTGGGCTATTGGTTGGCGGGTTATGTTAATTTTGTTGGTTACATTGGTATCCAGGGTTCAAAACCTGTCATACCCACGTGTTTTATATATATATATATATATATATATATATATATATATATATAACACTTTTGTTGTAAATGTTATAATCGTTTAAACTTTTGCATTGACCCACCTCTAATCCATCCTTCGTTTACCATATGGCATGTTAATAAAATATAATTGCCACTATTATAGTTTGAAATATATAGAACCCACCATATAACCATTCAATGGTCAACCATATATATACAACAACCATAATATATGGGTATTGACCATAACCATATTTTGTTTGTTTTAGCAATAATGGACCATATATTTATATATGGTTTTATTTTGTTCTTTCTAGCAACCAACGGACCAATATTTATATATGGTTTTGTTTATATTTGTTTTAATATGATTTTTTAAATAACCATATTTTTTTATATGGTTTTTGTTTTTATATGGGATTTTAATATTATTATTTTTTGTTTTTTGTGGGGCCCAAGGAACCAATGGATTGGTGACAAATGTCAATGACTGGTAGGCCACTAGTTGGTTTCCATGTAAGCGTGTTGGTCCCATGTCGCATGTTGTAGGCCCCCTTTTCTTGCTTGTCCTGTCAACTTCAAATTGTGATAAGTTGGTCATACGGACTCGGATTAGAGTGTCATGTGTGCCACTATAATCGTAATGACGAGCACTACAATTTTGTGTCAGTGTTGTTGAGATTTGAAGACTTCAATTTTTGGTTCATTAAGGATCCACCTAGATCTTTCATACCTACTGAATGACTTTTGGTCCTCCAAAAGTATAAACAGTATTGCAATCTTGATCTGCATAACATATGTCTCTAACATGCTACCTTCCCTTTCCTTCATCTCTATACTTTGAAATTTCGAATGATGAAGGCGACACGTGTATCCATATGTAAATATTTAGTTGCCAATACATTTCAAACATGCAATATCCCAAGCAAAACCGTACTTGCCAAGAGTTTATAACACACTAATGGTCAAGTTTTACAATAGGACCCATATCCCTTGGTATCCAACTAAAGGAAAAAATATCACCATGTTGCATTCATAAGTGATGTTATACATTCATCAATTTTACAAACATTTTCGCAATATGTGATTTACAATAGTGGTCATAATCAACTACTTAAAAAGGCTACCCATCTATTACCTAACTTGGCTAACGGGATGTATTCATGTAGCTAGCTTCCTTGTTGAACAAATTCATCAGCTGGTTCCTTCACAAGTACTTTCACATGCTCCTTGTCCTTCTTTGGGTGTAGCTTTGGATGGAGCTTCCAACATGTGGTTCTTTGATGTCCACTTTTGTTGCAATGGTTGCAATTATTTTTCTTCATCTATACTTTCTTGAACTTATTTATTCCCTGATGTGGAGATGGATTCTTGTGTCATGTATCCTTCTTGGTCAACATAACCTTCCTTTAATGTTCGTCTTTGGGGCAAGTCTAGTGAGGAGAGTTTTTTTTGGCTCGTCATCTAAAATTCCAACCTCCCTTTCAAGATGACCTATAATCATGATCGCTACAGTGGTGTGATGTAGCCTCATCCTGCATTGATTCAAACTCCTTTGCTTCTATGTCTTTGGAGTGTCTTTAAAATGCACCAAAATCATCATCATAATGAGAACATGAAACTAAATAATCACTGACATTTTTTACCTCAGTTACCAATTTTGGAGTGGGCGATGATGGCTTCGCCAAACCTTCATTGCACTTCAAATTCTCCAAGGCCTATTTTGAGGCTTGTAGTTGAAGTTGTAATATCTGCTTCTCCTCTTCTTCTTCTCACAGAAGTCTCCTCAATTCAACATTATCTGCTTGAATTATCTTGTGATGACAATTTGAATGATGAGAAGAATATGAAGAAGAAGAATATTCACTTGAATATGGAGATGGAGGTTCTCCTTCATTTATTGAATCTTCGTCCTCCACTTTCTCTTTCTTATTATTTACCTTCTTTTTTGTTCTCTTCTCATAATCTACAAACAATTTATATACCATGTCTGCCATCATATAGAAATCTTGAAGGAAATATTTTCATTCTCCATTTTCCTTCTTTGTGTTGCGTGTCAAACCTTTGGTTATCGTTCACACTCGCAATTCACATTAGAAAAAATATTTCTCTGATACCAAACCTAATCCTAAATATATGATTTACTAGCATCATCCAAGATCTTTTCTTCAGTTGATGTTAGCAGAATTTCATGAAAGAACATGTAAAAACCATGCATGCAAAAACTTAAATAAGAAGAAACATAAATGAGATCGTAAAGACAATGCACACAATGTTCAATGATGGAGTTCGTCCAATGTGGAATACGTCGTTGGGCCCTGCTTCAATAGTGGGGAGGTCACTTCATTCATCTCAGCAAAATAAATCATTACACCTCCAATCCTGGGATTGACTTGAAATTCAACTGCTCAAAACACAACAATCACAGCACCAACAAGTCTGTCTCATCCTCCTGATACTTTTGACTGTAAACATGACCCACTTCTAAAAGTTTCATTGATGTGTCTAACTTTGTGCCCAACAATTAATGAAAAATGTGAATTTCTGCCATGACCCTTGAGATTCGCTGCTCAAATGAAAAAATAGACTACACCATTTTGATCCTTGCAAAATTTTGAGCAATTTGAATATAAATTTGACTATATTTTTTCACTATCATCCCTAGACCCCCAGGAAACTTCAAGATTCCTCACAGCATCAAAAAGGAATATTATCAAAATATTACTTGAAAATATTCTCTGGAATATACTATGAATATACCACTTCAATATTCCCACATGGGTATGGTTCCTCTGCACCTGGTTTCAGTGCCACGGTTATGTCTCGGCTCATAGTTCCCTCTCGACCTTCTCTGCCCTCGTTCAACTGAAACGACGACTTTTAATAAATTTTGGTTGGTGCTGAAAACAAAGTCCGCATGTTTGGGTGGTTGGTTGTCGCATTATGTTAAGGTTGTTGGTTACAGTGGGAGAGGTTCAAAACCCGCCCGACCCACACATTATATATATAACACTTTTGTTGTAAACGTTGTAATCATTTAAACTTCTGCGTTGACTTGCCTCCAATCCATCCATCGTTTGCCATATAGCATTGGTTACAACGATTTGTTAATAAATATAATTGTCATCGTTATAATTTGAATTATATAGAACCCACCATATAACAATTCGATGGTCAACCATATATATAGTTATCGACCACAACCATATTTTGTTTATTTTAGCAACCAACAAATCATATATTTATATATGGTTTTATTTTTTTATTTAGCAACCAACAGACCATATATTTATATTTTGGTTTTGTTTATATTTGTTTTTATATTATTATTTTAAATAGCCATATTTTTTTATATGTTTTTTTTTATATGGGATTTTAATATTTTTTTATTTTTTTTTTTTTGGTAGGGCCCAAGGAACAAATGGCTTGGTGACAAATGTCAATCACTAGTTGGCCACTAGTTGGTTGCTATGTAAACCTGTGGGTCCCATGTGGTATGTTGTAGGGCCTCTTTTCTTGCTTGTCATGTCAACTTAAAATTGTGATAAGTTGGTCATACGGACTCGAGTTGGAGTGTCGTCTACTTGATTAGAATCATAATGGTGAGCACCACAACTTGGTGTCAATGTTGTTGATATTCAAAGACTTTGACTTTTGGGCCATTAGGGATCCACATGGATCATTAATCATCAAATTCAAAGGAGAATTGTATTGGTTTCCAGTTGTCCAATTTTCCCCAGTTTTTCAAGTCGGCCCCACTTGATGAAGGGGTTTGAATCTTGGTCAAAACCCCTCTATTTTGGACTACTAAATATTGGCATTTCACCTCACCTCTTTAGCCATCAATACAACATCAATTCGGACTTGTTTCATAGAAAGTATCTATTCATGTGTGCAAAGAAGAATAAGATATGCTTGACCAACGATTTGACTTCTCTTTTCTTTGCTTTAACTAACATTGACTTGATCTTTCTACTGTCGTTGGACCGAATTATTGACTGAAGTTGTAGGCCAAATTATTCTTGAATTGTTGACCATTTGTTGACCAAATTTATGAAGTTATTCTAGGCACTGACTGAGGTTTGACGACATGTCAAACTCTGTGGCTTGACTGAGTTTCTTCTATGGAATTACAGGACCGAATTTTGGTCCTTTGACCAACGATTGCAGGTCAAAATTCATCCCCTTGACCAGTATTGACTAGTGAGATAAATGTTGACTTTCTCTCTCTCTCTCTCTCTCTCTCTCTCTCTCTCCTTTGACTTGATTTTATTGGGAATTGAATGTGGTCAATGGTTTGAAATTTTGACTAGAAGAATAAGATGTACAAATTGATTGAATTGAACAATTTCTCACAAGGAAATATTATTGAGTTTCCCCCCTTGTGGGGTTTTTTCCCAAGAAAAATTTGGTGTCTCTTGTATCATTGTTTCATTATGATCTCTGTTGCTCTAGTGAATTTAAATGGTTGAAAGTTTCTTAAGTGTAATTTATTGATGATTTGAATGCTCTAAGAAGTTAACTTTTATCATTAGAAGTAGTTATCTGGAAGAAAATTGTTCTAGTCTATCTTGAAACTACAAAATAAACACTTCCACCCAGTCAAATTGTGGAATGGAAATAGCAGATGGTAAACCATTTGTGTCTTCCTCTTTCCTTGACAGTTCATCTACCACAATATTTTGTTTTCCATTTTTGTAAATAATTTCAAAGTCATAACCCAACATCTTTGTCACCCATTTTTGTTGCTCTTCTGAAGATAGTATTTGATCCAAGAAGTACTTCATACTATCATGATCTATTTTTACTTTGAAGTGTCTTCTTATTAGGTATGGGTTCCATTTCTTAACTGCACGTAGTATGGCTAATATTTTTTTTCATAGATGGGTATGAGTAAGTTATTTCCTCTAAGTTCACTATTTTCAAAGGCAAGGGGCCTTCCTTCCTTCATCAAAAATGCATTGATTCCATGCCTTGAGGCATCACACTCCACAATAAATATTTTTGTGAAGTCAGGTGTTGCCAATACGGGAGTTATACACATAGCCTCTTTAAGTTCTTCAAATTCCTTGGTTGCTTATTTAGTCCAAGAAAATGCTTCTTCAATAATTTTGTTAGAGGTGTTGTTATTTTACCATAATTCTTCACAAATTTGCGATAATATCTTGTCAATCCTAAGAATCCTTTGAGTCTCTTCAAGGTCTTTGGGATTGGTCATTCCCTCATAGCTTTGATTTTGTTAGGATCCACCTTGACACCATTGTGTGATACAATTTGACCCAAATATTCCACTTCTTGAACCCTAAAGTCACACTTGGAAGGCTTTGCATATAGTTGTTTCTCTTCCAATAGTGGCAAGACTTTGTCAATATGTTGTACATGCTCTTCCCAAGATTTTTTGTAAATTAGTATGCCATCAAAAAATACTAGCACAAATTTTATAAGGAAGAGTTTGAAACTAGAATTCATCAAGCTTTGAAATGTTGAAGGTGCATTTTAAAGTCCAAATGGCCTAACCAAAAACATATAAGGACCTACATGTGTTCTAAAGGTTGTTTTTGGAATGTCTTTTTTCCTCATTCTGATTTGATGATATCCAAAATGAAGATCCAAATTAGTAAAGAAACTTGTTCCATGCAATTCATCTAACAATAGGAATAGGAAACTTATCTTTGATTTTTATTTTGTTGAGCTATTTGTAGTCTGGACACATGCCATGGATCATACTTTTTGATAAACATCACCACTGGTGAAGAGAATGCACTCTGGATATGTTGAATAATGTTTGTCTCTAACATTTCTTAAACCATATCCTCAATCTCACTCTTTTGTGCATGTGGATATCTATAAGGCCTAATGTTAAGTGGTAAACTTCCTGGTTGCAAATGAATAGCATGGTCATGTTCTCAGAAAGGTGGAAGACCCTTACACATTTCTCCAAATACCTTAGCATGATTGTTGATAACTTTTTGAAGATGCACTCGCACAAAAGATAGAGATGTCTAAACATCTAATGAACATACTTGTGCAACTACACATTGATGTCCCTTTTTAAGCAATTTTTCCATGCTATTAGAGCTTATAAATTTACGAGGTTTCCCTTAGATGCCTCTAACCTCGATTTCCTTTCCTTCTGAGAAAAATCTTATGAAAAGATCTTGGAAATTAAGGGTTGTTATTCCAAATGATTGTAACCATTAGACCCCTAATACAATATCAGTGCAACTCATTTGGATTGCAATAATGGGACTAACCAATAAATGCTTCCCCATAATCAACTTAATCTCATTGCACTTCCCTGAACAATTTATGGTACCTCCATCTGCAATAATCACTTGAAATTTTGGTGTCGGATATACAAAGAAATCAGAAAGTTTTGACAATTTTTAATTGATGAAGTTATGGGTACTTTCTAAATCAATCAATATTGTTACCCTTTGCCTTTTGATATATCCTTTTATCTTGAGGGTTTGTGGAGTACTAATGTCGGCCAATGCATGAAAAAATATTGTCGAAGTGGTTTCTTCTAGCTACATATCTTTAGAAGTCTCCTCTTCTTGATATTCTTCATCTTCACAGTTTATGTAGACTAATTTCTTCTCAATGCATTTATTCCCTTTACTATACTTGTTGTCACAGTTGAAACATATTCCCTTTGTTCTTATTTCATCAATTTGTTGAGTCAATCTTGTCGATTGAGGAAAGGGAGCGTGATTTTATCTATAGTTATTAGGACCAATTTTCAAGGGGCCATATTTTTACTTTCAACTTTCCTTGACAAGATGAAAGCATTCTCTAGAGATTTTGGTTCAAAGAAACACACCTCATGTTGGATGCTTTCCTTTAAAGTACCCATAAATATCTCTAACAAGTTATCCTCTAAATATTCTTTACTCTAAGACTCAACTTTTGGAATTGTTGAATGTACTCTGTAATATGACATTTTTGTCTAAGATTTACCAATTGACTAAAGAATGTGTTGCTCTTAATATCCCCATAATGTTTTATCAATTCCTCTGTAAAATGGACCAAGATATAACAGAATCTTTTTTTATTTCACAAATCCATTGATACCATACATGTTGGTCTTGTTCTGAAACATGGATACAATATTTACCTTTTTTAAGGATGCCACTTGGCGTAGATCAAAGTATCGCTCGATCTGAAATATCCATGTTACAGGATCATTACCATCAAATTTCCTCATATCAATCTTTGGAATGTAGTAGTTCCTTGGTGTTGACTTGAAGCCATAATGATGTGGATGTTATATTGAAAATTCATGATCATGGTTTTGCGATTCAAAATTTGTGTTCTCCAATTGTGTTAGCATATTCCCCGTATGAAATTGATTCTCAACAACATGTTTCTCTTTATGTTCACGATTTCCTTAGATCTCCACATTCCTTTTAAGAAGCCTTTCACGATAAGAATTTCCATGGGCATCATAGAATTTTGTATTTCTTCCTTATTTTCATTTATCTTCATTTCTATTAATTCTATATCCTTTCCTTATTTTCATTCATATTCTTTTCCATTTCTCTTTTAAGTTTTTTCTTGAAAACCTAAGAATCCACCCTTTTCAACATTATACCATCCATTTTATTAACTTTATTCTCTAATTGAGATCATCTAAATTTTGAGTCTTTACTTTCTTCATGAATCACGGATGAGCCATCGGTGAATTTAATTGGTGTAGTATCTTTCCTTGGAGGCATGTTGGAAAAAAAGGAATCTTCCAATGAGCAGTTAAGTTAATAGTAAGTTACATGCCTTAAGTTGGAGAATATCATAATGGTTGAAGCTTTATTGATATATTTCTATGATTTGAGGCCTTCTAGATCTAAAAAATTGTTCTACAATAATATGATATGTAGTTTTTGCAATTACATAGGTGTGAATTGAATCTGACGTGTCAACTAACAGTTATAGTATCTTTCCCAAAACTTGTTGATTTTTTGGCTTCTTCCCACAAGCAAACTTGTACAGAGTCATGTGTCCAATCCTTGAAATATAATTCTGACACCTATACCTGAGGTACTATATGTCTCCTAAAATTCCTAAAGATTTCATAGTCCAAAAATTTCTAGACAATAAAATATAGCTGAAATACCAAGCTGGCATGTTTAAAATTTATTTCATGATTGTTCACAAATGTTAACTTCCATAGAGTATAACTCTCAAAGTATAGAGAACCAATTTCTAAAAATGGAACTAGATATTCCCCGAGATTTCTCCTTAATATGATCTAAGTTTCACTTTATGAAACCTTACAGAAAAAAATAAAAATAAATAATTAAATTAAATTAAAAATAAATAAATAAATAATAATAATAGCAAAAATTTCAAACTAACATGTTTGAGATTGAATTCTAGAGCATACAGAAACCCTAACGTCCTTGGAGCGTATCTCCAAAAATATGGTGAACCAAGATCTAAAATTTGGATCAGATATTTATCACGATGTATCCTCGATGTGGGAGAAGTTTCACAACCTGAAGCCTCACAAAACAGAAGTTATAGTGAAAATTTTGAATTAGCATGTCTGAAACAGAATTTAGGATCATTCATAAACCCTAACTTCCTTGGACCGTATCTCAGAAAATATAGCAAACCATGATTTAAAATTTTAACCAAAGATTGCTTTGGATGTCTAATCAATCTTCTTCGGGTTTCACCTTATGAAACGTCATAGAAAAAAAGATATAGCGAAAATGCCATGATGGCCTATTTGAAGCAGCAAAACCCTAGAATCAAGAGCTCTGATACCAAATGTTATGATCCTTGCGCCTTAACAATGATAAAAAACCAATAATTGCAGTCCACTTCGAGGGGGAACCTCCTTATACACTAAATACAATGAAAAGACAATATTTGATGATCCTAATATTATATCTCCTTAGTATATATATGGGAGAAAATTGAAACAATTATAATAAAATGAGACCATAAGGGGCTCTGGCCTCATAACAATATAATAGTAGAAATGTAATCACTCAAAGAACAAAATATATATATATATATTGTTCTGAATTGGTATATATATCTAGGGCTTAATAGGGGATTTTTGGGTTAACATAGGGCTTATATAGGGCTTAACATTGACTATCACAATCTATCCTCACGGCTCATTGTACCAACCTAAAACATGAACACAATATTGCTTCCTTGTTTGCATGAATCACTACCATGTATTCAACTTCTATAGTTGAGAGTGCCACTATAGACTATCTCTTTCTCATCAAATTGATTACTCTTTCAAATAGGTTGAACACATGCTCACTTGTATATATTTTGCAATCTAGATCTCCAACCTAGTCTACATCAACAAAGCCATGTATGCCCAACACTGTACAATCCTGGTCTTCTTTGGTAGTACAATCCATAACTAATAGTGCCATACAAATACCTGAAAACCTTCATTATTGATATCTAATGTTCCTTCCTTGGTTTTGAAATATACATGTTTAATACTCCCATTGCATGTTCAATGTCCAATCTAGTATGGACCATTGCATAGAACAAACTTCCAACCGCAGTAGCATATAGAACATGGGACATGTTCTCTTCCTCTTCACATGTCTTGGGACATGATTCTGCAAATAACTTTACACCTACAAGAATAGGACCTTTACAGTTTACATTTTTGCATATTAAACCTTTGCAATATTGTCTTGACATACTTCCTCTGATTTAACCAAAATTTCATGCTTCCTTAATCCCTTTTAATTTCCATGCCCAAAAAAAAAATTAGTACCAAGATCCTTCATGTCAAATTTCAAGGTCAATTGAGGTAACTTCCTGGATAATTTCTTTGTCAATTCCAATCAATAGCATATCATCCATATACAAGACCAAATAAATAAGAAGTTTGCCAACTAATTTGAAATCCACACAATGATCCACTTTGCTCCTTGTGAATCCAAGTCCCAATATATAAGTATCAATTTTTTTATACCACATCCTTGGTGCTTTTTTTAACCCATATAAGGACTATTTTTAGCACTCTTTCTCTCTCTTCACCGCAAATCCTTTTTCCTGCTTCACATATATTTATTCTTCTAGATCCCCATGTAGGAATCTTGTCTTCACATCCATCTGATCTACCTCAAAATCAAAAACAACATCAACAGACAAAATAAATCTAGTAGAAGTTAACTTGGCATCAAGAGAAAGGATCTCACCAAAGTCAATTCTCTCTACCTAGGAATAACCTTTTGTTACTAATTGGGCTTTGTATTTTTCCACTTCGTCCTCTATATTCAACTTCTTTAATACCCATTTGTTGCTAATGAGCTTCTTTTAGTTAGCAACTCCAATAGATTCTAAGCCTCATTTTGTTTGATGTTGTCATTTCTTCAACCATGGCCTCTTTTCAAAGTTTCCATCTTTTGAATCCATTGCCTTCCTAACAGTTCTAGAATCAACATCACTGATAAACAAAGAAAAATTTGAACAGAAATTAGGTTGAGCATACCTTTCTAGTTACCTTCTTTTTTGAACTGATCTCATCAATACCAGAGTATGTGGTTCTTCTTTTGATTCTTATTCTTTTTTAGATTTATTCATCATCCTTCGATTCAAACTTTATCTTCTCTGATTATTTATCCCTTGGTAGGACTTCCTATTTGACAACATTTGTGATTTTTTCTAAATACATCTTGACTATACACAACCTTTTTAGCTTTTGGGTTTTTAAGCTTATAACCTTTTGGATCATTTTTATATATCAAATAAAGATACAATTTTTAACTTTCTTATCTAGCTTATCCCTATTCTCCTTTGGAACATGTATATAGGCATCACATCTAAATTCCCTGAGATGTTTAATAGAATTCTTCTTATCAATCCATGACTCATGTGGAGTCTTATCATCCCATGCTTATGAGGGTGATCTATTTACCAAATAACATGCAATATCCATTGCCTTTGACTAGAATTTTTCTCCTGATCCGACATCACTGAGTATGCTCCTTGCTTTCTCTATTAGTGTCCTATTCATCCTTTCTGTAACTCCATTCTATTGATGCATGAATGGAGTAATGTTTTGTCTTGTTATACTGCACTTCTTACAGAATTCTTCAAATTCATTCTTGTAAAATTCTCCACCATTATCTATCCTCAACACCTTAATTTTTTTATCTCTCTGATTTTCCATAAGAGCCTTAAACTCTTTGAATTTTTCAAAGAATTTAGGTTTCTTCTTGAGTAAATAAATCCTTGTATTCCTCGAGAAGTCATTTATATATCAGATATAGTACACCGATTTACACAGTGATGGAACCCACACAGGTCCAAACACATCATTATGAACCAATTGTAATATTCCCTCTACCCTTGTATCAACGAAGGAGAATTTTACTTGATTATGCTTCCCAAGCAAACAATGTTCATAGAAATCAAAATCCGGATAAAAATTAGACATACATTCTACCATACAATTATCATGTAGTACTCAAAGGTTCTTCTCTTCAATATGTCCTAGTTTTTTATACCACAACATAGTATTTTCTCCTGAAACTGTAGAGTTTTTCCTTTTTAAACTCCACTCTCAAGAAAAATGGAATTGTTGCACCCATCACTAACAATGATTCCTAGCAACTTATACATAGTTCCAATCTGAACTCCCCCAGCAATACCATTGCTCCTCGAACCATCCTACAAGTATCCTTTTGAAACATTGTCTTTACACTTGCACCATTCATCTTGCTTACATAAATCACCTTTTTGGCCAATCTTGGGATGTACAAAACACCAGGGAGTGTTATAGTCCTTCAACCCATGAGCTTCAACTTGACTTGTCCTCATCTTATGAGCCTAGTTGTCCAACCATCTCCTGAGAAAACATCACCACCATCATATGTTTCATACTCACAAAACTACTCTTCATGAGGATTCATATAAAAGGACGCCCTTGAGTCAGCCAACCATGCCTCATGATCTACATGTATACTTGAAGAAGTCAAGTACGCATCCCCTTCTTCATCTAAGGAGAATTTTGTTTTTGTAAGAGTATTATTGAATCCCTTTCCTTTCTCAACAATTTGGATTTACAATATTTCTTGTAATTTCCTTCCTTTCCACATCTCCAACATACCTTTACAAAGCATTTTGGAGATTTAGAGCTTCCTCTAGATTTAGATCTCTCACTTGAGGACTTATTTTTATTTCTATTATGAGAGTTCCCTCTTACAGACAAGACATATGTGTTTAAACTTTCCATGTTTTTTCCATCTCATCTCCTCCAATAACAAGGATGGGACTATATCGTCGAAACTTAAAATGGTTGCATTACTACCTATGGCAACAACCAAATTATCCCATGAGACTGATAAACAACACAACAAACTAATACACTTATCTTCATCTGAAATCTTAATATCAACATATAATAGCTAACTTGCCACGGTATTGAAGGCATTTAGATGCTATGTCCCTGATTCTCTATCCTTTATTCTCAATGTGTATAGTGCTTTCCATAGGAACAATTTGTTCACCAAGGACTTAGTCTGATACAAAGAACCTAACTTGTTCCACAATGCTTTTGATATAGCTTCTCTTAAAACATTTAGTTATACCAAATCTAAAAGACAAATGTATTGTGATCTTTTCCTTCGATCCAACTTGGTCTAGTTTTTTGTTGGCGACTTTGTTGGTACAATGCCCAGATCCACGGTGATCCACTAATCTTTGTCCACCAATAGATCTTCCATATTGAGCTTCCACGGCTCAAAACTCTACCCATTGAATTTCTCAATCTCTATCATTGAACTGCTTGCCATTTCCTTTCACCACAAGGATCAATCTCGTAGATCTCTCACTGTAACAAGGTCTACCACTAGCTCGAGCAAAACCCCTTAGCCACAAAATCATATAATTCATCTTTACAGTATTAAAATACAATATATATCCTATGGCATCCATAAACGACCAATCCATTTACCCTAGATTAGAATACAATAGTAATTCTTTAACCAAAGTACAAAACCATGGGCTAAACCACCATGCGCCACAAAATCATGTACCAAAAACCACCATTTTCTTTTTTAAAATTTTTGGGGCCTTCCACCCCCCCTGCAAATCCCCGAATAGGGGGAGGGGCTATTGCCCCTTTGTGACCCCCCCACTGAACATGGTCCAACATACAACGCGTGAGGGTAGACGTGCAAAGAATATAACACATACCCAATAGGAATGAGCATTTAAATATGAAGGGCATTGGTTTGATATATTGTTTCTTGGGTATAGAGGTGTGGCCAAGTACAAGTGAGGTTTTCCTTTGGCATGGAAAGTACATGCTTGAGACCTTGAAAAGATTCCAAATGATTGTTTGTAAATCCATGGTCACTCAATGATGCCAATTCTAAGTTGCATGTTGACTTGGACTCAAATATGGTAGATCCTTTGATGTATAGACATTTGATTAGATCCTTGATGTAACATCAGACTTAATGTATGTTTCATAGTGACCACCTTGATCTAGTTCATAGTTGAGCTTAGGCATATTCGTAGGGTAGTTGCAAAACATGTTCTTTGACATTTGAAGGGTACAATACAGTATGGTTTGAAATATACAAGAGATGGTGAGTTGATGCAGCATGGATTCATAAATTTTGATTGGGTAGGAGATGCAAGTGATAAGAAGAGTATTTTAGGGTGTTGCTTCAATTTGTGTTTAGAAACAATTTTCTGGTTGACTAGGAAGCAGGGTTTAGAGCGATTTAGTTTAGAAGGGACAGAGTGCATTGCAATCAACACTACTAGTTGTAAAGCCATATATGACTTCACAAGTTGATTGCAGCACTAACATGTGAGATGTTGGAGCCCACTTTGGTCAATTGTGCAATTAAAAGTGTGTCGAAGTCTATTATAATCCAATACTCCGTGATCGCTCCAAGCACATTAACATCAGGTACCATTTGTTAGGAACATGTTTTAGAAGGGAGCAATTGATCTAGAGTATATTCAGACAGGTCGCAAATATCTTGACTAAGTCCTTGGCCAAGGGAATTTCAAGATATTCATGGGGAGACTTGGATGGGTGTAGAACAATTTCCTCAATAAGAGGTAGTATTAAAATATTATACCTTGGATAATCTTCTACAATATGGTTGCACGTGTGGCACTCCTGGGCACATGTGTGAACGAGATATGAGTGCTTTATTTGCAGAAATTCAATAAGATAGTGAAGGGCACACTTCCTCTTTCCAAATTCAACAATATGGAACTTTAATTATGAGGGAGTGATCAATCTTATAGATTGGATTGTTGTTATGTTCTTAACAATATATTCTGAGCAATTTGCATGTGTTTTCCAAGTAAAAGAGGGTGCATGCACTTTGCATGTGTTAGTTTTAAATTCATTTAAGTAGTTTGCTAATTTTGACCTAGTCTGAAGTCTAGTTAAGAAACGTACATGCAGTCTAGCAGTAGGGTGTAGATCTCAAGGAGATTTTATCTCTTCCTTGGAGCACACTAATTAAAATATGTTCATCACGCAGAGATAGGATGCAGATCCCAAGAGGTTGCAGTAGAGCTAAGATTCGAATCTATTTTTTATAATCTAAATGTTATGCGGAATTATGAATTATGGATAAATCATTCTTCCCTAGACAGGTGCTAATCTAGAACAACAGGCCAAAGACTTTACAACTATCTTTCCTAATTGTAAACAGACACACAAAATGAAATAAGGAACCTACCTGGGTTCGAAGCGCTTCCAAAGTCTCCTTCTGTCACTTTTGCTGTAGCTTCAAATTCCAGCCGGTTGTGCAAAATATTTCCTGCAAGAATGAACACTAAACAGCAAGAGATAGCAATAATACAGATGTCTATTCAAGTTATTTAGCTAAATCAATAAAGCATAAACCATATACATCAACTAAGAAATCATGACATTGAAAATCAAAGCTTATACAGATGCACATAGAGAAAAATAAGGAGTAATCTTTATTGATGATAGAAGGGGAGGTTACAACCCAGTGATTGATTTAGTGTCACCATCTCCAGCAGCATTCCAGCCTCATCACAATGCAGATATCTCCAACAATATGTCACTCAAATCAATCTCCTCAATTGAAATTCCACCAGCATTTCTCTACACAAATTCTTCCTTCTCAAACACTAAGATCTGTGCTCAATTTATAGAGGAGCTGAGGTAGTTTCACAATCAATGACTTTCCAATAATAGACAAGACATGTTCCCAATCTTGTAGATGTCAAATGGACACATGGATTCAAAGTTGACACATGTGAGCTCTTCTAGAAGGCACTGACCAAGTGGAGATTCCGGAACAATGAGAATTTCGCTCCGAATGTGACCAACGCACCTATGAATGTCAGGAAGTGCTTTGCAGAGCAGCCTTTCATAGGGCTACCTGCATATGCAACGCACTTAGTCCCTTTAGAGGCAGCGTTGGTGAGCTCTCATATGATATATTATAAACTTTAAACTTTGGAAACCTTTGCAGATGAAAGTCTTTGATTGATTTGTCTTGTTCTTTGTCTTAGGGCATGTAGCAATTGAAGTGTTAGGGGATGATAGACCCTATACATTGGTCCTAGAGATGATGCCCAGTTAACCAAGTCATTGGGAATGATGCCCAAATTGACCTATAACACTAAAGAAAGGAGGGGTATGGGGTTTATTCATTCAGTTTAGCAGAGAGCAGTTAATTAGTGCTCTGGTATTAGTAGATTTCATTTCAGCATTAATGAGAAAACAGTAGCAGGTTTTGACAGTCTGTTTAGTGAGTTGTTGATCTATATTTCTACAATATGTACTTGTAAATTATAGCATAATTAAAGTTGAAGGGTGAATGGCTTTCAGTTTTCAGCTATCTAGCCTTTTACACATTCTTAAGTGCAGACTCTGCTTACCATGGTCTAGAAAATCTAACATGTTTTTGGGGATGTGTTAATTTATGAATCAAAACCTGGTACCCAACCTCCAATCCCTTCAAAAACACTTTAGCGTCAACTCGGATGTGGGTTAAGTTTCCCAACCCCACTTTGCAGTTTTAGGAGCTTGATCCTTTGGTTTTCATTTTGAAATGCTCTGGGGAAGTTTCATTACTATTCCCCTGAAACTCCTAAAAGGACTTATTACAACATATGATACATTTTGTATAGAATAGGTTTTGCAGCTGGTCTTCCTAAAGAAATGTTTATTGAAGGTTGATGAGGTTTGGAAGTAATTACTGGTCTACAAATAGGTTGCTTGTAGATGTAGATCAGGTTTTCCTTGTGGGCACTTGAAGGCTTTCTATCCAAAGCTTTGTGCTAAGACTGTCAAGGATCACCAAAACCTCATGGAGGAAAGAGCAGAAAGAAGAAAAATCATAGGCCTACTTGGTGGCACAGTGTTGAGAAACATCACCAACCTAGTGGAGGTTGTGAAAACCACCAATGATGTGGACCCTAACAACAAAAAACAAGAGGAACTTCGCAGAGGAAGAACTAACATTGGTACCTTTGAGCAGGATTTGCTAGTCTTCTCTCATGGAAAATGGAAGGAAACCAAGTCTTTTTGGAAACTTGAATTGTGCAAGGTAATCAAGTTCATCGGAGGACCAATCCACTTGGGGTTTCACATATAAAGGTTGGATTGAAAAGAGAATGGCAACAAGTCTCAGATACACGATTCTTAAGTCAAATATAAAGGGAATAGTTAATGTTCCTTTTGTTGGTTGTTAATATATTTCGGTTGTTCTCATGGATAGTAGGTTTTGTTTTTGGTTGTAAATATGATTATGATCAATGATGGCATGCTCATTTTTTCCATCTGCTTTGTATAACGGCTACGTACTGAATTGACTGCTTTATGCAGGATGGATAATACAAACATACTTTTTCTGATAAAAAAAATGTATGAATGACTTTCTCCATCCAGTGAGCTTTTACCTTTGTGATATCATTTTCTCTGCTGGTTTCCATTTTTATTACCGAAAGCCTGAGTGGAAGCCTTATTGCCATTGCTGAATATCCAAATGTTATTTATAATGCTAGAAATTAACCAGACCCTCCAATTCCAATGAGAGTTTCTTTCTTTGTCATCGGTGGACTTCTCTCTTGTTTTCCCCTCATATCTGCATAGCATTTCACAAACAATTTTAAGGTCCAAGGAGAATGTTTGAAACTTCATCACTCAATAAATAACGACTATCTTGAATAATCCCTGTCAACACATTGATAGCGGTATATCTCATTGTGACCAACTCTCAGTCTCTGCACAATATTTTTCTGTTGCCTTCACATTCTGAATTACAGCTCTTTCTAAGGCATTCCCTGATACACACTAAAACATTGGCTCATTGACCTCCAACATTTCATGCACCAGCAAAAGTCACTTTGAAGTTTGAATACGCAGAATGGAAGCTGACAATATAGAGTGGCACTAAAGAGAATCCACTTCCTCACATAAAGGAGTCCCTTCCATTTTAGTGAAAATTTGGTGTAATGTCATGAGCTGTTCGCATCTTTTCCAGAGTAACATAATGTATGTCCCACATGGATGTATCCAATTGATACAGCTCTATGCCTTAATTCATAAATTCACCAGCCAAGGCCAGGACATACGCAGTAACAGAATCTTGTCTCATCTCATTATGATAGCAAGTTTTCCAAACATTCCACTATTAGATAACATAAATTCTGCAACCTCTTTTCCTGCCAGTCATTTCTTAGACTTGGAACCAGATGTCCTTGGTATAAGTTCTCGCCCTAATTTTCAAGGTGAGCTTGATGGCAGCATGACAATTGCCACGAACTGATAAGAGTTCTCATAACGTAAATAGGTATCATTGGAAAGTTGGTGCCAAGGGTAGCTTTTCACTCTGATGGCAGAGAACATATTCCTTATAGTACTACACAGATTGTCAGGCACATAACTCGCCTGCTTCATCTTCGCCACCAATCTCTCCAATGTTACATGGATCTACTCTCTGCGGATGTAATCTATCTTCTGCCACAAATGCATGGACCTTATTCTTGATCTGAATCCAGCTATAGCCTGGCTTCTTTCTCACTCCCCTATCTCTCATAACTTTTCTCATCTTTGCTGCATCATCCCATCTGCCAGCTGCCATATAAATATTTGACAGCATAACATACAAGGTACCGTTCTCTGGTTCTAGCTCAAAAAGGCATTCTGCTGCGTGCTTTGCCAGCCCCAGATTGCCATGGATTCTGCAGGCACCAAGCAATGCCCTCCATGCATCAGCATTTGGTTCTACTGGCATATTATTTATAAATTTCTCAGCTTCCTCTAGGTGCCCAGCACGCCCAAGAAGGTCAATCATACAAGCATAGTGATCTGCTCTTGGTGTGATGTTATAAACTTCAATCATGGAAACCATGTAATACCGTCCTTCATCGACTAGACCTGCATGATTACATGCAGATAGAATGCCTATGAAGGTGATATCGTTAGGTTTCATGCCTGTCTGTCGCATTTGTTCAAAAAGATGAAGAGCTTTCTTTCCGTGCCCATGCTGGGCATATCCCACAACCATTGTATTCCATGATACTATATTTCTAGCAGGAATTTTGCTGAAAATTTGGTCTGCATCCTCTATGTCCCCACATCTGGAATACATGGTAATAAGGGCATTACCCACAGAGACATCTGTTGCAAAACCCGATTTAATGATTTGAGCATGGATTTGCTTGCCATGCTCCATATCTGCTAGAGTGGCACATGCACTTAGAGCACTTGCCAGAGTGAACTGGTTTGGTTTCTCCCTTGCCTGTAGCATTTGGAAAAACAGTCTCAGAGCCTCTTCATTATGTCCATTCTGTGCATATCCCACCACCATTGCGGTCCATGCGACCACATTTCTCTTGGGTATTGCCCTGAACACTTGGTGTGCGTCCTCTATCCTTCTACATTTGGCATATACATCAACAAGGGAACTTCCTACAAAGATATTCCGCTCAAATCCAGTTTTAACAACGTCAGCATGGGCTTGGCTCCCATATTGCAAAGCTGCTGAACTAGCACAGACATTTAAAACGCTTGCTAAGGTGGAATGATCGGGTTTCATGCCCACCTTTTTTATTTTTACAAAGAGTTTGAAGACCTCCTCACCCTGCCCCTGTTGAGCATGTCCTGCAATCATCGCATTCCAAGTAACCAAGTCTTGTTTATCCATTTTGTCAAACAATTGTCGTGCATAGTCTATATATCCACATTGCGAATACATTGTAATGAGGGCGTTCCCCGTAGACACATCTGACTCAAACCCAGCTCTTAAAATCTGGGCATGAAGTTGCTTCCCATACTCTAAAGCAACTAAACTGGCACATGCACTCAGAGAACTCGTAAAGACAAACTGATCTGCTCTCAGACCACCGTTTTGCATTCTCCCAAATAGTGTCAAAGCCTCTTCACTCTGCCCATCCTGGACATAGCCTGAAATAATTGCATTCCAAGACACTGCATTTTGTTCAGGCATTTTGTCAAACAGCTGGCGTGCATGCTCCATTCCACCAGATTTGGCGCACCCCACAATGATTGTAGTCCAGGAGAAGACATCTCGTTCAGGCATTCTGTTAAACACTTTGAGTGCATCGTGGATTTTCCCACATTTGCCATACATATCAATAATACGGTTCTGTAAAAATGTGCGTGGATGAAACCCAGTTTTAATCATATGGGTTTGGATTCTCTGGCCTTGTATTAATGCTCTGGCATCGACACTCCTCTGCAGAAGACAAGAATATGCATAAGAGCCTGCTTGATTGCATTCATGGTGTCTAAAATACAAAGTGTCCACCGCGTCCTTCAAACACTTATCGTCATCAATTCTATGCATCCCGCCGCAGTCCTGATTTATTTTATTTCCTGTAAAACCAATGGTGTTGAAACCATGGCGTCCGAGAGATGCTACTGACCGGTGCAAACCCAAGATTGGGAAAATTTTGTTGAGTTTCTTCATCAATACATCTTATTGTTTCATGGCAATGAAAATAAAACTTTATTCTTCGCATACTAAAGCTTCAATGGTTTTACTTAGCTACTGCGCATTCATTCATTCAGAGAAGTGCAGCGACAGACTTACTGTAGTGTCGTTGCAGATTTATGCTAATGGAAAGGGCGATTCCTTAATACAATTCCGGAAAACGACGACGGTACTCCAGTAACATGGCAAAACATGCTGCGAATCTAATACGATACGAATCCAAATTCGATGTTTCGGAAATCATGTGTTTGAGAGATGCCACTGCATAGTCCGTTTCCGGTTTGCTTTTCAGAAGTCATAGGTTTGAATTGACAGCGGGTTAGGGTGTATACGTTTTTATAAATTTAAAAATTCAAATCACTGTATTATAAATTTAAATAGTCACATCACTATTTAACGTTTAGAGTTTAATGATATAGTTGTGAGATAACGTTCATATTTAACCCATACTAGGTAATTTAGTTAAGAGATTTTATTTGGGAAGTGTTTGTTTTTTTGGACGTAAGGAAACATGTTAATGGTCCAAGGTCCAAAGTGTGTGGTAGGAGTGAAAGCCTTTTTTTTTATGGATCACTAGCACATAATTCTGGGTGGTGTAGGATAATTTGAGGTGGTGTAATTTTCTATGAATAACAACGATGAGTCATCCTACATTAGTCGACAGTAGCTAATAATGGTTATCCCCATTATGGTTTGACAATTGAGTTATGATAGTTTTTTCATTGTGTAAAAAAAAGGTTATATCATGCAAGTTTAATCTCATTTGTTGGGTCTTAAATGTGTCTAATGTTTATTTGGATGTTATGCATTATATGTATGAATGTAGTCCTACATCGTGTATGATGTGTATGAAATACAATTGAACATCGATCATATACATAGAACCTAATGGTATAATTAGGCATATAGTGCCATCATGTAGATGTCATATTTCCTTTGCCAAATGCACTCCATAATAGCATGGATGAATATCCCATGTTGTTGAAAGGTCAAACAAATGAGATCTAACCTTGTCCATAATATATAAGCTTAAAATCTCCCCCATGGAAGGTGAACACTATTGACATTGTTTGTGATAATGATACAAGGTTTTCGCCCTCTAACCTGGCAAATTAATGATTCACACATTTGGAGTCGAGGCTCATGCAAGATATCACTTGGTACTTTCCACCTCTGAGTTGGTTTATGGTTAGGTTTTTTTATGTTTCCTCCTGTAATGGATCATAATGCACTTGGATCAATTTGGATGGCTCTTTAGTCGTGGTGGTGGCTACAAACATTCGGTTTCAGAAAGTTTCAATTCTGATGGACTTCTCATAAGCACACTCATTTATGTTTGGAAATGTCACTCCTTCCTCATTTGGTTTTCCTTGCTTTTATTGGTTCTAGTCTTACTTTGTGCCAAGGTTGTGGCTCTCTTTCTCCTTTGTGCCAAGGCTTTGGCTTTCATCCTGCTCAATGTCAAGACTCTAGTTCTTGTTTGGTTTTTAACCAAGGCTCCCTGAGTATATATGAGGGTGGGATTCATTTCCTATCTCCTCCTTTTTCTGGGAGGTAAACTACCTCTGGTCAAGACTTTGTCTCCCCTCCCTCTCTCCTCTCTTTTGTTAGTTTATCTTCA
This sequence comes from Pinus albicaulis, assembly GCA_034641835.2. Taxonomy (NCBI): domain Eukaryota; kingdom Viridiplantae; phylum Streptophyta; class Pinopsida; order Pinales; family Pinaceae; genus Pinus; species Pinus albicaulis. The sequence goes on from CM076572.1 coordinate 573,492,598, forward strand.
CTCCACCTTTTGAGTTGTTGTCACTGCCAAAGATTACCCGTGTTTGAATTTCTGCGTCCACGTCTCGAGTTGTTGTCATTTAGGTCTCTAATATTCAAGATCTCTTGTCTTGGTTAATCATGTTGATAATCAACATTCTCTCATTTCACATAGACCGACATATCAATAGGTAGCCTCCTTGTATATGAGCTCAGCAGAATGTAGAATGGCTTGATGCTTTCTTTTGGGAAAACACTCCACCATCAGTTTGTGGGGAGATAAACAATGTTAAACAGGAGGCATAGTTGGAAAAAAGATATATATTTGATATTGAGTTCAAGGAAAGTGTGGGTCATGAGATCCATAATATAGAGAACACCTGCACAAGGAAACCTAGATACACTCAAACTATAGACTTGCACTGGAAGATTAAAACAATCATGGGGAAAGTGCTTGTGGAATGATCAAAAGCACAACAAAATATCTTTCTTAGCATCAACAATGTGTAACTTCAACTAAAGAAATTGAATACCAAGCATGCTAGCAAAGAAGATAGTTGACTTGGAATTCTTCGACTCTGAAGTAGATACAAAGGCTCCTGACACCATTCATGTAGATTCTCCAACTAGTTAAATGTTTAAATTCTTAATTTTATCTTACTCTTCTATAAGCAACAAGGTTTTCATATGGGATAATGATAGGACTTAGTTTCATAAGAAATTTTCAAACTTCACTAGACTTCTAAGTTTACGTGACTATATGATCAACTATGAACCAATTATATGGCCAAAGGAAACATTCTTGTGTTGGTAGTCTAGTTTCCCTAGTGGTAGGCCAATAGCCATAGGGGAAACATTTTGTACTTTTGTTATCAATTAATACAAGCCTCTAACTAGCATCACACACACATACAAACTTAAAATCATATTTATCCATTTACCTTCCTAAGATTTGGAGGACTAACCCAAATAAAGGTTGAGGAGACAATCATCTTTGTTAGGTTGAACTTAGGCAACTAGGCTTTCAAGAAAAGGCCAACTTTTCCTTAGAACCAAGTTCCTTATTCCATTACACATTTTTCATATTCATCTAAACAAACCATATAAAATTCTTTAGCACAAAATATTACATGTTTTTTCTCCAAATCAACTTTCAAAAATATACACATTGTTTATTATTGTGTTGCTAACGTGGGAAAATTTCTTGAGTCAACTTCATAGGTCCAACTTATTACTACATACACTAAAAAGAAAAGACTTTCTAGCTGAGGTTATAATAGAGGTTTTTAGTGTTATAAAATTGGCAAAAATTGTCAAAAAAACATCTGCTACAACATTTGTTTGTGATAATGGAGATTATAATGTAACTTCGTCACAATTGAAAAAAATGTGGGCGACCGAAGGTTTTAGCGGATGCTTTTTTTGCGATGCGCTTCATGGAACAACTAGCACTGGTGCGCTACTTATATAAACATGTTGGCTTGCATACATAGGTAAAATCACTGAAGTGTTGAATGCAAATAACACTGGTGCATAATATCTACCGCACTAATGCTAATACATAAAAAAAGGCCACAGGATTTTCTCATAAGGAACGACACAGGGACACGCAAAAAATAATTGTAGTCTTGGTGCTTTTGTTTAAACTTGCAGCGTCGATGCGTATTTTTCGTATAAACTCATCAGTGCATTAGTTATATAAAAGGATCGGTGTTGTTAGTTTTCATAATGCATCGGGGCTGGAAATAATATTTTGTAGGACCAAGGTGTTAGTTCTATGAAAGCACTGGTGCGTTAAGAATTACAATGCACCAGGGCTTTAATTGCAAACAATTTCGGTGCTTGAAGAGATAAATGCCTCGGTGTTGTCATTTTCTGAAAAGGCACCGGTCATGCAAAAAGATATCGTCACAATGCTTTATATAATATAACGTACCAGTGTGTTTTTATGTTATGGACGCACTAGTTTTTTGTATGAGATTTTCTCTTTTTTGGAAACATTGTCCTGTAACATTGCAATTATTGTAATTTTTTAAATCCTTTATTCATCGAAAAATCGACATATATCCTATAACATATTTATATAAAATAAATTTGATTAGTCCATTTGTAAATGATGTTTGGATTAATTTGTTATATTATCAGACTTCACATCTCTTCATTATAATATTTAATCATCCATATATTTAATCAGTGATGTAACATTTCACAACAACATTGGATAATACAATAGAATAAATTAAAATGTATTTTATTATATATCAATAAGAGGCTCTTCGTCATACAAAATGGGATTGTTATTGGTAACCCCTTGTCTTTCAACTGGGACACTATTTCTTTCACTAGAATTGTTTTCAGTGCTCGAGCTACTTCCATGACTTAAGTTATTTGGAGGACTGTTTTGTTGATTGCATCGATTGTTTTCATCTTTTCGATCTTAGAATCCCTCTGCATGCCATAAATGAGTAGGGAATCATGATCATGATAATGTAGCACTCAGTCCAACTCCTCATGAATCTACCCTACTGAGTGGTCCATCTCACACACTCCAAGAGTAAACTCCTGAAGATACCACTCAACCCTTGCAGAGATAAAGTCTCGTTTGCATGAACTTCCCCTGATATCTTCCTGTTGATGCCCCTGCCATGTTGATGAAGTCCCCCATGCCATCAGCGAATCACTAAAGCCCAATGGAAGATCTGAATGATCTCCCCCTGTAGAAATCAATTCATCCCCCAAGGTAGTTGCACTGCCAAATCCTGTTATGCTTGGATCCCATGCTAGTCTAAAAAGGGTACCACCATGCTGTTGTTATGCAACTCTAACCATGACGATATTCCCATCATGCGCTAGTTGTATCCCCCTCCCCTGGTACCTAATGGAAAAATATCTATAGAGCCCCAATGCATTTGGCCCGAGCATATCCACAGCGTCATGACCTACCCATCAAACAATCACTTTGATATGTAGCAGCAACAAGGAAAACCAGTCTTGCCATGCGACAAAGGCCTCAACGCTCCCCTGCATGTCAACCCAAGTGTGAGCTAGGTCATCCTCTGTCATGATCCCACTCATCACAAAACAGAGTGTCCAATCAACCAACCAAATCCCTTGATCCCACAACCAGAACAACTATGACATAGTCCTAATAGCTGCTAGCACCAACTTGTACCATGCCTCAGATCACTACATGAAATTAATATATGGGTTACATACATCACGAACTAATTTAGTGCATGCAAAAATATTGGGTGTGGAGCATGATTATCTTCTTTATTTTGATGTATCGCCGCATTGGACCCTTGTTCTTAATGGGGCGGCAATGCCTCCCATCGTTTAATTGTTGTCAGGGGGGTCCAGGGGGGGTGACGACGACCCTTTGGAGCCCCACCCCCCCTGGCACAGGGTTTCGAGGGCAACACCCCCGAAGCTAAATTAGATGTAAAATTTCCTTCTAAAATATTTTAATTTCATAGTCAATCTGGACCGTTCTTTAGGCGGATGATCTTACGGTAGAAGTTATGTTTAATTTAGGGTTTTTTTCCCTAGAAGGCAACCCCTTGTTTTGTATGAGGGTATTGTATTGTGGTTGTGGTTGGTATGTGTATTATGAGCGAGAAACAAAAAGGGGGACTCTGAGAGAGGCTAGAAGATATTACAGCGGATCTGTTGTAGGTTGTGTCTCTTCATCTTGCTGGATAATATAAAGGAAGGATTGGTTGTTCAGGGTGGACATAGCCCAAATTGGGTGAACCACATATATTTGTGTCTCTCTTGTTTTATATTTTTTTTGTGCTTGTGTTTCCGCGTATTTTATGTGTTCCATTTCTCTATAATATATAATTTTCTAACAGAAACTTCCCTGCGTCAGCCATACCATGTTGTGGAATCTATTGTGCTACCTCCTGAAAGTGCCCCCCAATACTACCTAGAGTCTAAATTCCCACCAGAAAGTAAGTTCCACCAACCATTGTAGATGCTACTGAGACACCTCAGAATGTCTCGCCAAAAGGGGATCATGCATCTCCCTGAGTGTGGGATCAAGGGTGGTGCAAGTGTTACCTCTGTAGAAAATCAGACTACCCCCAAACCTGCATCCACCAACAGGCACCCTGACCATATGCCATGACTGGAAAAACCTCTATCCTGATGCACCATATCCCATCCAACTGTTGATCTAGGTGGATATTGGTGGCCACCCGCCTATTCCACTTGGGGCCCCACCATTGTCTCTTTCAGTTTTTCAGATTCGGCACAACTTACTATTTTTAGCATTTTTTCAGGTCCTAAACTTCCAGAGTCATTTTGAGGCCCTAAACGACGTTTTTTGGCATCACGCCTCTGGCGCATATAATTTTTTTCCTATCAATATTCATGGTCAGTAGTTGTAGTCCTCGAATATATCTTTCTAACGATGTATCATGTGCGTCAAGCAGAGATAGTATGCCAAAATTACGACCCCGGGAAGTTGAAACACCAATTTACCCAAACGGGGCCCATAGTTGTGGCGCTTCATCTCCTAGGGTTACGTTTTTAGATGTTTATGGTTTTCCATTATTTCTCTATAATAAATAGGCCCTCAAGCCTCATTGTAACTCAGTTCAAAGGCCTGTAGCCACCGCATCTCTTCTCTAAGATAAGCTACCATCGCCCTAGCTAGTTTATTTCCATTTTGTCTATAAGCAAATTTCAGTTCTTTGATATTAATGAAATGAAGTGTTATTTCCACTGCATCTTTGTATTTATAGTTATATGTGTATTTTTTTTCATTCCTATATAAATCCGGATCAGTGGTATCAGAGGGGTTTGCTTTTTCTCGATCCTTCTTTGAATGTCCCCAACGAGGTCGGGGTATAAGGAGTTAGGGCTCAATCTGGTTGAACCTTTACAAGATCAGCCTCACAAACCCCGACGGCCGCCCATGGGGGACGAAAATAAAGATGAGGGAGAAGGAGATCCTATCAAAATATTGCTCAAGGAGGCCCTCGAAAAACAAAGGAACACGATGATGGATAACTTTGCCCAGATCCTTCAACGACTGCCCACTGGCGGCACATCTCCACCCAACAACCACTCTGGAGGCGCGACTCCCTTTAAGGTACAAGTAAACTTTGACATTCCCATATTTGAGGGTCAAATAGATGCAGATACCGTAGATATATGGTCGAATCTATTAGAAGGATATTTCTCGGTTCATGACTTTTTCGACCGGGAGAATATTATTTTTTCACTCCTCAAAGCTACCCCCCATGTCAAGGACTGGTGGGAAGCCTACTGTGAGGAAAAGGACGAGACAGAACCCTCTTTTTTCTCAGCCGTACCCACTTGGAATTTTTTTCGAGACGCCTCAAGGAACAATACTATCCCGTGGGGAGCTGTGAGGGCAAGTACATACAATGGACCATGCTACGACAACAAAGGGATCAAGATGTGCATGAGCTAACGAATCTGTTCCATAGCCTACGCACAAAGTTGGGTATCAAAGATTCGAAGAAACATTTGGTGCTAAAGTATCGCAGTTGTCTACACATTTACATTCAGGAGGAAATGGAGTTCCTTGACATCTCCTTGCCTAGTATGGAATACCGGTATGCTGCCAAGATTGAGTAGAAATTCAAACAAAAGAAGCAAGACTTTGGATCTGCGAATCAAAAGCAAGGGAAAGGTGCCCCCAAACCACAGAACAAAGTAAAAAGCCAAGGCATGGTGGCCCAAGACAACCTGCCAAAGCCACAAGCAAAGAACAACACTGCAAAGCCAAAGAAGGACACGAGAAAGTGGTGTGAGTTCCATAAGAGCTCCACTTACAACACAAGTGAGTGTCGGGCCAAGTAGTCGCTGGTGGCCGAGATGAGGGCTTTTGAATTAGATGCATGCTCTGACTCTGAATCAGACCCTGACAAGGGGAATGACAAAGGGAAACAGATTATTGATGCAGAGCCCAATGCCACTATTGTCACTTTGAAGATCCGGAAGGAGGAACCAGAAGATCCAGAGGAGGAGGAGCGTCTCTTCCACTCCCATATGTGGGTAAAGGGTTCCCGGCTACAGTTCATTGTCAACAATGGGAGCCAAAAGAACCTCATTTCAGCAGATTCCATGAAGCAATTGGGTGTGTTGACCACAGCACACCCACACCCATACACCATCGACTGGCTTCACCAAGGACGAGATCTCAGCCAAAAGTGTCGCCTTCCCTATAGCATCAAGCCCTTCACGGATGAGGTATTGTGGCATTGCTCCTCTTGATGTTTCTGATGTATTATTAGGACAACCATACTTGTGGAAGTGACATGCTGTGTATGAGTCCCGACCTTGCGCTGTTATTGTTACTTTGAGAAGTAAGTTGTATAGGATACCAAAGGTACCACCGCCTACCGCTATCTCTTTGGTTACTAAAAAAAATGCAGTAAGCTCATTTCCCAAACCAGGAAATTTGTTTTTCTGATGATCTACCCCCAGGGCAAGAAGAAGACGATGGCCACGACCTCTAGACAGGGCTCCTCTACATGACAAAAACAAATGGACAAGGTTGTGGAGGAGTATGGGGACATCTTCACCTCACCCACAGGGGTTCCGCTGCACTATCAGGTCAAGCACCCCATTGATCTGACCCTAGGTGCGCCGCTACCCAATGGACTGATCTATCGGCGCTCTATTCTAGAGAACGATGAAATCAAGAGGCAGATTCAGGAGCTTTTTCAGAAAGGTCACATCCAGCCAAGTTCATCGCCTTGTGGGAGCTCGATCGTTTTGTTACAGAAGAAGGATGGGACTTGGAGACTCTGTATTGAATATCGAGAGTTGAACAAGATCACTATCTGGAATAGGTACCCGATCCCACGGATTGATGACCTTCTGGACAAAATCAAAGGGGATAAATATTTCAGCAAGATCGACTTGAAGTCTAGGTATCACCAGGTACCAATCGAACCCTCCGATGTGTGGAAGACTGCCTTCAAAGCCAAGGAGGGCCTTTTCGAATGGCTGGTCATGCCTTTTGGGTTGACGAATGCTCCCGCAACCTTCATGAGGTTGATGGAAGACATATTGCGGCCATTCACCAACTCATTTTTAGTGGTGTACTTGGATGAAATTCTAATATTCAGCCAAACTTGGGAAGAGCACCTGCACCACATCCGACAAGTCCTCTAACGTTGCGGCAACACAAGTTGTGTGCCAATTTGGAGAAGTGCACTTTTGGCATGACCTAGGTTCAATATCAAGGATACATTATTGATGAAAGGGGGGTGCATGTGGATCCAACCAAGATCCAAGTCATTCGGGATTGGCCAGCCCCAACCACTCTAATAGAGCTTCACAGCTTTCTGGTTCTTGCTAATTTCTACCGCAGGTTCGTGTTGGGATTATCTCATATCACTTGGCCCTTGAGCCAAGTCACCAAGGGAGGAGCGAAAGAAAAATTAATTTGGCTGGAATATCAACAAAAGGCGTTCGTAGAATTGAAACATCGCCTCTGTTCTACCCCATTGTTCACATTACCAGACTTGCAACAACCATTTGAGATCGAGACAGATGCCTTTGACTATGCTATTGGGGCAGCTCTTACTCAACAGGGGCATCGAGTGGCATATCACAGTGAGACATTATCTGACACAGTTCGCAATTATCCCACTTATGACAAAGAAATGTATTCCATTGTGCAGGCTTGTCAACAATGGAAGCATTACATTTTGGGGAAGGAAAAAATCATCCACACAGACCACCGACCCCTGCAGTTCATACAGACACAAGGGAAGTTGCAGAACGATCGCCATCAGAAGTGGTCCACATATCTACAATAGTTTCATTTGAACATCAAGTACAAGAAGGGTAGCACCAATAATGTTGCAGACTGCCTCAACTGACCATCGATCGTGGCGCTAACCACCATTCTTAACTCTTGTGGGCACGAGAATTCTGATTGGCCGCTTCTCTACAGGAGTAATCCAGAATTCGGCCACACATACCAGGCACTCTTGGGGGGTATGCAAGTTCCAAATTTTCACCTCCAAGGTGCACTGTTATGTCACCTGGGACACCTTTGTATTCCTTCAAGCGAGCGTGCCGAGATGATATGGGAAGCACACTACAGTCGAATCATTGGGCATTTCGGGTTGAGAAAACAGTGGCAGTACTGCAGAAGTATTTCTATTGGTCGAACTTTCAACAAGATGTCAGGAAGTACATCAGATCCTGCACTGCTTGCGCCATTTCCAAACCGACCGTCAAGAAGCAAGGCGTCTATACTATGCTACCTACCCCTAGTCGACCTTGGGAATCCATATCCATGGATTACATGTCTGGCCTTCCTTCTACTAAGCATGGAAATGACTGTGTTTTCATGGTCGTTGACAGATTCTCAAAGATGGCCATTATGGCGGCCTGCAAGAATAATATCACAGCAGAAGCCACTGCTAAACTCTTCTTTGAACGAGTATGGGTGCACTTTGGGATCCCATAGTCTATCATATCAGATTGGGACAACAGTTTCCTCAGCACATTTTGGTCCAGCCTCTAGTAAATGCTAGACACCAAGCTCACCAAGTCCACAACTTTCCATCCCCAAACTGATGGCCAGATAGAGGTCGTCAACAGGATGATTGTACACATTCTACGCATGTACAATTCAAAGAATTCATGCACATGAGATGAGAGCCTCCCCTATGTACAACACAGTTATAACCGAGCTCTCCACAACTCAACCGGCCACAGCCCCTTTCAGGTGGGCTTGGGATTCCAGCCGCTATGTCCCATTGACGTAGCCATGCCATTTGCAGCTACTTAGGCCAATTCGGCTCATGCCCAGTCTGAAACTGACAAAGCGAACATCTTCATCGAGCACATTCAACACATCCTCCAACAATTTCATGACATATTGGACAGAGCCAATGCTAAGTACAAGTAACGACATGATCAACATCGAGTGCCACACAACTTCCAAGTGGGCGAAAAAGTGTGGCTACATTTGTAGAAGGAGCGCCTCACTAGACCCCACCGCAAGCTTCGCTCGCTCTGATATGGGTCGTACACTATCACCAAGGCTGTAGGGAATAGTTCCTTTGAGCTCAGTACTCCACCATTTCTTGGTCTGCACCCAGTATTCAATGTGGATCACCTTTGTCCCTACTTCCCACCTCTACTGGACACCTCTGACATTGCAGAACAACTCACACCAACAGAGTTAAACCTAGACTGCATGGAACTGGTCACCACAGATTGTATCATGGACATGCAAATCAATAACACTCACAAATAGAAGATCCAATTGTATCGGGTGGTCAAAGTTGTCCAACTCCTGCACCAAGGCAAGTGGTTCACCAGGGACCAAGTTCAATAGAAGTCTCCTCATCTCATGGACGAACTCAACGCAATGGATACCATTGCTTCCTAAGAGGGTAGGAATGATCTAGGTGGATATTGGTGGCCACCCACCTATTTCACTTGGGGCGGCCACCATTGTCTCTTTCAGTATTTTAGTTTCGGCACAACTTACTAATTTTAGCAATTTTTCGGGTCCTAAACTTCTGGAGCCGTTTTAAGGCCCTAAACGACATTTTTTCGGGAAACCGAGAGAAACATGGGTCCATGGACTAATGTTTCTCACATCAAAAGTTGTAGTCCTCTTATATATCTTTCCAACGAGGTATGGTGCGTGTAAAATGGAGATCGTATGCCAAAGTTACATCCCCGGGAAGTTGAAACACCAATTTACCCAAACGGGGCCCACAGTTTTGGCGCTTCATCTCCTAGGGTTAGGGTTTTGGATGTTAAGGGTTTTCCATTGTTTCTAAATAATAAATAGTCCCTCAAGCCTCATGGTAACACAGTTTAGAGGCCTGTAGCCACCACATCTCTTCTCAAAGATAAGCTACCAGCAGCCTAGCTAGTTTATTTCCATTATGTCTGTAAGCAAATTTTAGTTCTTTGATATTAATGAAATGAAGTGTTATTTCTGCTGCATATTTGTATTTATGGTTATATGTGTATTATGTTGCGTTCTTGCATAAATCCGGATCAAATTCACGCATAGATGCAATTAACCATTAACAGAAGTAAATACACAATCACAGAACATATTCACATCAACAACAAATAACAGATAAGCAAACCACATAAGAATCCAGGTTCACCAAAATTCCTTCTTTATTAAGAGATCTATCGATTTAGTACAATCTACCTTTTGCACACATAGCCGCAGAGTCCACACACAGCTTAGGACTTAGCTTTCCGCGCACACAGCCAACAAGAGCCTTTCTACCCAGAATTAGATCAAAACATTAAGCAAAACATGCATACATATCTGATAATATCCTTACTCAACTCAATCCTTACATATTTATACTATCATAGATGTGCACATACCATGGTCTCAAACCATGGTTTTTCCCTTTAAACCCATTACAATGATTAAGGGACTTTGACCCACCCCAAATCCCCTTTGAATATTTTCACACAACGCGTACAACAAAACTTAGACAAAATAAACCCAAAAATACACCCCATGGGATCCCGCTCCAATAGATACACTGAGGTATGGCTTTGATTATTTTATCTATTTGGTTTATCGAACATGGTGTACTTGATGGAAATGGAAAACTATGGATGAAGAGCAAAGTAATGGACTATAGTTGACATGACTCCCTTTACAAACTTGATGTGAATTCAATGGAATGGGAAAGATTAATTAGGCAACAAGGTGAAGACGATTCTCCTGATCTGGTTGATACAGTGAGGAGTACAATGGAAAATATCATAAGTTTCGAGGCAAACAATGACAAGTTGATTGAGATATAGGAAAGGATTTCCAGAGCTCAAGAAAAGTAATCAAACGTTAATACAATCATCCTTTAGAGATTTTCATATTTGCAGAGACAAATATAGATGGGGATCAGTCATGGATAGGAGGAGAAGATTAATGGGGAATATGGTAGCAGGTCTCTTAGAAGACATAGGTTGGAAAAAGATGATACAGTTAGAGGTGGCAAATATTTGGATACACCTGACAAGAGGGGTAGTGCTTATGGATTTCATTCTAGCTCCAATTTTGAGAGAAATCATCACCATTACCGCCAACATCCTTGTAGGAGGAGCGAGAAGGGATATTTTCTAGAAGAGTACAAGAAATCCAAGATATACATATTCAATCTCAAGGGAAAAACAAACATCTGGTGGGAAGGTGTTAAGCATGTCAGAGGCATCAAAGATGAGGAGATAATTTGGGGTGAATTTGATGTCAGAATATGTAGAACCATTTTGGTGTTGAACTTGTGATGGAGATCATTGCAAGAAGGATTTCCATTTGTATTATAGTGCATAGTGGATACATGGAAGGCCTTAGATATCCAGTGCACTGGAAGTGCAAAAAGTTGGGAATGTAGGTCAGAGCATTCCTTGGATCTATGCAGTAGTGGATAATAGGAAGACAGATCATGAGGTTTCCATCATTGAGGTGGGAATGGAACTAGAGGTTGAGTTCTACGCAGAACCTCAATGCAACTTGTAGCGAAATAAGCTCATGCTCAAGGACCGAGTGATGGAGAAAGTTAAAGTGGGTGGAAGCACTTTGGGGCCGAGGAAGCTACATGGTAGATGATGGATTAGATGCATGAATGAAAGACAAATGAAGGCAATAATATGGCAGTCAGTTGGTCTGGTTAGGTCCATTGGGGAAAATGGACAATGGCAGGACAATCATGAGAAAGGTAACAATAAAGGTAAATTAAGTGGATTTGAGGTAACATATGCCTTGACTATTTTGGGAACTGTTGTTCTCAATGTTGTGCATGCATTGCATGAATAAAGGGAGTTCTCTTAACCTTGACCTTACGAACACTGGTACTTGTGTTGTGATCATGATTATGCTAATCTATATATATATATATATATATATATATATATATATATATATATATGTATGTATGTATGTATGTATGTATGTATGTATGTATGTATGTATGTATGTATGTATGTATGCCTTTGTTTGATAGGGTCGCTAGGGATCATTCTTATGGAAGAATGTTTGTTTATGTTGTTGAATAACGTGAAAATATTCTTGTTTTATGAGGAATCAAGTGTGTAGAGTATCCCTAGATGATCTATGATGTTAGTATCATGTGGATATGATTTGATATTGTGTGTTATACTATGCCAATTTTTATGATATGGCAAAAAATGCTGAAGGATACATCAATGGAATGAAAGCAGTGTGATCTATGACATGTCAGGACAAGCATGGAAAGTGGAAAGAGCTACAAATACTAGATTTGTGTTTTGGAAGCATGCGGTAAGGCGTGGGAAATATATTAGAGGCAAGGTTGCCTGGTAGAGACAATGTGGTCTCTGGATGTGCAATACTAATATTGTCTATATGTTGTACATGTTGTGTTGTGTACATGTGGTACTATGTCAGGAGTATTGTATAGTTGTTGTATCGTTACATGTGTATTCGTTGTATTGTATTGTATATATGTATATGTGTTGTGTTATACACCAAGTGTAGGTGTACGTGTGGTTTTTTGCGCCAAATGTAGGTGCATGTGTTGTGCTGTACACTGTGTATGTGTATGTGTTGTGAAGGGGATTGGTTCTCGGGTTCCCTATGGTTGTGGATTGGAACAAATTCTCTAGAGCCCTAAAACAACTTGGGTTGAGTTAATAGTTCCTAAATCTTGCAGGTTGGGAAAAACTCTTTAGAGCCTTATGGGTTGAGTTACTAGTCCCTGGAGCCATGGGTTGGAACAAACACTCTCGAGCCCTCGAAGACTATGGGTTGAGTTACTAGTTCCTGGAGTCTAGACAACTTGAGATGAGACCAATCTTGAGTTCTTGGTATTTTAATTTGTAGATGAGGTTGAGTCTCTGGATGCCTTTGTTGTTGATATTGAGGATGGAGCCAGTTTAGTCTTTGGATTCCTTTGTTGTTGATATTGAGGGTAGAGGTAGTTTTGTATATGGATGCCCTTGTTGTTGAAATTGAGGGAGGATATGGTATAGTCTCTGGATTCCCTTATTGCTTTGAAGATAAGGCATTGGGTGCTTGTCAGGTTTGGAAACTAATTCATTGTGTGTACAAAAAGGAAGAACCAAAGAACCATTTGAAAGGCAAGTATCGATATTTTATTTTAGTTTTTAATTATGCACATTGTTTATGATTATGATTTATGATGGTTGAGTTATATAGATGTGATATGTCTACACATGATTATTTGATCAAAGAGCTAATTTGACTTGTTGTGATAGGAAGTAAATATAATTACAAGTTTACCTTATTGATGAGCCATGAATGAGGTGTGATTTGAATTTATTTCAATTCATTTTTAGTCTAATGTCAAATATGTTCTTCATACAAGAAAGCAGGTAGATTCCTAGTTTGGGTGGTTGAAACCGACTTCAAGAATTAACAACAGAGCAAAAGGAATTGGAACATGCAACAATATGTTGGAAAAGAATTCAAGAGTAGGGCCATTGTGGGACACTGGTAACCAATAGTGTCCATTTATTTCCATAAGCATGTTATGACCATTATGATGGTTTTGAGGCAGAGATATGCCTTGGTTTTTGGACCTTCCAATGCAAGGAAACCTTTCCAATGGATGGATCACGCGAGGTACTATGTAGCAGAGAAGGGGATGTTGGGGAACTTGGAAGGTGAGTGACTGCACGGAAAAGGGTGACTGAATTTCCCAAGGGGCTATGTAGTAGAGAAAGGAAGGCATGGGAATGAATTTGTTTTGGTCATTATAATTTCCAAATGGAATTAGAAGCACTTTGGAAGTGTGCCCGGGAACAATGAGCCAGTAGTTGTTCATTGAGGGGACATGTAGCGCAAGGACTGTAACGTTTGACATTGGATGCATGTTTGAATTTGGCAGTGGATTCTGGACTTCTTGGGAAGGAGGTGAATCCTAATATTACTTCAAGGGTGGAGATGTGAGCCTCTGGATTCCCTTGTTGTTGATGCAGGCATTGTATCCTTTTATATTTTGGTTAAAGAAAATGTACATATGTATGCATGTGTATATTATTGTGAATACTATATCAAGTTGGATTTATAAAGTTACATAAACAATATATCTCTTTGTTGGTTGAATAAAATGTGCATAAGTATATGTGGTTCTTATTTTAAATACCGTAATGAGCCGTGTTATGTTTTCAACAATTTTTTATTGTAAACACTTGATTGAGTTGTGTTATAAATCTCAACGGGCAGTATGTTTGGTTTTCAAAGGCTTGTTGGTCATATGTGTCATAGAACACCAAGGACGAAGTTCCCCCAAGGGGAAGGGCTTGGTGATATCCCTAGGTTAAAGTTTCATGTAATAAAGGATAATAAAGGAAAAATAAGACCAAGGTCACGGGACACATATTCCAAGCTGAATGGTGGGGAAAACATCACATCGAGGGTCACTTGTGGCTTATTTATGGCTATGGAAATTAGCAAAGGCACTGACAAAGGAAAAGAGGCAATAATTGGCATTTATTTACGAGAAATAAAGGAAAATAGGAGAAAAGTAAGGTGAAGAGACACAAATTTGCATCCAATAGATTATTAGAGGAAAATTGAAGTAAAATGAAGAAAAATGAGGCATCAATGATAAAAAGGAACTTGAGAATCGATTGTCAGCCTTTTCCCATATTTGGAGCAGGTGTAGCATAGAAAAGAGAACAAACACTTGGACAAGCAAGCAAAGGAAGGAAAATTAAAAGTAAAGAAAAGAGAAGGAAATTAAGGAGAAGGTTGGATCAACAACTTCAGTAGGAAGATCTTGCAGGTAACAGGTTGATGTGTGATTTACTTCATTAGGGGAATTTTGAGGTCTAAAATGGGCCTCCTAAGGAAATAATAAAATAATAGCTAAACCAATAAAATAATATTTATGAATTTGCAATTCATTTTTTGCACCACAATTCATGTAACCATAGTTAAATTCAATTCAAAAGTTGTACCAAAATAAAATTAATAAAAAAATGTATTGATGTGACTATAAATAAGAATGAGTTTTTCAAGAAAAATAAATTATCATTTAACAACTAATGCATTTGTCCTTTGTACTTAAATAACTTAAAATGAAATATAAATATAAATTTATAAATTCTTAATTATATCATATGCTATTAATTAAATTTTATATTATTTAAATTTTATAACAACATGTAATTAATATACTATATAAAAATAATATAATATAATCTAATATAATAAATGTATATGGATATGCATAGTTTCTTTCAAGAAATATGAAATGACAATAATATATTTTTATTCAAAAAGTGTGAAAATAAATTTATTATGAGTACTTTACTTTGACTTTAAAAGTACTTAGAGCACTACCATGGTTAACCATGAGTTTTTATCCACCATTGAGAATGTGAAAGTAAGTACCTTTAACTCAAGCAATGCCACCTAAACCATTAGGGATGATGTCATCCCCTAAAATGTGATTGGTTCTCATAAAGTGAATTTTGATTGTACATTTTCCTTAGGAGGCCCATTTTAGACCTCAAAATTCCCCTAATGTATGATTTCTAGATGCATGGTATATGCATGTGATTCTTCGGTTATGTGTTTTCATTGGCATGGAGATTTTCCTGGAGTGACAGTGGTTTTAGCCTTACCTTGCCATTTCCTGGATAGCCATGGTGTTGTGGGTTTCCCACTTCTTGTTTTCTGATTGGTGCTCATGTTCCCTACGGATGTGGGTTGGAACAAATGCTCTAGAAGCCCTGAAATAACTTGGGTTGAGTTACTGGCTCCTAGAGAAGTAGGTTGGGGCAAATTCCTTGGAGCCCTTGTTGGGTTGAGTTACTAGTTCCTAAAGCAGTGGTTGGAACAAACACTTTGGATCCTTGGAAGGTTGTGGGTTGAGTTACTAATTCCTAGAGCCTTGGAAAGCATGGAACAAACCGATAAGGTTGATGTTAGTGATTTCTGGAATGTAGAGGTGGAATCACTGTGGTTGAGGGTTGAGGTGGTTTGGCCTCTAGAAGCCTTGGTTTGGTTTTGTTTTGGTATATTCCATGAGATCTCACATTCATGCTTAGAATATGGAACGTGGGTGATTGGCTAAAAGAAATATTTGGTTCGGCCTAATCTATGTTCGGGTGGTACATCGAAGTCCCTGACTTGGTTGGAATTTTCATATGTTAATAAGATATATTTTTCCATTATGATTTACGAGCATTTGTATAGGTTATCATGTTGACATTATGGATGATTTTCCATGGTTTCTATGCTGGTTATTTGTTGGTTATATGATGTAATATATTTATGTCTCTTGACATGTTTTGATGAGTTATTAATTGGTTGATGAATGCACACACTAACAAGTGTTGTTGCAACTAGCTAGAGAGGGTTTAGAGCCTTCTCGGTGATTCTTAGGTGAATATTATCAGTTATGATCAAATATACATTCATGACCGGTATCTTACATGTTTTCCATATGTTTGAAGAAATGTTTGTCATGGATTAGGCAGTCTAGGTCAAGTTCTTTCTTCAATTTTGAATGATTGGCATTATCATCATGTAAATTATGATTCTGGAAAGTTACAAACAATTCTAGGCAATGGTCTGGAAGCTGGCTTGAAAACATGGCATAGATCCTGGAACCACATGCTTAGAACTAAATGATTTAGGCCATAACCACATGGAACTAGGCCTATGCATGCAATTAGAGGCCTATAACCACACCTTTGCATTTTTATGCGTGCAGTTGGGGTGCTAGGCCAGAGTAAAAGTGTTCCAACTCAAGGATTGATCACCTGGGATGGTTTTTCAACTCTTGAGTGATCTATAGTCCTTGTATGATGTCAAGATGCGTTTAGTTTGTAAACCCCACTTCCTTAACTGGAACTTGGAGGTCATGTCATGTCATAGCGACACTTGTATACCTAACGACCTTGTAGAAGTGGGTAAATGTGGGAGGAGGCGTTACACCAAGGGAAAAAATCATGTTCCAACTTCTCAAGCCATGAGTATAGAGAACAATCTCCATTTGGAGACTGGTTCAGTGAGCATAAAAGTTGATAGGCTAAGTTTTTCGATAGGCACTCTAAAAAAAATTCTATCTTCTCACCATTAGTATCTTCATGAGCTCAACATTGAAGTACACCTTCAATCCCAACTTTAGTTTGTTATGGCGTCCAAGTATGAAGGATTCCAAGGCTCAGGAGCTTAGAGATCTTCAACAAACTCGTTGAAATTGGTTCAAAGTGGAAAATTCTACCTAAATAGAGTAGCTTCAGGAAGCAATTTCATCATAATAGATGGCTAGGAGTTATATTATGTTTTAATTTTGATATAAGCCTTCTAAATGTGGATTTGTATTAGGAAACTTCTTCAAGTTGTATCCTTATAGGCATACCTGGATCATAGTGTTAGGACGAAATATAATTTTGAAAGGACAATATTTATTAGATTTCAGAACTTTGGCTACTTATAGTGTCTAGAAAATCGGGTTGTACTTGTCATGTGCATTGGCACATTTTTTCCAACACACAAACACACAGGTGTGTGTGTGTGTGTACATTTACATATATATAGATATATACATTTTTTTTTTTATATGGTTCATGGACCCCAAAGATCAGTGACCATTAAGTCCATGGAATATTTGTACTAGGAATATATACTCGAAGTGATCACTTCTTGCCAATTCAACCACAGATCCTGGCTCCGCCGAGTGTTGAGAGAATTTAACCCATAGCCTCTCAATAACAAAGGCACTTTAACGACAGGGAGTCGACCAAAGGCACTTTACCGACAAGGAGTCGACCAATTGAGCTAACCCTGGGCTCTCTCTCTCTCTCTATCTCTCTCTCTCTCTTTGTACACACACACACACACACACTGATGATCTTATAGAGATCATAACCAAGGTGAGGTTTATATTTAGTTAAAAAATTCCAAATAAAAATATGACACATAGTCATATTTGAATCCAACTTGATGATTATCAGTGACCCAATTTCTTGAAATTCTATTGATTTTTAAATTCTAACTCATTAACAAGTTTTTTTTCTTATGAGGCCCATTTTAGACAATCTTGCAAAATTTCCCTCCATTGGCATTGTGAACTATCTTTATATGTTGAATGAAGTGACAATATTATTTTTTTGTCTCATATTCTTCCAAGTCTTGGATAATTGTGCATTATTCTCCCATTCATTGTATTTCATGACGCTTGTACATATATATGTCAAATATTTTTACTATTCTCTTGCTCAGTCTATCTAGGGATTACTTATCATATGCATTGCTTACAATATGGATGTAATGATTGAGAACTTGTGCGCTATCCTTGGTCCTAACAAAAAGCTGAAGGTTTTGGGAAAATAGTAGATGGTGGACTATTCTCTCTACTCTTTACATGTCTCATTTTTCTTCATGTCTAACTTTTTTATGTGAAATAAATTTTCTCTCAACAAACTATAGGCTATCCTTGATCCTTAGAGTTTGCCTTGAATTTTGGTACCAATGTTAGTTGGTGGGATAATATCCCTATTCTCTATAACCTCCTTTTATTTCATGTGAAATTGATTATTTATAGTGCCCATAGTTAGGAAAGACAGATAATATAAGTAAGCTAAAATAACGATAGATTTGTTTCATCTTGCATTTGGATATTTAGTTTCATCTCATTTAAAAACATAAAAACCAATATGACAAGTCAAGTATTAACAATTAGAGTTGAACCAATGTCAAGATAAGCCACAATTAGAGGATTTTCATTTCAACAAATCACGATATAATTAATCCCTTTCATTGGGCGTGTTACACCTCAAATTATATTTAGTGCACCCAATATTTTTCACTCGGTGTGACCCATTATATGAGAGAATAATTGTGCACATATTGGTGATGTTAGAGCTTAAAGTAACAAATATGGCACCACGATGTTTTTTATTTTTGTATCGTGATTAACGAAACATGTGACCATATTTGTATTGGTCTATTACATTGGATTGTGCTTAGATTATCTATGTAAAAGTGTTTGACCTAAGTGGTATCTATAAACCATTTGTGGTTAGTTATATCTTGGCCTTTTAGTCACCATTTCACAATATTCCTTGTTATTTTATCTTATCTAACTTCCCCTTGGGGGCATCAAGTTGACACCATGTTGGCCATTTATGACCTAGGTAGGTATGTGAGAGTTGTGGGATATGTCTACTGGTACACACGTGTTAAGAAACCAAGTGAATAGTAGTTTAGATCTAGATTCCTATTCTTTATAATTACTTGTGAATGTTATATAGATTTTTATTATTTCCTATGTCTTCTTCCTCAAGCAGTTATACAGATGTTTAATCAACAAGGAAAACAAAGAGACAAGAGACACCAAAATTAGTTTGCAAGCCAGGGAAAAACCCCATAAGGGGGAAAACCCTACAATCCTTCTCTTATAGAATCAAATCAAAACAAGATATCCAAGACCAAGACCAAGACAAGAACTGCCACCAAAAACTTCAATTCTAGCCCTCCGCCAAGTCACCTCTTAAATTAAAGTCAACATAGGTCAAATTGGTAAACTTCCTAAAAAAATTGCCCCTAAAATTTCAAGCCCATAGTAGCACAAAAAAAAAATTCATCCTTTTCACATGTGCGAGCTGTGGAAGTTCTGAAGAATTCTGTCAAGAAAAATAGTTCTTTCTTCTTTGACTTCTATTCTCTCTCCTTTGAATTTTGCTTTTGTTCTCCTTTATATGGTTCAGATGTACTCCTTGTTATGTCCATGGATGATTATTCAAATGTGTCAAACTGATTCATATAATATATATATATATATCCAAGAGGTTGAATAGGTGTACATTGGATAATTGGGTTGAGTTGTTCCAAGGAGGGTCGACTTGCACATTTGGTGGACTTTGACTCAAACAAAAAATTCAAATTCTTTTTCTTACAAATGTCAAAATGGGAAATAACTGAAATACAAATTATTTTGACTCCTTTTGAGTCTTTGAGCATGAAGAAAATGCTTTGACCAAAAATAAAATATAATAATAATGAATATAATAAATATGTTAATGATAAAATTACATTATGAAGACCAACACTAGTTACACTTTCAACACTCCCTCTTAACTAGGGAGGTATTCATAATGACTCAACAAGATATTCTCAATTCGAAATATTCATATAAGAAATTATCCATATTGAGAAGCACCAATGATGATTACATCATCATAACCAACATTGTCAAACTACCATGGCTTTGAAAAGTACGCTCTATCTCTCTACTCGATCATAGCATAATGTTGGGAGGCATTAATTTGGGCACCATCACCTCTCTAGGCACATACCCCACCTCGGTGTTCCCAAGGTATGACCTCACAGGATCATTTACTAATCCTAAAGAAAAGTATGTCCTCTGGACCATTCTTTACCAATTCCATGTATCCAACTTAGGATGTTAATCCTAATAAACTACAATACATGACTTAAGAATATATGCCCATGGTGCTTATCCAATCCA
The DNA here is from genome assembly GCA_034641835.2 of Pinus albicaulis. NCBI lineage: Eukaryota > Viridiplantae > Streptophyta > Pinopsida > Pinales > Pinaceae > Pinus > Pinus albicaulis. Next base: position 573,513,050 of record CM076572.1, read on the forward strand.
CCATTCTCCCTACCAGTGTTCATGCACTAGCCTTTTGCCTATTAGTCCTAGCCATAGTACATGATACATGGAGAACGTGATGTCCATCCTCACTCCCTCTCAACCATGGAAGAGATACTCACTCCCTATCAACTAGGGAGGAGATAACTACAAGCCCAATCTTGTGTCAGAAGTATTCATACTTCCCTTACATCAACTACCTGTTCTTCCGTGGAGACCTGTTGTAGCTTATCGGATCCTATCTACATCATACTCTCGAATCATAAATCACTTTGACCTTCCTATTTCTTTGACAATATTCATGAAGTGTTGATCAATATCATAATCAAATCCAACATGTCATCAAGTATTTCATCAAATATGGAGCCAAACTTCTTCACAACTAATTTTATAAGCCTTCACATCTTCTTCCTTTGCATTGAAACAAAATTATGCTTCATGCTCTTCCAAGGAATCATACTAGTTCCCAACCATCAGTAGTATCTTTATCAACATCAATGTTGTTAATCCAATCAATGTGTTCTTGAATTAAATATATCAGGCAACCAATCGGCTGCTGATACAATGATGTATCGATAATATAATAACTCTTAACTTATTGTTAAAGGGTATTTCCATAGATATGTCATCTGTTCTTTTGATCAAAAGCTTCTTTGCAAAACTTCAAATAGTATTGTATCCATTCAAGATCCTACAACTCCCTCTTTCTAGTTGAGGTAAGTGAACTTCTTCCCTTTTATTAAGTCTTACTTTCATGTTGTCATCTAATTGAATTATTTGATGCATACTTCAAACTTCTTTCTCCTTATTCATTTATGTATATTAAGATTCAGAACAATATTCGTGCTTTGCTAAATTCTTCCAATTCTTCCATATGCTTATAAAGCTTAGATATTTTTTTTTTTACTTGCAAACTTTATTAGAAGGTTATGAAAGAAAAAAAAGCAAAGTGCGTAGGCATTTAACAATAATGGTAATCAAAGAAAGGAGATGTAGAGTACTTATATTTTTTAGGAAGGTCAACTCCCTCTTGAACTTGGAACTTTTTCACCAACCTTGTCCTCACATCATCATGATGTCATTTATGTCATCTTCAAGAGATAGATCTTCTTCTTACAACGGGAAAACATAGTTAGGGTTTTGTTTCTAGGGTTTTCTAATTCAAACCTTTGTTAGGGTTTAAAAACCTTAGATGCTTTAAAAAAAAATTCCATTTAATAAGTGAAAATTCTACAAGCATACTAATGAGTTAGTTGCAAAATCCTAGAGATGCTATTGAAAATCCTTCTATGAGATGGATTTCATTTCATTCATTGATCACAAAAACCTAGTCTCATATGCAAGGAAAGACTTCAAATGATATATCAACGATCTCTAATATATTTATACAAATCCATTTATAATATAATACCATCTTTCAAAATAACATAAGATCATTAGATTATTCTTATGTGATTTCATCGTGACTTAGAAGGCTTAGCATCATATGCAATATAGTTGACATAAGTCATTAGTAAAAATAATACATACCTATTTCAACCTTACCTATCCAAACTTATAGTCTTTCTATCACATGGATCCAATCCTTTTGCAACATAGATAACTTTTCTCTTCGTCAACATCTTCCTCCAACAAAAGTACCTCAAAATTTTAGCCATTGGACCACATAGATTTATTTTGGCTACTAGTAATGTCCTTTGTATTGGCTCACAAAGTTTGCAAAAACATAGTATATAGAGGAAGATTAGTCTCTCCATAATATCCAGTCCCCTTTTTAATTATATCCACCATACTTAAATGTATCATAAAATTCGACTTTGTTGATGTACTTATTCCTTTTTTTATGTATAGGAAGTCTCGGTAGCATGACTACCTCACATATTTGTGCCATAAAAATTAGCTTTATATACGTTTATATTTCTTGTCCCAGTCCTTGCACTAGGTTTATACACAAAGTTTCGACCTTTAAATATAGAGATGATACAAAGTTTCGGTCCCTTCCACAGACTATATACTGCAGTCTCTTAGTCATGTAGCACATAGGTATACCACAGAGGATCTCAACCCTTTTAAGAGATATATAAAATATAGATCTTGTTCCTTGACTTTACTTAAATTCATCATTCATACTATTGCATTCCTGAAGGTTAATACCACATAGATATTGCTTCAAAATTTCACTTGTCTTTTTCCACCTTCAAACTTTACTCGTGATCAAATATCCTTGTAGCCTTGTATTTTTCAAGAGCGAGTAGACTTGAATTTTATTTCAGATCAAATGTATTTATGTTGATTATCTCCAATTGAATAAGTAGTTTTCATATGCTTTTCCATATGATTCCAAAAGGATAAAACTTGCATCTACTGTACTTCAGATGTCAAGAAGATGTTACCACAATAATCTTGGATACCTTGAACAAATGTTTCCATTGTAAGTTCAGATGCAAGAGTGAGTTGTTAAAGTGGTTATGAGATTCTTGCAATAATATATTTCACATCAATTATCATAGACCTATGTATAAATTCGAATTCTTGCTAGTTACTGTAGTTTGGATCTCTTCCTATTTTATGTTACCATAGATTTGAAGTTCATATCTCTCTGTGTTGCGTAAGTCACTACAGTTTTGGCCTTCAGTTAAAAAATACAAGCTTCAAGAACCTCGACTCTCATAAAAGAAAAAATATATCACAAAGTATGCATATATGTATCAAATATTTTGAACCTAAAGAATAAAGATGGCTTGTCACATAATTCAGTTTATATTTCAAAATTTCTATGCCTCAAATCCCAATCAAGTATCTATTCTTATTTTCATCTTGTCCTCCTTGTATCTTCTTGAACATGTAATGTATGAGTGTCATCAAATTGATTTTGAAGGAGAGCGAACATTCCTTCATGTAACGGATGCAATGATATTAACTTCTTAGGTTTTCTTGCACACTAGACTTCCTATTAGGGCTTCTTCAATAATGCTCCTATCTTTACCATAACTCTGATACCATGTTAAGAAACCAAGTGTAGAGTGGTTTAAAGCTTCATTCCTATTCTTGATAATTACTTGTGAATTTTAGATAGGTTTTTATTATGAGTTATGTCTTCTTCATTGAGAAATTATACAATTGCTCAATAAACCAAGAAAAAAAAGAGACAAGGGACACCAAAATTAGGCTACAAGCCAGGGCAAAACCCAGAAGGGGAAAACCCAACAATCTTTCTCTTATATAATAAGATCAAAATGAGATATCCAAGATGAAGACCAAGACCATAACTGCCACCAAAAACTTAAAGTCCAACCCTCCTCCAAGTCACCTCCAAATTCAAAGTCAACATAGGTCAAACTGATCAACTTCCTGGAAATTTGGCCCCACAGTATCATAGAAAAAACTCGTCCTTTTCACACATGTAAGCTGTGGAGGGTCTAAAGAATTTGATGAAGCAATACTATTTCTTTGTTATTTCACTTCTATTCTATCTCCTTTGAATTATGCTTTTTTTCTCCTTCATATGGTTCATATGTACTCCTTGTTATGTCCAAGGATGATTCTTCAAATGAGTCAAACTACCTCATATATATATAGTTGTTTAGGAGGTTGAATAGGTGTCTGTTGGAGGACCCGACCGACTTGTTCCTAGGAGGTCCAACTTGCTCATTTGGTGGACTTTGACTCGAACAAAAAATTTAAATTCCTTTTTCTTATAAATGTCCAAATGGGACATGACTCAAATACAAATTTTGTTGATCCATAATAAATTATTTTGACTCTTTTTTACTCTTTGGTCATGAATAACATGCTTTGAAAAAAACCAAAATATAATAATAATGGATATAACAAACATGTTAATGATAAAATCAAATTATGAAGAGTGGTAATAGTTACAATTTCAACAACAGATATAGAAAAACCTCTAGACTCTCACTTATTTCTATGTATATGTGTTGGTCATGCTACAAAGGTTGTCATACCTATGAAGGAACACTTTTCTTGTGCCTAAGAATTGATTCCCATTTATGCATTTGTCACAATTTGGCCATTAGATCTTGAAGATGGCTCTATAATCATTCATGTAGTTTTACATTTTCCAAGGTTGTTTCAAAAATATCAAGGCAATACTTGGATCCTAAGGCACTGCTCACATCATCTTAGGCATTTAGGGGCCATTTCTGCATGCATGGGTTACCTCTTGACATGCCATTTTTTATATTCTTTAAAGATATCTTCATTCATGCATTTTGAGTTATCTTATCACTTTATTTAAGGGTTGATCCCTTTGGATGTTTGGACCCCGTTTTAGTTGAAGGGGTCATTGCATGACTTGTGGAGGTTATTTTCATTATATGAGGACATTATATCACCTGGGAGACCTCAAATTTGGACTTTTGAGATTTCTCTTCTCTTTTGGACCTTGAATACCTCACATATGTGGTTGTCCCTTAATTTTAGGAGACTTGACATTAAACCTATTTGGATCCTAGTTGATCTTACTTACTTGGATGCCATCCTCTCTTGAATGGTTTATTGTATGTGTGTCACATCTTTGTTGTAGTTTGAATTAGTATCCTTTACTTTGTGGATTAAAAATCACTTTTTTTAATTCTCCTATGCTAAATTTAAGGGGATTGTAAAATAATAAAGAATGAGAAGCATGTAAAAGCCTCCTTTATCATTAAAGCTCTTCTCTCATTCCAAATCATTGTTGTTGTTGGCTACTTCTTCGAGAATAAAATTTTGTTGAAGATCTACCTATTGAGGTTTGGTGTTAATTTTTGCAACTGCTCCCTCTTGGTTCATTTTTGGCACATTAGATAACTATTTTGATAGCTTAAGAATTCTACAATATTTTAAGATAATTCCATTTGAGGGGTATGTCTACAAATTGGAGGGAGGACGTTTTAGGGTTTATCCCTTCCTTCTTCCTTTGTTATTTTGGTAAGTGCTCAATTCCTTGCTTTATTTTCCCTTTGTATCCATGGAATGTAGATATTTTATTCAAGTTATAATTGATCTTGTTGGTGAAGGTGATTCCTTTGGGAACCCCTTATTGTAGTGATTTGATCTTCATACATCATCTTGATTAGATATGAGACTATTTTACCCTTAATGTTTCAATATATTAATCCTAATCCATTAAGATGTGATATACCAATATAAAAGGGGTATACTTCTTGACCCCATAACCCCTAGTTGAAATAAAACACTCGTCTTCTCCAAAAGCCAACCAAAAACCTTAAAATTCAAATATTTTATTTTATTTTATTTAGAAACAATTATAATAGTAAAAATCAAAGAAAAATCATAAATTTGGATTTCTTTCCTAGTCTATTGCAAAGTTGATAGTTTATTTCATTTCCAAGACTAGTTTATCAAGGGTTTGAACTTCATTTATTATGTCTAAACCCTATTATATTATGCTTCAAGGTTTTATCTAATATTTTTTGTGTTGGTCTTAAGGATTAATAAAATTTGGAATTTACATAATAACAATAAAAATAAGGTTTGATGAGGCCTTAAAGCTAGTGTTTATGCTCGAAAGTTTCATTTACTCTTAGCCTTAGCTTATATTTCGATATATAGAATATTACTACAAGTTTATGTAACATTTATAATGGTGACATTCGTCTACAATTTCCTTATAATTTCTTACCATTTATTTGGAGATTATTTTGGTGAATTCTAGTGTTAATATCGTATAACTCTAGGGAGATTTACCACTTTATTTTCAAGCTCTTGTTTATTACATTGATATATCTCTAATGAAATTGAATCTAACCTATTTTAGGCTATTTATTTGTTGCATATCTTGCATATCTGAAGCCCTACCTAGATCGTTTGAGACATCTTGCATTTAAGTGGAAAATCTCTTAGATGGTTCTTTCTTCACTCTAAATTACAAATTTTGTGTTTACTAATCATAAAAATAGATTTTAAATATTGGACAACTTTAACCTATTGATTATTTTAGCATATGATTGATTGAAACACAAAGCACTAATTGCATTATCAATTTATGCTAGCCAACTTCATTAATAAGTGCTTTAAAGCATCTTAAAGTGGTTTATGTTCAAGTAGCATCATTTAAATTATATGTTGAAGTGATAATCATACAAATGAGAATATAAATATTTATCTACTATTCATATTCACTAGCTCCTAGCCCTTCTATTGTAAGTGGATAATTATGGTTTATGTTATTTATCTTGGAAAATATTCTTAAGGATTTTAATAATTTGTTTGAGTCCTTACCTTACATTGTTAGAGATTTTAGGATTGATTGAAGTAAATCAAAGGCTTGCACAATATTAATTCACTTAAAGGGATTTACTTAATCATATATCATTGGTAGATAGGGATACCCCTGGCCTTTGGAGATGGTTTAAAGTGAAGGGGATATTGTACCAAGGTGATAATGGTGAAATTCCCATATTATTTCCTCAAATTCACCCCTATGATTGGATGTTCAACTAGGTGGTTAGTTTATCAGTATAAAGAAAATACATTTTAGTGGAGGTTTTTACGGAAGCCCCTATAAAAGTAGCGCAAAAACCCGTTTGTAGTGGAGGTCACTAGAGGAGGTGGGTGGGCGAATGTTTCAGCAAATGTTTTTTGGACGGTGCGTCTAAAATCTACAAATGAAATAGTGTTTTACTATCCATACAAGCACGGGTGCAACATAGAACATGACACATCGTGGAAAATTTATTTTTATAAAATAAAAAGACACGATGCACTAAATAACACAACACACTAGTGGTTGAATAATCGATAACACTGGAAAAAGGTTAATTTTAAAAATTGTCAGTGCTATATACATCCAAAGCACCGATGCCCTTCATGTAGTAAAATTCCTTGGTGCACACTAAGAAGGAGCACTGTTATAGTTTTCTAATTTCAAAAAAATGCAGTGCTATTTTGCAATGACACACAGGTGCGGTAAATGTATTAAAATTCCTCGGGGCGTCTTCTAAAGAGCACCACTAGGTGGTTTTTAATTTTAGAAAAAGAGCGATGCTATAGTAGAACAAAGCACCGATGCAGTATATGTATTACAACACATCATTATATATTTTTTAATTAAAAAAAAAACATGGTGCTCTTAGATATCTTCGACACTGGTGTGATTATCATAACAAACTGAAGGAGGGTTAAATAAAAAAAAAAAAACCTCCTGGTTGTAACTTTCATTTTTACCATCTATAGTGCTGGAGAGCTTTGAAGCATCGATGCCACTATTGCCTCATGCAAGCGCCCTAACATCAGTGCTTCTCTTGCTCACCATCCTTCTGTACCATGCCCACTACCTGAGTTTCTAATTTTTGCAAACTGTGGTAATATTTTTTTTTCTCCATTAGGTGTCAACAATGCCTCCCTAATGAGAAAATGTGTAGGTAATGTCTATGTTTCTCTCTAATTTAAATTTTTAGTGGATTAGAATTACAAATTAGCTTAAAGTTTCCATTGTTTTTTATTTGTTTCCCTGCGCGGTGCACTCAATATGTTCGGCTCGCACTGATAGCGGTGCACTCTGTAAATTTACAGGGTGCACCACAGTTCGATGCGTGAACATAACACACCACTACTGCTGCGGTGCGTTTCGTAAATGAAACTGCACTTATAAATCTATAAATTGTACGTCGGTACGTACATTTTTCAAGTTACGCCAAACATGTTCATATTTACCAAACACACTGCAAAAATAATATTTAAAAATATAGCTATAACGCGGTGTGTTCGATAACCTGAACGTTTTGTACCAGCGCGAAAGGGTTATACGTGCACACAGGTGCATAAGTGTGAGACATCGTTATGAAATTTTAAATTTTTGAACCAACAACGATATGCCATATGTATGTGTGCACTAATACCGGTGTGATTGTGTTTGACAGCGAACCAGAGCCAGTGCATGATTGTGTTTTTGGCGCATCGATGATTTTTTTTTTTAAATTGAAATTTATGTTTCCATATTTATAAACACATTTTTCATTTAATAAAAAAAAATTGTATTTCCCCCGATTTGGGTGTGAAGGTGGATATGATCCACATGGGATCGAAGCCATGAGTGATAACACATGGTGTAGGGCTAGTGGGCGACCCACCCAATTCCACCACACACCAGTAGTTAATAAAGCCATGATGGCTCGTAAAAGCTTGTCATAAAACGCAGGATGGGCGGGTTATGCTAGAATATAGGTGGTAAGTGCTACAACTTGCATGCAAACATTTTCAAATTTTCATTCTTTCCTGTTGTGGATTGTGGAGAATGCTTCTCTTTGGACTGAGGAGCTAGTGCGAGGGAAAAGCAGAGGGGGAGAACACCAGAGCGCAATTGCAAAGCAAGGAATCTCGTATGTATCTCAAGCTTTCTTGGTAATTTCAATAACGGTTCCATCTCAAAGTAAGATGAATGATTCGAAGGGCTTAATGAATTCAAGCCACTGTAATGATGGGTCGTTGATTAGTATGTCTGTGTTGGCCTACGTCATGTCAATTTCTTTGTTATATGGTAATTTTTTGGCCCAAATGTGCTTGCACTAGAAATTAGGACCTATTATTGCAATTATGCTTACTCATATAGTTTGTAAACTTCTATATCATTGATTTATGTCGTTGTCATGTTCATAGGGAAGTAAAGCTCATCTGGGATTTGAAAGGACCCACATTGGTAAAATCTAGGTTTTGGGGAAAAATGCGTTAACTGTCGAGCCAAAGGCACTACCCCAGAAGACTGGAAATCCCTGTAATTTGAGAAAGCAAGGAAATGAAGTGGGGGTCAAATGCAAGCCTAACCGGAGGAAAGTGTTTGGAATGGTCTGGATGTGGCCGAGAGGAATTAAAAATCCTGTTTGTTTTGTTATTTCAAGTCCACCTAGACTGTCTACCTCTCTAGATTTTTCACGGTGGGTGATAAATCTTGTGTGGTTTCAAGTGGAATTACAGTTGTTGGGTGGTCCGGGAAGAGTAAATATGGTTAAGGCAGCTCCTAGAAATGGAAACCAAGGACGTGGTGGAAAACAACCACACAACAAGGGAAAGGCACATAGGGCTTCGTCTAGCAACCCTCAACGTTGAAGAGGAAGGAAAACAGATCAAGAAAACATGCAGAAATTACTACAAGCATATGGGGTTGGGACCCCGACACATGTAAAAACAATGATCTCTTCATGGTAGAAGGAATTGAAAATGAAATTGGAAGTTGAAATCTAGAGCAAAGAGTGGGAACCCCTGGTTTCTGATCCGAGGAACACTAGAGGTTGGATGACCCTGTTCAAACAGTAGATACACTTATATTGGTCCATGAAATTTTTGATGGCAAAGGAAATTATGGAAGTACGGGAAGTTGGGGGTCAACCGCAGGCAGAGCTGAGCCTCATGGCGGTTCACCAAGATATCCAATCTATTCAGCTACAAATTCACCATCAGAATGTGCACCTAGGCCAAATTGAAAGGAAGCTTCAAAATCTGCACCAAATGGAAATGTCAGGGTTGAGTGCAAAAGACCTTGCCCCAATAGAATTGATTGATGATTAAATATCGGGATGAACTGAATTTTTTTTGTTTTTGGTTTCATGATGTGGTCGGTTAGCATTTACTTTAGTAGTTGTAAGTTTAAAGGGATAATATACATGATAACATATAAGGTTTGGAAATACAAAATCAAACAATTTATGTTTTGGATGGCTTATAAATCCATGATGTGGCCAACAGACTTGGTTTCCTTTAGTCAGGTTGAGATCACCGAATATAATATATGATGTAACCTTCTTTTATTAAAGAATGAATAGAAATATACTACTAAGCTTACACAATAAAATAAAATAAAAAAATTGTATTTTATGTATGAGGTTGATGTATTTTATATTTCAATCATGTAGCAGATACGTCGACAGATGGAGCAAGAGTGGGAGCAGGAGAAAATGGTGGACCCATACAATATGGTCTGACCGTGGGAGGCTAGAGAGAGGGAGAGGGATTTATACCCTCACCATATTACTGTAGTGACCTAAGCACTCTTAAGGAATGTAGGCCTCCTCAAGTAATAGAGGATGCTACATCCATGAAGGCGCACTCTGTCTTATTGGCACATTTGATTTGCCAATGGAGTGCCCAAGAGCAGGGTTTTCGTGTCGGTCCTGGAGCGTGGTATAGGCCATCTGAGGAGGACATATACTTTATCATTGGCCTATCCAGGAGAGGGGAATATTTTCCCCAGTTCCCTGATTTCCCCCATGGGGTTGTAGCTAAGATTCATATTGCCTACACTCAGAGATATGTCGGGCCTCGTGAAGTCCTTCCAACAAATTTTCAGGTATGTGGTGGAAATCTATGGATTTCTTCTTTTGTTGCTCAATAAGTTAGGTGCCTCTCATTATTAGTCACCACCATTGCATACTCTAGAAGTGATGTAAAACACATTAGTTTCAATATTTTGTATTATTTTGATTATTTGATTCAAGTGCCACATTGTATCAGATGGTCTGCCATTTGTTTGAGGTAATTTTTCATGGTTGTAGATAGATGTCGTGCATTGAGACATGGAGGGAAACCTTCCCTTTCACTTCAAAGATTTTTTGTTTATTTTTTGAGAGGTTTCCAGAGACGAGACCTACATTTGACAGTCGCCCTCCTAGGCTGATCACTGAGGTTCATATGTGCATGTGAGGGAAGATAATGCCCAAGACTGGCCCACTGGAGTATCCAACTAGGACTTATGTCGAGACACTAATGCTACTGGGTAGTGAGGATGACCGTGCATTTATCACGTTGGTGTTTTGTACATGGGGATTGATTGGAGATAGTGTCCCAACATCCTCTTCACATATTCTGAGCCTTAAGATGATAGAGATAATATTAGTGTTATCTTTAAATTAACCTAGTTTCATTTTATTATTTTAATTAATTAGAATAAAGTTTATTCTAACACGTTCTTTAAATTTTTTTATTAAATTGTTTAATTAAATTGTCAAATTATTGTTGTGTACTATATATTTTGTAGATATCAACACATTTGACAGGGACATGCCTCCTCCCCAAATGGATGGAGGAAATGAGGAGATGGGTGAGGCCCAAGAGGGTGAGGCACATCCTCAGGGGGGTGTGGGCATCCGGTGCCATAGGGTTGGTCTGCGATTTCAGATGGATTATTGCGACAGATTGGACAAAGGTTTAGTCGAGGAGGGATTCCTCCCTGCGAGGGATACAGATATTAGCATGGATCCAAGGTTTGTGGATATCTACAGGGACTATCCGCGCGAGATGATTTCTCTTATGCGTCATATCGTTGGAGCCAGTAGGCTACTAGAAGTTATGAGGGATGCATGGCATGAAAAAAAAACGACGTTAGATTAGAGTGGTGATCATGATGATGATGATGAGAGTGGTGATCATGATGATGAGGGTGGTGATGATGATGATGATGATGAGATTGGTGATCATGATCTGATGAGGGTGGTGATCATGATTCTTCTAGTAGTGCTACCTCATCATATCATGGTCGTAAGGGTGTCGGTGATCCATCTGGTAGTACACCTCCTGAGTTTCATGATGATGAGATGTCAGAGCTAGAGGATGTGCCTTATGTTTCTCCTGACAAAGCAAACCAACCAACTCCTCCTCCACCTCAGAGTTTGCAAGAACACGTTGAGGCAATAGTTGATTATCCATCATCTTTTGTTGTAGACCAACCAATACCTCCTCCTCCACCTCGGAGTTCGACAGACGTTGAGGTAGTAGTTGACCATCCATCGTCTTCTACTGTAGACCAGGATGACACTACTACGTCTATTGTATCATATATTTTATTGCAGTTATTTGACTTCATAATGTAGTGATTTGACTTTTTTGTATATATATGTTGATGTTGATGTGTATATTGTTAGGTAATGTTAGATATGTTCATTTAATGTGCTTGCAGATAGATGTGTATGTGATAACAATTATTTAACATGATATGTATATTAATTTGAGGATGCATGTGGTGATGATGTTAGATTACAATGTTTGTGCTTAGTTAGATGTGATCACGATGATGATGCCCTATTAGATTATTAGATTTGTGTGCTAGCTAATGACGATTATATGCGTTAGAGGTGTATATAATCATATGATGGTAGTAAATTCAAATATGTATCTTAGATGATGTTTATGTTTGTTAGATGGTTATCATAATGATGTTTATTTTTATGAAATAGTATTTATTGTAGATTATGTATTGGTGAACTTATATCAAACTTATATATATGAAATTGCATGCAAAACAACTTACTTCAAAAAAAAATGCAAAGATATTTTTATAAATTACAAAGTTTAGTATGGTTGAAACTATGATTGTAAAATTACAATAAATAATTTTCTATTGCTTAGATAGCTCAGTGATATTCAATCTAACTTAATTAATAAAATATTTCAATACACGTAAAGAAAAAATAATTAAAGGTAAAATAATGTAGTTAGTTCTTAATAAGATGAAAATGTGTAACTCTTTCATTTTTAATATAAAAATATTATTAGTAATAAATTAATCATAAATACAATTTAACCAATTCAATATCGGTTTATAAAATTCAATCTATTGCTAAAATTAAAAACTTAAGTAATTTTTTATAATTAATTTAGATTTAATATAACTTAAAAAATAATAATTTATCACGAAGTTATGAGATTTTCAAGCAATTTAAATTTAATATTTTCAACAACTCTTAACAATTTAAATTAGAAATTTCTCTCTCTAAAGATGAGGATCAAGAGATGTAAAATAAGGAAGGCTTGTGAAGTTACTTGTAGTTGGAAATTTTCTGAAGTCCTCCTTAAAGAGGCAAGTGGATTTTTTTCTAGTATTAAAGATATAACATTTTGGTTATTTATTTGCTATTGTATTGTTTAAATTTAACTCTTTTTAATAATAAATATGAGTTAAATAATACAAAAATGATGTTATATTAGATTTGAACTTTTGACAAATAATATATTTGATTATTTCTTAATGAACAACTCAAAAAATATTATTTTTTCCCATACTTATCATGAGATAATCACTAAAATTCTTGTTTTCACAGTTCTCCTAGCTAATATTACATCATGTTCATAATGATAAAAAAATGTCTACTTTAAATAATTTACTTATAAATACATTCAAATAGTTATTTATTTTACATAATCTAAATAGGAAAGAAAAATGCATCACCAAGTCTATTTGAAAGTCAAATAAATGCCTCTTAATCACCATCACAATATTTATCATTTAATTCTTAGCCATAAAATATTTATTAATTCAACTTTGATTTATAATTACCATTGAAAAAGAAAAGTCATAACTGTTCCATTATCCATGAAGAAAAAAATAAAACCTCTCTTGCATCCATGTAATCCCATTTGTTTCTCTTATGGTCCATAAAAAGATGTAATCAACATTTTATACATGCATAAGTCCTCCTTTTAGTTTACATAATGTTGCAAGAACTACGATTTAAATATAGTAAACATGACTTTACCTCTCATGTCAAGAATTTAATCTTACATATTAATACACCATTTTTTCATTGTTAAAGTCCTCATAGAGTTATCACTACATGACGATTTATATTGATTTTGAACTAAATAAGAAGAAGAAAACATGTGAACTGATTAATAAACCAGTAAGTATCTAAATCGAGACTAAATCTTCAATGTTATTTCTAAATTCACTATTTTTTTCTCATTTTCCTATTTGAGAAGGGTTTTGACCCTGAATCCTTATTATCATAGATATTGTACACAATTGGAAATACTTAGTTTTAAATGTAAACATGTTTCCACTGCAAAATAACATGTAAAAACGTTTGTGAATCTTACTAATTGTATTATAAAATGCCAACAAGACGAATAAAAAAAACAGTATAATTAGCGAAATATGTAGAAATTATACAATATGCATGTATATCTTGGATTCACCCGATCTAACAATATGCTAAAGTTAAATATTGAATTTCTTCTACAAAAAAATTGCGGAATTAAAAACAACACAATTGCCAATCACATGAAGCAAAGAATAATAGATCAAAACCATAACACCAGATATTCTCGGGGAAAGCTTACTACTCAAAACCCCTCTATCATATATTGTATATTCCACAAGGAATCATGAAACAATTACATACAAAACTCTAATCACAAGAGCTCTCAGTACATCAGCTAATTGTCTCACACTGTCATACAGAAATTGGCAAATTCCTTAGCCAATTTACTATCTCCAGACAGCCTGCCTTGCTCATGCAGTTCCTGATGAATGCAATCCTTAATCACAAAGAATTTTAGCCTTCCTCAACTGCGCTGAGTATCATGGGCATACTGTGGTGTTATAACTACACTAGGGTAGCCTACTAATATCACAACTGATATTTACACTTCCCTTTCACCTAGATCTCAACTGGGTCTCCACTGGATCTGCATGCATGCAGTTAATAATAGTAAAAACATCAGTTGCATGTGAAATCACTACATGTGAATTAATTAATATTTAATTCACTTGATCTCTCACTAGTGTATACTGCCGATTACAACTAACACAAGCCGACTTTAACTCACTTATTTGAGTTAAACTAATCTACGACTTGCACAACTCATGCACCACTACACTTCCTACTACTGTTACAACTAGAATCACTTAATTATAGCAAAGTCAACTGCTAGCTCTGCATGTCCCACCAACCAACCTCTAACTCGACATTCACTTAGCTAATGGATTTTACACTTCAGTTAACTATTTCCAAGTCCACATTGAGAATATATTACAGTTTATTGTCCATCTAATATTAAGGGATAATAAAGATAGACATGCATCTATAAATAGATATGCACATACATCTATAAATATACATACACCTAAAAATAGCCTGTGTGGGCCCCACCTTATTGTAGGTGCTTAATTTTCAATAGGATCATGGATGTTGTTTTTGGATGCCAATTTCACGGTTTCTTGTTGCAAAATTCAACACTCCCTCTAAACAAGACAGGAATGTCCTTGCATGCGACATAAAACTCCATGCATGCGACATGCAAATCCATGCATGCAAGATGCAACTCCATGCATGTGACATGCAAATCATGCATGCAACACTTCTCTAGTGTTTCTCACACATGCAACTCTTGTGTGCAACACTTCACTAGTGTTTATCGCACATGCAAATTGCATGAAACACTTCTGAAACTGAATAGCCTCCAAACAACTAAATCAGTATAATGCATATGTCATCAAAGTCTTATGACTTGTTGCTAGCTACTGCACATGTCTACTGGGACCGCTATGCTACTAACACTTGCATCCATGCACTCTGCACTTGTTTCCAACTCTGATTTGTGCTCCAGTATCTGACACTATCACTTTGATTTCATGTCCTCACGACATCTGACTGCATCAATCCAATTTATCCTGCTACTGCTTCTTTGTGGGCTCCTAGTAGCCAGGTTCGATTCATGATATCCACACCATCTCAATGAATCCTACCCAAAATTTATTCTTGGGATTATTCATGCATGTCGCCCCACCTCTCACCTGGTGGTATAGCTGCATGCACTCCCTTTGCCCATCTGGCTCGAAATTTCTCTGCATGAGTGGTTGCTCCCTTTGATGGGCAGTGTAATCTACGGATAAACTACGCTTCCCTAGACCAGTGTCTAGTCTATAACAATAGGTGAAAGACTGCACTACCCTTTTTCCTAACTCAGAATAGATATACAGAGAGGATTGGATGCTTACTTTTTTCAGTCGCTTCCAAATGACTCCTTTCTGTTGCTTCCACTACAGCCTCAACTTCAAGCGGTTTCAAATAGCTGAATGCTTCCTGCAAGAAAGAGCGCTGAAACAGAAGATGATACAATAATCTAGATATCTATTCAAGTTAATTAGCCAAATCACTTAAGCATAAACAACATTCATCGACAAAGATTTTACAACATGGAAAATCAAAGTAAACATGGATGCATGTAGGGAAAAACAAGAAGTACTCTTTATTGATGGTAGAAGGAGAGGTTACAACCTAGTGACTGATTTATTGTGACCTTCCAGCAGAGTTCCTTAGTCTCATCACAGCATAAGTCTCTCCACCAACAGCTCCATAAATCAGACTCTCTACTGAAAATTCTCCGGCATTTCTCTACTCAAATTCTTCCTCCTTGAACACTTAGCTTTGTGTTCAATTTATAGATGAACTGTAGGTTGTTTTGCAGTAAATTACATTCCAAAAATAGTCAAGACATGTTTTCCAGACATGTAGATGTCAAATGGACACTTGGATCCGAAGCATGACACATGTGAACCCTTCTAGAAGACACTGGCCAAGTGGAGATTCCGGAACAATGAGAATTTCGCTCCCAATGTGACCAACGCACCTTTGAATGTCAGGAAGTGCTTTGTAGAGTAGCCCAGAATGGAGCTACCTGCATATGAAATGCACTTAGGCCCCTTAGAGCCTGCGTTGGTGAGCTCCCACATGTTTAATAATAAGCTTCAAACCATGGAAAAGCCTTGCTTTGATGAAAATCTTGTTTGATTCATGAATGTTTCCTGTCTTAGGGCATATAGAAACTGAGATGATAGGGAATGATAGAACCTTTGATCATCGGTCCTGGAGATGATGCCTAATTAACCAGGTCATTGGGAATGGTGCCCAAATTGACCTATAACAATTTCCCCCTAAAGCATTGGATCCAAATAATAAGAACATTTGATTGAGATGCTTTACACTGTGATGAGACTGGAAACAAAGCGGAATGGTCACCTGCATCAATATTACAATACATTACATCATGATAAATCCTTTATTGATCATAATTGTTGAGGGTAGGTATTCCCATAGTCAGCACATAAAACAATCTAATAACATGTACATAATTCAGAAAGCCGTCTTCATTGGAATGTTGCCCAGATGCAGACATCGCCTACAGATATAGGCCCATGTTTGGATGAAAATCTGTATGTAAGGTCACCGTACAGATGATGTGTACAAAAATCTTGAAATCGCAACCCAGATGGCTGAAACTAGATCCGAGTTCTTCTTATTTCATTCACTCGATCATTCAGGTACACGTCTAGCCATGCAAATATATGATTTGTCGTCGAACATGGAAAGACATCGTTTGATTACCAGCCAATAATGAAAGCCATTAACAAACGCGAGAGAAACACCATTAATGAAAATGGATCTCAAGGTACTGCAGTACATTTCATAAGGCGTGAATAGATGATTTGATGTCGAACGCCAAACAAAATATTTCGGTCAAAATTCCGGAAGGGAGGATCTTGTCGATGCTGTAACAAGCCTCATGGTACTGGAATATGATGTTTCTTTGTGAACTTCCTGGATATTGATTTATAGTCGACAAGAAGTCACCTTATTGAAAAACTGGAGTTACTGATTTCGGAGACAAGGGTATGACTTGATATAGCAATTCCCAGGGATGATGGTCATGAAAATGAAGGTTTATGAGTATTGCAGATGGATGAGTTCTAAATCACTAGATGAATTCTCTTGAACATATCGGCGACACTGTGATGAGTTGGCAGCATTGACCCAAAACCGAAGTGAAGGTATGATGAACCATAGGTGTGAATGAACCGTCAAGATGATTACCCAACCCAAAAAGTCACAGACATGGAGTGAAAGAAGTGTCATGTTCAAGAGCGACTTGCTACCAAAAAGAAACTTTGCTTGCTTTTCCCAAATTTTCCCCGGTCATTTGTCGACCAGTACCTCTTTATTTTTTAACAAGTTTGAGGAGGATAACATTTGCTTGATCTATAATTCAACCCTTCGGGTGAATAAAGAATGAAGTATTTCTATTTAATAATATAACGAGTCTAGCGATGAATGAAACTCGATTCTTTCCATGATTGAAAAGCCCGTCGCTATTTTATGTTTTACCGAGCTTAACGACAGTGACAGCTCGGTCCTTTTTCATGTTTAGAGAGTCTGAAAAAGAGGATGAAAGAGGACTCCAAAATTACTTTTTCATAAATTTGTCTCTCGGATTCGAAAAAGTGTAAAATAATATCTGAAAGAACCTCTTTGGTCATGTTTAACCAAGGTATTCCTTTTTCGTAAAAAATCCATCTTAGTCCGGAAAAGGGTTAAACTTATACTGAGTAGATATCAATTCATTTACTTTAACGAGCTCGAAATGACAAGTGCTCAACAATATTTTCATATTATTGGAGTCTGAAAAGAGCTGAAAGAAGACTCCAGGGGTTCCTTTTTCGTTGTTATTGAAGCTCGAAAAAGAGATAAAAGTGCGCTTCAAATCCTTTTTCGTTTTTATCAAAGCTCGAAAAATAAGGAGAAAAAGTATGCTTTGTGGTCAAGTCCTTTGAAATAAATCTGCACGACTAATCTGTTCGTCAGTTGTAATTTCTGTTCAGAATAACATCAAATGGATTAAAAATACTCGTTTAATGATACAGACATAATAAAACCATAGTCATAGCAATAAATTTAACTTGCAAGTAATTAAATGACTATATAAAGCAATTTCACTATTCATTTTATCATTCCATAGTTACCATTTTCATTTTGGTACTCTGAACTTGATTTTTCCCTCGAACTTCAGTCATTGATTACGGTCGTTTCAATGGATGGATTTCATCACTGTCTGATCCAGGTCAGTAGTAAAAACCTACTCTTTCTTTCAGTATTCATCTTATTTCCATTCTTTACAAATTTTTAGGGTTTTGAGGCCCCTAGGGTAAATTTTTCCCAAAATGAGGGCAACGCACCCTTGTACATCGAAACCTGTGTTGCATAGTAGGTACAGTGAAGGGTACCTATATATGCAACACACTGTCTTCACCTAGGGAGTGTGTTGGGCGCAGTTCATGTTTTTGATTTTCAAGATGTGCTCAAAATTTGCCTAGTTTTCTGTAATGAATGGTATCTAATGGATCTTGTGGTTGATTGTCAGGTTATCATTGGATAATAATGATGATTACATGGAGAGAAAGAGAACATGAAGAACAAGATATGATTGCCTTGAATGATTCAGGTACTGTAAGAGCTTTAAGAGATTGCGGGCTGCTTAAGTACTTTAAACTGTCGGGAATGAGGCAACAAATATAACTCTTGGAGTTCCTTGTTCGAGCATGGGATCTAGCGATAGAGGCATTTCACATAAAAAATCAAGTGTTGTCCATAATAGTTGAGGATGTGTATTTTCTCACAGGTTTGTCGAGGAGAGGTTTACCCATTTCACTCACAGGATCTACTATTGGAGGAGAAACAATGAGGGATTATGTTATGCAGTATTGCTATCTGGGGTTAGAACCTAGAAAATATGGAAAAATAAACATTTGAGAACCATCCTATTCATGATCGCTAAACTAGCTGGCACCGTTACACTCCATGTGGCAAAAAGATCATATATGCAGTATGCATTGGAATGCTTAGAGCCAATAGTTTTAAATTGGTCTGAAGCTATTCTATCTCAGATAAAGGAACAACTGAATAAAGCAAAGGGGGGAAGGAAGAAAAATTTCAGTTATGGTTCTATCCTTATCTCCTTCGCTTTGGAACAGATTCCATTGATGCAGCCACAACATGTAACATTGGATATATCTAGTCCTAGAGATCCTTGAATGCAGAGATGGGTAGAACTCATGGGTTGGCATTCAGGACAATCGAACGTTGTGTTCTCGAATAAATTCTTCGCCTGGTTCAGGCGACATATCGTCGCCATCAATGAGTATGCATGTGCAGGTGTCGACTTCCGAGGAGATCTAGATCTAGTTTTACTAGAAGGCGCTTAGTGGGGTGAAATAGGTAAGATTGATTTAACCATGTTTTTTTTATTTTTATAAGGTTTATACAAATTTTTATGTGTTTTTATTTCTTTCCAAGACTAAACAAAATGTTTTAATTTAATGTAGATATCGGTCTTGTTCAACTAGTAGAGGAACCAGAGTGTGAAGCGGATGCACCAGTAGAGAGGGCGGTCGGGAGAGCAGTCCTTCAGGACCTTGATATGGCTAAGACTCTTGCTAAGCTCCAACAGTACATAAAAGGGTTGACCTTCGGGAATCTGGATTGCCGGAATTAAGAGCTTCCCATGCAACTGCAGCAACACACAATTGGGGTTCCTAACCATTGGATGCAGTTGCTCCATAGGATTGCTAGATCTATAGCATGCTATCATGAGCACCACTAGTTTACTTATGAAGTTTTGCATACATTTTGAGGTCATATGACCAACGTGTCTTGGGCACAAATTTTGTAAAAAACCTATAACTATCTATCTATATGTTTTCAGAGTTTTCCTATGTTTAATGCGCAATCCTGTTCAATGATGTGAATGTTTTCTTAACCTATGTCGCAAATGTCTATCTAAAACTTGATTAGCTAATGAATCAGTTAAAGTGTTCAGATTTCTGGAAATGTGTTGATATTGAACAAAATCAAAATGTCTCTCCAAAAGTCGAACTCTTAGGAACAATCTAAGAAGTGTTGGATTTGTAACAGTATAAACACTAGTAAGTTGTAGTACCACAAGTTGTGAGTCTAACCTGATGATTATGTGGTTAATACCAAATGAAATGGAATCAGAGAGAATTTCGATCAACGTGTTATACTTAGCGATATTTTTCATCGATCTACCAATACAAATCCATTGAAAACTCACTAACTCACCGTTCAGAGCGAAAATGGTCCACGCTGCAGAGGATAGATTCTTTGTACTACGACTAGCACCATCAGCATATCAAACAAATGGTTCCAAAGATTCAGACATCTGCCATAAAATTTAAAGCAGATTACTAACGTCAAGAAAACTCTAAAAAACAAATTAAGATAGTGAATGCAAATCAACAACATATAAACAATATAATACAAAAAATTACTACGCTCATGATTAAGCATAGTAACGTTTAAGATACAACCCATTTCTAGGTTGCGCCAATGGAATCCTATCGTAATCAACTAACTCATAGGCACCTTTAGCAAGAACTATTTTGACAATGTAGGGGCCATGCCATAACAGCTCGAATTTCCCTGTACCTAATTTATCAGCTTCCTGGTCATAAATAAGGACCAAGTTGCCCTCTGAGTAGATGCGAGGCTGGACATTTTTGTCGTATTGTGCCTTTATACATCTCTTATGCACTTCGTTGGCCAATTGGACTTCACGACACGTTTCATCTAGATGGATGAGGTTAAGGAGGCACGCTTCTTCTTCAGAGGTGTCAGGTAACAAGTCTATCGTGATTTTTAATGATGATATTTCGCATTGGATTAGTAAGATAGCTTCCAGACCATACACCAACTGAAAAGGAGTAAATCCGGTAGCGTTTATCACTAAGGTTTGATACACCCACAAGGTGCAGTACAGGATCAAGTGCTAGTTCCTTTTACGGACCCCTATCATTCACTGAAGCATTCGTTTAATAATTTTGTTAATAGCCTCAAATTGTCCATTCGATTGTGGATAATAAGGAGTAGAATTATCATGTGACAATCCTAACTTGGCTGTCAATTCGGACATCATATGGTTGCGAAAATGCTTCCCATGATCCGTAATTATAGCCTGTGGGACCCAAAACCGTGCAATAACATGGTTGAAGAAAAACAATGCAGTTGTTTGTCCTGTATTGTCGAATCTAGGCATCGCTTTAGCCCATTTGGTAAAATATTCTACAGCGACAATAATATAACCGTGCACCCCAGATGAAGGAGGGTTACAGGTCATGAAATCGATACCCCATTTCGTAAATGGTCCAGTAGAGACAACATGATGCATTGGAATTGGCAGTTTGTGGATTTTATGGTCATAAATCTAGCATGCATGACAACTTCTGACTACGAGGATACAATCTCGAAAAATAGTAGGCCAAAAGTAATCGGTGTAGAGTATCTTTTGCGCGGTAGCATAACCAAATAAATGTCCACCACAAGCCCCATCATGACAATCATTTAACACCTTTTTAGCCTCCTCATGAGTGAGGCACCTCCTTAAAATGGTATCGACACCACGACGATAAAGTGTATCGCCGACGATCAGATAATATTTTTCTTGGTATCGAATACGTCGCTGATCAGAGCAAGAGGTATTAGGTCAAAAATTTTGGGTTTGGAGATAAATGATGAAATCCCCATACCAAGGATCAGATGATTCGATCAGAAATAGAGACTCGTCTGGAATAGATGGTTCCGACGTAGTTGCAGTACTATCACAGGGAAGGTCATAGAGAAGCTCAACCAAAACTAAATATTTCTTTGACTTGGATTTGATGAATTCCAAATTAAATTCCTACAAAATGACAATCCATTTTTAATATTTTCCCCCCAACAATTGACGTGATAAGATGTAAGTCATGGGGTTGCAATCTGAAACTATTTTTGTTTTCGGAGCAGGATACAATGACGAAATCTTTGGACAGCTTGAATAGCTGCCAAGACAAGATTTTCTACGTACGAGTACTTAACTTCCCTATCATTGAGATTACGACTCAAATAATAGATCAGATGTTCAATTCCATCTTCTACTTGGACCAAAACCATAGCGATGGTCATTTTAGTTGCGACGATATATAGGAAATAATAATTTGAATAATTTGGAGGATACATTAATGACGCTCGGACAAGATGGTCCTTAATAGCATCAAAAGAAGCTTGCACAACTTGGTCTCAATGGAAGGGAACCCCCTTTTTCAATAATTGAGTAAATCCTTTAGCCATTTTGGCGTAGTTTAGAATGAACCTTCTCAAGAAGTTAGCCTTTCCTTGAAGTTTCTGTATATGAAGTAAGTTTGAGGGTGCAGGCAAATCAAGAATGGCCTGTACCTTCAGTGGGTCTATTCGAATTCCTTCTTTTGAGAATACGAATTCGAGCAATCGACCAGAACCAACACAAAACACACATTTGTGCAGATTGAGGTGTATCTTGTAGTGTCGGCAGCGTAAGAAAATGGCTCTCAAATGCATCGGGTGATTAGTTCGATTTCGTGAATGCACTGGTAAATCATCCAGATATGGTTGAACAATATGCTTGATTTCATTGAAAGCATAATCCATTACTCTCTGAAAAGTTGCCCCAGTGTTCTTTAAACCAAACGGGAGTTTCCGGTATGCGAATGTGCCCCAGGGACAGGTGAATGTTGTCTTATGTTGGTCATCTGGGCGGATATTGATTTGATTGTAGTCGGAAAATCCATCCATGAAAGAAAATATTTCACATCCAGCACAGTCGTCAATAATCTGGTCGATAAAGGGTGTAGGATAGTTGTCTTTTGGACAAGCCTGATTAACATCCCGATAATCGACACACACTCTAATGGTTCCTTGTTTTTTCATAACAGGAATGATATTGGAAACCCACTCAGTTAGCGGAACAGGGTAAATGAAACCAGCACGCAAAATTTTTTCAACTTCTGTTTTGATGGTAGTGGCTTTCTTCAGATGAATAGGAAAAATCCATTGACGCACCAGTTTGACATCAGGATACATATTAATAGTGTGTTCAACTATACTAGTATCTATGCCTAGCATTTCCTCCTAAGACCAAGCGAATACATCACAAAATTCACGAAAAAGAGAGCGATATGAATCAAGTTCTGATGGAGAACAAGATACACCAACATGAATATTTTCTACAATGCCAGGTTTAGTCAAAATATCGATAGAAATCGTTTCTTCAATATTTGATAAATTTCACTCATATTCAATTGCATTAATCGAAAAAGAATTCGAAAAGAAATTTTGAATGGATGGGTGATATAGTTCACTAAGATTATTTCCTTCATAATCAGGAAGATGGGAACAATGATGATAATCTTCCCATGGTTCTCCTTCTGCCATCATAGCTTCCAAAATATTTTCATCTGTCAAAAATTTTGAGGAAAATGGAGCAGATGGAGTACCAAAATCTAATGAACGATCAACCCAAACACTCGGCGATGCTGATTTCGGATTTTCCACCCAAGCCGAATAGATTGATTTCTATTGAATCTCAATGGGGCTAAGTGGTAAAACATCATCCAACATAGAAATATCAGAAACACCCGTACTCTTCCCTAAGCCAAATGGCGTGGAAGAGATTATGTAGCAGGTCTCTATGCTTGCAATTTCTACTGACGTCACGGGCGGAGGTAATGCAAAGGTTCCCGTAAGAGTGGAATCCTTTAAGAGTCCTACACCAATGTTCTGGATTTCTAGTTGGGGTAAGTGAACATACGAAACTCTTCCAATTACCTGTGAAGCAGAGGAAAAAAAGGATAATTGATTAATGACTGTAATAGTACCTTTATGAGGAAAGGAAACCATTCTAAAATATGTTGAAAGAATTGCAGTCATCGCATATACCCATGGTCTTCCGAGTAAAATATTATAATCAAGGGGTCCGTCAAAAACCTCAACATCAATACTTACTTTTTTTCCCCCTAATTCAACTTGCAGGTTATTAATAATACCACAAGGTTTATATGTTCTTCCATCAAAAGCCTTCAACATCGTTGATGATTGCGATAATCGTGGTGAGCCAAGTGACTTCCAACAGTTTAGAGACATAATGCACGTAGATGCTCCCTCATCAATAATAGTGCGATGAAAAAGGTTATTGAGAACATTTACTTGGATGGAGAATGCAAATTCTGCTGGTAGCTGTGGTACATAGCCCTTATGATTAAAGACGACAAGATTAGAATCAGTCGGATCAATTCCACCAATGGCTGACAATATAGCCTGCTTCTGGGAGGGAAAATTTTGTAATACCTCAAGAGCAGACATAGCTGAAGGGGATTGAGCCAAATCTTCAACTATATTATAATTTTGTGCAGCTCTTGCTTGAGGATTATATGTCGATTTATGAATTACTCCCTTCGGTGGCTTAATCGTCAATTCAGGAATAACAGGAGGTGGTACCGATTCATTAGATGGATTTGTTGTTGAGGTAGTAGGTTGATTAGTCAAACTACCATAGTCTTTATTCCACGTCGACACCAAAATATCTTATTAAGGTTTTGTACTGGATAACATTAATACTTGGGAACTAGGAGTTGGATCCGTAGCAACCAAATTTGTGTCTGGATTTGGAAATGGGTCTGTCAACACGGCTGATGCATTATAAGTCTTGATGATTTTTGAGACTTCAGCACGGTGAGGAAAATCCCTAACAAAGTGTTCCTCATTACAGATTATGCATGGATAATGAGGTTTCCATGGTCTTGACGGTTGATCAGATGATCGTTCCTGTGGGTTAGAAGTTTCTTTTTCCTTGATTTCCCCTTTTTCTTACTTCCTGGTTGCTTATCACTTTTGCCTTTGTCAAATGAGAAGACGTTGATTTCAGAAGTAGGAGCAGGATCAGATGCAGTAGTGTTCTGTGTATTTACAATTCCTATCAAGTCGTCTCTGGCATGAGAGTCCTTTATTTTAGGAGGAACATTGAAATTAGATCACGAAACATTTGGTATTTTCTCATAGAGCGTGCCAGACTAAGCATAAATCAAGTCTAAATACTAGGCACGAGCGATGAATTTCTCTTCTGTGATGACGCCACCTTTAGCCACATCCTCTGTTATAGATGGTAACAAGGATTTGATGAACCATTCAGCAAGGAGTTGATCGGGAACAAAAGTCTTAACCATTCGGGGACGACGACGCCACTCATGAATATGATCTGAAATGTGAGTAGCATTGCTCTGTTTGAAGTTGGTCAAGAGTTCTGTTCCAGTTTTGTATTTGATCGGTAACTGGAAATGGGTCAAAAATACAATAGCCAAAATATTGAAATTGTCGAATGAAGCTCTTGGTAATTCAATGTACCATTTAGCTGTCGGACCTATGAGCATTCTCTGAAAAAGACGTAATCAAACAGAATCATCGTTCAGGGAATTTGATTAACACCATAAATGATAAGTCATAACATGAGTTGATGGGTCTTCTCCAGGGTTTCCATTGAATTTAGGAATGTCGGAGGGTAATTTATGTGGTATCACTGGCAACCAAGGAGCATAATTGATAGGATTATTAGTTAACCGGTTTAAATCTGGTAATTCCAAGGTTGCAACAAAAGGAAATTGTCGATAAGGTCAGGTTGAGCATAGCCAGGATAATATGGAATTGCTTGGGAAACAGGTCTTTGAGCACCGTCATATGGGATTTGTTGTTGGTAACCCAGACAGGGGTTTTTTTGGATGGCAAACGCTTGAGAGTGATGTTTATCAAAACCTGGATATGTTACTTGTTGAAATGAAGTTTGCGGAATTTGCGCCTGTGGCTGCCAAGGGGTCTGTCCACCAAGATTATAACCCAAATTTGTATAAGTTGGATTTGGTTGATATGTATAACCAGATTGTGTTTGTGACATCCCATAAAATGGTGGACCAGCTTGTGAATAAATAATTCATGATACAGGTTGTTGTAAATTAACTAAAGGATTTTGAGTTTGTGGACCCAACATTTGATGATATTGAGTTGAAGAACTCGCCTGATAAGGTTCATGTACAAGATTTTGATGTTGTACTAGGGGTATAGATGTATTAACAAGTGGTATTGAAGTGGGTGTAACAGGTTTAATTGGTTGATACAATTGGACAACCATTTGTGGTTGGATAGGTAGAGTGGGCTACCATTGACAAACATTTAAATCAACATTAGTCTAACCAAAATGTGATTGAGTACTGTCATATTGGGTAACCAAAGGTTTCCCCCCAGCATAAGGAGGACAATAAGACGAAAAATATTGTTCACTGAATGTTGGGAGTCCAGTTGATAAAGGAATTGACCCATAATGACTGGCTTGATATTGCCCTGATGATTGATTTAATGAAACAAGTCGTTCAATACTAACTATAGGACTACCAGTTAAAACACCAAATGATGACATTAGAAAATACCATGAACGTGAAGGTGCACCAGAGAAAGTGCCAGATAATGATTTGTAACCTGTTGGGACCAAAGGGCCACCACGAAAATATGACTCTAGTGAGGTTGTGAACATCGATGATGTAGTGAGGGTAGAAGCTGACGTAATTGGAACAACAGACCCAACCGAAGATGTTGGTTCAGACATGCTATTTTGACCAAGTGTATACCCTCGAAAATTGACGGGTGATTGAATGGAAATAGGATAAAAAAAAGCAGATGGAAACAATTGAGGAAATGACTGGTACAGGTAAAGGTCTCCCCCAAAGTGGGTTTGACTTAAAGGTGTATCAGGTTGAGGGATTTCTTCAATTACGATTAAACCAAGAGGAAGAACTTAACCGTCAGGCCCAAAATATATTTCAAACGGTTGACTGTGTGAAATAGGAGTTTCAATGGTTACAGAACTTTGTGGGATGACCAAGGTAGGAACAACTTCTAGTTGTTCAGATTCAGGATTCAGATGTTCTGGCAAAGAAGAGACGGGATCTGGATCAATATGTGATTGAACAACGTCGGGTACAGAAGGTATGGTCTTAGCGACTGAATGGATTGTGACCACGGGTAACTATGAAGACTCCGTTTCGACAACAGTAAACGAACCAGGATGTGTGGAAACAATTTGAGCTAATTCTAGATTAAAAGATGATGTTTTTCCAAAGGTATGAATTGTACTTGATTCGGCATATCGTGATCGCCTTCGCCTACCAGAAATAACTTCCAGTGGTAAAGGTGGTTTCAAAGCTAATCTACGTGAACGAAGGGGGGTAGGATTGTGTTCTTCTACGATTACTGATTTATTTTATCCAAAAACAAATAAACAAAAAGAGGGTAATGCTAGGAAAAAGGGTTTACCAAGAAACTGTGAACTGTAGAATACCTCTTGGCAAACCAAGAAGTACAGGTAGGTAATCTCCCTGAATGCTATGTTCGGTGTATTACAATTTCAAGGCATCTGACTCGGTTTACTATGGATGGATAGCACCTAAACGTTGTCCTCCAAAATATACCTGAAGGTACGTGGAGGCCCAAGTCCGTATTAGCGTTGTCTGATGCGAAACCGCACAGTGAGAGCACCCCTTTATACTTATCATACTGTAACACCGCCCGATATACCTGAGAGTACGTGGATGAGCTACAATATACTTACGTACTTGGAGTGAGGTATCACACTCGAAATGTATCACAGACAAGTTAACGACAACTGATATGTTTTACGATGCTAGAACACGTCTCTAGCCTAGACCTCTAAATGTTATCGTTAATGTTCCAAAGCGTTGTTAAGTAAATTGAGATTTATTTTATGTTGATCTTGCTTAACAGTTTTCCTTTCAGGTTCACCACGATGATGTATATTAAATTCCTAAAATTCAAGCTAAGAATGATAAACAAACTTTCACTTTCAGCTTTTTCAATGAAAGACCTAGCTACTAAGGGAAGATAGCAAGTAGTTTGAGAGCAAACAAATCAATGAACAAAAACAAAATCAATGAATCTCAAACTAAATGCAGATTTCCTAATGTTCCTTTTGCAAAAAACACACAATCCTACATGCAAATGCAAGTTTTTCTTTTTAGTTTTCTTAATGTTATGAATGCAGAAAGAAAACTAGGTGCACTAGATCAATAATCGAAATGCTTTTTACTTTTGAGAAACGAAGAATACAAACGAAAATTTCTCTTTTGAAGGAAAAATGAAGATTTCAACAAAAATTTATCCTATCAAGGAAATGAATACTTCAGGACAATTTCCTATTTCGAAAGCAACGATTCTTAATGCGACCATAAAAAGTACTTTGAAATCAACTTGTCAATGATAATGAAAAACTTTTTAAAACAACATTGAACAAATTTTCAGTCAAAGGAGAAGAAATATATAAAGCTACTGGTCAAATAGAGCATTAAACTTTTCAGAACAAGTCAGCAAACAGAACTGAAGCAAAATACAAAGTCAGATTCAAGGGGATTTGTTCCTTTCAGGAGCCAACGCAGTCTCCAAAGGGAGGCAGTTCTCTGCAACATAGGCTGGCAAGGGAGACAGTGCTCTGCATAGCACTATGCCCTGACCAAGGGTGCGTTGGGTGCATTAAACAAAGAAAAAGCTACCTTTTGGCTCACTAACTTTGCAAATTAAACTCTGAAAATGTCTAATATTCATGTGAAATAACTACTGGGTGGATTTAGAAAGCAGATCAAAGACTAAAACACTAAGATTTAAGAGAAATATTCCCCAGTGGAGTCGCCAGTTTGTTGGGGCTAGAATTGTAATCTAAGGATAAACTACGCTTCCCTAGACTGGTGTCTAGTCTAAAACAACAGGTGAAAGACTGCACTAGCCTTTTTCCTAACTCAGAACAAATACATAGAGAGGATTGGATGCTTACTTGTTTCAGTCGCTTCCAAATGGCTCCTTTTTGTCGCTTCCACTACAGCCTCAACTTCAAGCGGTTTCAAATAGCTGAATGCTTCTTGCAAGGAAGAGCACTGAAATAGAAAAAGATACAATAATCTAGATATCTATTCAAGTTAATTAGCCAAACCAGTTAAGCATAAACTACATTCATCAACAAAGATTTTACAACATGGAAAATCAAAGTTAAACATGAATGCATGTAGGAAAAAAAGAAGTACTATTTATTGATGATAGAAGGAGGTTACAACCTAGTGACGGTTATCGTGACCTTCCAACAAAGTTCCTTAGTCTCCTCACGGCATAAGTCTCTCCACGGCTCAAGTCAAACTCTCTGTTTGAAAATTCTCCGGTATTTCTCTACTCAAATTCTTCCTCTTTGAACATAGCTTTGTGTTCAATTTATAGATGAGCTGTAGGTTGTTTTTCAATAAATTGCATTCCAAAAATAGGCAAGACATGTTTTCAGTCCATGTAGATGTAAAATGGACACTTGGATCTAAAGCACGACACATGTGAACCCTTCTAGAAGACAACGCCAAGTGGAGATTCGAGAACAATGACAATTTCGCTCCCCGTGTGACCAACACACCTTTGAATTCTGAGAAGTGCTTTGCGAGCAGCCCATAATGGAGCTACACGCATATGCAACGCACTTAGGCCCCTTAGAGCTGCGTTAGTGAGCTCACATGTTTAATAATAAGCTTCAAACCATGGAAAAGCCTTGCTTTGATGAAAATCTTGTTTGATTCATGAATGTTTCTGTCTTAGGGCATGTGGCGAGATGATAGGGAATGATAGACCCTTTGATCATCGGTCTGGCGATCTTGATTAACAGTCATTGGGAATGGTGCCATTGACCTATAACGTTAATTGAAGGAGACTTCAAAAACAATTTTTAAATAGCAAGCAATGAGGGGAGGAGCAAATCATTCTTGGGGCCATTGTATTGAACTATTTAGGAAATAAACAAGCATAAAGGTTGAAAAGCGATCCAAACTGCTAATAAATCCTTTCGCGGATGAAACCATAAGAAAGTGAAGAATAAACGGGTCTAAAGGTGCTTCTAGGAGACATTTCTTAATAAACTTTTACTCTCTTATGTAAGAAAATAATGGAAACAAATGGAAAACAAGAAAAAAAAATTAACAATTTTGAATACTTCACCAACAACTAGCTCGAGGATCCAATGACGAGCTTTCTCCATCCACAAGCGAGGTCAACACATCCATGTTCCGAACACCAAATTTCTTTCAACTTTTGTGAGGAGCTATGTATTACTTCAAAAGAGTCATCAAGTGCCCAACATCTGATGAGTTCGAATGCGGTATTTATCTTGCAAATGAGGAAGGTGGAACTATCTAGGGTTCAAAATGTTATAAATGACATAGTAAGAAATGCATTACTATACTTAAAAACCATGCAAGGAATAAGTTAGGAATGTCTCTCAACTACTTCTACGTGTAATAAATGTCTTTACTTCTGAGGATGAAATAGCTAAAAGATTGACTTTGAGACCTTTTTAAATCTTTATATTAACCCACTCGATAGTTTATAATATCTTCTTTAGTGTAATATTTGTCTATTTGTATTTTGAAATTTATAAAGTAAGTGAAAGGTGTCACTTTTGATTTATCAAGTGAATAAGCGCTTGCTGATGTCAGAGGCTATCTTTAAGCCTAAGTTTCTTGATTTCATCAGCGCTCTTTAGGCCTTTTAGCCTTGATCTGCTAATTAATCCTTTAAATATTAAATACGCCTCTCTTCATACCTTGATACTTTGTTTTTATACCTTTATCTCTTTTTATTTTAACAACTATTTTATTCATTAATCCCTCATGCCTTTTAAAACACGATTAGGCTTTAATATTACATTTTTAAGGCTACGATTTTCCATGTAAGCCTTTATAATGCATTATATTTTCTTTTTCCCTTTATACAACGCTTTAAATTGTTAAACTACGGAGTTAAGTCTTCTAATATTTGATCTTTGACTTTAGTATTACATCAGCTAATAGCCTTTAATCTCCATTTGCCTATTTCTTTTTACGTAGTGGACGGGTGGATTTAGCGCGCGGGAGGTTTTGACTTAAATAACCAATGTTTTTGCAATATTGATTAAAAACAGTTGCACACAGGAAGCTTATTTTCTTCATTTATTAGTCTTCAAAGATGGTGATCTTCGATCCCTATCCCTTCATAAACGTTGGGAAGGGTTTTTTACTTTTAAAACCGCCATCAAACATGCCTGAGACAAGCAAACGTTAATAAAACCTACGAGGGAGGTTTGATTGTTTACGGGGTCAAGTGGAGGTGGAAGGAGTAGTGAGGAGAAATGGATGAGCGGAAGGGATTATGGAGAAAACTATGAAGAAATGGGGTTTAAAATGACTTTGGCGTGAAAATGGGCAAAGTGGTTTTGGAAAACCACCGGTGGTTTTAAATGCAGGCAGCGGTGGTTTATTAGTTTGCGTGTATCGAATGCAATTCAATCATTTCGTGACGATGCGTCCCTCGGGAAACCAATGGTTTCACATGAAAATGAGGTGTTAAACCTCGGGAGGAAAATGAGCGTGATATACGCTAGCCTTGAGTCGTCGGATGGGAAGGGAGCGATTCGAGGTGCGGAGAGGAGCGCGATGGAAAAAGGAGGCTGCAGTCGAAGGAGTTTAATTGGGAGACGGTGGCAAAGTGATGATGGATATAGGTGTTAAAAAAATAATGGGGTAAGTGGTACGGAGGGGTTGGGTGTAGGGATCAAGCGAGAGCCATTGGATTAAAATAAATTGACGGGTGGGGATCGGTGTGGAAAAGACATGGGTGGGGTAAGGGAAAAAGGAAGGATGCGGTCTTGTGAGGAAAAGGCTGAGTGCCGAGGTGTGGAGGGCTAAGAAAAAGGGCTAGGAGGAGGGATGTGGGAGGAATTGCCGACAACCGTCGATCTTGGTAGATC
The DNA here is from genome assembly GCA_034641835.2 of Pinus albicaulis. Taxonomy (NCBI): domain Eukaryota; kingdom Viridiplantae; phylum Streptophyta; class Pinopsida; order Pinales; family Pinaceae; genus Pinus; species Pinus albicaulis. The sequence continues at coordinate 573,545,282 of CM076572.1, forward strand.
GACGGTGGGGATGTCGGAGGTTGAGCATCGGCGGGGAGAATAAAAGTGAAAACGAGAAAAAGGTGAATTTGCCAGTACCGATGGGGGGCTTAAAAGAGTGGTCCGTGGAGGTAGGGGACGAGGTGAGAAAAGGAGTTTGTGGCTAGGATTTTAGTGCCGGGTTGCGGGGGTTAGGTCATATACAGCCAGGAGGGCTAAATATTTTAAGCCTCGGGGGCTTAAAATAAACGGTGGTCCGTGGAGGAGTGAGGCCAGGGAGCGAGAGAAAAAGGAGTTTGTGGGATTTTGGTGCAGTTGCGGGGATTAGGTCATATGAAAAAGGGGCTAAATAATATTTTAAGCCCTCGAAGTGGCTTAAACCCTTAATTGAAAAATGCTTTTAAGGTCAAAATGGAGTTTTAGGCCAATTTAGAAGTTCCGATACGAAAAATGGGGGGTTTTAAACCATAAAAAGGATTTTTATGAGTTTAAAAGGTATGTTTTTAAAGTTTTTAGGGATAGTGAGGTAAAATGAGAAGGAGAAAGGGGATTCTTGAGGAGGAAAATGAAGGATAAATAAGGGGAAGATGAAATTTGTTCGGAGGAAATGGATGACAAAGTAGGGATAAGTAACTGGAATGAGCTTTCTTCTTTGAAGCGGCCAGATAACCTTTTAGGAGACATGGATGAAGATTTTGTGGATTAGCCAGATTCGAGAATGATGAAGGCAATGAGATTTCTAGAACTCATAATTCTTTATTATTTCTAGAAATCTAGGATTAGCAATTAGTCATCTTTTGGATATCTCGAGAATTATGGATGACTACTTGATGGCTCCGCCGGAGGACAACACATCTTTTTAGGTGTCAAAAACCTCAACATTAATCTTTGGCTTTCAGCCGATTCAGGTGCTTTATCTATTGGGCTAAACTTCTTTGTTTTTCTGTTGATTTTCTTTGCATTTGACAATTTCTTCAGTCAATGCCTGCAAGGTGACGATGAAAACCTTAAACAAAATCTCTAGCCTACCCAATCTTACTTGTCCTAGCATTTTTCTTCCTTTTTGAGTGCATTTGAACTAGAAAACTCTTTGACATTTTTATTTTGTGAAAACAAAAACAAACCATCTAATCCTATCCTTATTTCTTCCAAGAGTCCGTATTAAATTTGCTTTAACTCTTTATTTTCTACCTAAGCTACTATTTGTCAGAGATTAAGCTTTTTGACAAACTTTATTCTTTATTTCTAAAACAAGAAATTTAAACATAGTCAAATTAGGATTAGTACTGTCTCAGCTGCTATGGTGTCTATGGCTCGTATGCACAAGCGCTCATGAGACTTTATTTGCGTAAAAAATAAAACAAAATTTTGTGAAGACTTAGATACTGAAAATTAAGAGACATCCTTTCAACTTTATATTTTCCAGTCTCCTGATTTTGATCTTTTGGTTGTCGTTCTTCTTCTTTTCCGGTTCAACTTTTTAGCATATTAGAACCAGATCCTTTCTCTCTCTTCTTTGGCCCAAGTTTAGCTATCATGTTAGAAGCTATGTCTTTCTTTGATTCCCGGGTTCAGTATTTTGAGCGTGTTTCTGAACCATTTTCTTCTATCCTAATCTCATTCTACTAAAAAGCCAAGATATCAAATTGTTTGGAAAATCCGATTCACTAACCTATCAACAATAAATTGGAAAGTATGTTCGGGCATGTTTAAGCTAGATGAATGAAAAATATATCATATTTTTAATCGGCGTTGGCACCTTAGATTTGCTCACTTTGGAAGAAAATTCTCTTTTTTTGGGTATAGGGTTGTAAAATCTCTTTTGAATTTGCCCCTCTTTTTCTTTTCTATTGTGTGTGTGTTTTCTTTATCAAATTTGAGAAGCATTATTATATATAGTGAAAAAATAAAAGTTTTGAAATTCTAGGATTCTTGGCGGAAAATAGTGTTTGAGCATCCGCCATTGACGAGGACCTCCAAATAAATCTTCTCAGTTGACTCTCTGCAGAAAGAAGAATGCATTGTGACTCCCGATTAGAATGAATAATGTAGGGACCTTTCACTTAGATTTTCAAATTTGCCATGTTTTCCTTTTTCTTCCCCTTCCTTATCCCACTTTAGGAACTACATTTCCAACTTGGAAACAATTTTCTGTCCTTTTATCAAATAAACTCTCTTGAGGCTTTCTTGGGCTCGTTTGTGTTCTCTTATATACTTCCCTCTCTAGATCGTTGTAAATGGATGGTATGGTTATCCTTCTCCACAAATCATTCTCTTGCTTTGTAGTTTCTCGAAGGAGTTTCATGGACTGGAACTCCTAAAGATGTTGGGAAGACATCATCCATGCCATCAGCAGCGATAGGGGGACATATTTATTGACTTTTTGGTGGTTAATCTATTAGCCCATAAAGCGCTGAATAAGCTTACTATGCCATGATTTCCGATTTTTTTCCAACAAATTTTTGATAATATTGACAAAGGTTCTTGTTGGAGGATTTAGCTAATCCATTTCCCTCGAGGACAGTAGGGCGAGTGGAATGACCCAAGGTAATATGCAGTACTTATAGAAAAACTCAAACCACTCTTTTAGACTCGAGAGCAAAGCAAAGCATTATCCGTGATAATTTTTCTAGGACAACCAAACGTTTGGATAGTGATGTTGGTTTCAAGGAATTTGATAATGACAGAGTCGGTAGCATTCCTAGAAGGTATGGCTTCTATCCATTGGTAAAAGTAATCGCAGGTAAGAGGATCCAATTATGTTGCGATGAAGATGGAGTGAATTTCCCCAGTGAAGTCCAAAGCCCTATCGTTGGAAAGGAGCAACACTAGCGGGATGTAAGGGAGTAAAGTTAGGAGTTTTCTCTGGCCATAAAAATTTTGACACTTGCTGTGGCAAGACATGACAAGTTTCCCGAGTGTCCTTTGGGAGAAAAGGGTGGGCACAATAGTAACAACGAGATGCGAGGATTTTATTTCGTTGTAGTCTTCCAATACAAATGTCCTCCACATTCTCCCTCATGCCGGCTCCCGCATGATTTTTCCCGCATCAACCTCAAGCAAACATTTAAGAAATATTATTCCAGCAACATTCTTCTACCAATATAAAACGCCACCATCTAGTATGCAATAATTTAAAGCCTAGCGTTTTCAAAAATCTAGCTTTAGTTTTGTACGATGAGAAGGAGGGGTGATTCGGATAAAGCAACACATATATGATAATCGGCATACCAAGGTGAATTTACAAAAAGCTTCTTCGTTAAATGGAGTCAGAAATTCTTCTCGTCTCTACTAAGACAATCAACCATATTCATATCTAGTGCTTGGAAGTTTGGCCTCAGCCATGAGTTTTGCTAATCTCTCGTCCTTTGATTAGTTTGGTAGGCTTTGATTTCTAAGTCATATTATGAAATAACAACAATCCATTTTTCCCCTTTACGCATCGTGAGTCTTGACTTATAATATCTTTAACAATAGTATGTGGGGACAAAAGCAATGATGTGAGAATGCAAGATGTAGACTCTAAAAGTATTTCAGTGCTTTTACCAAGGCTAAGACTTGTTTCTCCATGATGTTATACTTGAGTGGAGCATCTCTTAAGGCCTTACTATAAAAGGATATTGGCTGTTCATTCCCCAGTGTCATTCTTTTGCAAAGAATATCGTAGCGGCGATTGTATAAAGTGGGATGCAAAGGAAAAGATATAGAAATCTTTAGTGAAATTAGGGACTTATGAGAACCTGGTATTGTTTCGAGCTAAAGCTTGTTTTACTAGTTCAAATCCTAATCGTTTAGCCTCGTATTTTTCCAGTTTAACACCTACCCCTTTCTTTAGCATGTTCGTGATATTTCTCAATAGCTCAGTAGAGGTTGGGGATGAATCTCCTTAAAAAAATTATCTTTCCAAATAGAAAGATTGTAATTTTTTTAGGTTTCTAGTGATGGGCTGATTTTCACACGTGCTATAACAATCCTTTTAGGGTCTTACTTTGATTCCCTCTTCGAAATTTGTAGTGTGCCGAGAAGCTTTCCTTCTTGGAGACCAAAGAGTGTCTTTTTGGGATTCAAAGATAAAGCCATATTTCCTACATTTCTCAAAAACTTTTCTTAAATGAATCAAGTGTTTTTCATCAGTTTTAGAGAAAAGCAGTAATGTCAGTCAAGGTAAATGGTGTGTGACAGCCTCATGTCTTCTAAAAAGGCTATGTCCATGGCCCTTTTGGAAGGTGGCCCCGAATTCATTAAACCAAATGGAATTCTGACATACATGAATGTACTCCAAAGGTGTAGTAAAAGTAGTCCAGATGTTTGATCACTTGGGAGTACTAACACCCGATTGTAACGTGAGAACCCATCCGCGAGCTTGAATTATTTTGGGACCCAACCACCCTTTGAAGTATATGATCCATTTTTGGAAAGGGATAGTTATCTTTGAAGGGAGGCTCTATTTAGATTTACTGAAATCAATGCGGGAAGCTTAATTTCCCTGGTATTTTTCCTAACGTGATACTCAAGTCGTGGGAAAACCCATTTTGAATCTGATGGGAACTATGATCCCAACATCATAAATTTTTCTTAATCTCTTTCTCAACTAAAAAGGCAATAAAACAAGAGTTTATCCTTCCTAAGTTTTTGTTTGAAAGGTTTCGATTTTCCTTAAGAGGAATTTCTGATGTTGAATGATGTCGGTATCATATGATTTTAGATCCTCAGTATCTTGCAAACACATCTTTAAATTCTTTGAAAAGTTCTATGTATTGATGTTTGATATGAGCTGGGAGAGTGACAAGATACAAGGTTCAACTAGGTTTGCCTATGTTATGTTCTTCTATGTTTTGTTTTCACATATGCTCATTCTTGGTTCTCATGGCTACATCAGCTGAAATCAAAAGAATTGTTCTAAATGGTGCAAGACTTGGAATTGTATCACATGTGTGCATTTGTAAAACTTCCCGAGGAGGTCTTTCTCGGGTCTGCATTGTAAATTATTTTTAAGCCTTTAAAGGATGTTCAAAATGGTTTATCTCCCGATGAAAAAGACTGACCTACGCTTTTAGGGTTTTGTTCTTCATTAAAGACGCTCCTCATGGCTTGAAAAAGGTGTTGAGTATGGCAAAATCATTCTTTCACCTGCAGAAAATAATCTATGTGCTTTCTCTCCTTCAGATTGCACTTTGCTAATAATCTTCATTGTCGGAGTATTGCGGAGTGTCCTGGTTTTTTTACCTTTATATCAGATTGTTCATTTGTCATCTGTATTTGGAAATTACTAGCGGCTTGAAAGGCTAGTTCATTTTCTAGATGATTTTGAGCTCTTTGGGCATGTTCATGGAGTTCATATTTTCAAAAGGTTTTTGGAGATCAAGGGAAACATTTCTATATTATACGACTTTTGGCTTTGATTTGAATATTCCCTTTGATCTGTCATCGCATAATTGGCTCGAATCGCCTTGGAACGATATTCTTTAGCTCCTAAATCTTTGAGTAAGTGTAGGCCAATAATGAGGGCTTCCGTATTCAACAATGTTATTTGTGCAATCGGAAAATCCAGCTTTTTATAGGAAAATCCTAACTATTTGCATTACGCGTATCCGCCACACCAAAGCTCGCACTTAATTTGCTACGAGAGCCATCAAAGTTTATTTTTCCAAGGTATTTCAATCTCATTTTCATTTTCTTTCACATTCAAGGTTGCTAAAATCTAGGCGTTATTTTCATGAGTTAATGTGCATATTTGGCTGTTTCGGTAGATTAATTTCTCCTTTGTTTTCCTTTTCTCGTTGGTTGATTTCATCTTCATTATATAGCAAGATAAAGGAATCCAAATTTGAATGGATGGAGTAGATAGGAGAATTGTTTGAGTTCATATGTGTTGCTCTACCATGTATTTCATGTGGGACTCCCTATATAGTCTTCTAGTTTGGTTAAACACTCGGATGGTGACATAAAAACATGTCCATTTGAAGGCTTCCTGATAGTATGGCTCCCCATGATCTAGATTAGAAGCATGCCATGCCCAGGGGGAATGTCGACTACTACTGATATCCATTACTAGACTCTTAGCTGTGAATTTGTGCCAGAGATTGACACACCAATATTTGATTAAGCCTAAGCATTTCGACCCTACTTGAATCAAAGGAGTAGAGGGTCCTTGTATGAGCTGGTAATGTCTAAGCCTAGGCTTTCACATTAGCTACTTTCGGGCATAAGATTGTGTGAAGCTTACCCGAGTCTAGCATGGCATTATGCAAGATCTTGTCATGTAAAGATTCGTGTCGACATAGAAGGGAGGGACAACTTCTTGGTATTTTCCTTCAACTTCGTAGGACCAAACAATAACTTTCTGGTTTATCATCTGCACAAGCTTTAAAGTATTAGTGTCATTGCCTATATTCAAAGCTTCTTCAAAACTTGGTTTTTATATACATCTGAGTTACTAGTTCATTCTAAAGAGTATGGTAATCTTGATTTTGGAAATTTCCCCTCTCATTTCGAAAGGAACTATTGTTCTTGACATATTTACATCTGCTTTTGTCATTCATAATTCTTTTCAGCAATTCCGATTTGCTAATTTTTATTTAATCTGCTATTTGGAATATATTTTTAGTGCACACTGGTGGAAAGTACCAGGGCGAGCTTTGTTCAACATAGCTATGTCGATCTGTTTTTGTCTCTATTTATGCTACTTTTCTTGGTCACGGTGTTGATACAGCATCGGGTCGTCTTTTGGGATGATTTTTGGAGAAGTTTTCTTAACGAGTACTAGTGTTTTTTTGTCATTGGAAATTTCCTGGCTCCCTTTCGCTTTCTAAGATTATATTGTTTGTGTACCTCCATGATTGCATTTTTCAAACTCCCATTACGTGATCTTCGAGAATCTTCATGATTGTTTTCAATTTGTTCTGAAGAGAAGAATCCTTGTTCTTCTTCGAAAGGAGAAAAACATCTCGCCTCACCATCGAGACCTTACTCGCAGTTTACACGATTTTTCTTCCAACCTTTCAACTTCCCTCTTTCTTCTTCTTGATCAATATAGTTTTGTTGAAAGGGAGGACCCTAATCACATGGTCATTATCTCTTTGCCTATCTTGATTAGAGTCTCTTTCCGAAAATTTGTATTTGTATTTGTATGCTTTTAGGGAGCACTCTATCATCTCGTGTTTATCTTTTTCAAGCATTCTCTCCATTACCTTCACTCAGTTATCAATTCTTTGTAGTGTCCTGATGACTGTGCTGATGCTATTTGTCATCATCACGCATGTGACCTCTTTTATCTCGCTTCCTCAACCTCAGCTCTTTTCTCAATCAGATATTTCTTCTACACTTAAAGGCTCCCCTCTTCAGTATCTTCTAAAGTTGAGGGGGTCTCTTTTCTTAGCCGGTAGGCCATTTCGGAGATCTAAAGCCCTCGCGAAATTTAGCCAAGGCTAAGCCTTTAATGGAGGTTTCGTGTCCGGAGGAAGTGCATTATAGCTTACTATTGAATCTGGTGCAATATTCTTGGACACCTTCCCACCGAAGCCTCTGTTTCTTTTGAGATTGGTATGATCTCCAGAGGATTTGGAGAGGAGTTCTTCCTAATTTACCATTTTGTTTATGAATGTTTGAGGTAAATAAGGAAGATCATGTCTTGTGGAGGAGTTAAGCCGCAAACCATTTCTGACCACTCCTCCTACTCTCCGAGCAAAAATTCTCATCTTGATGGTCTCTTCTTCTATTTCCATGTAACCAAAGGCATCGTTCATTTTATCTACATCGTTTGCCTGAGGCGATAGTAGGTTCATTTCCGATGTGAAATGGGAAATTTTGGATTGGTAATCATTGGGTAGAAACAGAGGGTTGTGGTAACACTAGTGGAGCATACCTAGTGCTACCATGATAGGAAATAATGGGATTTTACAAGAGGTGGATTAACAAGAGGGAAAGTTGTTTGGAAATGGAGTGTTTTGAGACAATGGATGTGTGGATAGGGTAGAAGAAAGCAAGCTAGATAACAAAGGCGGTGATCGAGAAGATTTTTTATGGAAGGAGTTGAAAGTGATGAAGAAAAGCTGAGGAATCGTGGAGTAGGAGTGTGAAGCTTCTCTACTAAAGCTCACATGCAAATCTATGGTTTCAATATTAGCTTGATTTAAATCACTTTCTGAGATTTATTTCTCGATTGTGGTTCTTTGTGTAAGGTAAGTCAAAGTGAGGATCTTCTAAGACTGCCAAGATTTTTAGGGACATATCTTTGCTCCTGGGATGAGTCCTATCGCAGTTGGTTTCTAGATTTAAGAAAGTTTGCCACAAAATATTTTCTGGATTTTCAACTATGGTAGGAGGTTGGGATCTAGGATGGGGATCTAGCATGGACCCTATGTGAAGCGCAGTTTGGGCTTTCCAAAATTTAGAGAGGTTTGAATTTTTGAGAACTGTGTTTTCAGAGTATCCTCTCCACGGTGATTTCTATAATAGGGGACTAGGTTTCAAAACTTCTCCCAAAGGTACAAGTTGGCACCAAAATCCTAAGGAAATATGGAGTGCTAGTGAGGGTATTAGGCCCTGCGGGGCTAGTGGAGTCGCCAGGTGGAAATTTTTAGCTTTTACGCAAGGTAAAATGTTTTATGGTCCACCACCAATGGTTTATTTGAAAACCAATACTGAAATGTTTTGGAGTTTTTCTCAAGTTTTTTATGTGGTTCTCCGGTTATGAGAGTGTCCACATACCTAATTCAAGACACCTAGGTAAGGTGGTGAAACAAACAAATTCTGCTCTATGGCTTATCGGCTAATTTTCTTCAAGGTTTGATAAGGGTCTCTTAGAATCCCTAAGGTTTACTTAGATTGCCATTGATTCACCAAATCTCTATCACGATTACCATTATGTTGTTGGTAGTGCTTGAAGAAGCTATGTTCACTCTAAATGAATATTGAGTGTCTTTGTTTGGGGACTTTTACTCAAAAGTCCCATCGTGATACGCGAATGTTGGGAGTGTAGATTTTCCGATTAGCAAACCAAAATGACAAGGCAACATATAAACCAATATTTGGAGAGCTCTAGGATCTAGCCCTCCTAGTCTCAGTAGAGGGATCTCTCTCAATATGTTTTCAAAGTTATGACTTGTTTTCTTGAAAAGGGTTGATTTTAGGCTAGTTATTAAGCATGTGAGTTTGTTTGATTGTTGGCGGGACATGATGACTCCAGGCGGCAGATAGATAGGGAAATCTCTATAGCTCATTGGGGCAATGGAGCTGACAAAGTAGAAGTTTGTAACAAGTTTGGTAGATGAATTAGTATCAGGGAAAATATAACATGGTTGTGGAGGATCTTACAAAAGGATTTGCGGTAAAATGAAATGAACATTAGGGGTTTAGAAATGAAAAGTAGAACTAAGAAATTAAGATCCTTTAATTATATGTACTCTTCAACAAAGGGACTCTAAAAGCATTATTTCGAACATGAAGAAGTATTTTATAGTATCGTGGCTAACCATGAATCCTACAAATCCCTGCAGCAAATATCAAATTCAAGACAAAACTTTGAAATGAAATCTAAGAGTCGAGGAACGCTACTATTTCATCAAATATTTCACTCTCAAGGATAAGAAAACATTCAAAGGCTCACAAACCAGCGCATTCATGAAAGAGGGAACTCCTAAAACATCGCGCGATTACAACTATAAAGACCTTCGTACAATTATTTGAGAAAGTACAAAGGGTATGATCAAAGCAGAGCACCTCTTTAGCGTAGGTTTGGACAATGGTAATTTGAAGGAGACTTCAAAAACAATATTTAAATAATGCCATAAAAGCAGAGTAGGAAAACCATAAATCATTCATGAGGCCACCGTATTGAACTATTTAGGAAATAAACAAGCATAGTGGCTGAAAAGTAGTCAAACTACTTAATAAAACCTTCAACGAGATGAAAACATAAAGACAATGAAGAGTAACGCCTAAGGTGCTTTGAGGAGACATTTCTTAGCCTAAAATTTTTACTCCTACGCGAAAGCAAAAGGAAAATAATGGAAACGAATGGAAAACAGTGAAAAAGCACTAACAATTTCAGAATACTTCACTCAATAGCCAAGCCTACGATCGATGAGCAGAGCTTTCTCCATCCACTAAACAGTCAACATCATCCCACGGGTTCCAGAGCACCAAATTTCTTTCAACTTTAGCGTAGCTATGTATTAATTCAAAAGAATCATCAAAATTCCAACATACAATGAGTTCGAATGCAATATTTGTGTTGTGCAAATGAGAGGAGTGGAACTATGTAGGGTTCAAAATGTTATAAATTACATAGTAAATGAATACCTATCCCTAAAAACCATGCAAGGCATAAGGTAGGAATGTCTCTAACTACTTCTCTCGTGTAATAAATATATCTTTACTTCCGAGGATGAAAGCTAGGTCAAAATATTGACTTTGAGGCCTCTGTCTTTATATTAACTACTTTGAAAATTTATAATATCTTCTTTTAGTGTAATAAATGTCTATTTGTCTTTTAGAGGTATAAAGTAAGTGAAAGTTATCACTTGATTTATCAAGTGAATAACTACCCCTTTGATGTATCCGAGGCTATCTTTAAGCCTAAGTTTTCTTGATTTCACCAAAAAGCCGCTCTCTTAGGCCTTTTAGCCTCGATCTCGCTTACTAATCCTTTAAATCCTACTGTCTACCTCTTTATACCTTGATACTCTGCATTTTTCCGCCTTTATCTCTTTTTATTTTTAACAACCGTTTCTATTCATTAATCCCTCATGCTTTTAAAACCTCGATTAGGCTTTAATATTCGTTTTTAAAGCCTGAGTTTCGCCTTAAGCCTTTTATAATGCATTATATTGTCTTTTTCCCTTTATACACTTTGCTTTAAGCATCGAGCTATCCCGAGCAGTTAAGTCTTCTAATCTTCGATATTTTGACCTGTAGTCTTCATCCTTCAACCTTTAATATCCATTGTCTATTTCTGTACTTTGTAGTGGACAAAGGTGACTTTCAGCTACGTGAGGATTTTCTGACTTGACAACCACAGCTTTTGTGCAATATCGATTAAAGAAAACTAGATTTTGCTCTCCTGGAAGTTTTTTTCTTCATTGATTAGTCTTCCAAAAAGATGGTGATCTTTGACCCCTGGCCCCTTCCAGTAGATAGTGGGAAGGGTTTTTAATTTTAAAAACAGCCATCAAACCCGCACATAGAACAAACAAAACGTTAATAAAACCCGCCCAGGGAGTTTGACTGGTTACAAGACGGTTAGGCGGAGACGGAAGTGAGCATTAGGGAGAAAGTGAATGCGGGAAGAGGATTTATGGAGAAAAATGCGAAAGAAATGGGATTTAAAATGACTCTGGCGCGAAAATGGGTAAAAGTGGTTTTGGAAAACCACGGTGCTGTGCGCGAGGGCAACGGTGGTTTGTGGTTTGTGTGTATCAAATGCGATTCAACTCATTTCGCGACACGCGTCTCAGGAAACCGAGTGGTTTCACGTAGGAAATTGATGTGTTAAAATCGGGAGGAAAATGCTGCGCACATATTGCATATAAGCCGCAGTCAAATGGGAAGAGACGTGTCCGACGCGTGCGGAGAGGAGTGTGATGGAAAGGTGCTCGCGGGAGTTTAGTGGGAGACAGGTGGCAAGCAATGATTGGATGGACGTTCAAATAATGGGAGTAAGTGAGTCCCGTAGAGTTGGGTGCGATCAAACGAGAGGCCGTTGGATTAAAATGAATCGATGGTGGGGATCGGTGCGGAAAAGTCATGGAGTGAGGGTAAGGGAAAAAAGGAAGGGGGATGCGGTCCTCACGGCAGGAAAAGGCCGGCAGCGAGTGTGGAGGGCTAAGAAAAAGGGCTAGGAGGGAGGGAGTGTGGGAGGAGGTGCCGCTGAACTGCGCCGATCTTAGCAGATCGACGCGTGGGGATCCAATCGAGGTCGAGTCATCGGAGGAGAATAAAGAGCAGTGCATACGCGAGACAGGAATTTTCTCGATGTCGATGGGGGCTTAAAGAGCGCCGAAGCGATGTCTCGTGGAGGAGAGTAGACCAAGGGCGGAGAAAAAGGGCTAGTGGCTGGGATTTTAGTGCTAGGTTGCGGGGTTAGGTCATATGACGGAGGGGCTAAATATTTTAAAGCCCTGACTAAACCCCTTAATTGAAAAGAGGCTGCTTTTTGTGTGCCAAAATGTTTTTAGGCCAATTTAGAAGTTCCGATAGGAAAAATGGGAGTAACCAGCAAAAAGGATTTTTTATGAGTTTAAAAGGTATGTTTGAAGGTTTTTAAGGATAATGGAGGGTAAAACAGAGAATGAGGAAAGGGGATTCTTCGGAGGAAAATGAAGGATAAATAAGGGGAAGATGGGTTATTTTAAGAGGAAATGGACTAATAAAACACGATAAATAGCTTGGAATGAGCTTTTCTTATTTGAAACAACGGGATAACCTTTTTAGGAGACTTGGATGAATATTTTGGTGAATTGACGGATCTCAAAATGATGAGGCAGAGAGTGAGATTTATAGTAACTCATAGTGCTTCTTTGAAATATTATTTTCAGGAAATCTGGGATTGGAAATTTAGTCATCTTTGGATATCATCAAAATTATGTATGACTAACACGCGGACAGTAATGTTGGAAGGCCTAAATGGACAACCATTTGTAGAGGACAAATTTTTGTGTTGAAGACCTTTGTTTGGTAGTAGCCAACGTTTAGTGTTGTCCCTATAATACTAGTGTAGCCTCCATATTGTTAATGTCAGTGACCCTTAGAAGCCTACTATTTTTATTGTTGAGCCCTTAAATTATTATTGTTATGTAAGCCATACTTATGTTTTGACTCCCTAAACTCCATATATACCAAGGGAGGTCTTGTCATTTGAATCAATCCAAGAGTTTTTCATTTATGTGATGTAAAAGGAGGTTTCATGAATAGGGTTATTTTCAATTCATGTATCTATCTTTTGTTTTGTTTTGTGATCTGGTTACATGTCCATTTGGTATCAAAGCTCTAGATCCATATGGTTTCTCTCGCTCTCAAAACAAGACACCTTGAAAATTTCGCATATAACTTTTATGCAAGGCTTTAGAAGCTAAAATTTAGACTACATCGAATTGAAATGATTGATGAACATATTTTTAAAATTTTTCAAATATTTTTCACTATAAATTATCGAGAGATATGGTTCAATGATGCATGTCTGTGTATGCTCGAATTCCATCTCAAGCAGTGTCGGAGAAAAATCGTCATAACTTTTGTTTTGAGAAATAAAATTGAATTTCATAAAAGTGGGTGAAAGTGCACATAATTTTACGGGGATGAAGGGTGAAATAGTGACACGTGGAAATCCGTACAAGTTCATTCTTCGAAATCAGTCCATAAGTAGGTCATCTCGAGAGAGATGCTTGAAGATTTCCAATATTAGTATAATTAAAGTGCGGTTGGAAAGAGAAGAAAAATGGATACCAAATTATGAAATTTCATAGAATTGGGAGGCAAAAGTAGCGGTATAAACAACAGGCTAGCAAGATCACTTTATTAACAAGCTCAAAATCAAGCCTCTAAAAAGTTGTGTATTTTTAAAAAATTGCCCAACTTTTTTTCAAAAGAATTAAGTTTGAAGTGATTAAAGAGGCATAGTGAAGTCAGTGGTATATAATTAAATTGATTCAAACATTAACACATTACATCCATCGAGTCCTCGAGAAAGCTCTGCTATGACGTGTGAAGAATAAGAAATGCAACATGATATATCAAAATTAGGGACCAAGTGCAACAATTGTTTTTATCCAGCAAAGTATCAAACTCACAATGAATTGGAAGCTAAAATATTTATGGATTAGAAGCGTAACAAAACTCGGATCGTGGAAGGTTTGAAAAATTTGTTAGAACAAAGAGGCTTCCTATTAGTGACGAGGTATGCCATGAAATCCATGATGAAAACAAAATTAATGTGAATCATGATTTTAGAACTCCAACTCTAGGCTAAATGCCAACCATATTCCAAAGATCAATATGAGATTTTGATGGAAAAGGAATCCATTAATGTGGATACTATATATGGAGCAATTATTTGATGTATACGATGTGCAAACAGGCCTATAAAATGTACACATCGCATCTTTATAGTCTAGAACTTCCAATCAATTTGTATGTTATCGATGGTTTTTTTCTAGTGAAACCACTTGTCTCTTGGAAATTTTTCTGACGAGGAATTGATAGGACATTATGAGGATACGAAGAGAAAGTAACTTCCTTAACCAAATGATAAATCTCTCACACACAAAGGGTTCAATTTGAGAGAACAGTTTTGAGGATTTCCCAAAATATTGAATATCACAGGTGATTGATATTCAAGAAGAGAATCTAAATTGATATCTTCTGTTGGGGACTTTAAAGGATAATATCGAACGATGATGTTCATCTTTGGGAACCTAAGTCGTTGGAGAATGCATTCGGTGGTGGAAAGAAAAGCTTTGAAAGTAAAATTATGGAAACAAAGGATTTTTACCACTCACAACTATAAATATGGAAAGTGTTGCCACTCCTGGCTTTACCACAACCTTTACAAGGTTGACACCACAAAACTCGCGGAGGGAAAAAGAGAAAAGTGCTTTGTTACAATTTTTGATAGAAAACACTAAAGGTAATAAGTGTGTTGAGAAAGAGTATTTTATATAAGAGGAGGAAGGAAAGGAGCAAGAAAGATCAAGAGTAGTTATGAAACCAACTCCAGAAAATCAAAGAAAAGAGAGATCAGCGCCTTAGAAATAATCCCACTTCAATGGGGCAACCTCATTTACACTAGATAAATAAGAAAAAATCTTGGATGATACAAATGACAAAAACCTCCTTTTCATATATAGGAGTCCATGGGGTCACAATGTAACCCTAGCCCGACTTAACAATAACAATATAAAGCTACAATAACAATAAATACGTTACAGGGGTACAACAATAACAATAAAGGGGCTACACTAACAACAATAATGGACTACACTAGTAATATAGGGAACTTAACATGCCCCTCTCCTTCAAACAAGTGTTGTCCTCAATGCTTGATTATTTCTTGATGCTTCTGTATAAAATTCCCATCCTCCATGCTGGAAACCTTCAGCGGGTAAGTTCTTCCACTTGCATGAGCTACTCTGAAATTGATCGATTTGGTAGTTGTCAAGTTCTTGTTTCTACGACTGCTGCAACTTTATTTCGACTCGCGATGTTGATCTCTCATGTTGTTTAATTCGATTTTTCACCAAAGTTAGGTTATCCTTTGAGAGTTGGAGAACTTGTTGTTGATGCTCGATGTGATATTCCAATAATTTATCATCCATATTAGACTATTCATTTGATCCTTCAAACCATCCAACTTATCCTCCATTATTCTTTTAAACCCTCTATGTCATCTTTGATTTGCTCTTCGTAAGATCGAAATTTGTTGCACTTGGTACCGTAACTTTGATATCTCCACTGCAATTCTTCCTCTTCATGCATCATAGTAGAGATTTTTGAGGGCTTAATGGGTGTGGAAATTATTTTTTTAGATGCATTATAGAACCCAATACTGATAAAAATTCTACAAATATTCCCTTGGAATCACTTCAAAACTTCTTTTTTAAAACAAATGTTATGCAATTATATATACACATTTTTTCTATTTTTTGAGGAGCTCAATATTGAAATTGAATTATCTCTCAGGGTTTTGTAACTTCAATATCTAAAATTTGGCCTTGTAGTAGCCCTGTGAATCTTCTTTCAAATTCTCACATTACCGAAAATGATTTGGATGCTTCAAAACAAATTTATGCCCAATCTCCCACAATGACCTAATTATGGACTTGTTCAAATGAGGAGCTAACTTCTACGACTGTGCCACGTGTGTCACTATTTCCTCTTTCGACTCTGAAAATTGATACATAGGAAACTCAATGTCCGTGTACTTGTGGCTAATGCAGAATTCCAATCGATTCTTGGAGAGATGAGTGTAGACGATTTTTCCCAAGGTCACCTCTTTTATATGGAATTCATGAGCTTGCAAAGACCCTAAATTCTATAGATCATATCTCCAAAAAATATTGCAAACCAAGATCTGAAATTTTACAACAAGTTTCGCAAGATTTCGATTCTCGTTGTAAAACTTTCAACTTCTAAACCTTTGTAGAAAAAAGTTATAGTGAAAATTCCACGATGACTGTTTGGAGCAAAGAAACCTTAGAATCCAAAGATCTAATACCAAATGTTATGAAACCAGCTCCAAAAAATAGAATAAAGGAGAGATCAATGCCTTAGAAATTAGCCACTTTGAGGGGGGAACCTCCTTTACATTACATAAATGACAATTCTTGGATGATACAAATGAGAAAACCACCTTTCTATATATAGGAGTCCATGGGGTCATAATATAATCCTAGCCGACCTAACGATAATAATGTAAGGGCACAATAATATCAATATAGGGGAGTTACAGGGTACAACAATAACAATAAGGCTACACTAACAAAAATAAGGGACTACACTAGTAATATAGGGACCTAAAGAAGAATATATAATCAAGAACCAACCCTATGAGCTAAAAAAGTAAGAAATGAATCCAAACATATCTTGTAATTCATTGGCGTGAATTACCACTCCTCAAAATATCTATTATACCAATTTTTGGTCATCTAACCCGTTACTATTAGAAGGACCAAAGTACACCATGTAAGATCAATTTTACCCTAGTGAAATTGCTTTCACCTATGAAAAATAACTCGTAATCCATAATTTATTAAGTTGTTTATGGTCTAAAACAGAAACCCCATGAGGATTAATTGAACAAATCCTTATTTGTTTGATTTTCCTCAAGGGATAATTAATTAAACCAGGGGTTTAATTAATATTCTGGTCATATTTAACCCAAAACAAGAAAATTAATTAGATAAATCATTATTTATCTTATTATTTTTCTAGGAATAATTATTTAAAACATTATTTAAATAGTATTCTTATTATATTTAATTAAATCATTTATAAATAATTAGAATAAATCATTATTTATTTAATTATTACTCAACCATATTCTTAAAATAATAAATAAATCATTTATTTATTTATTATTTACAAATAAAGGGATTTGACCAAATTCAAATTCTTTTTCCCTCCAACCAAAAACAAATAAAATATTCCATTAAAGTTGGATCTAGACTTGGTTAATAATATTTTAATTATGCACAAATATCTAGACTAACTCAATATTTTTGTTCTAAATGAAGGTTTTCCATTCATTCACTACCTGCTGCCTAAATATCACACTAGATCTATACTTTTAGTCCGACTTTGATCCTCCATCATTGTCATATTTTTCTACCTTTTTGCTTGTGAGCTCCCTTTGAGTTCCATTTTTTCTCGAGTTTTCTACACCATCAAGAGAGAGATTTTAGATATGAAGCGCAGGACATACAAGAACCCATCCCATCGAGGGGGAATGGTAACATCTTTCTATGTTCCCTTCCTAGGTGTCATAAATACAAAATTCTTTAAAAACATTCTTGTGTTGTCTATTGGATGATTGGAACAAATCTTGCTTTTATTTGTTGTTTAACGTCTTTAAACGCATAGATCTAGATTTCTATAGCATTTATTCTCGATCACTAACTGCAGATCTAAGGAAATGTGTGCCCATCTTTGATGTTAGGAGCTTTTTGTTATGCACAACTAAAGTGAGATTTTTTTCGTACACTTACGATTAGAATTACACTAACAATTGGTGACTCCAAAATGGTTTATAATTATGACCAGCGTGCCGCTTTTTCGTATCCCCACATGACCACCGCTTTCAATCCCTAGGGTTTTTCTTCGCATTCCTATTTTGGATTTATCGATGTTGTTTCTAACCTTTAAAACCCTCGAAATAGTAAAAATTATAACTTCCGTGTGTTTCGGGGCTCATCGCGTCGAGTGACAAGCATTAGCGAAATGGCGAGACGACACTTTTTTTCTAAAACCTTCTCCGAGACGGCCGTAGTGCGGTCACATTTTTGGGCCAAAAGCACGCGGTGACCTCAACCTTCAAGACCTAGAAAATAGCTGAAACCCGTTACTTATGCCGAAAACGGTCAAAACCCGCGACTTTGTACTTTTTGCGGGGAGTTTTTCTGTGATTTTTCGGGTTTGTATGGGCTAATGCTCGTGGTTCTCTGTCCCTCCCTCTCCACCCGTCTTGGAACTTTACTTTCTTTTTTTACTGTCGAAGTAGGAACCAAGCCCCTTAGGGCTTCAATATGCTTCCACCTTTTAGGAGGAGTTTAGTTGAAGCAGTCGTATGAGATTTCGTGGTGTTTAGCCATTTTTTAGATCTAAACTGTAATTTCGCATTCATTTCAGGATCGATTATTCATCCATCCAAAACACCTCTTTTCAATTTTGTTTGGTCCTCCTTTAGCGTCCCCTCTCGTTTCCCTTCGAGGTTGTAGCCTTTCGCTACCTTTTTGTAGCACTTTTCCCTCCGGTTTTTTGCACCTATTTCCAGCAGATTCGACCTTATATTCCTATCCCTCCCAAGTTTAGATCCATTGTCCATTTTGTGTGTTTTGACTAGATTTCACCCACCCACAGACTAGTTATTGGGAAGCCCTCTTCCTGGGTTTAAATTGATGCATCTTTAGCCGTTTATTTTCTTCGTCATATTCAGCTTTCCTTTACTATCATTTTCAGATTTATTTACAATTATACAACATATTTTTTTCCCTTTTTCTCTACACACCCTCTGGGATTAATTAAAATTAACACACTTATCACATACACTCACACCCTAAGTGAAGAGCACCTGGTTTACACCACCTGCTAAGACTATAACATTGTAATCAATTGATCTTGCACCTCCCCTCCCTTGTTTCAACATTGTAATCATTTGATCCTACACCTCCTTGCCCTTGTTGGTCTCTCTTCCTTCGTGATCCGTGTCTCTGTTTTTTATCATTACGACCCCAAGGTGTTTATCCTGCAGAATCCTAGGCCTTCATCCTTAGTTTCCAGTGAGGAAGACTTACTCCTCTCGCATAGGGTTCAAGTTCGTCCTCCACCAAGTCCCCATTCGACTTCGCTTTTTGGTTCATCAAGTTCCCCCTTCTAGTTCGATCCCCAGCTCTCTCCCCGTCACCTTCAACATGTCCGGTTCAGTAACCTAACGCCCGGTGGTAGCCTCGACCCTAATACCGGGAATGCTACTAGTGGGGCCACAACAGAACTATCCTAGATGCTCCCTTGCTCCCCTTTATATGGCGAGTCTTAGTCTTCCCGATTTTAGCGTTGATTAATTACCCCATATGCCATGATCCTGGTTGGCCTGCTATGCCAACCAAGCTCCCTTCAGACATCCCCCAGTTTGAAGGTCTTGCTGGAGAGGATCCTACCAACCATGTTCATTCTTTCCACATGTGGTTTTGATCCGGATTTATGCAGGAACGCAACAGAATAAACACATAACCATAAATACAGAGATGCAGCGGAAATAACACTTCATTTCATTAATATCAAAGAACTGAAATTTGCTTACAGACAATGGAAATAAAACTAGCTAGGGTACGGTAGCTATCTCTCGAGAAGAGATGTGGTGGCCACGGCACTCGAACTACTTTACAATGAGGCGCGAGGGCCTATTTATTATTGAGAAACAATGGAGAACCCTAAACATCCCAAAAACCTAACCCCTAGGAGATGAAGCGCCAAAACTATGGGCCCCGTTTGGGTAAATTGGTGTTTCAACTTCCCGGGGACGTAACTTTGGCATACTATCTCCGTTTGACGCATATGATACATCATTAGAAAGCTCTATCCGAGGACTACAATTGCTGGGACAAATTTTATCAGAAAAATTACTGGCGCTTTCGTACCCAAAAAACGTCGTTTAGGGCCCTCAAAACGGCTCCCTAAGTTCAGACCCGAAACTCGCTAAAAATAGTAAGTTATGCCAAAACGGAAAAACTGAAAGAGACAATGGTGGGGGCCCAAGTGGAATAGGCGGTGGCCACCAATATCCACCCGGATCATTCCTCCCCTTTAGGAAGCAATGGTCCCCATTGCGTTAAGTTCCTCCATGAGATGAGGAAATTTTCACGAACTTGGTCCCCGGTGAACCACTTTCCTTGGTGCAAAGGGAGTTGGCCGGCTTTGACAACCCGATACAGCTTGGATCTCGCCGCTGACGAGTGTTCTTGATTTGCATGTCCATGATACAATCTGTGGGTGGGCCTGCTCCAGTGCGGGCCTGTTCTTTACGTCACAGGTGAGTTGTTCCCGCAATGTCCGAGGTGTCCAAAGAGAGGTGGAAAGTAAGGGACGAAGGCGATCCACATTGAAGATCTGGGGTGCACTAGCTGAATGGTGGAATACTAAGCTCGAAGGCATTGTTACCTACAGCCTTGGTGATGGTGTACTGCCCGTATCGGAGTGGGCGAAGCTTGCGGTGAGGTCCAATGAGGCGCTCCTTCCGCAAATGTAGCCATACTTTGTCGCCCACTCGGAAGTGGTGTGGCACCCGGTGTTGATCATGGCGTCGCTTGTACTTCGCATTGGCTCGTCCAATATATCATGAACCTGTGGCGGATGTGTTGAATGCGCCGATGAAGCTACTTGCTTTGTCAACTCGGGACCGGGACATGAGTGAATCGGCCTCGAGTACCAGAACGGCATGGCTATGTCAATGGGACATAGTGGTTGGAATCCCAAGCCCACCGAAAGGGGGCTATGGCCAATTGAACTGTGGAGAGCCCGGTTATAACTGTGTTGTGGCACATAGGGGAGGCTCTCGTCCCATGTGCGTGGATGCTTTGAGTTGTACATGCGTAATGTGTACAATCATTCTCGTTGACGACCTCTCGTCCGGCCATCTGCTTTGGGGATGGAAAGCCTGTGGACTTGGTGAGCTTTGTGTCCAACATTGACCTGAGGCCGGACCAAAATGTGCCGAGGAACCCTCGCTATCTCGATCTCGATATGATAGACTCGTGGGATCCCAAAGTGCACCCACACTCTTTCAAAGAAGAGTTTAGCAAAGGGCCTCGCCGTGATATTCTCTCTTACAGGGCCGCCATGATGGCCATCTTCGAGAAACTACGTCCCCAACGACCACGAAAACACGCCATTTCCATTCTTAGTAGAAGGCAGGCCCGACATGTAATCCATGGAGATGGATTCCCACCGTCGACTAGGTGGGTAGTGGAGTATATAGGCCTTGCTTCTTGATGGTCTGGTTTGGAAATGGCACAAGCAATGCGCAGATCCGATGTGCTTCTCGACATCCTTTCGAAGGTCTCGGCCAATAGAAATACTTTCCGTAGTATTGCTACGCGTTTCCGACCCCGAAATGCCCGACGACTCGACCGTAGTGTGCTTCCCATATCATCTTGGCACGCTCGCTTGAAGGAACACAAAGGTGTCCTGTGTGACATAAAAGTGCATCTTGGAGGTGAAAATTTGGAACTTGCGTGCCCCCCAAGAGTGCCTTGTAAGTGTGGCCGACTCGGGGTCACTCTCATAGAGAAGCGGCCAATCAAGTCTCGTGCCCACAAGAGTTGAGCACGGTGGTGAGCGCCACGATCGGGTGGTCGAGCACTGAGGCGACTCGCAACATTATTGGTGCTACCTCTTCTTGTACTTGATGTTCAAATGAAACTCGTTGTAGATATGTGGACCACTTCGATGGCGATCATTCCGCAACTTCCTTGTGTCTCGCATGAACCGCAGAGGCCGATAGTGTCCCAGTGTGGATGATTGTTTCCTTCCCCAAAATGTAATGCTTCCATTGTCGACAAAGCTTGCACAATGGAATACATTTCTTTGTCATAGGTGGGATACTTGCGAATCACGTCTCGGACAATGTCTCACTCGTGATATGCCACTGGATGTCCCCTGTTGAGTAAGAATCGCTCTAATAGCATAGTCAGAGGCATCCGTCTCGATCTCAAATGGTCAGCGTAAGTCTCGGTAAGGTGAGCGACCGGGAGGCGACGGAGGCGATTTTTCACTTCTTTGAACGCCTTCGTTGAGGTTCCGACCAAAAGAATTTTGCTCTCGCTCCTCCTTTTGGTGACTCGACTCAAGGGCCAAGTGATAAGGAGAGAATCCCAAAGACGAATCTACTCGTAGAAATTAGCAAGACCCGAAGTCGCGAAGCTCGTTATAGTAGTCGGGCCGGCCAATCCCGAATGACTTGGATCTTGGTCAGGATCCACATGCACCCCCTTTCATCAATAATGTATCCCGTGATATTGAACCCGGGTCATGCCAAACGTGCACTTCTCCAAATTGGCACACAACTTGTGTTGCCGCAGTGTTTGGAGGACTTGTCTGGATGTGATGAAGGTGCTCTTCCCAAGTCTTGCTCGAAGATCGTAATGTCATCCAAGTACACCACTACGAATGAGTTGGTGAATGGCCGCAAGATGTCGCCCATCATCCTCATGAAGGTTGCGGGAGCATTCATCAACCCGACAAGGCATGACCAGCCATTCAAAAAAGGCCTTCCTTAGCTTTGAAGCTGCGTCTTCCACACATCGAGGGTTCAATTGGTACCGGGTGATACCCGCACTTCAGCCGATCTCACCGAAATATTTTGCACTCTGGAGTTGGTCCAGAGGTCATCAATCCGTGGGATTGGGTACCTATTCGGACGGCTGATCTTGTTCGGCCGTCGATAGATCAATACAGTAGTCTCCACGTCCCATCCTTCTCGTACCAACACGACCGGGCTCCCACGGGGCGATGAACTTGATCCGATGTGACCTTTCCGCACAGCCTCCCGAATCGCCTCTTGATTTCATCATTTTCCGTACGTAGCGTCGATAGATCTGGCCCATTGGGTAGTGGCGCACCGGGTCGATCAATCGGGTGCTTGACCCGGGCAAACGCGAGGAACCCCCCGTGGGTGAGGTGAAGATGTCCCCCGTACTCTCCACGACCTTATCCATTTGTTGTTGTCGTGCAGAGGGCCCCGTCTCGGAGGTCGTGGCCACAGCTTCTTCTTGCCCCGGGGGCGGATCATCGAAAAACGAATTTCCCCGGTTTGGGAAATGAGCTTACTACATTGTTTTGCGCAACCAAAGAGATAGTCGTAGGAGGTGGTACCTGCGTATCCCGTACAACTTATTTCCCAAAGTAATAATAACAGCACGAGGTCGAGACTCATACACGGCGATGACGCTTTCCACAAGTATGGTTGTCCTAATAATACATCGAAACATCAATAGGAGCAACATCACATAATACCTCATCCGTGAAGGGCTTGATGCTATAGGGAAGGCGACACCGCCGGCCGACGCGAGATCTCGTCCCTTGGTGAAGCCACCCGATGGTGTATGGATGTGGGTGAGCCGTGGTTGGCAAAGCCCAACCGCCTCACTGCGGCTCGCGCCGAAATGAGGTTCTTTGGCTCCCATTGTCGACAATGAATTGTATTGTGGGAGCCCTTTACCCACATCTCGGAGTGGAAGAGACGTTCCTCCCCTCCTCTCGGATCTTCCGGTCTCCTCCTTCCTGGACCTTGTAGTGGCAACAAAGTGGCGTTGGGCTCCGCATCAATAATCTGTTTCCTTTTCATTCCCCCCTTTCGTGTTCCGATTCTGGAGTCTGAGCATGCATCCGACTCGTAAGCCCTCATCTCACCCACTAGCGATCGTTTGGCCCGACACTCACTTGTGTTGTGAGTGGAGCTCTTATGGAACTCACACCACTTTCCCGTGTCCTTCTTTGGGCTTTACTGTTGTTCTTTTCTTGTGGCTTTGACGGTTGTCTTTAGCCGCCATGCTTCGTCCTTTGTCTCCGCGGTTTGGAAGCACCTTTTCCTTGCTTTTGATTCACGTATCCAAAGTCTCGCTTTCTTCGTTTGAATTTCTCACATCTGAGCAAGATACCCGCATGATCAGTGACTCAAGCGAGGAGATGTCGAGGAACTCCATTTCCTCCGAATGTATTCAGGTGACAATCGCGATACTTTAGCACTAAATGTTTCTCTCGAATCTTTGATACCCAACTTTGTGCGTGTAGGTAGGGAACAGATTCTGTCACTCGTGCACATCTTGATCCCTTTGTTGTCGCAGCGTGGTCCATTGTATGTACTTGTCCTCATAGCTCCCTACGGGATAGTACGTTCCTTGATCTGCTGCTCTCGGGAAATAATTCCAAGTTGGTACTGAACGAGAACGAGAGGGTTCTGTCCCGGTCCTTGTTCTCACGTGAGGTTTCCCACCGATCCCTTAACATGGGGGGGGTAGCTTTGAGGAGTGCAAAAATAATCTTCTCCCGTATCTCGAAAAGTCATGAACAGAGAAATATCCTTCTAATAGATTCAACCATCTATCATACTGGGCATCGCGTCTATTTGACCCTCAAATATGGGAATGTCAAAATTTACTTGTACCTTAAAAGGGAGTCGCAGCTCCAGAGTGGCTACTGGATGCGTATGCGCTCGCTGTAGGGTGCAAAGCTGAAGGATCCGAGCAAAGCTATCCATCATCGCGTTCCTTTATTTTTCGAGGGCCTCCTCGAGCAATATTTTGATAGGATCTCCCCGCTTCCTCATCTTTCTTGTCGTCCCCCATGGGCGTCCGTCGAGGTTTGCGAGGCTGATCTTGCAAAGGTTCCACCAGGATCAAGCCCTAGCTCCTTATGCCGACCTCGTTGGGGACATGCAAAGAAGGATCGAGAAAAAAGGTACTCTCTCGATACCACCGATCCGGATTTATGCAGAACGCAACAGAATCAAACACATAACCATAAATACAGTAGATGCAATGGAAATAACACTTCATTTCATTAATATCAAAGAACCGAAATTTGCTAGCTGTACAATGGAAATAAAACTAGCTAGGTATCGTGGCTAATCATCTCGAGAAGAGATGTGGTGGCTACGCACCTCTCGAACTACTTTACAATGAGGCGCGAGGGCCTATTTATTATTGAGAAACAATGGAGAACCCTAAACATCCCAAAAACCTAACCCTAGGAGATGAAGCGCCAAAACTATGGGCCCCGTTTGGGTAAATTGGTGTTTCAACTTCCCTGAGGGACGTAATCTTTGGCATACTATCTCCGTTTGACGCATATGATACATCATTAGAAAGCTCTATCCGAGGACTACAATTGTCTGGGACGACTTTATCGGAAAAATTCATCGCGCTTTCGTACCCAAAAAACGCCGTTTAGGGCCTCAAAACGGCTCCCGAAGTTCAGGACCCGAAAAACTGCTAAAAATAGTAAGTTATGCCAAAACGGAAAAACTGAAAGAGACAATGGTGGGGGCCCAAGTGGAATAGGCGGGTGGCCACCAATATCCACCTGGATCAGGTTTTCATCTAACTCCATCACCAATGACTCCGTCTGTCTTCGATTGTTCCAGCGTACACTTACTGGAGAAGCTTGCAAGTGGTATTTCGACCTGGCTTCCGCCTCTCATATGACTTTTGCAGATCTTCGCCAGAATTTTCTATATTACTTCCAACTTCCCCTTTTCTATGACACCAGTATCGAACTCTTGACCTCTTTCCGTCAATCGTCTGCGACCCGCCTATCTGATCATGTTCAAGAATGGAAGAGAAGAAAGAGCCTATGTCGAGCCCCTACCTTTGAAGACCACATCTACATGGATTGGTTTCTCAGATCCATTTTTCCTACCATTGGCAAAGATGTCGCATCTCACTTCCCTCAGACCGAGGAAGTTTCCCTCCAGATTGTGTTGAAGTATGACCTGATCTACACATAGTCTAGTTATGTTTATACCGTCTTACTTGATCTCCCTAGACCTGGTGGTGCCAATGCACGAGGGGCATCCCATGCCGCCGACGGTATCATTGGAGACCTTTCTCATCCATACACTCATCCTCCAATGGGTTATGTTTTCCCTCAGGAAGGGGCCAACTCCTCCATCACTTCCCCCCTTCCCGGTAGCATTTATCCAGGATGAGACATTCCTTCTCCTTTTTCCCAACTTGTTTACCCCAATGTTACCCAACCTCCTTACTATCTGTATCCGCAGCCTGGTGCTCCAGCTCCTCCAACATTAGCACCTCAGCCTCCCTTGCCTTCTCAACCCTCGTAACAACAGCCACCACCCCCCAGGATCAGGTGTATGCACAACAGGGTGTGACTAATCCTCCTACTTCAAAAAAGAAGAGGAAAGGCAACCAAAACCAATCTTCCCTAGGTAATCCGAGAAAAAATCCCCAAGCGAATGTACTTAACACTGCAACCCAGCAACAGGGCACTCAGCCCAAGTAGGACAGGCCTGTTCGTACAAACAAACCTTGTTCTTGTTGTGGTGTCTATGGTTACTACACTCATGATTGTACTCTTTTACCTTAGATGCATCAGATGTGGGAAGCTCAAGTAGCATCCTTAGGACAACAAGCCTCCCCTTCGGTTCCTCCAAATGTTGCCCCTATCCAACTGGATGTGTTTACCAACCCTTTCCCCCAGCAAGGATTTATGGCTACCCAACCCCCTGAGAGTCAGGCAGCTAGTCAACATCCTCCATATGGTACATATGATTTCTAGATACTCATGATGAGCTTTGACCACCCATTACTGTTGATCTCAAAATTCAGACTCGGTCCCGTCAGTACAACAAGCCCCCCGCTACGTCTGCCCTAAGCCCCGTTATTCAGGTCCCACAGAGCCTCTTTCAACATCCAATGGTCCTTTACTGATCCCTCAGCCTAAGGCAGAGGTCCATACCAAGATCCCCAAGGGAACATTACACCAAACACTGATTCTGGTAAAGCTTCCCATTAGTATAGTATAATAGATGACTTGGTGCAATCCGCTGCTGCCATGTCAACACTGTAAGTCCTCCAGTTGTTTCCTTCACAAAAAAAATATCTACTAACTACCATGGGTGCTATGGATCATTCAGATGATCGTTTTATCGTCTTCGATGTTGACTGGTCAGAACATCCCCCCCTTCCTGCTTCTGTTGCCTTCCAAATCCTTGTCAAGATCCGGAATGCCAACGTCTCCCGTTGTATCATTGACAAGGGGGCATCCACCTGTGTGATGTCTGCTTCAGTTTGGAAGCAACTTGGATATCCTGAGTTATCCCCTTCCACTATCACCCTCCGAGAGTTGGATGGCCACTCTTGCCAGCCCCTTAGCATGTTCCGCAATTGTCCTATTAATCTTGTGGGCAAGACTATTTGTATTGACGTAGAAGTCATCGATTCCCACTTAGACTACAACATTATATTGGGTCATAGCTACACTTATGCGATGTTTTTTGTCCCATCTGCGGTTCACCATAAGATGTGTTTTCCTCACAATGAAAATATTGTCACCATCGACCAGTTGAAATATTACGAACCGAAGTCTCAAACCTCCCCTGAGTCCATCATCTCTTCGGTGGCCAATAAAAAAATAGTCGATCCTCCGACCAGCATCTCACCCAGAGTCTACAAAGACTCGTCTTTTCTTGGTTCATTCCCTGGTATTCCTCCTCATATCTCTGATCCTAGGTCGTTGAATGTTTGCATGATGTAATCGTCTCGGTCCGACCTCAAACAGACTGGTTCGACTGGTCAGCAACCCCGCCCTACGCAACCTACTCCTAGCACATCGAGTCAGACTTTAGGACCCCCTCATCAAGGCCCTCATTTGCAACTGGTATCCATGAGCCTATCCACCCTCCTAGAATGGTTCCTCCTGGCCTTAACCATCTCGGAGCTTTCCTGCCTAGCCATTACCCCTCCGGTCAGATACCGTTTCTAGCTCCCCCTCTTGGAGTATTTTTGGTACCTGTTATGGCTACCTTCTCTCTTCCTAACATGACCTTGGGGATCCAGTTCTAGTACATTGATCCCCTAGCCACTATTCCTCTTGGTTAGGCCAAACCTTATACTGCTTTGACCTCGGTGCAACTAGTTGCCATGACCCCTCCCTTTGATTTTGTGCCTCAGCCACCTCAATAGGAACCTACTCCTGTTGCGAAAGCTCCAGGTGAGGGGGGAAAAGCCCACAAAAATGCACCTAAAGACAAGGCTTCCCAGACAACCCCTACTCCTCCTCGCCCTCCAAAGTGTACCCCCCCGTGTGCTTTGTGTGATGTTGTCGGTCATACCACCCATCATTGTCTTGAATTGCCTCGTATCAAGACCATGGTTAATGTTGCATGTCCTGAGTCTAAGGTCCCTGAAGCCTCTGTTTCTTCCTCGACTGTGGCCAAGAACCCCAATACTGTTCACACCAACCACCCCTATGCTTTGTGTGATCTCCATGTCCATTATACCCACCTTTGTCCTCACCTCAAGCATTGTTGCACCTCTTTGGAAGTGGTTCGGGAGTATGAGACCGAATAAAACTAGTTTGCCTCTCTCGTCCTCACATAGTATGATTCAGGAAGACCAAGGATACCTTTTCTCCCATTGACATTCCCCCTCCCAATTTCAAGATGACAGAGTCTTTGGCCACTATCCTGTACCTGTCATCATCTATGAGATCCACGGTGGAAGATCCCTCTGGGACTTCCCCTTCTGTTTCGCTTGACCTCCCTTCAATGATCACCCTGGGCTAAACATGGATGGATCCCTTAGCTGCTTGTTATTCTGCCCCCCCGTGATGATGCACATGTGAACCTTTCTTCTCATGATGATGAGTCAGGTAAATTTTCCACGTCATGTGGTTACGCTTCCACCAGTCACCCCATATTCTACTATGATTACGACATCATGGAAGCCTTTCCACCCCTGACTTCATCTTTCCTTTCCATAAGAGGAATGGCACCATATGTGTCTATGGACCCCCCCGTCAGTTCCCCCACACTATCCCATTTTTCAGTGTGTGGGGGGTCGAAGTTCTACTCATCGCACTCCCTATAGAAGTGCTTTGTTTATTTCTGCCTTGTGTTTAGATTGCCAACATTGTTCATCATCCTCTCATTTTTTGTCTTGTGGCACCTTTCAGATGGATCCCCCCATCCACACCATATATTGGTTATGTCGATGGTGCAAGTCACTACTCCCAGAATCTAGCCTCGGTAACTTAGGACATTTTTACCCCCTTGCATTTGCTTGTTCTCGCTAACGACGTATGAATTGGTACTTCCACCAATAACCAGGCCGAATATGATGCAGTGCAAGGTTTATTAGCCTATGCCCTTTCCCATCGCATCCTTCACCTTCATGTTAGTTTAGATTCCCTGCTTCTTGTCATGCAATTGAATGGTGTCTATCGTGCGCATAATCATGTCCTTTAAGTATGAGGGGTTTCCGCAGTGCATTATATTAGATATCATTTTTTGGATTCAACTGCGTTAATTTAGTCATTCATCTATGACCATTTCCATGAGAGGTAGTCGTAACTGAATAATTTCTCATCATTTTTGAATAGTTCAATTATCACTCATTGCATCGGGTGATGCTCCCAGGGGTGAAGAAGTGGGATTGAACCTAGTGAAATGAATCACATAGTGTCAATCATCACTTCCAGGGCTTGCACCCGGTAAGCAGGACTTCCCAGGAGGTCACCCATCCTAGAACTCCTCTAGCTCAAGTGCATTTAATTGTGGATTTTTCCCCATAATCAAGCCCACTTAGCTTGCTACCCCATTTGCAAAACCTTAGCAACTATTGTGCATCATGAGGAGTTCTAGGATGGGTGACCTCCTGGGAAGTCCTGGTTACCGGGTGCAAGCCCCAGAAGTGATGATTGACACTATGTGATTCATTTCACTAGTTTCAATCCCACTTCTTCACCCCTGGGAGCATCACTCGATGCAATGAGTGCTAAGTGAACTATTCAAAAATGATGAGAAATTAGTCAGTTACGACTACCTTTCATGGAAATGGTCATAGATTAATGACTAAATTAACGCAATTGAATCACAAAAATGATATCTAATATAATGCACTGTGGAAACCCCTCATACTTATAATGCTAAGAGTAAAGGGATCTCTTCTTGAATGGTTCATGAGGCACAATAGTTGCTAAGGTTTTGCAAATGGGGTAGCAAGATAAGTGGGCTTGATTGTGGGGAAAACTCCACAGTTAAGCGTGCTTGAGCTAGAGGAGTTTTGGGATGGGTGACCTCCCGGGAAGTCCTGGTTACCGGGTGCAAGCCCTGGAAGTGATGATTGACACTATGTGATTCATTTCACTAGTTTCAATCCCACTTATTCACCCCTGGGAGCATCACCCAATGCAATGAGTGATAAGTGAACTATTAAAAAATGATGAGAAATTAGTTAGTTACGACTACCTCTCATCGAAATGGTCATAGATGAATGACTAAATTAACACAGTTGAATCCCAAAAATGATATCTAATATAATGCAATGCGGAAACCCCTCATACTTAAAATACTAAGAGTAAAGGGATCTCTTCTTGAATGGTTCATGAGGAACAATAGTAGCTAAGGTTTTGCAAATGGGGTAGCAAGCTAAGTGGGCTTGATTGTGGGGAAAACTCCACAGTTAAGCGGGCTTGAGCCAGAGGAGTTCTGGGATGGATGACCTCCTGGGAAGTCCTAGTTACCGGGTGCAAGCCTCGGAAGTAATGATTGACACTATGTGATTCATTTCACTAGTTTCAATCCCACTTCTTCACCCTTGGGAGCATCACTCGATGCAATGAGTGCTAAGTGAACTATTCAAAAATGATGAGAAATTAGTCAGTTACAACTACCTCTCATGGAAATGGTCATAGATGAATGAATATATTAACGCAGTTGAATCCCAAAAATGATATCTAATCAAGTCCTTTTTAGAAGATATTTATGAGTGAAGCTTTTGATGCGTGAATTTGAAATCATTACATCCAGTCATGTACCTAGAGCACAAAATCACTATGTAGATAACATTGCAAACAATATTCTAGATTGGAATTTATCACACGCATTTCACACAAGACAATAACAATAAACTATAAAACGATTAATATCCATTATATGTGTCGTGCAAAATGTTTTAGAGTCCATCAAGTCTGATACATATGATATGCCCATAGAATGTTACAAAAATAAAAAATGGGGTCACCTCATGCCCTTACATCTAATTAGTATCTGGAGGATCCCGGGCCAATGGCTTGGCTCTGGCAGCTCGTGGATCACACATCACCTGTCTGGCCATCGCCATGCACCGCATGACCCCTCGCCACTCCGAGGGTAGAAAAATACATGGCTCTATGTACTGGTTGTAAAGATCTTGCCAGCCGCGCTTTGAAACATCGGTCAGAAGTCTCTCACATCTACGACGGATGTCCTCGAGGAGGGCAACTGCATCCTCATTTTGTGGACCCCTCGACCCACCAGGTGCTGCAGCTCCTGATACTGCAGTCCACCACATATACCCAACCGGTTTCACCGGTGTTGTATCTACATACCAAAATTGAATGAATTAGTACCATATACATTAATCTAAAAATTTAAAATGCACATAAAATATTAGCAAATTGTCACTTACCATCAGGCCCCCATGCTCGAATTGGCGGCAGTGGCAAGTTCGGGTCCCCATGATAAATCATCCCACTATAGGGATTGTCGTCTATGTACAGTGGCATCTAATCCTAATGAGAAAAAAAATTGGGTCAGAAAAAACTGTCCGACTGCCACACCTCCCCCTTTGCACAGTAGTCGCCCCAAGCGACGCATCCTGGGCTCTCGCGGGTTCCCATCCTGGATTTGTATGTGAGGCCAAAGTGTCAGGATCTTCTCAAAGAAGAGCGAGCATAACATTGTGCCATATGAAAAGTCGTGGTTCACCTCCCGCTTGCATAGCGACAATTTTCGTTTCAATGACGACAAAATAATTTGGGCCCACCCATAGTAGGTCCCACTCAACACACTCTCAACAAGCATCATCTGACCCCTAGTGATGTGGTGGAGTTTCTGGTTTCCTAGGATCCACAGCATTGCTGCGACTACAACACGATTCTCTAGCCACTCTAGATCCCCTATCGGTATCCGTGTTCCCTTCACATGGAGACTCGGTCGACAATGGCGCTCTACAAACTCCATAATGTTCCAACCTCGCGGAAACACTAGCTACGTATTTCCCACCATCCCAAGTGGTGGGAGACCAGTCAGAAAATATATATCCTAGACAGTCAACTCGATTCGGTGTCCCTGCACTATAAATATCTCATGATTCGAATCCCAATAGTTGTCAATCTGGGAAAACAAGGGCTATCCAAATCTCATCAAAGGGTTCTCCACAAACTTCAGGATCGCAAACCTAGCCAATGTAGTGCAAACACCATGATCCTCTCGGATCTCCGACCGTAATGTGTCCAGGTCTCTCTCTCTCCAACTGATCCTCAAATCTACCATATTTGCACAAAAATATAATATTTGTCAGTGTACAGAAAGGAAAGACTGCAATATAACCATAAAAACCCAGCTCTCAACCAAAAACAACACCAAATTCCCTCTCTCTGACAGGTCGCACTTTTCAGGCCATTCCTGGGACAGGTCACATATTTCTGCCCAAAATCTGCTACCCAGGTCATAGAATTTTCCCCAAAAAGTGCGACCCAGCCGTGAAGAAGAGCAAGGGTCTATTCCTGAGCTCTGGGTGCCTAAATTGAACTTTTAATCCACTGAATTGAAAGAGTAGGGTTAGGCCTCTTACTTGCAACTGATAGATCTCGATTCCAACGGTTGGTTTGTCTGCTATGATCACCACAATATTTAGGGCCTTTTCACCTCTCTACACTCACAAAAAATACACTTGCAAATAAATCAAATTGGAGGGAGAATTCATTATTAAAAGAGAAACCCAAGATTTTTCTTTCTCCAATTGCGACCAAACCGTAGCTCGGTTTGACAAACCGTCATCATTGTTGGAAAGCTCTCACTGAGCTCTCAAATGGGTATCCTTTAGTTTTTTGTGATTTGATACTTCACCTAAACACATTTTTTCCACGAACGGTCGCTTCACGACTCCTAAAAATCGAATTTCTTCACTTGCAACACTTGTACTTGGGGCACCACATTACCTTCATACTTTTCCATGCTCATGTCAATTTTCTTCGTGATTAACCATCTTGTACTCATGTTTTTATGGTTCCCATCGAGCCTATTCTGTGTGGAAAAATCATCGAGTTGCCCTTGTTTAGAGCATCTGAGTTGAGTCATCATCGCATTCATGGAGTCTATCCCGAGTCCCTTAGTATCCCGCTATAATCCTCCATCCTTCATTTCTTTGTTCCTCTCTCGTGTTGCACATTTTGGCCTTTAGTCATACTTTCCCCTATCCCCTCCGGTGTCGAGTCAGTAGCTGCCAGGTCATCCATGCCCTTTATGCTCTAACAAGAGAAGTGGTCAGCTCGCTACTTAGTACCCCCAATTCCACCATCATCCCTAGTGTCAGTCTATCAGTCGCTCCACTATTATCCCTCGCGCCTTAGTTGAGGATCCCTTATTGCCTCACCTATGGCGGACCTCCTTCTGTCGACATCAGCTTATTCATTCTAGAAGACAGGTCTAGAGGGCGGTCTACCTTGATTCTAGCTTCCACTTGTGTTCGGTGCCTCAAATTAAGGAAAGGGACTCTTTATTGCCCTTTGAGTTGATTGTTTCTTAGCTCTAGCTCCTTATGGCATGATCGAGATCCGTATACTTGATGGTTCAGTGATGCAACAGATTGTACCGGTGATTCGTGGGTGTGTGTGAGATGTTTCAGACCTCATGAGGGGGTGGCCCTTCAGGTGGCCCCCCCCATGCTCGGATGACTTCTCTACTACAGCCTTGGATGGAGCTCCATGGATTTGGATGGTTCAGGCCTCAGCCGCTTGTAGCTTCTTTTAGTTTGCATGTATCATTCATATTTTCAGAGCCCTTTCCTGTTTTACAGGGCCTCTTTGGTTGTACTTATATCTCATGTACTCAGATATTATTGTATAAGTCCTGGCTGTTCTCCCAGGCATAATATGTATGTGGGATCCATTATCATGTTTTTTCTCTGGCCCATGTTTATGCTAGCATGTACTATATAGTTCATTCCATTTTTTACTGGACACATTATTCTTTGTACTTTGAAATATCAGCGGGCATAGGTATGCCTCCCCCAGCTCATGTAGAAGAGGTACTCACTCATAAAACAGACTTGTCACACCTGTAAGTCTTGCCTCCTCAAGGTCTTGTCCTCTAGCACTTTAGTCTACCTTATATTTCTCTCTCTCTGACACCCCTTCGGTGTCTAGTGGTTGAGTTCTTACAACGTACTTCGGTCATATGATTAGCTCCTAATGCTCGTACGCTGGGGGACAATCTGTTATACCAATTTTTGGTCATCTAACTTGTTACTATTAGATGGACCAAAGTACACCATGAAAGACCAATTTTACCCTAGTAAAATTGCTTTCACTATGAAAAATAACTTAGTAATCCATAATTTATTAAGTTGTTTATGGTCTAAATAGGAAACCCCATGAGGATTAATTGAATAAATCCTTATTTGTTTGATTTTACTCAAGGGATAATTAATTAAACCATAGTTTAATTAATATTCTTGGTCATACTTT